>BTHU01000017.1:38596195-39281195 GCA_036184795.1 Tokudaia tokunoshimensis
TTCTGGAAAGGCTTAACATTTTATTGCCCGCCTGCACATTTGCTTTGCGAAATCTCCCAACTGAACAATGGTGTGTATTATCCTCAGCCTTCGGTTCTCCTCTAAATCCTCTCTCAACGATGTTTCTCGGCTCTCCAAGCACTGCTTGACAGTTTTGTTATTTCAGTCAGATTTTCTGCAGTTTTACTTCTCTGCCGTCTGGATGATTTTATTATTTACCATATTCTTTCTTTCAGACTGTGGGTTTTATTCTGGTTTTGGCTTTCCGGGGTTTTGGCAGGCGACTGCTATGAAATACGAGAGATTTGGAAGCTATGCAGATGGCAGATATAGTGCTGTGTGCTTTCATTCATGATGGGCTTCCGTCTTTTTTATAACAGGTGGGAAAACTGCCAACTCCTATTTCCTGTGCCTACTTTTGACATATTTAAGCGAGACTGTGGGATTGACGTGCAGGGCTGGAAGATTGCTAGTTCGAGTAGGTTCTGGTTCTTGGAATTTAAGGAAAAGAAAATCTGTGGATATTTTGCATGAATCTTCTTACATTTGTTTTCTATTCTGGTATGCCCTGATATTCCATTTACCTCTGAAGTTAATGTCTCCTTTTTAATAAGAGTCAAATTATTGCCCAAGGTTTTATTTTAGTTTCAGTGATCAGCCTTATCGTGATACATTTAACCCACTGGGTTATTTTTCAAATCTTACAAAGAATTGCCACTAAAATAACAAGAATTGATTTCTCAACTGCATGTTAAAGTTGTTTTTAGAAATGATTTCTAGAAAAGAGAAGCAATCACTTCAGATATCTAAAAATGTTGCCACCCACAAAGCTTGCATTTAGGGCCACATTGTAAACCAGGAGAGTAAATATTTAGTCATATAAAATTTCTCAAAAAAAAAATAACTGGAAACAATTAAGTGTCCTTGATGCCTCAGTTCCCCTTGATTATATCTTTATACTCTAATAGGAAAAGTTGCATTGTGGAAAATATAATGGGAATTAGTGGGAATTAATTACTGTGCAGGTTAAAATCCCAAGTTTAAAATATATAAAAGCCCCTAACATAAGATAAGCAAACTAAAACGAATCATACTTTACTGAGATAATTAGTAAATTATATCAATATATTAAGTTTTATCTGCTATCATGTTATAGACTGTCTTATTTACCTATGGTTTTATTATAAAAATTTTCACAATTTTTCTCCAAGCCATACGTAAGGACAAGACATGAAAGCATATCCCTGGGTCCGATCTTTCCTATGGTCCAAAATGTGACACATTTACTCGACAGGAATTGGTCAGTGGGTTGTGCATGTACAATTTATGAAGCCCTAGCCATTGGGGACATGGGCAAGGATTCTATATGTCCTGTAGATTTCCAACATCTCTCCCAGAACCAGGGTAACACAACTTATTTTCACTGAGAACTACATTTTTTAATAGAACATTTGCCTCTTTGGGTATTACTACAAAAATTCAACAGCCTTTCTCCTGTTTCTTTTTTTCTGATACACTAGAAAAAAAAGAAAATAGTCCACAACTTCCAGTTGCTCTGAACAGTAAGATATGATGGACTTAAAAACCATTGCAATCAAGAGGCAGGCTTTTAAGTTCTGTAAACCTAGAAACCCAAATGACAAAGAAAGTCTGTTACAGAGTAGACATATGATCATAAAGACTGTACATTCCTCAGGCAAATTCTAAAAGTTTGATCATTTATATTATTTAAGCAATTAATGTATTTACACTGATGAAACTAGAGAATTATGCAAGTAATGTTATAAAGTAATAAATAATAAAACTAAATACTTGTTCTTTCTTAGATTTGGATGCTCCAATAAGTGTATAATCACTGTTTCTTTCATTTTTTTTTTTGAGTTTACAGTACAGTTACATCATTCCCCTTTCCTATTCCTCCCTCCAAGATTTTCCATATACACCTTCTTGCTCTCTTTAAATTTGTGACTTTTTCATTAATTGGGTGTGTGTGTGTGTGTGTGTGTGTGTGTGTGTGTGTGCATAAATATCCCTAAATACATAAATACAGCTGCTTTATATGTATGTTGAATGTATATATGTATATGTATGTGTATATGTTTGCAGAAATGACCAGTTGATTTTGAATAACTAACTGATGTATTATTGGTGTGCCCTTCCCTGGAGAAGACTATTTCTCATGCTCTCAGCATTCCTTAATTGCTTGTACCTTTTTCTGTAGGCTTCAGGCCTTGTGGGTTTTCACATGTCCATTTAGCATGACTACTACTGTGTTTGTTCAGTTATTGTTTAGGAAATCATGTTGTTGAGATTTACAAAACTACTCCTATCTAAGGCATTGTGAAGAGGGAACATGCAGATTGTTAGAGCCAGAGCAAAATGGAGTTTGCTCTGAGAATGTGTCTTCTAGTAATATCAGAAGCTATAACCATAAAGTCCTACTACTATGTACTAGTATATAATCTAATAATATATGTAGCCAAATTAAAATGACACTCCAATACAAGAGTTAAATTTTGTGTAATGTTGAGGTATCTCATAATTAAATTAAGTATATAAATATAGGTGAAGATATATTATTATGTAAACATTTGGAAAACTGCAATAAATATACCAGCCTCATATCAAGTTATCTCTTAAATAGAGTACAAAAATGATCATTCATAAAGTAATGAAATTAACTTTCTTTAGTAATCCATGTTTTTCAATAGAAAATCTACCATAAGGAATATAGCCATCACTTTATCATTAATCTATATGCATATTCAAAGCAAAAAACTGTAGCATACTATAAGCATAACTGTAATTGTTTAAAACATTATGCTTTGTGACACATTACTTGAGATAATTTGTTTCTGTGAGAATCTCAAAAAGATTTAAAAATAGAACTGATAAATTCTTTTTTTGTAAATAAACATTACCTTACCTAATATAGCATAATATTAGGTAATAAATATTACCTAATAAATATTAATAAAACTATCAAAGAATCATTTCCAGAAATATACAACTTATCTATAATGCTTACAAGAAAAATAACAAAGCAAAATATCTATCTATCTATCTATCTATTTAACTATCTATCTATCTATCTACATTAGACCAAACAGAAAATACATACACGATTCCACTATATAGAGAAATTTAGAATAAAATAGACAAAAAAACACAGCATATAAAATTTGTGCTAAGAAAATGGCTAAGTCATTAGTTTAGTATAAATTAGGTTAATTGCTCTTATTATACATAAGAAATAATTTCACATATATCAGAAGTTGGAATTTAGGAAATATATTCATATATATACTTAAAACAGAAAAAATTATTTAGTAATGAGGCTGGAGATTACTTTCTAATATGATTTATAACATTGAAGTAATATGGAAAAGAACTAATGAGCTTTCTGTGTATATAAATTGTGTAATTTTATAGAAAAGCATAAATCAGTAAGATACTATAATATGCCAGAGAATGAAGCTATTATGTTAACACAGCATACATATATTTATTTTCTTCTATGTCTGTAGCAAGAATACATCCAGAACTAATGAATATAAAAGGAAAACAATAACCTAGAAAATTAAATATCAATTACATATAACATATAAAAGACTATTGTCCTAGGGAAATGCAAGAGCACTTAATATTTTGTAAAAAAAATTGATTTACCTATAGAGAATTCACAAAAGAAGGAAGGAGAGAAAAAAAATCTAAATAAAATATTTTATTTTAACAAAAATATTAAATTAATTATTGCTGTAGCTCAGGGGGGAGTCAAACTATTCCTATTTACAGATGATAATATATAATATATTCTAAATATTCCATTTGGAAATTTCCGGAAATGATGAACACTTTCAACAAAGTGGCAGAATACAAGGTCAACATGCAAAAGTAAGTAGACTTTCTACAAACCATTAATGTGTGTGCTGAGAAAGAAAATATGGAATCATTCATATTCTCAATAGCTTCAAACATAATCTGGATATAAAGATAACCAAGTTGATAAGAGACCTCTACAGAACAAACTTTAATTCTCTGAATAATTACATTAAGGAAGACAATAGAAGACAGAATGGCTTTCCATGCCCATTCTGCCAAAAGCAATTTACAGATTCAATGCAATCTCAATCAAAATTCCCATGACATTCTTCACAGAAATAGAAAAGCAATCATAAAATTCATGTGGAAGCAGAAGGAACAAAGGATAGCTAAAGCAAGCATGAGCAAAAAGAATAATGCTGGGGTTATTACCATACCAGATCTTGAAATATATTACAAACATATAGTAATAAACAGAACATGTTACTGACATAAAACAAACACGATATACATCAGTGGAACAAAAGACTCAAATATTACTGGCATTTGTTATTAGACAAATATGTCAAAAGTACAGACTTGAAGAGAGAGAGCATCTTCAACAAATATTCCTGAGGATGCTATATGTCCAAATGAAGAAAGATGAACGTGGACCTATATCTGTTACCCTGCCAAAAACCACCTCCAAATCAAAGACCTCAAGGTGAATCCTGCAACCCTGGTATTGCTAGAAGAGCAAGCACGGGCAATGCCCTTCAAAATTGAGAAGGAAGAAAAGACTTTTTGAATAGGACTCAATTTGCTCAGTAATTAAGTCCAACAATTGACAAATAGGACATTTTTAAAAGTAAAACACTAAAAAATATCTGTAGAACAAATGAAACAATCAATATTAGGAAAATAACAGAGTAGGAGAAAATTTTTGCCATTTATATATCTCTAAGTGAGGATTAATATCCCAACTCAATAAAGAACTAAGAAATAAGGAAACAAGTAATCCAATTTTTTTTAAAAAGGGAACTATAAATCTGAACAGTGAATGTTCAATAGAAGGAAGGGGAATGACTAAGAAATCTCTTTAAGTGTTAGACATTCTAAGCAATCAGTGAAAATGTAAATTAAAACATCTTTACATTTTCATCACATCCTAATCACAATGACTAAGATAAAAAAATAACCACTCACCATGGTTCACCCTTATGGAAATCAAAAAGCTTAAAGCAGATCTACTATATGACATACTTATACCATTCTATGACATATACTCAAAGCTCTCTATATTGTACTAAAAAGAAACTTGCTCAGCTATGTCCATGGTTACTCTTATTCACAATAACTAGGAAATGGAAATAACCTAAATATCCTTCAGTTGATAAACAGAAAATGAAAATGTGGTACATATACACAGTGGAGTTAATCTCATTTGCAAGGAAAAAAAAAACATGACATTTGTAGGCAAATGGAATTAGAAAATTCTATATTGAGTGAGGTAACCCAGGCCTAGCAAAACCAAAATTATCTACTATTTGTGACTATTAGCATCAGACCCTTAGATTTGACTCTATAGCATGAATTAAATGCAGAAACAAGAAAAATAGAAAGGGATCATGGAGGAAGGGTGGCAGAAGGTTCTCTAGAGAGGGGGATAGTAGGGTATGGGTGCTATTAAAGGTAAAGGGGGAATATTGGTAAAGAGGAAGGGTAATACAGAGGAAGATGGAAGAATTTGAGACAAACAACACTGATTATTAAAAAGCCATAGGATAAGGCATTATTTTACAAATTTGTGTGTGTGTGTGTGTGTGTGTGTGTGTGTGTGTGTGTGTGTGTGATGTCACTTAGGATGTTAATCCTCCCCCAAGATTTATATATAAGCAAAAAACTTAGTACTATGCATAGGAAATCTCTCTTCAGGTTTCTGATACCAAAACAATATGGAATATTCTCATTTCTCCATGTTATCTCCAAGACATTAAGGTAAGACTATATTTTGAAGATACCACATATTTGGGAATTTAGCTGGAACTGATTTGGAAGCCTCCTGTACAAGAACTAGCTCTTTTAGTACCTGAAGGTGCTATGCAAACAGAGAGGTAGAAAAGCAGTCAATAGTCCTATTCAGTTAAAAAGCCTACAAATTCCAACAACAACTGGCCTAACAAGTCTCAATGGTGCCAAAGTGGTGATTCTCTTAAGGGTAAGCAACAGTGGTCTAATTGGACTTTAGGCCCTCTCAGTAAATGGAATTCATGACTGTAAACCTGACCAGCTACCCATGAAAAAGGAGGTCATTCACTCTAGAGGAGAACCTACTACTGCCATTTTTTTAAACCAACATGATTTCTAACTATATCCAAATATGTACCCCTATATCCAGAGATATGTGTAGCTCTCACTGCTAATTAAAGTATCTTCTTTTTACAATATATGGAGAGTTTTATCGAGACTCACAGCTGGTCAAAATGCAGAGAATAAGTAAATGTTGGATACCCAGATCTAACTGATACTTCTACAGTGTAATCCTTATACTAAGGCTCAAGGTATATCATACAAGAGAGGTCAAAAAGAAGGTAAGAATCAGAGGAACAGATTGTATGATGTGAGATAGTATTTTCTAGGCAAGACAGGGAAGCTGCATTCATAAAAATATCAACAATATGGTTGTTTAAAGAAGACCTGCATTATGACAACATCAGTCATCATGATGATGTGAATTAAGAGAGTTCACAGGACACTACTCTTAAATGAATAATTACAAGCAATCAATGCATGCTGTAAGAAAGACTCTTATCCAATCCTAAATGGTCAGCTCTAAATGCATACACATAACAGCAAAACTAAAGACTCTACAGGTTGTACCTACAAGTAACAACAACAATAATAACAATAATTAAAGAAGTAGAGGTCATGAATTTGTGAGATAGTAGGAGATGTGAGAGGAGTTGAGGGGATAAAAAATTGTAAAATCAGTTCTAGTATATTAACATATCAAGAAAATGTAAAATATAAAAAAAAACAAAAGTAAACCTATTATCCAATCAAAGGACAAAACATGTTTGAAAGACAATGTATGGCTCTCTTGTGGGCATTGAGGCTTCATGAACAGTTGATAGAAATGAAGACTGATTTAACCCATGATAATTTATCTAAGAAAATTACTTCCAATTACCCTTGATCTAAGCAATCCAATAAATAAGAATTTTTTCCCTAGTACACTAGCAATAATATAGAATGTTATGTGTCCAGATTATGTATTGTAATAGTATCAGTAATAATATTTAAAAGGATAAATGTCTATACTTTTTTATAGGACTCAAAGG
Source organism: Tokudaia tokunoshimensis (assembly GCA_036184795.1). Taxonomy (NCBI): domain Eukaryota; kingdom Metazoa; phylum Chordata; class Mammalia; order Rodentia; family Muridae; genus Tokudaia; species Tokudaia tokunoshimensis. Next base: position 38,603,338 of record BTHU01000017.1, read on the forward strand.
ACATTTCTGAAACAATAAAATTAAAGAAAGAAAATATCACTGGGTTTGGTATTCTGTCATTACCAGGATAATTATTGGGTGAAATTAAAAGAGAATCTACAGTTTTTAATTTAATACCATTACTCAACAAACTGTCGGCAGTTACACAAGTGGGCATTGAAGAACACACGTGTGTGTGCACATATCTGTATGGCTCAGTGATCGACCAATCCTATACAGAACTTCTAGAAGCCCCAGGTTCAGCCTAGCACCTGTGTTTGGTTGCCCACTAACTCTAGGGAGATCCAGCACCTTGGATTTGTGGGTATATGCAAAAAGATACATATAATTAAAGTTTATAAAATTATAATGTAAAAAATAAAAACAAGAAAAGGAGGTAACATAGAGCCAAAATTCAGACTTCAGTATTGAATTTTGACTTTGAAGTCTTACAATGTACAGAATATCTACTCGATAGAAGTAACAAGTATACCTTTATCTTGGAAAGATGCTAGAGCAAATGAATATCATTATGTCTTCAAGCATCAATATAATCACATGCATATACATATGTTGAAGTGGATTTTAAAACATTTCCCTGTGGGATATGTGCTAAGAACAAAATGAACCAAAACCCCAAAATTAAACAAAGCTGTTTTTTTAAATGCTAGTTTTTTTTCAGTGGTACAATTATTAAAAGAAATTCTGATATTATTTTTAGAGGACAGTATGACTATGTGTAAGACAAAACAACTGAGTTGCATGCTAAGTCTATTAGGAAACAAAGTTTTCAAATATGAAAAAGAGATTTCAACACAGCAACCAGATAATCTGTCTGGGCATAGAGACACAGCACATACCTATAGTCTTAGCACTTGGAGGGCAGAGGCAAGAGCGAAAGAATTTAAGGTCACTATCAGCCACACAGAGGTCCAGGACAGTCAGATAATGAAACCCTGACTCAACGGGTTATAAAATAAATCAATAAATACCTTTTTTCCTAAAGAAGAAGATTTAAAACAAGGAGAGAAATGTGGGAAAAGATTAAGGAAGAGTTGGAGAGTATGGAGAAGAGGGAGTGGATATTATATCCACTATATCAAAATATAGCATATACATGTATTAAATTACCAAATTAAAAATATTTTCAATTTAAAAATCAGAGAAGATAAAGTACATACCACATAATCTGATTTAATTTTCCAATGTTACTATCAATTCCTGAAACAATTTCTCACCATAAGGAAGTACTTACTTTCAAGTTCTATTTCCTAAAGTTTTCCAAAAAGAAAAGACATGATGGATTTGTAATGGGCAAACTGAGAGCCTCATTTAAAGTCAAATTGTAGTTTAATACTAAAAGAACAAAAGAGTTTTAAAGAAAAGCAAGTTTCTAGATTATGGAATATTCCAAATGGGCCTTGCATATATTTTGTTCCAAAACCAACAACCACAGCAACAACAAAATCCAACAAACATTGAAAAGACTGTGGAGTAACAGAAAAAGGCAGGAGAGCTAACTAGCTCTGCCCAGTAGCAAGCATTTGCAAACCAAAAATGATTTCATCTGTGACTGCTTAAAATATACCCAAGTATTTCTTTCCGAATCACTGATGAACTTTGAAATACCATCAGTAACTTTCCTCATTCTGAAAATTAATAAATAAAGGCAGGGTGAAAAGGCTCAATTATACCTTTTTATGTCACTGTTCTTGGCAACAATGTTAACAACAAGTTATCTAAAGAGTCATGAGAGTGTAGGCTTGAAGGAAACAAAGCATCTTGGCAGTGGTCACTGGGAAGTTAATAGATAAAAGGCTAATGAGGAACCCGTGATAGGTAACCCAGAGTCACACAGGGAAAAGTGGATGGTCCTTCTATCATGGCACTCTGGAAAGTCCATGAAATCTCTTCAATTGTCATTTGAAGAGCTTGCTCTAAAAAGGAGATTCAATCAATTAAGACATCAGGTTTATAATTTAGGGAGACGCACCAATGCCAACATAGGAAAAGCAGCCAAATTCAAAGTCCCAAAAAAGTAAAAGTACTCTATTTTTCAACAAATAAATAACAACTAGAGTGGAAAAGTCATTTCAAGTACTACCAAGTTCTCTGTATTGTTCATGACTGTATTTTCATTTTACTAAATTTTAAAGGTAGATTTTTTTTTTTTAGATAATTGAGCAAATTTGAACTGCAATTTTTTTCAGGTATTTTTTAATACTATAAGTTTGTGATTAATAACAAGGGACATATTAAGAAAGTCAGTAACTATTAGAAGTAAATTCTTCAGAACTCAGGTTAGCAGAGATTTGTTAATAAAGTAATTAAGAAATGAATGAGAGATGAAATGAGATTTCAAAATGTTGGCTACTAAAAGTCACTACAATAGATGGTGACTAAGCGTGCTGTTTATTTTCTTATTTTTACAACTGAGTTCATTCTTATCAGAAAAGTTTCTCTTTTTATCCAAAATTGCCCCATGGCTAAACTATGATGATCTAGGTCACACCCCAAGAAGTCTGGACCCAGCATCAGCTACCAAAATTGTGGTAGATCAGTAGCTTGCTCAGCTATCCTCGTAGAAGCTCCCTCTGACAGCAGAGGAGAACAGTCAGACAATGTGTAGAGAGTAAGAGACCTCAGAACATTCAGCCCTATACGGGATGTCTCCATCAAATCCTTCTCCTCAGAGCTCTGGAAACCTTACAGAAGATGGGGCAGAAAGAGTGTAGTAATAGAGAGCAGATAGATGGAGGACACCAAAGAAACAAGCCTTTTACCCAACAGGACCAAAGTAACAATTCACAGAGACTGAGGCAGCATGCACAGGGCCTGTAGGAGTCTGTACCACATGAACACCTAGGGCTGGAAGGAGAAGTGGACCCCTGGCCCCTGTTCCTAACCCAAAAGCTAGCTCTAATTAATAACCACTTGCAAAGGCGAAATTAGTTTTCTCTAAGCAAGTCTCACTGGGGAAACAAGCTACTATTTTTTTTCCTTTATTCTTCTCTCATATATTACATCCCAACAACAGTTTCCCCGTTCTCTGCTCCTCCCAGTCTTTTCCTCCACCTTCCCTCTCCCACAGGTCCAAATCTCTGTTTGTGTTCAAATACAAGAGCATGCCTCCTAGGGATACCAGACATGGCCTAACTCAAGGATATGCTACATGCCCAGGACTAGGTGGCCAACAGAAAATGGACTCAAAGCATCTTTGGAGGGATTTTTGACTCATAATGTCATGTCAGGACTTTAATTTTTTATTACTACTATTTTTACTTTTACTTTTATTTTGTTTTACTTTATTTTATTTAGTTTCCCTTTTCCCTGACAGTCTTTATGTATATCATATATCTTCTTCTTTGGGGGTCTGTGGGGTTCCTCACTGTAAACGCCTAGGTCTCTGCATCTGTGTCTGTTTCTTGTACCTTTTCATTGGCTCTTTTCCTTCTCTTTGTCCTATTTTGAGTTGTTTTTGTTTTATCTTATTTTATTATAATGCCGTGGAAACCTGTTTATTTTCTAATGAGAGACAAAAAGGGCATGGATCCAGAAGGAGGAAAGGTGGGGAGACACTGAGTAGACGGGGGAAAATCATAATCACAAATATATTATATGAAAAGCATTCTACTTTCAATAGCAGAAGGACATATTGCGAGACTAGCAGATCCCTCCTAATTGCTTTCCCATCATCTGTGTGTGCTTGATTTTTGTGTTCTTCTCTGCCAGACCTCTGTGCTTTTCTCTGAAGTACTAAAGGTTAAAAAAGTCATTACTATAAAAAGTTTCTATATATAAATGTGCTTAGATCACCTCTCAAGATCCTATGGCCTAACATTAAATTTGCCTATAGCCTGAGGAATGTTTAATATTTAATATTTATAGCTAAATTTATTTGAGACCAGAGGTGCAAGAGAATTTTTCAGAGAAAGAGTTCTTCGTGAAGTGAGCACCAAATCTTGCAGTTGTAATACGATGGCCAGGCCTCTGGGTCACTTTTATAAATCTGATAACTATAAATTCAGAGATAAAGGGAATAGCTTGATAAAAGAATAACATGAACCCAAGATTAAAATGATGACCCAAGAGAGCAGTTAAATTATATGAGTTCCTCCTAGCAGTTACTGATGGTACTAGAAAGAACAACTTGACCAACTTGGGGCAGCATAAGCCAGGCAGCCCTGTCTGAGAGAGGTGACCATGAGGATGAGGCTTATTGCAGCTTAGTTTTCTCTCTCTTCACACTGCTATGTGTCATGACTGACTGAAATGATAACCCAACTTCCACAGGGGTTCACTTTGGTTTCTATGTCCATCTGTAGAGGAGCAAAATAAAGCCCTCCTGTACCATCACATGAACAGGACTTAGCTTTTAGTGTTGTTCTGTCTTGCTGAAAACTAAAACTGTATCCTCAGCAGAAGTTAAATACTGAAACCTAAAACAAATAACAAGAGGAAATTAAAACTAAGAAATCCAAACATATAGAAAATGTTAGCATTATCACTGGGTCACTCAGAATTTCATTTAAAAATTTAACATTCTCACCTTAAGAGTTTCTGTTTTAATTATACTTAAGGGATAAAGTACTCCTCTTCTTATTACATTGGGGCAGGAGTATAGAAGTGAAGGGCATAAAGCAGAATAACTATTAGTTATATAACTAGAGGTGTGTGAGTTGAAACATTAAAACTCCATTCACTAGCCAGGCAGTGGTGGCACATGCCTTTAATCCCAGCACTTGGGAGGCAGAGGCAGGAAGATTTCTGAGTTCGAGGCCAGCCTGGTTTACAGAGTGAGTTCCAGGACAGCCAGGGCTGAGAAACCCTGTCTCGAAAAACCAAAAACGTCCATTTACACCAGAACCTAAGTGACAAGGAGTTCTCTTCTGACCTTGCTGTCTATATAATGTTCCCTGGGTAGATCACTCATTTGCATGGAACACTAAATTGAAATCATACAAACAATACAATTCTTATTTGAGACTTTTTGCAATGTAGCAAGTCTCATTTTTAAGTGCATTTTTTAAGACTGGACAGATGGTTCAGCCATTAAGATCAATTACTTCTCTTACAGAGAACCCAGATTTCTTTTCAAGTACCCACAGGGAAGCTTATAAACATCTATAGTTCCAGTTCCAGAAGTTCTGGTACCTTTTACTGACTCATTTGTGAATGTGGTGTACATAAAAATACAAACATATACACATAAAATAAAATAATATTGAAAATAACATCATGGGTGAGACTAGAGACACATCTCAGTGGATGAGCCCTTGCTACTCTTACATAGGATTAGAATTTGGTTCTCAGCACCTACATGGTACCTAAAAAACATCTAATTCCAGTTTCAAGAGGTCTGCCACTCTCTTCAGGCCTCTTCAGGCACTGTATGATAATGGTACACATACATACATGCAGGCAAAGTACCCATACACATAAAATAAATATATCTTTAAATAAAAACACATGGGCAGGAATTTGGGGAAATAAATTAACTAAAAAGTCAGGTACAACCAACCAAAAAGAATATATAGAAGGGGATACATGGCTCCAGATACACATGTAGCAGAAGATGGCCTTATCTGACACCAAAGGGAGGGCAGGCCCTTGGTCTTGTGGAGGCTTGGTGCTCCATCATAGGGGAACGCTAGGGTGGTGAGGCCTGAGTGGGTAGGTGGATGGTTGGGGGAGCATACTCATAGAGGAAAAGGGGAAGGGAATGAGGGGGTGGAGTGGGGGATTTATGGAGGGGTAACCAGGAAAGGGAATATCATTTGAAATATAAATGAATAAAATGATTAATAAAAAAAAGAAGAATGTCAGGTACAATAGGTGGTACCTATTATCCCAGTGGAAGTGGGAAAGAGACAGTCGGATTCATGGGCTTGCTGGCTACCCAATCTAGCAAAATCACATAGATTCAGGTTCAGCGAAAGACTTTCTCTTAAAAATTAATATGGATCTTCAATTCTATTCCATTGATCTACTGCCTGTCATTGTACCAATACCATGCCGTTTTTAATCACTACTGGTCTGTAGTATAGCTTGAGGTCGGGGATGGTGATTCCACCTGAAGTTCTTTTACTGTAGAGAATAGTTTTCACTATCCTGGGTTTTTTGTTATTCCAGATAAATGTAGAAATTGCTCTTTCTAACTCTATGAGAATTGAGATGGAATTTTGATGGGGATTGCATTGAATCTGTAGATTGCTTTAGACAACCTGGCCATCTTTACTATATTAACCTTGCCAATCCATGAGCATGGGAGATCTTTCCATGTTCTGAGATCTTCAATTTCTTTCTTCAGAGACTTGAAGTTCTTGTCATACAGATCTTTCACTTACTTGGTTAGAGCCACACCAAGGTATTTTATATTATTTGTGATTATTGTGAAGACTGTCATTCCCCTAATTTCTTTTTCAGCCTATTTATCCTTTGAGTATAGGAAGGCTACTGATTTGTTTAAGATAATTTTATATCCACCCACTTTGCTGAAGTTGTTTATCAGGTTGAGGAGTTCTCTGGTGGAATTTTTGGCATCACTTAAGCATACTATCATATCATCTGCAAATAGTGATACTTTGATTTCTTCCTTTCCAGTTTGTATCCCTTTGACCTCCTTTTGTTGTCTAATTACTCTGGCTAGGACCTCGAGTACTATATTGAACAGGTAGGGACAGAGTGAACCAGCACACCCATGGTCACTTGATCTTTGACAAAAGAGCTAAAACCATCCAGTGGAAAAAAGACAGCATTTTCAACAACTGGCAGTCAACATGTAAAATAGTGCAAATTGATCCATTCTTATCTCCCTGTACAATGCTCAAGTCCAGGTATATTAAGGACCTTTACTTAAAACCAGAAACACTGGGTCTAATAGAAGATAAAGTAGAGAAGAACCTGGAGCATATGGGCGCAGGGGAAATTTTCCTGAATAGAACACCAATAGCTTATGCTCTAAGATCAAGAATGGATAAATGGGACCTCATAAAATTGCAATGCTTCTTTAAGGCAAAGGACACTGTCAATAGGACAAAACAACAATGAACAGATTTAGAAAAGATTTTTACCAAGCCTACATCTGACAGAGGGCTAACATCCAATACATACAAAGAACTCAAGAAGTTAGACTCCAGAGAATCAAATAATCCTATTAAAATGGGATACAGAGCTAAACAAAGAATTCTCAACTGAGGAATACTAGATTGCTTAGAAGCACCTAAAGAAATGTTCAACATCCTTATTCATCAGGGAAATGCTAATTAAAACAACCCAGAGATTCCACCTCACACCAGTCAGAATGGCTAAGATCCCAAATTCAGGGGGTAGCAGATGCTGGAGATGATGTAGTTAAAAAGGAACACTCCTCCATTGCTGGTGGGACTGCAAGCTGGTAAAACCACTCTGTAAATCAGTTTGGTGGTTCCTCAGAAAATTGGACATAGCACTACCTGAGGATACAGCTATACCACTCCTAGGCATATATCCAGAAGATGTTCTAACATGTAATAAAGACACATGCACCACTATGTTCATAGCAGCCTTACTTATAATAGCCAGAATCTGGAAAGAACCCAGATGTCCTTCAACAGAGGAATGGATACAGAAAATGTGGTATATTTACACAATGGAATAGTACTCAGCAATTAAAAACAATAAATTCATGAAATTCTTAGGCAAATGGATGAAAGTAGAAAATATCATCCTGAGTGAAGTTACCCAATCACAAAAGAACACACATGGTATGCATCCGCTAATAAGTGGATATTAGCCCAGAAGCTCGGAATACCCAAGATACAATTCACAGACCACATGAAGCTCAAGAAGAAGGAAGACCAAAGTGGGGATACTTTGGTCCTTCTTAGAAGGAAGTTCAAACTACCCATGGCTCACAGTCATCCAATGGACTGAGCATAGGCTCCCCAATGGGGGAGCTAGAGAAAGGACCCAAAGAGCTGAAGAGGTTTGCAGCCCCATAAGAGGAACAATAATATGTACCAACCAGTACCCCTAGAGCTCCCAGGGACTAAACCACCAACCAAAGAGTACACATGGAGGGATGCATGGCTCCAGCTCCATATGTAGCAGAGGATGGCCTTTTCAGACATCAATGAGAAGAGAGACCATTGGTCCTATGAAGGCTTGATGCCTCAGTGTAGGGGAATGCCAGGTCAGGAAAGTGGGAGGGAGTGGTTGGTAAGCAGGGAGAGGGGAGATGGGATAGGGGTTTTTTGGACAGGTAATGAGGAAAGGGGATAATATTTGAAATGTAAATAAAGCAATTATCAAATAAAAAAGATAAATATTAAAAAAAAACTCATCTGGAGTACATTTGAGAAATATTCCAAATTTACATCCCCTACTACAGAACTCAGAAGGGAAAAATAGTATGTTGGGATGAGATATTTAAATGTAGCCTGAAGTTATTTAACCATTAGCAATGGTTCATAGATGTACATTGTAAGGTCCAAGTATGGTTGTAAAATTTAAGTCATTTTCAGTTCTCTCATTATAGAAGTTCTAATTTCATATGCACGCATCACCTTAATCACATCTCGGTGTTTTGGCTAATCACATTTGAGAAACCCTCATCCTACACAAGGTAAATGGAAAAACTCTGGTGAGACAAAGGAAATCTTCAAAAACTAAACATAAAAACACTGTACAATTTTGGTCCATAAGGCAAGCAAAAATGCCTACAGAGAGTATGCAGTATTTTAGTAGGTAATATAGGTTAATATGGAAAACAATCTACTTGTCACAAACTGTAACAGCAAGAGCTACTAGACCAGTATTGCTGTAGTGAAAATCATAGCTGAACTCAGCCGACCACAGGGCAACAACTGCTTCCCTCTATCAGAATCCCACAAGGAAGTGCAAAATGGCTTAAACTAAAAACATGGCAGCTGCTGTACTCTATATGTCCTTACAATCAAATGTCATAAACTGAGAACTTACAGGCAACAAGTTTTACAACTTCTGAAAGCTGGGAAGTCCAGGATTGGCATACCCACCCTGTCTGGTCCAAGGTGTCTCTTTATACTATGTCCCTACATGAAAAATACAAAAGCACTGTCAATAGGACAAAACTTTACCCAACAGATTGGGCAAAGATCTTTACCCACCCTACATTCGATAGAGGGCTAATATCCAATATATACAAAGAACTAAAAGTTAGATGCCAGACTTTCATTTCGACAGCTAAAACAACAAAACTGGAGGAAAACCGGACATGTAGATCAATGGAACAGAATTGAAGACCCAGAAATGAATCCACACTCCTATGGTCACTTGATCTTTGACAAAGGAGCTAAAACCATCCAGTGGAAAAAAGATAGCCTTTTCAACAAATGGTGCTGGCTCAGCTGGAGGTCAACATGCAGAAGAATGCAAATTGACCCATCCTTATCTCCTTGCACTAAGCTCAATTCTAAGTGGATCAAAGATCTCCACATAAAACCAGACACACTGAAACTAATAGAAGGGAAACTAGGGAAGAACCTTGAACATATGGGCACAGGGAAGAATTTCCTGAACAGAACTCCAATAGCTTATGCTCTAAGATCAAGAATAGACAAATGGGACCTCATTAAATTACAAAGTTTTTGCAAGGCAAAAGACACTGTCAAAAAGACAAAGCGGCAACCAACTAACTGGGAAATGATCTTTACCAACCTTACATCCGACAGAGGGCTAATATCCAAGATATACAAAGAACTCAAGAAGTTAAACTCCAGAGAGGCAAGTAACCCTATTAAAAAATGGGGTACAGAGCTACACAAAGAGTTCTCACCTGAAGAATATCTAATGGCTGAGAAGCACCTAAAGAGATGTTCATCATCCTTAGTCATTAGGGAAATGCAAATCAAAACAACCCTGAGATTCCATCTCACACCAGTCAGGATGGCTAAGATCAAAAACACAGGAGACAGCAGTTGTTGGCGAGGATGTGGAGAAAGAGGAACACTCCTCCACTGCTGGTGGAATTGCAGGCTGGTACAACCACTCTGGAAAGCAGTCTGGCGGTTCCTCAGAAAACTGGGCATGACACTTCCGGAGGATCCGGCTATACCACTCCTGGGCATATACCCAGAGACTTTACCTGCATGCAATAAGGACACATGCTCCACTATATTCATAGCAGCCTTATTTATAATAGCCAGAAGCTGGAAAGAACCCAGATGTCCCTCAACGGAGGAATGGATTCAGAAGATGTGGTATATTTACACAATGGAATACTACTCTGCAATTAAAAACAATGAATTCACGAAATTCCTAGGCAAATGGTCAGAACTTGAAAATATCATCCTTAGTGAGGTAACCCAATCACAAAAGAACACACATGGTATGCAATCACTGATAAGGGGATATTGACCCAGAATCTCGGAATACCCTAGATACAATCCGCATATCAATAGATTTCTAAAAAGATGGAAGGAGAGACCCCTGGTCCTGGAAAGACTGGATGTAGGGGAACACCAGGACAGAGTAACGAGAGGGGGTTGAATGGAGAAAAGAGGGAGGGAAGGGGGCTTATGGGACTTTTGGGGAGGGAGGAAACGGGAAAGGGGAAGTGATTTGGAATGTAAATTAAAAAAATAAAATAAAATAAAAAAAAAAGAGGAAATGAGAATGAGAGGTTAGGAGCAGAAACAGAGGGAGAGATTTTTTTTTTGTATGCTTCTAATTTGAACCTGGCACTCAAATTTTAAATACATAAAATTTAAACCGAAATAAAGTAAGTAAACTTCATCTCAGAAAAAAAAAATACAAAAGCAGCATCTGTAACTGCTTCTATAATGACACTAATCTTACTCCATAGGGCTCTATTTTCATGGTCAAATAACTTCAAAAGTCCTATGCCACACTGTCTTGACTTGAGCAAGCGACTGACAATGTATGAATTTTGAAGAGACATGTGTGTTCAGTAAAGAGGCATAACCCATTCAAAATTCATCAAAATTATCATAACAAAAGAAAACACATTTTATTTTTCTTGGTAAGTTCAGTCAGTCTTTGCTTTAGCTTTTCATTCAAATTTCAGACACTAGAATCTAAGGGATATAAGCAGTAATTTCCAATGGCCCCATCTTCAGTTCACTGTGAAACTAGGAAAAGAATCATCGCAAGAAACCCTAGACTTTAAATGAGCTATTAAGGAAATTGAATTCCAACAGACCCCAGGATACTCAAGTTTCCCTCCCATAATACCTACTTCTTCTTTATCTTGAAGTCTTCCCTGTCCAGATGATACTCATGTCAGTCCATTTCTCCCACCCTTATTCATTTGATAAATGTTTTCATGGTTAAAATATCTTCAAATGTAAACTTAGTATGTGAGTTTGAGCCAACTAAGAATCCAGGGTGTAAAGGGCAGCATAAACATGGCCTCTTATCTATGTACAATGTCACAACAGCAACCATTATACTCATCCAGGGAGAAAATTATCCTATTGCTCTATTTTTAATTTATTTGCTTATCATCCAATGCACTAAATCTTCCAGTGGGCTTAACACTTCAGTATCACTTTTAAGTAAATGATGCGCACTAATGATCTATAGGCAATCAGAATGAGTATAAATAAAATTTATATCCTAAAAATATTCTTGTTACTGATTTTCCTAAAAGATAAGACTAAGCAAAAGTAGAAAATTGTACAACCTCAGCAAAAAAAAAATTGCTGGTATAATTTCAGTTGTGAAAACTTACACGTTGAAAGGAAAACATGGAAATCACACCCCGTCACTCACAGAAACTCTCACACAGGAATCTACCATGTTTCACACATGCCACGTATCTTTGTACTGTGAAAGAAGCTATCAATACCTGAGTGGCACATCTGAAGACAACGTAGAGGTAGATATAAAGAATCACTGATGCTTGCAAAACTAACCAATGACAAGTATATTCGACCTGGTATTCAAATGTGGGGGCAGTACATTTGAAGAACTTACTGAGACTTCACAGGTCATCTGCTCTAAAATCCTGCATTGGTTTTGAGAAAAAATAAAATAGGGCCACTAGGCAGCTACTAACTCAGAGTGCCAGAAGTAGAAGGTTCATTTTCCTCAACTCAGTGCCTATGTATATATCACATAAATTATTTACCATTTTATCTCAGTTGTGATGTGACCCCTTGGCTATTTGTAAGAATGAGGTGGTGGTTATATTCACTTTTGTTATTACAAATTCTTAGATCTCTGAATGTCCAAGTCAAAATAAAACTTCAAAGGTACAAATCTGTATCTTTTGTGTGTCCCTAGATAACCTTCCATTACATAGAACTCCCCCGAGAGGCTCTGGTATTCAGCCGGCAGCAATCCCTCTAAGATCTCACCTGCCATCTCTCTACTTCATGGTGTTTTAGGCTAACCACTTCGGAGTACATCCCAAAGGGTCCCAATCCTTTTCTTTATGGCTGCTGCCCAGGCTATCATTAAGGTCAGTTTTCACCCCAATAGGAGATGGGGCTATGGCCAAATTTCTACATAGTGGGTGAGTTGAAAATTACAGGCTAGTAGAGAACTTAAGGCAATGGTTCTCAACCTCCCTAATGTTACAACCCTTTGATTAATCCTCATGTTGTTGCTCTGTTTTATAAAATAGAAAAGGAAGTCAGGGATAAGTTTGGTAGAGCAGGGTATGGTGAGGGGGAAAGGGGGTGCCTCTGTGGGGATGCTGAGGCATCCCTTCCCCCTGAGGTACCAGTCATATGATGGGTATGATATGAAATAAGAGTTTATTTAGGGCATGGGGAGATGGGGAGGGAAGTTAAGGGAGTAGAGACAGAGAAAAGCAGAGAGAGAGAGAGAGAGAGAGAGAGAGAGAGAGAGAGAAAAGGAGTAGAGGTTGGTCATGAACACTTGGAAAGAGGGGAGGAGGGGAATGGAGAGAAGGGACAAAGAAGGAAGAGGGTGAGAGAGTAAGAGAGTCGGAGAGTAGGAAAGGAAGAGTAAGAGAGTAAGAGGGTAAGAGGGTAAGGATGAGGAGGAGATAAGTAGCCCCTTTTGTAGTGAGTCAAGCACACCTGGCTATTGCCAAGTCGCTGTGGGGCAGAGCCTAGAAGGAATGCTAACACTGGTGACCCCCACAACCATAAAGTATTTTCATTTCTACTTCATAACTATGATGATGCTACTGTTATGAATCATAACATAACCTTTTTTGAGATAGAAGTTTGCCAAAGAGGATCAACCAACAGGTTTAGGAACACTTGTTTAAATCCTCATTTATACAACCGGTATTCTGTAGATAAATAAGTCAGTTTTATCGATGGTAGTTTATTCCACTTTGGGAATGGGTACTTCTGGGCAGAATGGGTACATAATTATCAAGTCAGCACTTGGCTTTTTTTCAGTGTTACCAATAGGGAGGAGGTTCACCAAGCACTTACTTTGAGATACAACGTAAGAGGGATATACCTACTCAGGAAATAATCTCTTTCATCTTGCTATTATCATTTGATAAGCAAGCATATCATGCTGAATGATTTTTTTTCTCCTCTAGCCAAAGTTCTTTGTATTATCCCATATTGATAATGTTAATGACCCCAACATAGAGTGACAAACTGTCTTAAGGTACTGAGGAAGGGGTAAGTAGAAAATTCATTCATACAGTACTATAGCATTTGTAAAAATCCATCCACCACACCATACATGGTAATATGGGTGGATGATCATAAGGAGATGGTAAACAAGTTCCGGCCAAGGTTTTCTCTAATCAAGTGACAACAGGACATCTGTGAATAAGTTGGCTTTGTTGATCCGTGAGCATGGTGAAGAGTATGTCTACCAAGTACTTCTGTAGTCTTAAAAGAAATGGATATGAGACTTGGCCCACAAGTTGAGCTTTTCTTAGATCTTCAGAAATTTATACCCCTGCCTCTCACCGCTTCCTCTCTGGTGTATTTCACAGGCAGCTTTGCTAACTGTCTAGACCAGTGCAAATAGACTGTCACCTGAGAAATAGGACTGTCCTTTTATGTGCAGATTGATGGACTAGATGTCAAGGTTTTTGGTGCAGTGGCATGACTGGGGCAAAACAGTGTAAACTATAGACCTGATATTGACAAATGTCCTACCTAAGTGAGATACTTCTATTTGTCAAATTGCCTTTGCAAAGTCCTAAGTATAAAAAGCAAAATGCAGAAGCTTACTGGCATGGTTTCAGAAATGAAGTACTAAGAGGAAAATGTTCATAAATAATTAAGCATTTAAGACATTAAAAAAAGAAACTCTTAATTTTATGTTTCAGTATCCTCAAATACAGCTGTAATTCTTGACTATCTAATTAAAAAGATGATCCTGCTTTACAGAATTGGATTAGGACATTTTTTTTAATTCACGACCTGATATTTTTTTATTATCATTAAAGTTACATGTTAGATTCCCCCCAAATAAATTTTATTAACTATTTGTCAATTTTATACTATGCACCCCAATCACACTCACTTCCTATTCCTCCCAGGTCCACCCTCCCATCCTTGGGACTCACCACACACACAAAACAAAACAAAAGACCAAGTTCAATTTGTGTTGCACATCTATTCACTGGAGTATGGCCAAACTCCAACTGGCCAGCGTCTTAGAGAAAACTGAGTCCCCCCCCCCACACACACACCCCGCTACATACACCAGAAGTCAGCAACTGTAAAAAGCTACACATTGACACCCTTATAGCAATTTTGAGGACTCTGTTTTAATAGCTTCCTGTCTGGACTGTTTCTTTATTTTTTTTTTTAATTGGGGCTGCAGGAGGTGAGAGTAGGGGACATAAAAGCCTTCTATTCCACTCATTTTCAGTTATAAGTCTGTAGTTACCTATAACACTGCAAAAGAAGTTTCCCTGCCCGTAACAGTCATAGACAGCTTGGATCAGGAACAACAACATGGTTTTTGGTGGCAATACTAATCTGTCTCAGTGCTCAAGAGACAGAAGCAGGAAGATCTTTGAGTGGAAGCCAGTCTTTTCTACAGAGTGAGTTCCAAGACAGCCAGAACTGCACAGTGAAATCTCAAAAGCAAACAAACAGAAAAGGAGGAGTGAGGGCTGGAGGGCATGGTGGTGCACACATTTAATGCAAGAACTCTGAGAGACAGAGGCAAGTAGATCTCTGTGAGTTTGAAGCAACTTTCATGATAGCCAGTGCTGTTGCCACTGGAAACCACATTGATCCATTCTGCAGACAGAATCCATGTTGATTAGGACATTTCATTTATATCTTTTCTTTCCTTTAGAATGTCATTCAGGAATTTTTTTTAAGGTAAATTAGAATAAAGAACAAATTCTATAGCATATTAACTAAATTAGATCTTCTTTGAATTTATATTTAAGCATAGTTAATATAAGTAAGAAAATAATGTACATGTCATGGTGTAAATATTGTTTTGGAGATCACTAATAAAATTGGTATGTTGTCTGACTAAAAAGGCATCATAATCAAGAAATATCCAACAACCAGTGCATTTAGAACACTAATTTCAATATTGACACAAGACTATCCATTGTCTTTTTGTTCATATTGGCTCCTTATTATTTATAATGTTAACCTTATTAGCTAGGGACTTTCACTAAGACAAAATATCATCAATTGTAAAGCCCACTGTGATTTTAAACATCATCAAGAAACAAAATGCACTGTCAATTATAACCTTAAGAAGCATTCTGCTTTCAGAGATATTACAATACTTAAATGTATACTACTTAATAGCCATGAAAATGTCTCTGTTTACAGGAAATTATTATTTAAAGAAAAGAGCTGAAAGGAGATGAAGGAGGTCTGCAGTTACCTTTTATTCTTTTATTGCTTTCTCTCTCTCTCTCTCTCTCTCTCTCTCTCTCTCTCTCTCTCTCTCTCTCTCTCTCTCTCTCTCTCTCTTCCCCCCCCACCCCCATCCCTCTTCCCTCCCTCCCTCCCTCATTTTAAGGTATATTCCTATTTTGGAGTTCAGTAAGAAAAGTCAGTCCAACCTCTACTTTTCATAAAGAACCAATAATGTAAAACAAGCCCAGCAATCCTGCTTAGATTATACAAGGCTGTTGTTAAATGTTTAGAGAAAAAAAAAATTAAGGTTGAAGGAAAAACTGCCAGACCCAAACAAACTTCACATTGGGATGTAATAAAAATGATCATCAAAGTAATGATACCAGAAACATAGATTTTCCAGGATAGAACTGTCTATTTTAAATATGTTCTGCTTCAACTTTCTTTGAAAACAATACTTTTGCATGAGCAGCTGTCATCTTTTAGAACTCTGAATTCACCTCATACTCTTCCTGTTCTCCTGGTCATGCTAAGAGGAATGGAAAAGCAACAGTCCCCCTGAACTTCTACAGAGGTACTCTGACAGTGCTAGAAGCAATGAAACCCCAGAACCTGAGATTCCAGGTCAGAAAGAAAAAAATGTCAAGCAATAGGTCGGTGTTTGCTGATACTGTCAAGGATACTTCATAAAAAATCTAAACGTTTCCTTCCACAGTGAAAATGCAGGAATATCTAACAAATTTTTAAAAAAAGAACAGAAACTCCTCATTCAGATTTCCATCTAGACACAACAAAATTTTGGGGTCAAGACTTACTTATGAAAATACAGATACTTTCTACAAAGTACACAAGACATTCTGTAAGCTCTCCAATAAGGCTCAGCTTCACAACCCCATCCTCTACCTGGCATGGCCCTGTGAGTGTTGAGGAATTATCTTCACACAGCCAAGCCATTCTGGCCTGACCTGATTCCTTGCCTTCCCTGTTGTTCACTATCATGAGTTAACATTGTGTGTTTCCCAGTCAACGTTCCATAGCAATATGGAAATTTCTGTTGATTTTTCTCTTCCTCCATCCAAGTCAGAAGCTACAAACCCTTGAGTTTCTTTCTCTACTCCTCCCACAGCAGCCTTAGCAACAGATAGCACTATAGTGTTTTACTAAACCGTCTATTTCTCTCACACTCCCTCACCATATTTTCTACACAACCTCCAAACAATTTATTTCTATCACCAAAGTATCTGTCCTTTGACAATTTTTATAATTATATATTAGATTATGTTACCATCCAGTTTAAATGTTCTTGTCATTTGCCTTTAGGTTCCTGGCACTTGTTATTTCACTCTCCAGAGTTAAGCTCTCCCATCTGTGATATGGGATTATCATTGAAACACTATCTCATCTGAGGGCTGTGAAGATGAAATGGTCATATATAGCAGTGTAAGGGGAATGTTTGTTCTGTAGATAATGTCATGCAGTATCAAGAAGTTGTTTTCAATAAAAATGTAAATCTCTTATCAGGTCACGACTCACCCCTCCCCTACTTCATTGTTCACCTCTGTTCCTCTTGTTTTACTTGTCCTTATTCAGCACACTATGACCCTTTCCCTTTTGAAGCCTTAGACCTTTGTGCTTCCTATAAAAATCAGCCTTCTGGACTCTTTGGGATTCCTTTCTGTAGTGTAAAAGGTCTAAGCCCAGTTCAAGGTTTGAAAGCTTACCAAAATCCACTAAACTCTGAGTTTAAAACATCACCAATCCCTGAGCCCCCAAGCCCACCAATCCTTGAGTCCAAAAACCCATTAATCCCTGAGCCTGAATTTTCACCAATCTCTGGGGTTGGCTTGAAATCCTTCTAATCCCCACCCTGGAAATTACCACCCAGAAAAACTTCTCAAGAAACCCTGTATAAGTATGTCTCCTGCTCAGTTCCCTACTGCTACTCTCTAGAGCAGAGACAGCCACTCTCATGTCTTTCCTAATAAATCTTTCGAGTGATGTTTATTGCATAGTGTGACTTTGTAACATTCTTTTTCTCCAAACACCTAGGATACCTTTCCCATCGGAGATATAGCACCTACATTTACATCGCCCTAGGTTCTGAGTTATTTCTAAATTGGATATCTTTGACACCTGAAGTAAATGAACATATCTTCTGACACTATAGCCTAGAACATTGT
The DNA here is from genome assembly GCA_036184795.1 of Tokudaia tokunoshimensis. Lineage (NCBI taxonomy): Eukaryota > Metazoa > Chordata > Mammalia > Rodentia > Muridae > Tokudaia > Tokudaia tokunoshimensis. The sequence goes on from BTHU01000017.1 coordinate 38,621,264, forward strand.
TCTTACTTTCATCCTGGTACCTCTGAGTCTCAGATTTCTTTTTCTTATCTTTGTAAATTTTTATCATTTTTTTTCACATAACACATCAATTACACTGCATGTGGTTGTTATTAGCTGTCTCAGTATTTGGGAAAGTATTCAACTTCTCTTTGAATTAGAGTTCCCCCATGTGTAAATTAGGTTAATGTATTGCCTTCACATCTTAAAAGCATGAAAGATAAAGTAGCTAATCCTTGTTAAGGATCTATTCATACCTGCCTGACAAAGAATCAAATTCATCACACATTAGGTTTTAACAATAGAACAAATAAGCAAATAAACACGACTATAGAAGCCTGTCTAGACCGAAGGTAAGCGTGCATTAGAAATGGATACTGCTGTGACATTGTGGTGATACTCAGAAATAAATGAGCTGAGACACACTCATATGCTAAGAAAGGCATAGAAAAGGTCTAACTTCTAGAGATGGAGAGGTTCTGACTTGCCTTGTCGATTATAATCATTTCCTTGGGAACACAAACTTTGGTCTCAAATGAAACATGAGAGTATATCCTGCTTTCTTTCCTTAAAATTTAAAAGTGTTAACCTAATGTTTAATAAGCCTAAAATGATATCCCCAAAATTATTTTTACTGAGGAAAATTGTTTTGGCCCATACATACTTGGCCTAATTCAAACATACAAGTTGATGCAGCAACACAGTATCTGTCAGTGAGTCCTAGACAACTAATGTGCTCTGGGCGATGCTCTAGACTACCAGAAGTCACAGTGTTGCCTGTCTTATTAGTAATGTGCTCTCTGCTCCTGGGCTGTCAGCAATCAATCTCATTGGGACTCACACAGCCTGCCATCAGTAGTGTGGCAGCACTGTGGAACTTGCACGATGTCCAAAATAATTATTTTTCTACATAGTACTTTGGATACAACTAGTAAAGCCATCCATCCATCTATTGCTGAAAAGTGGCCAACATTTCAGAAAATGAACTGCCATGTGGAGGTGGTTTTTATCATAGTATAAGCCAGGGAAAACATTTCTGATATGTCATTTTAATTAGTGAAGACATGATTAATCAAATTACATGTTTGTTACTCTCAGTCTGTCCATGGTGCAATTTTACATTTTGAGCCTTGTGTCTAAATGACAGAGCAATCTGAGGGAAGGAACAGCACTGGCTTCAGAGGTAAACACATTCATCTTCCCATTAGTTCAGATGAAATCTATCCACAGGCAGGTTATGTGCCAGGACACTGATATATGCCATGAGGATGAACTGCTATGAACTCCGTCTCAGCAAAGTCTTCCAGATGGAAAATAAATTTAAAAGCTTCATCTAGAGAAAAGTGCTAACAGGAAAAATTTTAGTCTCTTGGTAATACAGCTTTGCTTAAGCATAGTTCCTCTTGAGAAATGCCAATGCACATGCACGTATCAGTAGCAATTCACGAAAGTCTGAGACCTAAGCAGACAAGCTCCATGATCTTAAATAAATTCAAGCAAGCATTCTTTAGGGATATAGCTCAAGAAAGTAAGTTTGTAAATAAGTTGTATGAGTTCACTGAGAAATCAACTCTATAAGAATAATATGCACATTTATTTTTGCTTACCTTCAGAAGATAGGAGATATTTAGGATAAAGTGCATAGAACTAGGAACTATCTTAAACCTTCAGCAATATGTCAAAGAAGTACAGTGATCCAAGTAACATGGAAAAGAATGAACCTGGAGATACTACACAGCCTTCTGGTACCACAACAGGATGAAGAATGTCCTTTCCAAGTGTCTAACTTAGTCTAAACCACTTCCAGGCAGCTGATCTAATCTTAGAGTCATCTCTGCAGCTCAGCTTCCTTGTATCTAGGGGAACTGTCAGTTTTTATTGTCTATTTTGGCAGGGAGGGGCCTAGTGAATATGGTCAGTTTCAGAGACTTCCTGAAACTATTTACTTCGAGTAGTATACCTTCCTACTTAAGGTGCTTCCTACAGAATGGAATGCTGAACTCTTAAGGGAAACTAATTGATAACTTAGTGACATCCACATTAGTGACATTTTTTATATTGGCTGCATCCCCAAATCAGTATATAATTGGCCAGGAACAAATAAAAGGTTTATAAATTGTGATAAATCAATTAATAATTAATTAATTAATAATTTGTTTAATTAATTAATTAAACAAAAACAATTGGATGAAAAGGCATTAGGAAGAATATGAACTGGACAAAATCCCATTGCTAAATACAAATGTAAAACATGTTCACTATATGTAAGTCAACCCTAGAGCTATCAAAATTGGTCACGTACAGAGTTGGTCTTTAAACTGGCTAAAGAATTCAGGTCCAAGGAAGTAACTACTAAAGTAGCAGGTACATATGAGCAAAAGCCTACCACACTCTCTGGTCAAGTATATTTTTAAGGATAGCCTAACAAGATAAAACAACACACCTTCTGCTAAAGTGTCCATGAGACAAAAACTGAAGTAGTCCAAAAATACCACCTCCGTCTGATAAGATGCAATCAGAGAACACCAGGGAAACATTTGGAAACTTCATTCCCACTAGGAGTTTCTAAGTCCACTTACAGTGACGTAAGTGGAGACCCTTTGTGTACACTAGACTCCACTCCTGTTGAGTATTAATGAGGACCTGCCCAGTCTTTCCAACCAACCAGTCTCAGCAGTAGAAATACTGGAGTGTTTGCCTATCACAGCATCAGACCCCTCCCCAGTTAGAGTGATGCCACAGTTAATGTTAGCCTAGTTAAAATGGAATGTTTAAAGAGCTGGGGGTTGTAATTACAAAAGATTCAACTTTTAAGCAAAGACAAAATCATCCATAAAGAAAGCTCTATAAAGAAAGAAGAATAAGAAAGCTCTCAGCCACAAAAGACATTCAACAATGGCCAATATTGAGATACAAGATATTAGAATTATCTAAAAACGTTGACAAAGCATCATTATGAAAATTCTCCAATGTGCCAACACACTTGAAACAAATGAACAGAAAGTCTTAGACCAGAAACAGAAAACTCCAGGGAAGAAGAACCAAATGGAGATCTTAGAACTGAAATAACTGAAACTTAAAAATAAAAATCCTACAGTTCAACACTGAAACATAAGAGCCAGTTGAATGAGCAAATAAAATAATACACAGTCGGAGTGAGATACAAACAGCACACTGATAAGAAAAATGAGAATGTCAAGAGCTTTGGGGATTTATCCAAAGATATAATATTCATGTCAAGAAGAGAAGTGACTAAAATGTACCCAAAGGAAAAAATATCTGAAAACCTATCAAACTGAACAAGAACCATAACAGATTCTATAAGCTCTGGGAAATCTAAATAACATAATACAGAGAAGCCTATACCCAAACACACCATAATTTAACTCTAGAGAAGTAGACAATGGAAAGGGACTTAAAAGCAGCCAAGGAAAATGAAGCTCCAATTTCAGGCAAAATGCATTTGAGCAATGACTTTCTCCTTAAAACCCAGAGTAGTCAATGGAAATGGCACAGTGTTTATGAAGGAATGACGCAAAAATAATTGCCAGCCCAGGTCTTTATCCAATACGAATGTTATTCAGTAAAAAGGGTAAATATGTCACAATTACAGGTAACTAAGTAAATTGTTGCCAGGACACCTAGCCTAAAATAATGACTAAGGAAACTGTGAACAAAATGAAAGTGATAAAGGGAATTTTGAAAGGAAGACAAATAGCAGTAAGTTATGACAGTATAATCAAAATATATCTATAAATGCAATGGTCTTTCTCTTTTTGAGATTTTCTTTAAGGTTATAATTTATATTGGTTTTAGTTTAGTAAAAAAAATCAGTAATAGTGTTCATATATATGAATAAAATACATGTATAATTCTTTTATCTTATACATTCACATTTCATCATTAAAATGTATAAAGCATTTATTACTTTTTAATTACTTTATTATTATTATTTATTTTTTATTACTTTTTAATTACTTTATTACTTTTTGAGATGTTAACATTGTTTATTGAAGAAAATAATTATAGTACTGTCTAGTAAAACTATAAATGAATAAATGACATGCTTATGACATATGACATCAATGAGAAAGGGAAAGTGACAAGAAAATGTAACATTTGTGTTCTACAGAAACAATTAAGGTGACACCCGTAAGTTACATGTAGTTAACTTTTACCCGTAGAAATTACCAGAAAATCCTAGAATAAGAAGTGATTTTCATAATTTATGTTTGAAATTTATTAAAATTAAGTCGAAAATATTTAAAGAGAAACATCCAACATTATTCTGGATCAATAAACAGGAGTTCTAAAACATATGTACACATAATCAACAGAGGAATAGAAAAGAGAGAACAGAAATAAATACCATACAAAATAGTAGTTAAACCCAAACTGAACCAACAGCAATTTTAATCTAAATATTTTAAACATGGAAATTAAAAGACTGATTAGAATAGATTATAAAGCATGATCCAAATTTCTATGTGTACGAGACAGTCACAAAACTTGGACATAAACAGAGGAAAAGAAGGTACATTGTACAAACACTAATCAAAGGTAAACAGCAGTAAACATCAATTAGATGATATTAATGATATCAGATGAGGTTAACCTAGAGCAAAGAATATTAGCCATGGTAGAAAAGAGCATTATAGATTGTTGAAAGGATCAGGCCACCAAAAAGAGTCATCCTAATATGTATAAAGCAAATGGAGCCACAGTCTGCAAAGGCAAGAGCAACCCAGCATGAGAAATAAGCAAATTCACAAGTGTATTTGAAGAAATTAGCTCACTATTTTCAACAAAATGTAAAAGAATTAGACACAAAAATTCTAATAAATACAGAGGAGTTTAGCAACCTCATTGCCATTTGCACAGTGTACTATATAGCACAGCACACCTTCTGCTAGCATGCCCGTGAGACAGAAAGTGAGTAAGGAGTAAGGGGCATCATGGAGTTGCCATCACAAACACACTGTAGTAGTGAACACCACTTGACATGACTTGAAAACAAACTATAACATAAGCGGCAACTAAACGGAAAGAAGAAAAGCAGTCACGAGCAGGAAGAAGGAAGGGGGCTCAGAAGCAGTCAGAGCAATGGGGAGAGAAGAATGCGGTCACAATATATTGTATACAGTATTAAATGGTCAGAAAGGTAAAAACTAATAAAAACATGAATATCTTCTTTTTTTAATTTTTTTTATTTTATTTTTTAATTTACATTCCAAATCACTTCCCCTTTCCCGTTTCCTCCCTCCCCGAAAGTCCCATAAGCCCCCTTCCCTCCCTCTTTTCTCCATTCAACCCCCTCTCGTTACTCTGTCCTGGTGTTCCCCTACATCCAGTCTTTCCAGGACCAGGGGTCTCTCCTTCCATCTTTTTAGAAATCTATTGATATGCGAATTGTGTCTAGGGTATTCCGAGATTCTGGGTCAATATCCCCTTATCAGTGACTGCATACCATGTGTGTTCTTTTGTGATTGGGTTACCTCACTAAGGATGATATTTTCAAGATCTGACCATTTGCCTAGGAATTTTGTGAATTCATTGTTTTTAATTGAAGAGTAGTATTCCATTGTGTAGATATACCACATCTTCTGAATCCATTCCTCCGTTGAGGGACATCTGGGTTCTTTCCAGCTTCTGGCTATTATAAATAAGGCTGCTATGAACACAGTGGAGCATGTGTCCTTATTGCATGCAGGTAAAGTCTCTGGGTATATGCCCAGGAGTGGTATAGCCGGATCCTCCGGGAGTGTCATGCCCAGTTTTCTGAGGAACCGCCAGACTGCTTTCCAGAGTGGTTGTACCAGCTTGCAATTCCACCAGCAGTGGAGGAGTGTTTATTAAACATCACAGCGTGTTCTCTGACCAGAAAAGTCAAACTATGAATAAACAATAAAAGTCATCAGGAAAATATATCCTGAATGAGGTAACTCAGACCCACCCCCAAAAAATATAATAAGTATTTGCTTATATGTGGATATTAGCTAGTGGGAATACAAATTTTTAACCATTACAGACATAGATAAAGCTGTGTTGAAAGGAAATTATAGGGCAATAAATGCATTCATTAGGCAGAAAGGAATATTTAAAATAATAAAGTAATAAAGTAAATATCACCTTCACAACTTAGTAAAAGGACAAAATAAATTCAAAACAAGCAAAAGAAAGAATATTATATATATATATATATATATATATATATATATATATATATATATATATATCAGAGATAAGTCTACCTAAGATCCAGCCATCCATAATGGTTATAAAAGTTTGCATTCCAACCAGTAATAGATAAGTGTTTTCCTTATTCTAAGTACTAACTGGCATGCTGTTACTTTTGTTATTGATCTTAGCCTTTCTGTCAAGTGTAAGATAGAATCTCAAAGTCATTTTGATTTCCATTTCTCCTATGACTAAGGGTGTTGAACATTTCTTTAAGGGTTTCTAGTCATTTGAGCTTACTATATTGAGAATTTGTTTAGATCTATATGTCACTTTTTAATTGGATTATTTGGTTTTCTGATATATAATTTCGTGGGTTCCTTATATATTAGTCCTTTATTGGATGTGGTGTTAAGAAAAGTCTTTTCTCATTCTGTAGGCTGTCATTTTGTCTGAATGGTAGTATCATTTGCTTTATAGAAGCTATTCAGTTTCATGAGGTAACATTTATTATGGTTGATATTAGTGCCTCTGCTAACAGTGATCTGTTTAGGGAGTCTTCTCCCATGTCAATGAGTACAAGGCTTTCTTTTCTATTATGTTAAGTGTGCCTGGTTTTATGCTGGGGTCTTTGATCCACTTGAAGTTGAAGTTTGTGCAGGGTGGTAAATATAGATCTATTTGGATTCTTATACATGCAACCATTAGTTGAAGATGCAATCTCTTTTTTCCAGTGTGTATTTCTGGTTTCTAGATAAAAAAAAATCAGGAGTCTATAGGGAGATGGATTTATGTCAGGGTCTTCAATTTCATTCCATCAATCAACATGTCTGTTTTCATGCCAATACCATGCTGTATTTATTATTAAAGCCTAGTAATAAAACATGAAGTTGGGAAACATGTAGCAGTTCTTTTATTGTTCAGGATTATTTTAGATATCCTTGATATGTTTATTTCTATGAGAAGTAGAAAATTGTCCTTTAAAGATCTGTGAAGAATTGTATTGGAATCTTGATGAATATTGCATTGAATCTATAGATTGCTTACAGTAGGATGACTATTTTTACTATGCTAATTCTACAGATCTAGGTTCATGGGAGATATTTCCATCTTCTAATATCTTCTATTTCTTTCTTCAAATAATTGAAATTATTATCAGACAAGTCTTTCACTTGTTTGGTTAGAGTTGCCAAAGATATTTCACATTGTTTGAGGCTATGATTGAAGGCCATTGTTACCATAATTTCTTTCTCAGTTTGTATATAGAAAGATTACTGTTATTTTTGGGTTAATTTCTATCCATCTACTATGCTTAAAGTGTTTATCAACTGTAGGAGTTCCCAGGGGAATTTTAGGATCAGTTATGTATATTATTATATAATCTTCAAATAAAGACACTTTGACTTCTTTCAATATTTTATCTACTTGATCTCCACCAGTGGTCATATTGCTTTAGCTAAGATGTGAGATCATTGTTATTAAAAGGTACCAATGACCAATGATTGTTGATCCTGTTATTTTGTTGGTGCTGGTGGTGATGGTGGTAGTGGTGGTGGTAATAGTGTGTGTGTGTGTGTGTGTGTGTGTGTGTGTGTGTGTGTGTGTGTGTGTGTGTGTACGGGGGGGTCAAGGTGGGGGAGGTTGTCTCCTATAGAGCTGGGGATGAAACTGGAAAATTGGATGTGGACACACAGAAGGAGGTGTGATGATCTGCTGTCAACCAACCTGCTTCTCTGGCAGGAATGATCTTTGATTGTGCAGAAAGGCCTATTAGAGTTGGGGGACTGGCAATTCAGCTTAGTTTTAATAACTATGTGTGTGGGTAGGGTATGTGAATGCAGGCATCCTAAGAGATCAGAGCTGTCAATCTCCTGGAAATAGAGTTACGGGAGATTATGACCTGATCAACATAAATGCTGGGATTCAAACTCTGGTCCATTGACAGAGAAGTATGTGTTCACCACTAAGCAATCTTTCTAGACTATACCTATAATTTTTAAGTTTCTTCAAAAGTAAAGGTTAAAGCCTAACCATTTGACTGGCATATTCCACCTAACACTTGAAATATTTACTCTAATAGTACATAATTTCTTTCAAAGTTGAAAGAAGTATTTATTTATTCAATTAATTTTAACATTACATGAAAACAAATAAAACTACCCTAAAATAAAATATGCCCTATGAATATGGACAAAAATTATCTTAAAAATTATTAGCACAGACAATTAAGTAGTATATTTTTCAAATGAAACTTGAAAACACAATTTTCCTGGAATAAAAGGCTGACTTAAGATTTTGAAACAAACAAATGCAAGCCACTAAAATAGATTATAAAAATAAATCATATGGTCTCATTAATTGATGCTTAAGAAGTAGTTGATACATTGCTAAACCTGAAAACTGCAGAGAAGAGTAATATTATATTATTTTTCTTCAGAACATTATATCATAGGCATTGTAGAGTACTCTACAGATAGCTACTCTGTAAAAGAGACTCAAGTGCCTTCAGTGTGAGTGCAAGGAAGATTACATTTTATGACAGTGTCCATGGACTTCAAAGAGCTCACACTCAGTGGGCTTTGAATTGATTAGCTCCTGAAGAAAAAAGATTTGAAAAACTAAAGTTAACTATTCTCTTTTTCTCAAAGTCCCAAGGTCTTTCACCTTTATCTGATTTTTCTCTTTAAGGGAGAAATCCAGAGGGCCCAAGTTTGCACATTTTCCTTTCCTATCATGAAACTCAAATCTTTCATTCTGACTTCAAGATCACAAGAGAAAGAATCTCCCTCAGTTTGGTTCAGATGCCTAACTTGATCAAATCAATTAAAGTCTGGCTATGTGATAGGTAAAGAACCCCTGGGATCCACATAATCCCAAACAATCCACTTTGTTGAGAGATACAATGTGTGCATTGATAGACTAGACAAACATCTAAAATACATTTAGAAATTCAATTTATCTTTGCTGTCAAGGAAATTAGGCTGTGGTGAAATTAGATTTGTATTATTTCCTGCTCCTGTTTATCTTTGATTATATTTTCAGATTCTATCTATTCTTTAATAATCAATCAAATTCATCTTCATCTTGAATATTACTGGCTTCATTGATCTTATCTCCTTAAAATTCACACAGTAACAATAGGACCAGCCATATAAGATACAGTGATGCATTGCAAACTGTGGCTCATAGTTCACTATTATTTTACATGAAGTTGTGTTGATTCAAAGATCATAATTCACCTCTCTTTCTGTGCTCTGTGTTTGTGCGCTTGGAGGTGGGATGAGACAGGTTCTCACTATGAATCTCTGGCTGGCCTCAAATTCAGGAAAACTTCCTGTCTTAGACTCCTAAGTCCTCAGATAACAAGACAGCCACCACACCCAATTAAGTACTTCTAAATTCCCGTTGTTGGTACTTCTTACATATATTATGGTATTATAGGTGGCCAATAAATTCTGTTTGTTGAACAATGATTAAAACATTTTTACAATATTTTAAAAAAAGAATCTAAACAGATGCATATTTTAAAAAGTGATATAAAACTATAGACTATATTTAATATACTGATCAAGTTGAAGAGTATTCAACAAGTTGAGGGAAGTTATCATATTCAAATATTTTTACAAAGACAAGACACAAGGAGTTACTTACCACTGTTATTGTATTATTCTTCATAAAATATCGATGGTTAAAAAAAAACTAACCTCATCTGTTTTATTGACAAGAAAATTGGGAGAGGAGCACTGAGGGAATTATTTGGAATTGAAATCAAAATCAACCATGATGCTAAGGTTCAGTTTTATGTGTACTTTATTTATATTTATTCATTCTTGATTGACTATATGCTATGAATAGCACTAGGAAATAAAACAAGTGGACCCCACTTTCAAAGAACTCATAATTTAGTAGAGGAGACAAAATATATTAAAATGTTAAAGATAATATAATGTTACCTCAAAATCTTCCTTCTGTATTAATCATAAATTCCCTCATTCCCCCCTTAGACTTAGAACTCCTATCCTTACACTTCACTCACTTTCTTATTTTGGTCAGTCCTTTTTGATTATTCAGAGTTTGCCTCTACATCACTTCCTACCAACATACCATAATCTTTCAATACTGATCCCCACTGTACCCTATACTAAAGCAATGATTCCCTTGATACTTATCCCTTTGGTTCTATATATTCACTCATTCATTCATTTACCAAAACACTGGATGAATAAAACATTTACCAGATTTAGACACTGCCCTTGTCCTTCATTCTAGGTGAAGAGAAGAGAGTGAAGTCAAGTTGCTTTCCCTGTCACCTGAAAGCAGCTTGTTATAAATCAAGCTCTCCCCTCTGCTTACCTATATTGCAACTAAACCCTGACAAAGAAAAGCAGATGACATGGTTAGATAGGTCCAATGTCAGTAGGAACAAATTCTTCCCTTCCTTGCTTCCACACTGAACTTAAATAATAATCATTTTGAGAAAAGTTTCTGACCCACATTCCAACTCTTTCCTTTTACTTCAGTTACCTACTTCCCAAGGTCTTCCTTTGGCAAATGGTCTTCCCTATTTACGCACCATGAACTATGAGTCTGCCTTGTGAGCACCTCCTGCCTACTGTGTCTTTCTTCTCATCTTCCTTCCTTGTCAATTCCTTTGCAAGGCATTTGAACTTTGATTTTCTGATCTTACACCCTCCAGCATCCCCAGAGATAATATTCAAGTAAACAATTACTAGATCCTCCTTGTTTGTTCAGCCCTATCATAATCTTTTGCCTTAATATAAAAATGACTTCCTTATGTGGAAAATATAAAATCCTATGTGGTTTCTTCCTCTTTGTATTGCCTTAAATCTCCCCCCCCCCAACACACACACACACACAAATTGAAAAGCGTAAACTTCAATGGAGCATCCTAGATGTATCATGCAGGATCATGAAGGTCAGAGAAACTCTTGATAAAGATACAGTCTAGAAGAATTGATCCTTGCAGGTACTGTCGCAACCGTCTCATCTTCCTGTTTGTAGTTTTCTTTAGTCCTGTGACTTGAAAACCCCACAGAGCTTTTCTTCTGTTAGTGTTAATTCACCCATGTTCAGTAAAAGCCAAGATAGCATTTCATCACTACTTGTCAAAGCTAGGAAGTCCATCACAGGCAAAAACAGGCAGCCAGTAAGAGCACTAATAAAAGCAAGGAAGGGACACAGTGGTTAGGAAAATGACTCCTGGCTCCTCACACCAGGAGGGAACCCAATTGCCCTCCAGAATAAGGTGATCTATGTAGCCACTGAGGACACACATGCCCTGTCCTGTTCCTTTTCCTTCCTCATCCTGCATCTCTTCTCCCCTATGGTCACCTTGCTGTGACTTTGCAACAAGTTCTGCTTCTACTCTGAACATCATAATTCTCTATCCTTTGATGTCAGTGCAACTTAGAAGACAGAATTATCTGCTGGAGAATCAACAAAATCTATTTTTCTAATGAATAAGTAAATAATAAATAAATAAATACACCAGTGTTTGATCCTGTCAATACCTACAAGATCCAGAGAAGCAATGGCTATAAAAAGTTCCTGCCAACTGCAATATCATTTCCATTATTTCTCCAGGCTCCTATTCTGAATTCAAAGCAATTTATCTAGAGTTCAGACACTGCCACTGTGATTTAGTTTCAGTTTTATGGCAACTGCAGGTCTCTAATACATACGCTTCTATCATTGATTTTGTTCCCCTTTCAGCTGCTGCTATAAATGTAATTGAAAATTTTTTTTTTGGTTTTTTTTTCCTCCTGACCTAGTGTTAAAAAACAAAAAAATAAAAAGAGTAGAGAGCAATCAGTTCAGTGTCCTATGTGTTTTGTGTACTATTTCCTATCATTTTCCCTTAACAAATTATGCATTTTTAAATTCCAATAACCCATAAGTGTGGGGGTGGGGTGAATATCAAGAAATACAACCAGTAAACCATCCTATAGGAAAATGGTACATACATTAAGCTTCTCTTTGGTGTTAATATTTTTCATATGATGAATGGTTTCCTTTCCAGAGTTAGAATCCTTCAGGTGATAGGAAACAAACATTGTTCCCAGGCAAACACAGGCAGTTATCCTTATACCAGGAGACAGACAGTCTTGCCTGTCACAAACAGATTCTCAGATATATCCAGTTTGTCTTTCACGAATAATCCTTAGACACATATTGAAAGGGACAGCCCGAAGGACTAGCCATATTCCATTCATTTCCTTTATTTCCACTGAACTCTCTGTACTGATACGAAATGCAGTTATAACCATACTCTCCTACATGGTTGGATTGTTTTGTACATACAGTGTTGGTTATTTGGGTGATAAGCATTTAGTTTATCTAGCCTGGTCCAGTTCTATATTTTAATAATATATTTTGGAATCTGAACAATTAGATCTTTCTTCTTCCAGTCAAATATTTTAGGTCTGATAACAATATATTATTGCAAATAAATTTTATTTAAAAAATCAAAATTTAAAATTTCCTAAATATTTTCAAACCTGAGATAATGAATTTATGTCTATCAATATTAATTCATCTATTTAAGATTTTTATCATGTAATACAGACTTCAATACCATTATTTTCATCCAATTGAGGAAAAATTACTGCTAATAATTAAACTCTTTAAATTAACTTATATACTTTAATTCCAAGTCTAATAACATATCAAATGAGAGTTTAGTGCTTGTAAAATATAGAAGACCTTGACTCCTTAGAGCCTAATCTTCCAATAAATAAAAGTCCTATACTTGTCTTTGTTGTTTTGTTTAGATTTGACTCCTTTTAATAATAATCATATTTATTAGCTTAATCACTAAACAAACTTAAATATAAATCAAAGGATTTCTTCTGTAAATGGAGTAAATGATTTTAACATCATGCTTTCGAATGATAACAATTTTGAAACAGTACTGCTTATCTTCCAAGCTGTGAATAGTCAGATTTGTGATGTAATTAAAATTTGCTGTCTTTGATACTTGTGTGTGCTATTGATGGTTCCATACACTCAATTCCACCCCTACCTCTTTCTTATTCACTTTACATCTTGTTCACTGCCCTGCTCCTGGTCACACCCTCCCACAATCTTTTCCCACTCCCTGCTCCCTTTCTCATCTAAGTGGGTAGGGCCCCCTGGGTATCCTCCCACCCTGGCACATCAAGTCTCTGCTAGGCTAGGTATATCATCTGCCATTAAGGCCAAACAAGGTAGTCTAGATAGAAGAGCACATCACACATACATGCTCCATTGTGTTCCTGACTTGCTACAGGAGGTAGTCTCTTCAGGTTCCATATTTCCAATACTGTGAGTCACGGCTAATGTCATCACCAATGATTCTTGAGCACCTCCCTTATCCCAGTTCTAGGCATTATCCTAGAGAATCCCCCTCCCCACCACCCCATCAGTTGCAGATTTCCATTCATTCTCAAAGCCATCTAGCCATCTCCCTTGTTTCTCCCCATACTAGATTCTGAAACCTAACCCATTCTCCTCTCTCCATCCACTCTAATGGATGTTTAACTAAAGGCCATAGGGACAGAACACATGACGATGCTACACACACAGCTCAACAGATCTACACAGTCCCTAAACACTTATATACTACCCATTTCAAAGGGACAACAGACCATTATCTCAACCTTCCTTTAGCTCTGATTCACATTTTTCTCTCCTAGGAAGTTTCTGTGCTGGCTTGCAATAACATGAGTTAGTTTTGCAGTTTTGATCCCTTGCATAATTAAAAGGTTAAAGCATATATAATTATATACTAGCCACCCTTTGGTGACTATAGGACTGATTATTAACTGTGCATAGATTGCCATTCTAACTGCCAGATGGTATTCTATTATTAAAACCTAATATATTTATCCATCCCACTATTAATGTGTATTTGAATAATTACTGCTTGGACAGAGTTGATTTATATAGAAAATACTAGCTGTCCTTGAAAATTACCATTCTAGATTTTAAAATTGCCTCAAAAAGTGTTTAGAAAATAAAAGATGTAAAATATTTTAAGGTCAGTTTTGATTAGGATATAGCAGTGACAATATTGTAACAGTAACAGTTGGATTTATTTCTCACTCCAGAAAGCAAAGAATAAGTCACAGAATTAAAGCTTACCCAAATCTTAAAACTACTGTAAGAAATCAATACAAATGTTCCTTAGTCATGTCTCCCACTATCGGAACATCTGGATGTCTACATTAATCCCTGGATGATCAGCTTTTCCTGACGGTATCACAAGACAGTGTTTCAAAATATACCAGATGCTATAAGGATTTTTTTTCAACCATCTTGCAAACATATTATTGTTTCTAAATCCTCGGTGGGTTCATGGAAGATAGGGAGGACTTGTGCCTCAAGTCTTTCAGATTAAGAAGAAACTAGAGATAATATGGAGCCATGTTAATAGCCACCACTTGGGCCGATTAGCAGCATAGGTTGTCTCTTTCATATCCCTCAAAGATCCAGTGTTTTAGGCTTGGTTAACAGGATGGTGCCACATTGGGAAAGAGTGGACTCTTTTCAAGGGAAATATCCATATATGATTTTGAATATGTCCAAGTAGGTGATTGTGGGTGTCCAGTCTCTTCCATTTTCTCTCTTATGCTTCATAGCAGTGAGATAAACAGTATTATTCTGAGATATGTCAAGCCCTACTTGAAACCTCAACAGAAACCTATACAGTAGGCATTTACTAGAACATCCAAAACTCCGAAACAGGGTGCATCTTTTCTCAATATACTTTGATTAGCTAGGGTGTTTCAGCCAAGTGTCAGAAAGGTAATACATGACTAAGCTAAGTTCAGTGGGTTTCAGTTTTCCCATTCAGAAGATGGAGATGAGAATGTTTACTTGAGAGTATGATACTGAGAATGAGCTGACTTGTAGGAAGATTTCAGAGCAAGTCACAGTTTCTTTTTCATTCATATAATAGTAGGCAAATCTTTTGCTCACTTACCAAATCAATAGGTCTTTAATATTTTTATCAACAGAACTATATCCATAAACCTCAAAACTATAAAGAACTATAAGCAACTAGTGTGTGTGTGTGTGTGTGTGTGTACTAAATACATAATTATATCCTTCTCAGTCTGTATAATGTTACTTGAATATATGTTTGCAGGACTGACCACTTTGTATTGGATAACCAATTAGAGTACTCCTCACTGAAGAGGACTAATTTTCCTGAATGAAAATTGGGTCGTGAAATTTAAAAGAAGCAATGGAAATCAAAACAACCCTGAGATTCCACCTCACACCAGTCAGAATGGCTAAGATCAAAAACACAGGAGACAGCAGTTGTTGGCAAGAATGTGGAGAAAGAGGAACACTCCTCCACTGCTGGTGGGATTGCAAACTGATACAACCACTCTGGAAATCAGTCTGGCGGTCCCTCAGAAAACTGGGCATGACACTCCCGGAGGATCCTGCTATATCACTCCTGGGCATATACCCAGAGGCTTCCCCTGCATGCAATAAGGATGCATGCTCCACTATGTTCATAGCAGCCTTATTTATAATAGCCAGAAGCTGGAAAGAACCCAGATATCCTTCAACGGAGGAATGGATTTAGAAGATGAATACTACTCTGCAATTAAAAACAATGAATTCATGAAATTCTTAGGCAAATGGTCAGAACTGGAAAATATCATCCTTAGTGAGGTAACCCAATCACAAAAGAACACACATGGTATGCAGTCACTGATAAGGGGATATTAACCCAGAATCTCAGAATACCCTAGACACAATTCACATATCAATAGATTTCCAAGAAGATGGAAGGAGAGACCCCTGGTCCTGGAAAGACTGGATGTAGGGGAATGCCAGGACAGAGAGGTGAGAGGGGGTTGAATGGGGAACAGAGGGAGGGAAGGGGGCTTATGGGACTTTCGGGGAGGGAGGAAAGGGAAAGGGGAAATCATTTGGAATGTAAATAAAAAAATATAGAAAATTAAAAAAAAATAAAAAAATAAAAGGAGCAATGGGAAGGAATATGGAGAGGTTTAGAGGGATGAAAGAGAAAGGGAAATGATGTAATTACTTTGTGATATCAAGAAAAGATTTTTAAAATGTAAAGCATTTTTTGAAGCAAGTAACATAAATATTCTGCCCATGCCTCATATAATAAAAAAAAGTTTAAAAAAAAGAAAAAGGAAGACCATCTGCAACTAGGTAAAATTCTCTTCATTGAATCAGGGAGATTCCTGTCCTTTTTATGACAAGTTCTCTTGAAAGAGAATGTCACATACAGTCTTTCATTAACATCTAGAATTATATGAAGAACAAGCTTCCCCCTGCCATGGCGGTGCATGTCTTTAATCCCAGCACTCAGGAGGCACAGGCAGGCAGATTTCTGTGAGTTTGAGGTTACTCTATTTTTTCCCTTGAAAACTTTTATTTAATTAATTAATTTATTTTTTTCACTCCATATTTTATCTGCCCCATCCACTCTCTGACTGTTGCACATCCCATACCTCCTCCCCACCCCCATGTCCCCACCTGACCTCTAAACTGCCTGGGGCTTCCAGTCTCTAGAAAGTTAGGTGCATCATCTCTGAATGAACACAAACCCAGCAGTGTATTGGGGGGTCTCATGTCAGGTAGTGTATGCTGCCTGGTTGGTGATCCAGTGTTAGAGGGCTCTCATGGGTCCAGATTAAATGAAACTGCTGGTTCTCCTGCAGGGTCACCCTTCTCCTCAGCTTCTTTCAGCCTTCCCTAGTTCAACAACAGGGGTCAGCTGCTTCTGTACATTTGTTGGGTGAAAATATCTCTATCTGACTCTTTCAGCTGCCTGTTGGGTATTCTGGAGTGCTGTCATGATGGGTGACCTTTTTGTGAGTGCTCCATAGCCTCAATAATAGTGTCAGGCCTTGGGACTCCCTCTTGAGCTGGATCTCACTTTGGGCCTGTCACTGGATCTTCTTTTCCTCAGGCTCCTCTCCATTTCCATCCTTGTAATTCTTTCAGACAGGAACACTTATGGGTCAGAATTGTGACTGTGGGATGGTCCCCCTCTCCCTTATTTGAGCCTGGTCTTTCTGTTGGAGGTGAGCTCTATAAGTTCCCTCTCGCTACTGTCCAGCATTTCATCTAAGGTCCCTCCCTTTGAGTCCTGAGAGTCTCTCACCTCCCAGGTCTGATTCATTCTGGAGGGTCCCCCCAACCTCCTATCTCCTGAGGTTGCCTGTTTCCCTTCTTTCTGCTGGCCCTCAGGGCTTCAGTCCTTTTCCCTCACCCAATACCAGATCAGGTTCACCACTCTCCACCCCACTCCACTATTCCTTCTACTTTCCCTTCCAGATTCCTCCATCCCTCCCCACTTGTGATTGCTTTCTTCTCCCTCCCAAGTGGGACTGAGGTGTCCTTACTTGGGCACTTCAGTTTGTTGACCTTCTTAAATTCTGTGACTAATATCTACTTATTAGTAAGGATATAACATGCATGGCCTTTTGGGTCTGAGTTACCTCACTCAGGATACTTTCTAGTTCCATTCATTTGCCTGCAAAACTCAGGATATCCACATACTTAATAGCTGAGTAGTATTCTACTGTGTAAATGGACCAAAATTTCTGTATCCGTTCTTCTGTTGTAGGACATCTAAGTTGTTTCTAGCTTCTGGCTATGACATATAAGGCTACTATGAACATAGTGGAATACGTGCCCCTGTGTCATGGTGGGACATTTTGGGGGTATATTCCCAAGAGTGATACTGCTGGGTCTTCAGGTAGATCTAGTTCCAATTTTCTGAAGAACCTCCAGATTGATTTCCAGAGTGGGTGTACCAGTTTGCAATCCCACCAGCAATGGAGAAGTGTTCTTCTTTCTCCACATCTTTTCCAACATGTGTTGTCACCTGAGATTTTGATCTTAGCCATTCTGATTGTTATAAAGTGGAATCACAGTTATTTTGATTTGCATTTCTCTGATCACTAAGGACTTTGAACATTTCTTTAGGTGCTTCTCAGCCATTCAAAATTCCTCAGTTATGAAATTTCGGTTTAGTTCTATACCCCATTTTTGATTGGGTTGTTTGTTTTTTTGGTGATTAGCTTCTTGAGTTCTTTAGAAATTTTGGATATTAGTCCTCTATCAGATGTGGAGTTAGTGAAGATGTTTTCCCAATCTGTAGGTTGCCGATTTCTCTTATTGACTATGTCCTTTGCCTTATAGAAGAGAAGCTTTCCAGTTTCATGAGGTCCCATTTATCAATTCTTGATCTTAGAACCTGAGCCATTGGAGTTCTGTTTAGGAAATTTCCCCCGTGCCAATGAGTTCAAAACTCTTTCCCGCTTTCTCTTCTATTAGAAAATCCATTAACATAATCCACTATATAAACAAATTCAAAGAAAAATAATTGCATGATCATCTCCTTAGATGCAGAAAAAAACCATTTGACAAAATACAACACCCCTTCATGTTAAAAGTATTGGAGAGATCAGGATTCAAGGCCCATACCTAAACATAACGAAAGCAATTTGCTGCAAACCAACAGCCAATATCAAATTAATAGAGACATACTTGAAGCAGTCCTACTGAAATTGGGAACAAGACAAGGATGCCCACTCTCCCCATATCTATTCAATATAGTACTCGAAGTGCTAGCTAGAACAATAAGACAACAAAACGAGATCAAGGAGATACAAATTGGCAACGAAGAAATAAAGGTATCGCTATTTGCAGATGATATGATAGTATACAGAAACGACCCCAAATTTTCTACCAGAGAACTTCTCCAACTGATAAACAACTTCAGCAAAGTGGTCAAATATAAAATTAACTCAAATAAATCAGTAGCCTTCCCTTATACAAATGATAAACAGGCTGAAAAAGAAACTAGGGAAATACCTCCCTTCACAATAGCCACAAATAATATACAATATCTTGGGGTAACTCTAACAAAACAAGTGAAAGACCTGTATGACAATAACTTCAAGACTCTCAAGAAAGAAATAGAAGATCTCAGAAAATGTAGAGATCTCCATGCTCATGGATTGGCAGAATTAACATAGTAAAAATTGCCATTCTACCAAAGGGAATCTACAGTTTCAATGCAATCCCCATCAAAATCCCAACACAATTCTTCAAAGACATGGAAAGAGCCATTCTCAAATTCATCTGGAAAGGCAAAACATCCAGAAAAGCAAAATCAATTCTTAACAGTAAAAGAATGTCTGGGGGAATCACCATCCCTGACCTCAAGCTTTACTACAGAGCAATAGTGATAAAACTGCATGGTATTGGTACAGAGACAGACACGTTGATCAATGGAAAAGAATTGAAGAGCCACAAATAAAACTACACACTTATGGACACTTGGTCTTTGACAAAGAAGCCAAAAATATACAATGGAAAAAAAAAGAAATCATCTTCAATAAATGGTGCTGGTCTACCTGGCTTTCTGTATGTAGAAAAATTAAAATAGACTCATATTTGTCACTTTGCACAAAGCTCAAGTGAAAGTGGATCAAGGACTTCAACATAAAACCAGATACACTAAATCTAATAGATGCTACTCTTGTCTACAGAGAGAGTTCTGAGAGAGCCAGTGCTCTTAAACAGAGGAACCCTGTCTCCAAACAAAACAAAGCAATACAAGTCCCCTTTTATTTCATTTAAAGGACAAAACAGAACATTTACTGCTGCTGATCATGCATGTCATCTACTGCAGATGTGACCTGTCTCCCTATGACATCTCAGTGACAATCACTGTTGCTCTTTCAGTTGATCTTCATATATGTGTGTTTACATAGCCCTTTAACATTTCCATATATAAATACTTTTTGCAAGACCCTGAAAAGCTTCTCATCTTACTTCAAAGTCTCTAAACTTGAAAGGAACACTCTTCTCTGAAGAGAAAAACATCTAGCTCAAGCATCTGAGTCTCACTGAGCAGATCTGATTCTGGAGGGTGATCAGAGGGAAGGGGCAATGCCCAGCAAGACAGAGAGAGTTGCTGCTGAGAAGCAACTTCTAGACCAGCTCACTTCATTGGCTGACCTTAATGGCCTATTTTGAGGATGTCACTCTCATGGTATTATTAAACTGAAACTGAAATGAATCTATTGCCTCTCAGCTCAGTCTTGTACAGGTAATAATTTGATTAAGTTGGTGTTATTTACAGTGCCTGAATCAAAGAAACAACTATTTGCTTATTACAAGTGTTACAAGTTTCAGGGCCAAACCCAGACACCTATTAAGTTAAGATTACTTAAAAATAGAAAAGAATTGAATAAATTGAAACTCCTGTGGGCCAGGTTCTTAGTTATATTGTTTTGCGCGCGCATGCATGCGTGTGCGCACACACACACACACACACACACACACACATAATCAGTAAGACAATAATTATTATAATCAAGAGACTAGACACAAAGAATTCAAACACAATCCTTGGGGATTACACAACTGCTACTAGGTTAACCAGAAAACAAGTAAATGTCAGACAGACCCTAAAACAATGATTTGGGGGAAGGAATAAAATCTTTAGGATGTACAAAGAGTTTTCTAAATACTTTTTCTCCAAGTACTTCCTAGGTTCCAGCCAACTAGAATAATTAAGTCAATACACCAACTGCGTTGCTCCCTCTTTGTGAACATTTAGTAAAATGAAAAGTGCCAGGCATGTTCCACTGCTATTTGACATGCAGTACTGAAAGCCAGAGCTGAGAGAGAAGGAAGATACAATTAGGATAGGGATCCAAGCAGGATGAAATTGCTCTCAGCAAACAAACAAGAGTTTCAAGCAACCCGTTGTGGTTAAGTGCTGGCGATTCCAACACTCTGCAGACAGCTTTAGAAAGCCATTGCTCAATTTATTAGGGGAGATCAGGACTTGCTTTGCCCTCTCTGTGACCTAATGAATAGGTCCCCAAGAACTAGTAAGTAAGCACTGTTCACTTAATACTGCTTATGTATTGGCAATCTCAAGTAATCAGCCTCTACATCTATTATATTAATAAAATGTCATGTCTCAAAAGGAGATGAAGTGAAGTAATGTTCTTTTTAATTCAAAGGCCTTACTACACATCTGTGCTTAACAATTATTTGTCTAAAACAAATTGACTCATCAGCTAATTTCCTGAACTAAAGTAGTACATAAATTAAATTAAAAGCTCCATCATTGGAGAATAATGACATCAGAGTTATGGATTTAGTAATTTTATTGACTTAAAACAGTTCTTTTCCTGAGGAAATATTAGTAGATAAAACTACTACTAAGGCAGTTAATAATAATTAATGCCTCATATCAGAGAACAAATCACTTTTAGTTCCATAATGAGCATTTCCTGGCGACTACTTTGATTTTGACCTTGTGAGCACAGATGTCAGAGGGCACATACATCGCATGTAACATTAAAACATAACTCATCAAACCTGAATAGCCTTTCACATGCAGTAGTTGAATAGCAACACACTGTGCAATCTGACCAGTCTAACCAGCACTTTCTTTAGGCAATGATTATAGAGTTATTTTCTATTGATTCTGTTTGGGTTGGTTATTAATTTAGGCAACATACAACTGAGTTGAAAGAGGCACACCGATAAAATTTTGGAAAAGATAAAAAGAGACAAACTATAAAGGAAGTCTGAGTGGAGTCTCCTACTAGGGAAAGCATTTCAGCAGCCTAGCATCCTTCTGCCTGCCCACAATAACACATTTGCTAGGAAAACATTAGAAATGGAAGCATAGGAATTCGCAAGAAAATGCAAACATAATTTTCTTCTTCATTGAACTTGATGAACTGACTTTAAAAGATCCCCCCCAAAAGATCTAATAACTATCATTCATGAAGCTCCTTGTAATTAGATGCGTACATATACATTCCTTATTCTAAGGTCAGACTAATTATCAACCCCATTTAACAGATGAAGACCCCAATTATTAGTAGTTAATGTATTTTTACAAGAAAACCCCAGCTACTAAGAAGAGGAAAACCACTAATGGCATTCAGATGGTCCCTTGTAATTGAAAATAATACACACACACACACACACACACACACACACTTCCTACTGGAAAGTGACTATAATGATCATCCCTATTTAACTCACAAGAACCTCTATTATCAGTGATTAAATTTATTTGAGCAAGGTAAACTAGCTGGTAAGAATTAAAATTGGGACTTGAGCCTTGGTCTACTAGTAAAACACATACCATGTGATTTTCATTACAGTACATTATTCTTAATTAGCAATTGTTTATATGACAAGAAAAGCGGTATTTGCTGCCTGTGAATCTTTTTTTTTTAACTAGGCAGAATTTGTTAAGTGCTGAAAACCCATGGTGCACCTTTTATAACCCCAGAAACAGAGGAGGAGGAAGATCATTTTACTATTCCTAGAAGTTAAAATGACCCCTATAAGAACAGATTAAGCTGGGAGATACAGGGGATAGGAGGGGAACTGAGGAGCTCTGGTTCAGTGTAAAAGGAACACAAAGACAAGAGAAAATTCTTTCACCCAGAATCAAATGAGGCCATGTTTAGAATTCTGAGTTCAACAAATTTTAAGAAGTTGAATTGAACATTAATTTAAAAACTCAATCTTTTTTATTGTTGATGCTATACTATTTTACATACACATTCATATGGTATAGTACAGTACAGTATAGTATAGTGCCTCATGAGTGCTCTTTGATGTATAGAAATTACACATTAAAATCCAGGGGATCCAGCTCAGTAGGTAAAATGCTTGCTGAAAGTGTGTGAGGACCCAAGTTTGGACCCCAAGCATTCGTATAAAAAGTCAAGTGTGATAGTCCATAGCTGTAATCCATCACTAGAATGACAGAGACATGAGGATCCTGGGGGCTCTTTTGACCAGACAGTTTTGCCAGCCAATAATAAACAGGCTCAGTGGGAGACGTGTTTTCCAAAAATAAGTGAAGATCACAATACTGTCTGATACACAACATCACCATCCAGCCTCCACAGGTGGGAACACACACACACACACACACACACATGTGTTCTGTGGATTTTTCTCTGTGTTTCAGTTTCTTTCCTGAATATAACTTTTCAAGCTTTCCAGGTAAGAAGTTATTTTTTATTTTCCATAATAAAATGACAACCAATACCCTTAGATTAAAGAGTCAAGTGGAAAGAAAACAAATTCTAGTCTAAGTATATAAGATCATGTGCCTATTTAAGTAGAAGGATACAGAATTAACATACAGAAATCAGCTTAAGTGAATCTTGAAAGGGTTTTTTGTTGGTTTGGTTTGGTTTGGTTTGGTTTGGTTTGGTTTGGTTTGGATTGGATTGGTTTGGTTTTGATTTTTCCTGTGTAGCACTGGTCATCCTGCAACGTGCTCTGTAGATCAAGCTAGTCACTTTTTCCAAGCATAACACAGCCAGAAAGATGAGACAATGAGACAGGGACTCATTAGCTGATTGCCTAAGCAAAGTCATCCCTTCCTTCAGCCATTTAGAAATCAAAAGTGGGATACTGGAAAGGTTTCCCAGAAGGCTATAAGAAGATGCTTTTACCATAAGATGACTAAATACATTTGAATACTACAAACCCAGTTGTGGTCTTTATTTCTGAATTTCCTATCCATGATAACTGAAAAACATGAATCTCCTTGTGATCCCAGTGAGATAAGCCCTAATATTAGTAAAACAATCAACAAATCTCCCACACTTACTGTAGAGTAGTAGTTTTCTGAATTGTAACCACTTAGGGAATCAAATGTCCTTTCATAGGGCAGGGTATCAGATATCCTGCATGCCAATTATTTATATTGTGATTCATAATAGTAGCAAAATTACATAGCAGCAAAAATAATTTTATAGTTGGGGTCACCACAACATGAGAAACTATATTAAAGAGTCAAATCATTGGAAAGGTTGCAAATTAGTGTTTTAGGGGTTAAGAAATTCAAAGCAGCAAGTTGAAAGACAGGAAAAGAGTGTGGTCACCCCACAGACAAGAATATTTTCCTGTTCCCTAAACATGAGTTTAGTGATATCTTGCCTAGTGTCTTACATTCTCTCGGTTTCATTTTCCTTGTGTCTAATATTCTAGTTTTACAGACAAATACAACAGCCTTTTCTCCTGATGCTTTGAATATGGAGCTGACAACTTGACTCCAGAAAGAGGTAAACTTCCTTTGAGATAATGGTTTTAATCCATATAAGATAATACACCACGAAACACTTTTAAGTAAAATAACATTTTGATTAAGTTCATATCCAAGTCTACACTTTTTTTCTTGTTGTTCCATGGGTCAACCATATTAATCATACAAGATGACCATATTCTGGGAATATATTGTATAGCATTGTGCCTATTGCTGATCATGCAATATTGAAAGTTAGACAGTTAAAAAAAAAAAAAGAACTATTCCCCCCATCGCCCTCCCCTTCTCTTCTGAAAGAGTCGGGGCCCCTCTGTGTATCTCCCTGCCCTTCACATCAAGTCTTTTTGGCGCTAGGCTCATCCTCTCCCACTGAGGACAGATAAGGCAGCCCACCCAGAAGAACATATCCCAAGAATCATAGCATTAGAGATATGGAACCTGAAGAGGCCACCTCCTGTAGCCAGGCAGAAACCCCAGTAAAGCAATAGGGACACCAACTCACCCACAAAGCTTTCAACCCAAAATTTCTCCTGTTTACAAAAAAAAAAAAAAAAAAAAAGTAGAGACTTGGATTGGGGCAGAGACTAAAGGAATGTCCAACCAATAACTGGTCCCACTTTAGACCCATCCCATGGGCAAGTACCAGTCCCTGAATCTATTCATGATACTTTGTTGTCCTTGCAGACAGGAGTCCTGGCTGTCCTCTGAGAAGCTCCACCCAGCAGCTGACTCAAACTAATGCGGACATCCATAGCCAAACAATGGATGAATCTTCGAGACTTTTATGGAAGAGTTGGGGAAGGATTGAGCATCCTGAAGGGGAATGGAACTCCACAGGAAGACCAACACAGTCAACTTACCTGGACCCTTGGTGCTCTCAGGGACCGAACCACTAACCAAAGAGAATACACAGGCTGGACCAAGGCCTCGCTACACATAGGTGGTATACGTACAGTTTAATCTTCATGCAGGTCCCAAACAACTAGAGCAAGGTCTATCCTAAACCTACATTTTTGAATGAAGCTAATTTCATTTGTTTCTATTAAAATATAATAAATACTCTGTTAGTTTCAGGAGTTCAAAGTGATGATTCAACTTAGAAAATACATTACAAATTTCATTTACTTAGTATCTTTATAGTTTATAATTAACATTTTGTTAATCTGATAGTTTCTAATATCTGTCTAATGTTCCTAGCTTCTAAACTCTTTACAAGAAACAAGCTAATTGTAAGCTTCAGATTTTTTCTTTTCTCTTTTTCTTTTCTCTTTCTTTCTTTCTTCCTTCATTTCTTTCTTCCTTCTTTCCTTTCCTTTCTTTTTTCCTTCCTCTCTTCCTTCCTTTCTTTCTTCTTTCTTTCTTTCTCTTTCCTTTTCTTTCTTTCTCTCTTTCTCCCTTCCTTCCTTTCTTTCTTTCTTACTTTCTTAGTTCCTTGCTTTTTCATTTTAACTACACACTCCCTAGGTCAACTTAATCCCAACCACTTAAGAAGAGAGAATTCGGAGGTAAATAGCATTCATTGCCTTGCTTTGATCCCAGAACAATTATACAGAAATTAGTTTCTACCACAAAAAAAAATAAAAATAAAAATAAAAATGCATCTTGTAACTAGCAATCTAAGGGTTAGAAAGAGTGAAACAAAACTTGGCTACATGAAAAACACCCTAATGTAAATACTTTGGGATAATTTGAGGCTGCTGTCTTTATGCTGCTAAGAGTCTAGAAAGAGGCAAAATTTATAATAGCTTAAAAGAGCCATGATGCTAGTTCTGCATGCTAGGGTACTGCGAATATATTTACATATTTGCAATGCCACTGTGTGAATTTACAATTGAGGATGGAGAAAAGCAGTGACAATGATTTTCTTTTTTAAAAAACGTGTCGCTTTCCCTGGAAGATATATGTGGATAAATTTTGTCTTTGAGGAAAGCCCCAACAATTGAATATGAATTCTCTTTGATTTTAAAGAGGTATGTTCTTTTATTAATTTGGTGGCTTGCATGTATGACAGGGTCTACTTGAAAGAAAGAAAAAGCTGTTCGTTTTTGTCTTTTTTGAAAAGATAAGTAAGTTTCTTCACTGACAAAATGAGTGTAATAAAAAGCACATGGTTTAAATAGAAAAGTAGAATGTTCATTTAAAAAAAATGTGCATGAACTCAAAGGTATCTTTAAAGTAGGTAACTTCACGGTCTGCTTAGAATAACTAGATGAAAAGGTTTTCTGAAGCCAGTCTGCACACACAATGAAGCTTTTCCAGTGAAAATATAATTTTTTCCTGAGCATCACAGATATAAAATTATTAATCATTTCCTGGGTACTTGATTGTACAATAATCAATCTGGATCCCTATAGTGGTAGCATAGATAAACACCCAATAAAATAATGCCACAATCACTGGGATTTCAGAGTCTTTAAAACTTTAAATTAAAGCTAGTGCACTTTGAAACTGAAATGAGTCCAATTAGCCTTGGTTGCCAGAGTCCTCTAAATTCTTCCCAAGGAAAATACAGCCTCAATAAACTTCAAAAATATATTTACTTTGTTGATTTGCAAGATGTTTTAGATTTACTTACTGGGAGAAAGCGGGGCTTAGGAACAATTTTGTTGACCTTAGTTACTTATGCCACTTATGGACTGAAAGCTTTTAGCAGTTATTTCAGGTTGCTACCAGACTTAATAATCTCTGAGAATGCCCCCTAGTTAATACATATGTGATACCTTTTTCATAATATTCTTACAAAGGGAGCCATCTTTCATCAAATTCCCAATTCCATAGGCACATTGCTTCATTTACCTAAAATCAGATTAGAAAAACAGAAAAAATAAACAATCAAACAATAAAAAAACAAGATATGATTAAACTCACCATGTTTTTTCTGTCATACATTTAATAGAATTTTGGCTACAGATAGGAGATTACACATCTGCTTTTTAGAACAATCGCTTGGACAGGAAAGGTAAGAGAGGAAGCCAGGTAGACTCCTGGATTCCAACAGTCATTTTGTGTTACATTATTTCTCAACAGCTCTATGGAATAAATACCATTACTTATCATTCCTACTTCATAGATGAAGATACTGAGTCCAGAAAGCTAGAGGCATCAGTAGACCAAAACCATTGGCTTTTGTCTCTGATGAAGACTGGATAAGGCACTAGTCTGAGAATATAGCAGAATATCATTAGAAGTAATTTTGCTGATACTCATTTTTTTTAAAAGAATAGTAATGTGTGTGGTTACCCTAGATTTCTGGGCTATCTAGTCTCCTGTACTTGGTTACTCTGCTTGGTTACTTAAGCAGTGTTGGGTATGGCTCACTCCTTCTTGTGTCCCACAAGTTCTGTGCCACCATTACCTTATCATATTTTGCAGACAGGAGAGATTGTAGGTCAAAGATTTTGTGGCTGGATTGGTGTCCACATTTCTCTTGGTAGACAGTAGAGTACTTTCTTGCAGCAAAGAGACCATAACTTAAAGGATAAACTTTCCATGTAGGCATCAGCTGGACTTCTCCGTGTTCAACAAGTCGTATGGGCGTGTCCTCTGCAATGGGACCCCTGCTGTCAGCTGACAAGTCAGACTGATACTTTGTCTTCTTATCAGCCTGGAATGTTTGGAAATTTGCATGGGATTCCCTTGGAAAACAATTCAAGTAAACCCAACCCAGTTTCATCAGTGAAAGCTTCACCTGGCAAAAAGATGGAAGTGTAAACTTGTATAGCCATTATGAGAATCAATATGGCAGTTCCTCAGAAAGTTGGGAATCAAGCTATATCAAGATCCAGAGATACCACTTTTGAGCATATCCCCAAAGGATTCTCCATCTAGTCACCAAGACACTGTTCAACCATCTTCTCTGTGGCTGTATTCATAATAGCAAGAAAATGGAAACAACCTAGATGTCCCTCAACAAAAGAATGCATAAAGAAAATGTGGCACAGTTATACAATAGAATATTAATCAGCGGTTAAAAGAAATGGCATCTTGAAATTTTCAGACAAATGAATGCAACTAGAAAAAAAAATCATCCTTAGGTTTCCAGACCCAGAAAGATAAATAAATATATTATGCATTCACTTATAAAAAGGTATTAGCCTAGTAAATGATGACCAAGCTACAATCTGTAGACCCAGAGAGTTTGGTATCCATGGATCTCCCTAGAAGTGGTAAATAGAATAGATTTTTAGGGATGGAGAGGGGGTGGGTTGTAATGGGAGCAGTAGAATGGATATCAGTGGAGATGGAGTGGAAAGAGAGAATGTGGGGAGAGACAACTGGAATTGGGGAGATGACAAATGGGAGTGGTATCAAAACTTAGTGCTGTGAAACTTCCTGGACTATATGAAGGTAATGCTGATAATGATTCCCAGTAATGGGGAATATGAACTGTGATTTTTTCATCTAAATAAATCTTATAAACAATAGAACTATTATAAAAACAGAGATACTTAATTTAATAATACAAATGTGGAGTAACTCTTTTTTTCAAAAGGAAGTCATGAAGGGAAAACTCTGGCAGATATGATCAATCTTCTCTGTGCAGAACAATCTGGGAACAACATGTATGATGTCAGAATAGTGACACTCAGCCACAGCCCTGGCATTTGGCCTTCCCTAATTGGCTCTTACACGGCTTTAGGATACATCAATATTTGCTGAACACATGTTGCTCTGCATATATATCTACTCCTAAATATGTATGGCATGGTCTTTAGAAGACCAAATTCTTAGTTATATGAATGTAATGTGAGCATTATAGTGATAGCCCCTACTGTCAATCAAAGGGTTCCATTTTGCTTCTCAGGGATGTTGTAGTTTTGTAGTCACCAATACTCCGGAGCTTGTATGCAGCCCATAAATTCACTTTGGGTAAAACATGTATGCATACACAGCATGCAGTACTCTGGAAAAGGAGCACCATATGCCAGGCTAAGTCTCACACTCTTCTTTCTCCTTTGTTGCAATAAAGAACTTCCCAATCAAGAACTGGGCATGATGAAAAGCAGAGTCTGCATTTCACTTGGATTTTTAAGCCAATTTAAAACATAACAACCTAAGCTTACCTATCACAGTGTTAAGCTGTGATTCTCCAAGGCTCAGGATGGTAGAGAAGTGTAGGAGTACTTTTATTTTACAAAGGTAGAAAGCAAAGCTGAGAGGGATTAACCAATACTTGTCAATGAGAACTTTTAGCAGTATTAAAAATCATCTTCTGCCCTGGTCAACAGTGTAGGCTACATAGGAGTAATTATTACATAGGACTTATATTAATTATGTGTTATGCAACTGAGAAGCTACATTTCATTGAACTTAATTTTAATTTAAGTTTCATATGTGACAAGCAGTTAGTGTATTAAACAACATGCTTTAAAACATGCGTTTTTCCAAAGGCATAAAACTAGTTAGTATCAAATTTAGGAGTCAGAAGTAATTCACTTAAATCTAAGTTTAAGTTTATTTAAAACTGGCACTGGTCCTGATATTCATGGGGGAAGAAACATCTGTTTTCCTCTGGTGGCATTGCTTTCTGTATGAACTCTCATAATACTTCCCTATCTCCCCCAGGTAACTTAATAATCTATCATCCTCTATGCAGTTATTATAGCAGGTGGCAGAGATCCGTGGCCATATGCAGAAGTCATGACCTCTAAATAATGGCATTCCTTTAAACAATGATGTATTCTACTATCACCCTTACACTTGGTTTTGACCTAGCAGGTAGTTTTGTGTCAAATAAGATCACTAAAATCCCTAAAATGCTTATCTGTGCACTCTTATATATTGTTTCCTTTTTATTCCTTAGGCTTATAAATATCAACAAAACCATAAAATATAAAAGTATTCTTCAAAAATGCTAATCATTAGAACTGAATTCGCAGTGTTGTATTAAAGAGTGATGGCTGATTCCTTCTCATGGCAAGGCATTGACAGGAGAAAGAGAAGGAGATCTCTATACTGCCTTTGGTGAGAGAATTTATCCCATGGCTGAGTATTTACTTCTGTGTGAGTACCACAATCACCCTTTATACACATTAAAAATTACGCATCTAAAATTACAGAGTAGATCTATTCTGTAACTCCCTAGGCAAGCTAGATAGTAGAATCTAAGAAGCAGAATATGCTTTCCTGACCTCCATCTGTGATACATTGTCTGCCAAGTTGAAGGAGAAATCCAAATGCTCCTTACTTGCTCCCTTCCAATAATAAAAGTACTTAGATTCTCTATGGCAGCTGGAACACTAGTAACACATTGTACTCTAAAATAAGAAATTGTTTATACCTTAGGCATGCTCCTTAAAGTGCATCTTTTACATAGAATATCTATAAAATGGTGATAATATTGCTAATTTATAGATTTCTTTAAAGGATTAAGTCAAGCAAACCACCAAAGAACCTGGCATGTTGCCTAACACTATAAAGGCTTACAAATTACAGTTTGCCTTTTTCCTTTCAGCATTAACATACCAGTGTCCTAAGTAAAACAGCCTACATAAAATGTCCCATAGCTTTTCAGCAAACACTAATTAACTGGCAATACTGCATGTGGTTGTTTATAATTAGGCTGTAGTAAGAAGCAAGAGTTAGGGTTAGCTGTGGTTTTTGATGTGTAACAAAGGTTGTACTACATAAATGTATAAATCTTAAGCTGTATCTGGATCTAAACTATACAGAAAGCTGTTTGCTGATCAGCGACAAAGTTTCAGCACTCAAACTAAGTACACAACAAACAGAACAAAACATTAAGGAAGCAAAAGTGTAACCAATCATGGGTACAACCTCATATCAAACCAAACACAAAGCATCACATATAATTTTAAACATTAAAGCACTTTTGGTCATCAGTAGACTAGAAAATAAAACTCTAAATACTAAAACTCATACTAAACTCAGCTGAAAGAGCATTTCAACTCTAAAGAAGTTAGAACTTTTCCATAAATAATATTGCAACAAATAAGTAACCATTTCAAATTATACACTTGTGGCTTTTATTTCTTTTCAAAATGTAGATTTCTTAGATAAAATTCAACCTATAGCACATTAGGAAAGAGACAAATTGGACTACCTAAAAGTTTTCTTTATGTGGCCAATCTCATCAAATCCAAAATGGATTTTGCAGAAATTGGAAAATTATTCTAAAATTTAGAATGGAATACAAAAGGTACTGAAACAATTGTAGGGTATTTTAAAGTAAGAAGACAAACAGGGGGAAGGAGAGAAGGAAAGAGAACAAAGAAAGAGAAAAAGGAGAATGAAGAAAGGAAAGAGAATGAAAGGGAAAGAAGGGGAAGAAATGGGGTGATAGAAGGAAGATAAAAGAAATAGAGAGAAAGACTGAAAGAAGATAGGTTAGCAGGACTTTTTCCACCTGGTTTCAAGATATCAACTACAACAAGCAAGGGATCTGTGATCAGTATTTAAGAAAGAACAAATAGCAACCAAAAGAACTGATTGGTTTTGGTTATTAAGTGTGATAATTGGGTATTTGTACGTTTTCATGTTATGTAAAAAAAGAAAAAGAAAGGAAAGAAGAAGAAAGGAAGGAAGGAAGGAAGGAAGAAACAAAGAAAGAAAGAAACAACGAAAGAAAGAAACAAAGAAAGATGTGGAACAAAGTCCAGAAATGGGCCTATATAGCTCTGGTCAATGGATTTTTAATGAGATATATCAATAAGAAAAAGAAAGATTGCATAAATGATGTTGAATATTTGAAAGGAAAAATGAAAATCAATTCTTGAACCAGATCATACACAAAAATGCAGAGAAGACAACCCAGCGTCTAAAAATAGAATTCAATAAAGAGATAGAAACATTGAAGAAGGCTCAACCTGAAATACAGTTGGAATTGGAAAACCTAATAACTTAACTCAAAGGAAAGACTTGCAAGTAGGAGAGTCAAAAAGAGCACTCAAAGATAAATTAGAGGATAGAGATGAAATAAGTGAAGAATGTGTAAAAGCAAAAAACACAGGAAAGGAACAAAGAAATGTGGATACTGTAGGAGAGGGAAGGGGCTTCAAATTATACAAATAAAAGAATCCTTAGTCAATGACATAGATGATAACTTCAATAAGATTACAGAGAAAAACTCCAAACTAAAGAAAAATACACCCATACATATAAACAAATCATGCACAACACCAAGCAGACAACATAAGGAAAGAGAACCACCATGGCATATCATGGTTAAACACTAAGTATAGAGAACAAAGAAAGTGTATTGAAAGCTGCAAGAGAAAAAAAATACAAGATAGATAGATAATTAGATGGATGACAGAAGAACTGCTGACTTCTAAATAGAAACTCTGAAAGCAGGAAGAGTTAGGAACAATGCATTGGAAGTCCTAAAAGATCATGAGAGCCAGCTTAGACTAATATACCCACTAAAACTTGCCACCATATTTGAAAGAGAAAGAAAACCACTATGATATAAATAGCTCAAAAATGTATATAACAAGGCAACTGTAAAGAAACTACAGGAAGCAATACTTCAGGCTGAAGACAGGAATGAGCATGACCGAGAGACTGTGGAAATAAAAAATGGAGTTCTAATCACTAAAGTATCACAAAGGACATAAGCTACAGCACCAAAAATCAACAGCAAAATGATTGCAATTCATGTATACGTTTCAATGTCTTTAAATATCCGTGGCCTTAATAGACCCATCAAAATATACAGGCTATCTGAATTGATCAAGCAACAAAATCCAGTTTTGTCTCTAAGAGCCATATAGTGAAGTTAAAGACAGGATGAACAAAGGTACTCCAATCAAGTAAGGCCAGGAATTAAGCAGACACACTTATGCTAAAAACCTGACAAAGTAGACTTCCAGCTAAAGCTTACGTTCTCATCAAGGTAACAGTTAACCAAGAAGACATTACTATACTAAACATATATGCACAAAACTCTGGTGCACCTAATTAAAGAGTGCACTACTGCATTTAAAGTTGTAGATTAACATCTAACCATTAATAGCAGGTGAGACTCTGTCTAAAAGGGAAGATTCTTAAATCTTTGCAGTGATATAAGTAAAACTTCATCAATAGAGCTTTACTTGAGCATCTGATAACAGGTTTATTATTTATGAGAAAGAATTATTAGCATTGCACTGCTTCTGAATAATTATAGTAAAAAAAAGAAAAACTAGAAAAAATTGTAAGACGTTTGTTACAGAACATTAAATTTTTATTTTTTTATCCTTTGAAAACTGCCTTTAAAACAATATCTATAGGCTTGGAGAGGGTATTTGCAACAAGTACATAAGAAAAATTATGTGGATTCAGAATATGAAAAGTATGAATAAACTTATTCATAAGAAAAAAGGACTTAATTTGAAAGATAAAAATTAAAAGAGGTACTTTACAGATATTATTGGTCAACCAATACTTGAAAACCTAGGTACTTACTCAATACCCACACAGTTTAAAGTATAAACTTTGAGCTCTATCCATTGGCTCAGAAGTTAAAAATTAATAAACTCATGGAAGAATATTTATTGTAGAATTTAAAAGAAAAATGAGGAGCATCAAAGGTCCTAAAAATTTATCTAGAGAAGAATTGTGAAAGTAGAGATATTGTATAAAGCGGTTTTGTGTGTTTGTACTAGCAAACTGAACCTAGTACTTCAAGCAGTTTAGGTAATGCTTTCCTCTCAAGTCTATTTCTAATGAATAAAGTAGAAAAATAATATCTCCTATAATGTAGCTCATGGAAAAAGACAAAGTAGATAACACTGTGTGATATAGTTGGTTTCTTAGTAAATTTTTTCTTAGAAGACATACACATACTAGAGATATTGCCATGCATATTTATTTCTGAACAAAAATGCATATGCTGTTAGACATTATTAAAAGATTATCTTTAGGGAAATGAACTGGGTTAAAAAGGGAAAAGGTTTTATCATTTCATATCTTTCATTGTGATTAAAATTTTGCCATGAAATGTTTTACTCTCTTTTATATGTCAACAGGAATTATTTCATTAAAAAGACATTGGTTTTTTTTCCTCTCTCCAAGTTTCACATTTAAAAAAAAATCACTGAATTTTTAAAGGATCACTGAATTATTTAAATATTAATTTTTACAATGGAAAGTGAAGATAAAAAATATGGAGCTGCTTGACTTTCATCAATAATGTTGGTAAGACATCCACAACTACACTGTACCCTGGCTCCACTTTCAGTCTGATTTCCAACACAACAGGAACTGTTCCCAGTGGATAGTGCTCTAAGCTCCTGAGAATATGCCTAAGAAATCTAATTTTTTTTTTTGTATAAGAACAACATTTAATTGGGGCTGGCTTACAGGTTGGTTCAGAAGTTCAGTCCATAATCAAGGTGGAAACATGGCAGCATCCTGGCAAGCATGGTGTGGGAGGAACGGAAAGTTCTACCTCTTCATCTAAAGGCTGCTAGCAGAAGACTGGCCTCCAGGCAGCTAGTGTAAGAGTCTTAAAGCCCACACCCACAGTGACACACCTACCTACTACAACAAGGCCACACCTACTCCAACAGGGCCATACTTTCTAATAGTGCCACTCCCTGGGGTGAGCATATACAAACCATAGCATTCCTCTTCAGCTCACATAAATCTTTCACCTCTTAGTAAGAGAACTACTTAACAGATCCTCTAACACCTGTTAAGCTAGGTGCTTCAGGAAGATGAGGTAAATGCAAATCTCAAACATTCCTTCACTTTTACCCATTGGCATGCCTCTTTCAAAGGTCACCATATAGAAAACAGAAAACAAACAAATGGCCTACTTGGAAGAGGTGAGGAGCCTCCTAAAGAATAATAAAACTTTATGATTCAGCTTGGGTCCCTGGTGTTAGATAGTAGTAGAATCTAGATCAGTCTTACAGAGAATTACAATTGTGTCCAACAACCCCTATCATTTTAAGTACATTCACTCCATTTCAGGAGTGTGCTGTTGCTAGGTGCTAGAGTAGCCAAGACAGAAAATGGGTAATATTAACAGAATGAGTGGTACTATCAGTTAAGTTTTTAATTCTTCCTCCATGATAAGCTCCTGAGACATAAAGTGATGCATCTTTTTGCCCAATTTTGTACCCATTTATCTTTATTCTTCTCCACAGAGATCTTTTGTCAGATTAGCTAGACATGTTCCCCTCAACCCTGGAACTAACCTCTTAAGCAATTCTCTATTTCCCATAAGACTGTGCAACTCCTACTTTAGGAAGCTTTGCCATACAAACTGCATGACCAAATGTCAACTTTTTCTATTTAGATACTTTTTTTTTGTAATATCCTTAACATTATCCCTAAGTAAAAATGAAGTGTGGTCACAGTCCATTCTTAGAAGACACAAGCCAAGATCAAAAACCTCATCTGTCACTTAAGGTTAACATGCAGGTGATTCTGAGAAATTCCCTAGATAAGCTGTGAGCTGAAGAAGCTATATACCCATGTTCATTTAAACCAGTAGTTCTCAACCTTCTTCATGCTGCAAGCCTTTAATATCGTTCCTTATGCTGTGTTATCACCTAACCACAAAATTGTTCCATTGCTACTTTATAACTGTAATGTTGCTACTGTTATGAATAGTAAATATCTGATATGGAGGATATCTAATATATGACCTCCTTAAAAGGTCACAATCCGCAGGTTGAGAACCATTGATTAAGACCAAAAATCCATGAATTCAACTCTGCCGATTTGGCCTGCTCTTCCCTATCCCCCAAACATATGATTGCTCTTTCATGATTTCTGCTGCTGTGTCTGTCCAACCTTATACTTTGGAGTCATAAGACACGCTTTAGTCACATAGTCAGGGACTCAATTCAGGGTCTACCAGGTCCTGGGTGTCTGTAGTAAGTGCTGTCTGCTTTCAGAAGCCTGCTCAAGAAAGCAGTTTGTCACTACTAAGGTCTCTACTGATTTTCACCAGTGACTTCCTCCCATATTATATCTAAACTCCAAGAATCTATCCAATCATTCTTTCACCTTTACCAAGATACTGGATCCTAATGTATGGCCTTGGGTTCTTGTGTAAACTTTTGCTATAATTTAGCCTTTTGATTTGTAGCACATAATATAAGACCCTTAAGATCTATTTCCACAAGGCATTTCCACTTCTGAGTGTCACATATGAGCTAACCTTTAATTTCCTTCAGTGTTTAAGCAAATATTTTCCTAAGCAGGAATCTCATTTTTCTGTAGGGCTCTGCTGAGTCTCAATTGGCCTGAAGCCAAACAGGGTAAAGTGATAGGTATAGGTATGCAGGAAAATAAGTTATAAATGTCAGGATTCTTACCTATAGGTGGTTTCTGCAGCCTCCAGGAAAGATGGAAAAGGATATCCTTCTCTATAAAATAAGACTAGATACATATTATACCTGAGGTATTCAGAGTTATTTCATTATATGAAACTGTCAGGTTTTACTTGCCCTGGAAAGACTTGGGAGAGGGGTACAATAGGGTCAAAGTATATTTCAATTTTATAATTATTTTAAATACTATAACAAAAAAAACATTTGTTTTACAATTCTTAACAAGAAGGCACACAACACCCTACAGCATAAGCCACCAGAATCTCTTTAGTTCTGCCCTGGAGGGACACTTCCACAACTGACCTTTGATAATTTATCTGATATGTCTGGTATCTCAACTTTGGTGGCCAGCTTTGAAAAGCCAATTACCTCAGTGCTCTTAATTACTACCTTATTCTCACACTCCTGAGGCATCCGAGTTGCCAAGTATCCCAGTACCTCACAGTACCTCACTTTTCACAAACCCTCATTCTAATCCACTATCAGACAGTCTTAGCAAGTGATGCTTCCAACTGTGGTGTCTGAGGAGCCAGCTGCAAACTCAGTTTGGTGTTATAACCAGTAATGATTCAAGGACATGGGTTACCTAGAGAGAATAGATACAAGGCACATGGGCATATTCAGGTAGTTCATATGTACATTTTATCATAGGAATTTAGGGAAAGCAAAACAGGAAACACAAAGGTCAAAATGATGCTGTGCTGTTAAATTGGTCACCCTGCAGGACTCTCAAGTGTAAAATGAAATGTGGCTCAAAGCTGTTTGCCCAAAAAGATAATGTGAAAGGCATTTATCTATGTCAGAGCAGCACATCAGCCAATAGTATTCTCATTGTTGCAATATGCGCTTTAAGTGACTTTCACAGGTTTCTAGCAGCATCAAATGAGACTTCAAGCAGGAAACAAAAGTTATCAGGATTAAACCTTCCCAGAAGCAAGATGCAGACTTGGTGCTGACAGAACTGCATGTGATTTTCACAGGAAGCTTACTACATCAGGATCTCTGGTTACTCATCTTACATTGAAGAAGCAAATTCCCAGAACTACATCAGGTCCAAGCACAGTATAACTAGCAAAGCCAAGAGCTAAAGGTGGGTCTGTTTGATGTGAGGCTCTTAACCATTTCCATAGCAAGCTTTCCAACATGGTCATTTTCCAAAAAGATAAATACAAAAAGCCAAACATGCTGGTCATGAAAGGCCTTCCCACAATAGCCAAACATTTTCTGGACTTATCTCAAATCAAAAGGGATAAAGGATGTTACCTTACTCTTAGCAGGTTCTCAGGTAACAGGCAGAATAGCTGTACCACTATAAACTGCATCAATCCTCTTACCCCAAGCTACACCAAAGGTCACTAACCTGTCTGTAGATGCTGCTGGTATTCTACGAAAATGCAAAGATCTCCTGTTATGTTGTGGGGCATTGGGATTCTTGAGTCTCTAACACTAATGGCTATTAGTGGACCTGATAGATCAAATAGAACAATGAAAAAACTGGGAAATGATTGTGCTATAATGTTATTTCCCAGATACAAGTACACTATCATTGTTTTCTCTTTATTGAATAATAAAGCATTATCAGAAGCTCTGGTATTGTGAGACAATCCTAATGCCTGGCTGAAATTTGCAATAAACGGTTGATACTATAAAGAGTCCTCTCTTTTGAAGAGGTATCCTCTAAAATACCTAGTGTCTCTGATTCATTTGCTCTGGGACCCTTTTCCTCCTACTGGATTGCCTTTTCCAGCCTTGATGTAAGGGTTTGTGCTTATACTTATTACACCTTGCTATGCTGTGTTCAGTTGATAACATTGGGAAGCCTGTTCTTTTCTGAAGGGAAATTGAGATTCAATGGATCTAGAGGGGGAAAGGAAATGGGGGACAGAAAGGGAAGAGTGGAGAGAGGGGAGGCTGTGGTCAGAATATACCACATGAGAGAAAAATAAATATAAAAAGGAAAAGAATATCAGAAAGTTGAAAAAGTAAACAAAGGTGTGGGATGGCTTGCTTTTTGAGATCTCTTTTCACAGGTATAAAAAGCACATTTATCTGCACAGTTATGAAGGTGTTCGTCCACCCACCCACCAACTCCCACCTCCCCACCCTCGCATGCTCCTACACTGGGGCATCCATCAAGCCTTCACAGGACTAAGGGCATCTTCTCCCATTGATGTCCAACAAGGCCATCTTCTGCTTCATATGCAGTTAAAGCAATGGGTCCCTCCATGTGTACTCCTTGATTGGTGGTTTAGACCCCGGGAGCTCTGGGGGATCTGGTTGGTTCATATTTTGCAAATCCCTTCAGCTCCTTCAGTTCTTTCTCTAGCTCCTCCATTGGGAACCCCATGCTCAGTCCAATGGTTGGTTGCTAGCATCTGTCTCTGTATTGGTCAGGCTCTGTCAGAGCCTCTAAGGAGACAACTGTATCAGGCTTCTGGTAACATGTACTTCTTGGCATCCACAATAGTGTCTGGGTTTGGTGTCTGCAGATGGGATGGATCCCCAGGTGGGACAGTCTCTGGATAGCCTTTCCTTCAGTCTCTGGTCGACACTTTGTCTCCATATTTGCTCCTGTGAGTATTTTGTTCCGCCTTCTAAAAAAGTCCGAAGCACCCATACTTTGGTCTTCCTTTCTCTAGAGCTTCATGTGATCTGTGAATTGTATCCTGGGTATTCTAAGCTTTTGGGCTAATATCCACTCATCAGTGACTACCTACAATGTTTGTTCTTTTGTGATTGGGTTACCTCACTAAGGATGATATTTTCTAGTTTCATCCATTTGCCTAAGAATTTCATGAATTCATCATTTTTAATAGTCGAGTGGTACTCCATTGTATAAATGAACCACATTTTATGTATCCATTCCTCTGTTGAAGGACATCTGGATTGTTTCCAGCTTCTGGCTATTATAAATCAGGCTGCTATGAACATAGTAGAGCATGTGTCCTTATTACATGTTGGAGCATCTTCTGGGTATATGCCCAGGAGTGGTATAGCTGGGTGCTCAGGTAGTACTATGGCCAATATTCTGAGGAACCACCAGACTGATTTCCACAGTGGTTGTACCAGATTGTAATCCCACCAGAAATGGAGGAGTGCTCCTCTTTCTCCACATGCTTGCCAGCATCTGTTGTCACCTGAGTTTTTGATCTTATCCATTCTGACTGGTGAGAGGTGGAATCTCAGGGTTGTTTTGATTTTCATTTCCCTGATAACTAAGGATATTGAACATTTCTTTATGTGTGTCTCAGCCATTCTATATTCCTCAGTTGGAAATTCTTTGTTAGCTCTGTACCCTATTTTTAATAGGGTTATTTGATTTTCTGGAGTTGAGCTTCTTGTGTTCTTTGAACATATTGGATATTAGCACTCTATCAGATATAGGATTGATAACAATCCTTTGCCAATCTGTTAGTTGCCATTTTGTCCTATTGACAGTGTCCTTTGCCTTACAGAAGCTTTGAGTTTTACGAGATTCCATTTGTTGATTCTTGATCTTAGAGCATAAGACATTGGTGTTCTATTCAAGAAATGTTCCCCTGTGCCTATGTGTTCAAGGCTCTATCCGTTTCTTTTCTATTAGTTTCAGTGTATCTGGTTTTATGTGGAGGCCATTGATGTACTTAGACTTGAGCTTTGCACCACGAGATAAGAATGAATCAATTTGCATTCTTCTACATGCTGACTGTCAGTTGAACCAGCACCATTTGTTGAAAATGCTGTTATTTTTTTCCACTGGATGATTTAA
The DNA here is from genome assembly GCA_036184795.1 of Tokudaia tokunoshimensis. Taxonomy (NCBI): domain Eukaryota; kingdom Metazoa; phylum Chordata; class Mammalia; order Rodentia; family Muridae; genus Tokudaia; species Tokudaia tokunoshimensis. The sequence continues at coordinate 38,661,582 of BTHU01000017.1, forward strand.
GCTCTTTTCTCAAAGATCAAGTGACCATAGTTGTGTGGGTTCCTTTCTGGGACTTCAATTCTATCATGCCTGTCATTGTACCAGTTTGGTAATACAGTTTTTATCACTATTGCTCTGTAATACAGCTTGAGGTCAGGGATGTTGATTCCCTCAGAGGTTCTTCTAATTTAGAAAATAGTTTTCACTATCCTGGGTTTTTTGTTATGCAAAATGAATTTGCAAATTGCTTTTTCAAACTCTATGAAGAATTGAGTGAGAATTTTGATAGAAATGCACTAAAACTATAGATTTCTTTTGGCAAGATGGCCATTTTTACTATATTAATCCTGCCAATCGAGGAGCATGGGAGATATTTCTATCTTCTGAGATCTTCTTCAATTTCTTCCTTCAGAGACTTGAAGTTCTTGTCATACAGATATTTCACTTGTTTGGTGAGACAGAGTCATAGCAAGGTATGTAATATTTTTTGTGACTATTGTGAAGGGTGTCATTTCCCTAATTTCTACCTCAGCCTGTTTATCCATTGAGTAGGCTACTGATTTGAGTTAATTTTATATGTGGCCACTTTGCTAAAGTTGTTTTTCCCTGTAGGAGTTCTCTGGTGGAGCTTTTGGAGTCACTTAAGTATACTATCATATCATCTGCAAATAGTGATACTTTGACTTCTTCCTTTACAATTTGTATCCCTGTGACCTCCTTTCGTTGTCTAATTGCTCTGGCTAGGACATGAAATACTATATTGAATCAGTAGAGAGAGAGTGGGCAGCTTTGTCTAGTTCCTGATTTCAGTGAGATTGCCTCAAATTTCTCAACATTTAGTTTGATATTGGCTACTGGTTTGCTGTATACTGTTTTTACTATGTTTAGGTATGGGCCTTGAATTCCTGATCTTTCTAAGACATTTACCATAAAGGAATCTTGTTTCGCCAAATGCTTTCTCAGCATCTAATGAGATGATCATGTGGTTTGTTTCTTTAAGTTTGTTTATACAGTGGATTGCATTGATGGATTTCCATATATTGAACCATCCCTGCAGCCCTGGAATAAAGCCTACTTGATCATGATGGATGATCCTTTGGATGTGTTCTTGGATTCAGTTTATGAGAATTTTATTGATTATTTTTTGCATCGATATTCATAAGGAAAATTGGTCTGAAGTTCTCTTTCTTTGTTGGGTCTTTGTGTGGTTTAGATGGATATTTAATTGTGGTCTCATAGAATGAACTGGGTAGTGTTCCTTCTGTTTCTGTTTTGTGGAATAGTTTGAAGAGTATTGGTATTAGGTAATCTTTGAAGGTCTGATAGAATTCTGCACAAAGGCTCTGGGCCTTTTTTGGTTGAGGGACTTTTAATGACTGCTGCTATTTCTTATGAGTTATGTGACTGTATAGATGGTTTTTCTGATCCTGATTTAACTTTAGTACCAGGTATCTATCTAGAAATTCATCCATTTCATCCAGGTTTTATAGTTTTGTTGAATATAAACTTTTATAGTAGGATATGATTATTTTTTGAATTTCCTCAGTTTCTGTTGTTACGTTTCCCTTTTCATTTCTGATTTTATTAATTTGGGTACTGTTTCTGTGCCTTCTCGTTAGTCTGGCTAAGTGTTTATCTATCTTGCTGATTTTCTCAAAGAACCAGCTCCTAGTTTTGTTGATTCTTTGTATAGTTTATTTTTTTTTTGTTTCTATTTGTTTGACTTCATCCAAGAGTTTGATTATTTCCTGCCATCTACCCCTCTTGTGTGTATTTGCTTCTTTTTGTTCTAGAGCTTTCAGGTATGCTGTCAAGCTGCTAGTGTATGGTCTCCCCAGTTTCTTTTTGGAGGCACTCAGAGCTATGATTTTTCTTCTTAGCACTGCTTTCACTTGTGTTCCATAAGTTTGGGTATGATGTGCCTTCATTTTCATTAAATTCCTAAAGTCTTTAATTTCTTACTTAGTTTCATCCTTGACCAAGTTATCATTGAGTAGAGCATTGTTCAGCTTCCGTGTGTATGTGGGCTCTCCATTGTTTTTGTTGTTGTTAGTCTGTAGTGTTCTAATTGGATGCCTGGGATCATTTCAGTCTTCTTGTTTCTGTTGAGGCCTGTTTTGTGACCAGTTATATGGCTAGTTTTGAAGAAGGTACTATGAGGTGCTGAGAAGAAGGTATATTCTTTGATTTAGGATGAAATGTTCTATAGATATCTGCCAAATTCATTTGGTCCAAAATTTCTGTTAGTTTCTCTATGTCTCTGTTTAGTCTCTGTTTAGTTTGTGTTTCCATGATCCGTCCATTGATGAAAGTGGAGTGTTGAAGTCTCCCACTATTATTGTGTGCAGTGCCATGTATTTTTTGAGTTTTAGTAAAGTTTGTTTTTATGAATGTGGGTGCCCTTGCATTTGGAGAATAGATGTTCAGAATTGAGAGTTTTTCTTGATAAATTTTTCTGATGAGTATAAAGTATCCTTCCTTATCCATTTTCATAACTTTTGTTTGAAAGTTAATTTTATTTGCTATTTCAATGGCTACTCCAGCTTGTTTCTTGGTGCCATTTGCTTGGAAAATTGTTTTTTAGCCCTTTACTCTGAGGTAGTATCTGTCTTTGTCACTGAGTTGTATTTTGTGTATTCAGCAAAATGCTGGGTCCTGTCTATGTATCCAGTTTGTTAGTATATGTCTTTATAGGGGAATTGAGTCCATTGATGTTAAGAAATATTATGTAAAAGTGATTGTTGCTTCCTGTTATTTTTGTTGTTATAGGTAGAATTATGTTTTTATGGCTATCTTCTTTTGGGTTTGTTGAAAGAAGATTACTTTCTTGCTTTTTCTAGGCTGTAGTTTCCTGCCTTGTTTTGGTGTTTTCCATCTATTATGCTTTGTAGGTCTGGATTTGTGGAAAATTATTGTGTAAATTTGATGTGTCATGGAATATCTTAGTTTCTCCATCTATGGTAATTGAGAGTTTTGTTGGGTATAGCAGCCTGGGCTGGCATTTTTGTTCTCTTAGAGTCTGTACAACATCTGCCCAGGATCTCCTAGCTTTCATAGTCTCTATCGAGAAGTCTGGTGTAATTCCAATTGCTCTGCCTTTATATGTTGCTTGACCTTTTTCCCTTACTGCTTTTAATATTCTTTCTTTGTTTTGTGCATTTAGTGTTTTGACTATTATGTGACAGGAGGAATTTCTTTTTTGGTCCAATCTATTAGGAGTTCTATAGGCTTCTAGTATATTCAAGGGCATCTCCTTCTTAGATTAGGGAAGTTTTCTTCTATAATTTTGTTGAAGATATTTACTGGCCCTTTAAGTTGGGAATCTTCACTCACTTCTATAGCTATTATCCTTATGTTTGGTCTTTTCATTGTATCCTGTATTTCCTGGATGGTTTTGGTTAGAAGTTGTTTGCCTTTTGCATTTTTGTTGACTGTTGTGTCAATGTTTTCTATGAAATCTTCTGCATCTGAAATTCTCTCTTCTATCTCTTGTATTCTGTTGATAATGTTTGTGTCCATGACACTTGATCTCTTTCTTAGGTTTTCTATTTCCAGGGTTGTCTCCCTTTATGATTTCTTTACTGTTTCTGTTTCCATTTTTAGATCCTGGATGGTTTTGTTCAATTCCTTCACCTGCTTGGTTGTGATTTCCTGTAATTCTTTAAGGGATTTTTGTGTTTCCTCTTTAAGGGCTTCTACCTGTTTACCTGTGTTCTCCTGTGTTTCTTTAAGGGAGTTATTTATGTCCTTCTTAAAGTCCTCTATCATCATCATGAGAAATGATTCTTTTTTCCTAAGAAATTAAATATTTTAATCATTACAGTTCAAAGTAATAGTACAGAACACAGCCAGCAGTTTCCCAAATACCCTTCTATCACTATTTTGCCATATCCACAGTACACCAATACTATTATAGTCAAAACACTTTTTATATTCCTCACTATTCTTTACTTACAATTAACATTGCTTACCTTATGTGCTTTATGTACTAGCTATATTTATTTTAATAGTCACTGAAATATTTAACTAAATGTATCATAAGTAACAAGCTACATAGTCCCATAAAATCATCTCAACTTCCCTTACTGTATCCATATCTCAACTTAGAAATTATTTTTTTTAAATACTGCCATGTGGATGGAATGAAATTTGTGGATTTCCCAGAGTCTTTAACCCAGACAGCTGTATGGCTGCAACTCACACTTATTTCTGCAACTTTTAGGGCAGGCTGATACATTTGCATCCTGCTGCCTCAATGGCAGGAAGGAGGGGTGTGACAAATGCAGAGACATTGCAAAGCACTGTTCTTGGCTTCACAGTGTGACTAAGGGTCTACACAGATGTCTAAGAACAAACAAAGCAGCTCCACTGCCCTCCTTCCAAAATAAACATGTCCTCTGTATGTAATGAGTTTAGCAGATCTTCTCCTATCCTGTGGTCTCTATCCTTCATCTTCCACCTAGCTGGTATTATCATTCATTCTATCTGTCAGTGGAAGCAAATTCTGCCAAAGTTGGGGCAAAGGAGAAGAAATTACACCTCTCTTGGAAATAATCATCTCTGTACATAGAATTTATTAAGGCCTTTGTAATTTTTTTCAAAGTCGTTTCCCAAGTTTCATTATACCTCTATCAACTCCATAATTTAGGTATCAAATCTGTTTTTCAGGGTTAAATGCTGTGATCAAAAATAAAGGAGGAAAATAATAAAGGAAGAAAAGAAGAAATTCGAATCTTATGAGATCTAATAAAAAATTTCACAGTGCATCTTATTTTAACCTCCCCTAACTAATCATGCAATTTCTTGACATGACTAATTCAAGGATGCTCTAGATGTTACACAATGGTGAGAAAGGAATCCTACTTCAGTAAAAGGCTCCATTCTATTCATTCTGTTAAATGACTGTCCTATGAAACCCATCAGTAAAGTCAATTCAACAGTCAAGCCTTCAAGATATGTAATAAGAAGTGGCACCCTCCTGGTAATAACTAATTTATTTGGTACATGAGGACATGCTGTCTCCCTCATGCTGCAGGCGCCCTTGGCATAACAGAGAAGGTAATGTAAAGAAATAAGGCTCCTAAGCAGGGGGAAAGATTTGTCATGTAGAGTCAGGAAAGCCCTGAGAAACACAGGTACCAAATGCACACCAAACAATTGGTAGTAAAAGGCACTATCTTAATAATCTAAGTATTATTAATGGTGTCTGCCTAGGATATGTGATCAAATACGTGTGGAAGGATGCCAGAACACAAGTCAACTTCCACACATATTTGATCACACATATTTGAACTTCCTTGAATAAATCTCCCTGGGGGAAAAAAGTATTTGAAAAGTTAACAATGCTTAAAGGTCACTAGTAAATTAAATCTGAACTGAACCACGTGTGGCCTTAATGACCTTGACAGTTAATATGTGCCTCTAATCCTCATATAGAATGCTTATTTACCTTTACCTGAGCTATCACTTTGTAGTTAAACACAAATTACTGATTGTGAGAGAAGATTCTCTATAGCTGTCAACAAATTGTATATGAATTCACAGCAAATTTGTTACCTTCACTTTTGAACTCATACTGCACAACATGACCTGCAGTCTTCAACTGCCTTCAATTCACTACTCTCAGGGTGTAGCATATTGACTGACTTGCTTCCCATGAGTACTCATGTGTGTTTACCAATTTTGAGATGAACATGATTAAAATATAAAAACAAAAATCTACTGGAAAGTGTCCCTTCTAAAATAACAAAATTGGGGTTAGGGTATTTTAACATACAACAAACATGTGTTAATTTCATTGGAATCTAAAACCATCCCAGAATCATTAAGAATAAAGCAAAATCTCATAAGAAAGACTTGAAAGACCGCAGAGCACATGATCTATAAATAATTAAAAACCCACATTTTAAAATTCGATGGCATTTCTTACCAATGACTGGTGGAGATTTGTCTGAAGTAAACAGTATTAGTGTTGCGTGAAACGAAAAACCACAGTTTTGCAATCTTTTTGTAGGAAAGAAATTTGATCTGACCTTCCTGGAATGCAACTTAGAAATCTACACAAAAATCATCACTTGAGGTCAGGGATGGTGATTCTCCTGAAAGGTAGGAAGTGGAAGGACCCTCCAGAATGTACCAGAGACCTGAGACGTGAGAGACTCTCAGGACTCAAAGACCTTAGATGAAGGGCCCTACAGTGGGGAGAGGGAACTTGTAGAGTTCACCTCCAGTAGAAAGACAGGACATCAAGTGGAGTGATGGGGTTGCCATACTACATTCAAAAACTCTGACCCAGAATTGTTCCTATCTGAAACAACTGTAGGAAGAAAAATGGAGAGGAATCTGAGGAAAAGGAGATCTAGTGACAGGCCCAAATTGGGATCCAGCTCAGGGGTAGTCCCCAAGGCCTGACAGGTGTGCTTACAAACAGAGGCCTATCATGACTGCCCTCCTAAAGGTCCAACAAGTAGCTGAAAGAGTCAGATGCAGGTATTTACACCCAACCAATGGACAGAGCTGCTGAACTCTGTGGTTGAATTAGGGAAAAGATGGAAGAAGCTGAGGAGGAGGGCAACCCTATAGAAAGACCAGCAGTCTCAACTAACCTGTACCCCCCCCCAATCTCTCAGACAACGAGCCACCAACCAGGGACCATACACCAGCTGATATGAGGCCCCAAACACATATACAGCAGAGGACTGCAGGGTCTAGACTTAGTCAAAGAAGACCCACCTAACCCTGGAAAGACTTGGAGACCCAGGGAATGGGGAGGTCTGGTGGGGCTGGGGTAGGGGTGGGGTGGGGACATCTTTTTGGAGAGTGGGGGAGGAGGTGTGGGATGTAGAACAATCAGAGAGTAGACCAGGAGGAGCTTAAAGTCTGGACTGTAAAAAAAATTAAAGAATACGTTTTTTAAAAGGAAAAAACAAAACAAAAAAAAGAATCATTGCAATGTTGCAATGATCACCTCCGTTGTTCCCCTATACCTACTATCAGAAGGTATCCCAAGGAGGTAGTGGAGTTTGCACAGTTTCTAAAGGGCTATTCTTACCACAGCAATATTTGCTATGTTTTCTAAATACCCATAATGGCTGATTAAATGAATCATGTTATGTCAATATAAAATATTAAAGCAATTAAAATGACAGGGAGGTAAATGTAAAAGTTGCGAAATTGAAAACTCAGAATTATTTATTTGTATATTATTTATAAATAGAGCATATATATGATATAAGTAAGCTGTAAGACAAATTTTCATATTTTTAGACAAAATCAGTCACATTCAGGGTAGTATGATCCAAAAATAGTTTTCAAGGCCTATATAGATGTTATTGCCCTAAGAATGTTAATTTCCCTGATAAAAAATGAGAAATACAGGCTCCTATATACTCTCTTTACAATGTTAAAATGATTTCTTCAAGAATGGTAGACCAAATAAAAGCACTCATTCATCACAATGACACCACGTTTCTTTGTCTGCCTGAAGCCAATGATGCACACTATGCAAATGATCAGAAGAGCTCTTAAAATTGGCTTAACCCATGCTATGTATGTTTTTGACATTGGCAAAATACTCAGTTCTTTTCTATGGAGGACCCCACCACTGACAAGATACTTTCTTCTTTATAAGCAAACAAGCAGGTCAATAGATGCAGCTGCCCTACAGATGAAGGAAGACTCATCCTCTACAAACATTAGGCGGGAATGCTAGAGCATACTCAAACCTTAAATCTTTCTATTAGGGCCTTGAGCATTCTGGAGGCAGTAATCATGGGGAAATACCATGCCCTTGATGGATGAGTTCTAGGATCCCTGCACTTAATTTTCTTGTGCCATTTTCTCCATTAAAACCATGTCCTGGGTAGTTTTCTAGGGCCCCAGAGAAGAGTTCAATTTATTTGATTTGTTCTGCTTTATTATAAAAGGTACTGGATATCACTTCTATTTTATTGTAGATATCAGTAGAATGTGCCCTTCAATCCCCAATAAATGGAAAGTTATCATTCCTTTCATGAGACTTTGAGTCATAATCAGTTCATGGGACCTGTATATAGGGCATCATCCCCTCAAACCATTTATTCTTTGGGAACTGATTGAAATTTTGCTTCTGACCAAAATGAAACAAATATATAGCTATGGATACTGGTATCTCCTCTGGAAAGGTGAACATTTCAAACAATTGAAATATAGACAAACAGTTAAGTTCTATTCCTTCTATTTAAAGTGATTAGACTAATAAATTTCTACAATCAAGAACTTGATAAAAATTTGAGAAATTTGAAAATTTGACAAGCAGAAGGTAAGCAAGTTAATTTATTATTACTATTCCAAGATCACATTCTTTTATATCTTATCTCAAAGCTGATTAAATTCAGAGAATTTCAGGTCAGTTGTAGGATTGTCTTTGTCTAGAATAATGAAATGTGGAAGACATTTCATTACTCATGCCCAGAAGATGTTGCTTTCATACAAGTGCTTAGACTGGTAGTGCAATGTAAACGCTAAAGTTGCAGCATTTTAAAGTAGCATCTTTAATTGATTTACCATCCCTTCTCTGTATTAATGAGAGGCAAAATGTCTTTATTAGCCAAGTGTTCGAGGGAGTCATGTTGGCTGGTAGTAATTTGGGCTTTAACACAAAGATGTAACGGTTTTGATAGTGGAGATTCAAGACATTTATACTTGAGTAGTGCTAAAGTCCTAAACACACATGCATTGTACAAGAACTTTATATTACTTTGCCTTCAGGCAAGAGAGTCTCAACAGCCCATCTTTATTTCAGGGAAAAGGATCAAACTCAATTTTCCAGGTAAAACTAAGTCAGTTTTCACCACAACGTATTCATTTATAAACAGGATGTCTACCCTTGAACTATAAAGTGCTTTATTCTTACACAAAAGGTCAGAGACATCTGGCCTCAATATTTTTTCATGTTCAGTTGGCAATAAAACATTTTCTGTTTGAGAACTCAATGCTGAGCATGAGTTAGGAAAAATGCCAATCTTGTCGTAGTTAACTGAGTTGAATTTTATTTCTAATATTTGTTCTCTTATAATTTAATAGCAGTTTAACAATATCCAACTTCCTTTTAGTATTTTGCATCAAAGTATAATAAACATATATGGTGAAGGGGCTTTTAGCAGGGGATAAAAACTTTATGAGTATGAAGTCTCTATTTAAATGCTTGTGGATGCTTATTTAGCTGTTTTTCTTCATTAAATATGAATTATAGCCCTTTAAATGCTGATTTGGAAATCAGGAAGGTTTAGTTTTACTCCACCACTTTGTATCCACAGGCAACATAAATCTATTTAAAGTTGATTTAAGAAAGCAACTTGGGGAAGCAAATTGCTGGTGATTTGATCCCTTGAATTTTGTATGCCGTATAATCAGAATCAGGTTGCAGTGAATACCAAAAAAAAAAAAAAAAAAAAAAAATGTTTATTGAAAGTAGTTGAAAAAGACAATTATTTCTCTAAAAGCCCAATCTGGGTAGTAATGGAGTTCAGGACCTACTTGCAAAACTAAACACATGTGAAGCATTTAGCACTTACATAGGGCCCTGCCAAGGATGGATAGAGAGTCAGTAGATTGGAGACGGTCCACCTGAAGGCAGTTTGGGCTTTTGTCCTTTAAAGAATTCACATGTTGGCTTGTTTGTTGGAAAATATTGATAGCTAATAAAACTACATCCCCTGATGCAAAATGAATTTGAATTATAAATTAAACTCAAATTCAAAAGCAAAGCTACTTTTGTGAATATGGCTCTAACTAGAGGTGGTTTAGAATGAGATCCAGTTTTATCTCCCCATTTACCTCTGTAATATTGGTGATATCAAGGTCAGTCTGATTGACCATGGCACTTTCCATAGGCATCACATAAAACAAATAAGCATACACACACACACACACACACACACACACACAATTTTATTTTAGATTTTATTTACTTTATTTTAGCAGTAACACATGATCCACAGTGTCAGCCATAGCCAATAGGACTTAAGGGTGCCATTGACAGTGTTTTCCTAATATGTTTATCATTCTAAGTGAAGCAATGTGTAACAATTTACTCCCCCCCTTTGCCTGAATAAGAAAAAGTGCTTCCCTGTGCACAATATACTAGCAGCAGTAACTCTTCCTTCCACAAATAAGTGAAATCCTGCCTGAGTCATAAAAGTAATAATAATAAGAAGAAGAAGAAATAAGCAAATACCAGAGGTTTCTTAATCTATTTTTTCTCTATTTCAAGATGACCAGATGTAAAATGCTAATTCCTCCTTTTGAGCTAATGACCACCAGTTCAGTAGTAGGTGATCTCAGGTCCTGCCACTTTCATTTAATAGGAAGAAAAAAAGAAAGAGAGAGAGAGAGAGAGAGAGAGAGAGAAATTCGATGACAGCAATCTTGAAAGGCAGTTGTTGATGTTGCACAGGCTCACCTGTGACAACTATAAGTGGTACAGGTAGACAACGGGTATTTTGAAGTGAAATTAAAAACATAGGAGACAAGTTTTCTGAGTCTCTACCATTAAGAAGTAAAGAAGAGTCAGGTATCACAGTTATTTAATTCAATTTTGCTTTAAGTCTTTTGTGTAAGTAATAAGAGGAAATTAAATCATATGTCAAAGAAGGCTGACTTTTCAAAAGTCAAGGTGAAAACAACTATTTGTAAGAAAAGTGTGCAAAGGCTTCAACTTGGTTTTGTAATTGAGAAGCATGGTAATCTTGCAGTAAAATTCATGTCTATCTATAAAAAGGGTCTGCTGAACAGGGAGTCATCCAATCAGTGACGCATGATGCTTGCAGAAGTTACTTCAGGGAAAACATAATCAAAGTTCTCCTTTCTGCTCAATCTGAATCATTCTGTTCATATTTCAAAAGAAATTCAGCCTCATTTGCAAGTCAAAGCTAGAAGTGTTTAGACTTTAAGATAAGAACAGGAAAATGTTCCTTATCTTAAACAGAAAAAAAAAATGCCAAGGCAGCATGCAGCCCATCAAAGCAACTAGTCATATAGATGTATTCCCTAATGAGAAATTCTAGAAGAATTCAAGTAGACATAATTTAAAATAACAATCATAGACTTCATTGTAGAATTCAAGGGATTTAAAGAAGACATAAACAAGCACTTCATTGAACTCCCAAGGGATAATAATGAATGCTTGTGTAGATGTCCAAAAAATTACAAGTACAGATCTGAATGAAATGGCAAAAAGTAATTCAGTGTTTGAAAACTGAATTCAATTCAATACAAAGATGATAACACTTAAGAAAACAGAATGAAGATGGAAATGAAAAAGCTCAAGCTTTCAATTAGTAAGTTCAGGGGAAATCTTACAAGTAGAACTAATAAAGCAGAAGACAAAATATCAGGTCTCAAAGATAAAACAGGTCTATCCGAAATAAACAAAGAATATGAAAACCTTTTTAAAGCATGGGAAAGAAACATGCAGGAAATGTAGAACATCGTTAAAAAGACTAAATCATTGACTTATAGTCATTGATGAGGGAGAAGTATCTCAGGTCAATGGAATAGAACCGATATTTAACAATATCAGAAAAAAATCAATAAAACTTCCACAATGAAAGGACAGATGGAAAGACACAGAAAACCAACAAAAAACAGAAAAGGAACAAACCCCCATAGCATATCACAGTTAAAATGATAAATATACAGAACAAATAAGAAATATTGAAGGCTTCAAGAGGAAAAACTCAAGTCACATATAGAGTAAAACCCACCAGAATAATACCTGTTGTCTCAATGGAACTCTGCAAGTGAGAAAAGCCTAGAGCAGTGCACTCCAAGGTTTCAGAAACCACAGCTGTCAACCTAGACTTCCAGAAAAAATATCTGCTATATAGCTAAAAAAAAAAAAAAAGAAAAGAAAAGAAAGAAAAGAAAAGAGAAAACCTTGCACCACCCAAAGAGTCTAAAGATTTCATATCTTTAGCAACAGACTGTACATAGTATTGAATCCTTGAAGGATTCCTTCAAATTGAAGGAGGTCAAGAGACTCTAGAAAGAAAACAAACCGAAAAGCTGTGATGTGGTAAAATACCACACACCAGCAAAGAACAACAAATCATTGCAATCTATGCAAATTTTCAATAATAACTTGAAGTATCAATTGCCTCAGCTCTTCAACCAAGAGACACAGGATAGCTGAATGACTAAGAAATAAAACCCATCTATTGTCTACAAGACACTCAGCTTTAGAGACTGGCACTACCTTAAACTGAAAGAGTAGAGAAAGCTTAGACAAGGACAGGGAGAATCTGAGGAAGAAGGTATGACTCTTCCTTCAGCTGGTTCCTATTCCCACTATCACTGTTGCTGGTAGAGAAAGAAGACAAGAAGTTTCAGATGTCCTGATGAGAGAAGATAGGACATGTCCCCAAGGAACTCAACAGGAAGTAGTTTAAAGAGACCCACACTGTCTTTCCCCTCTAACCTTCTTCCTCTTCTACCTAGTGTTAAGAGGGTTGGAATGGATTAGGGTGAATAAGGGTTGGAAGGGAGGTAAAGATAAAAAAAACCCAAATAAAATAGATAACAAATTATGCTTTCAGTACCCAATCTCATAAAGCACAAACTAATGAATGAATGATACAAATTAAAACAAACCCAATAATAGTATGTGATTTCAACAACCAACTTTCTCCAATAGATAAATAATCTGGATGAAAAATAGAAAAATCTCAGAATTAAATGACATCATATATCAAATAGATCTAACAGATGTCTGCAGAATGTTCCACCTAATTGCATCAGAATATACAGTCTACCCAGGAGCACATAGATGCTTCTCTACAATAGATCACATACTGGGACACAAAGAAAGCCTTAACAAATAGAGAAAAATTGACATTCTCTCATGTTTTCTATCTGAGAAATAACTCAAGACTCAAAAGATCTAGTTACACTGTGATGAGATTAGAGATAAAAAAGATAGAAACTTCAATTGTTATCATTTTATTTTTCTTTCAATAGCTATAATAAAATACTGGCAAAAAGCAAGCTTGGGGAGGGGAGAAAGAATTTATTTTAACTTATAGGTTAGGTAGTCCATCATCAAAAAAACCTAAGGTAAAACACGGAGGCTGGAACTTTAGCAGAGACCACAAAGGAATGGTCCTACTGGTTGACTTATACTGGGTTGTTCAGTTACCTTTCTTATACAGCCCATCCCACCTGGAGGGATGGAATTGCCCACAGTAGGAAACCAAAATAATTCCCCACAGACAACATCACAGATCAGTCTGAGGGAGATAGTTCTTCACTTAACTCTAGTCTGAGCTGATTCTAGATTGTGTCGAGTTGACAGAAACTAACAAATAGAATTAAAAGTAACAACAAAAACATTCTATGGAAGATACATATTTAAAAAGAATATGAAGAAAAGAGGAGTCAGTCATAAGGAGCAAAATATTTATGAAGACACAGAAAACCTAACAGGAAAAATATAGGGGAGTATTTCAAAAGAATAAAAAGTTTCCAAGGAATATAAATTATAAAAGTTGAAGACTGACATAAACCAGAAAGTTCTGTCTTGGAGGTCATCTATGATCCATGAGAGAACAAATTCTGTGGTGTAGAAGTCACCATGTCAGGTCATAGCATGTCAATAAAGGGGAGGAAGACCAGGATGACTAAAACATGAGCTCTGCTCTCTCAAGGAGTGTCTGACTTTTTAAAAGCAGCAAAAATAGTTGGAAAAAAAAAGATAAGAAATTTTTTATTTTTGTATTCGTTTAAAAACTGTCACAAACATTCCCCAATAAGCTTGGCAGGGAGACTATTTCCTGAAGGAGGAACATGGTATATATATATAGAAAATATATATGTGTGTGTGTGTGTATGTATGTATGAACGTATGTGCATATATATGTATATATTGTATACAAACAAGCCTTATACCTACAGTAACCATTGGCATTCTTTTTTCTTTCTTTTTGCTTTTTTTGTATATTTTATTGGATATTTTACTTTATTATTTACATTTCAAATGTTTTCTTTTTTATGGTTGTAAATATTGATTTTATTTTATTTTTTCCTTCATTGGCTATTTTCTTTTTTTTTCTTTTATTGGATATTTTCTTTATTTACATTTCAAATGTTATTCCCTTTCCAGGTCTCCCCTCTGGAACCTCCTATCCCATCCCCTCTCCCCCTGCCTCTCCACCACCCACCCACTCCTGCCTTCCTGCCCTGGCATTCCACTTCACTGGAGCATTGAACCCCCACAGGACCAAGGGCCGCTCCTCCCACTGATGTCCAACAAGGCTATCCTCTGCCACATACGTGGCCAGAGCCATTGGTCCCTCCATGTGTACTCTTTGGTTGGTCCCCAAGAGCTCCAGGAGGTCTGGCCTGTTGACACTGTTGCTCCCTCCATGGGGCTGCAAACCCTCTCAGCTCCTTCAGTCCCTTCTCCAACGCCTCCATCAGGGACCCTGCGTTCAGTCCAATGGTTGGCTGCAAGCATCTGCCTCTGTATTTGTTAGGCTCTGGCAGAGCCTCTCAGGAGACCTGCCATCATGTACTTCCTGGCATCCACAATAGCATCTGGGTTTGGCAACTGTATATGGAATGGATCCTCAGGTGGGACAATCTCTGGATGACCTTTTGCACCCACTTCTTTTTTTTTTTTCAATAAACACCAAGATTTTTTTTATTTTATTTTTTTAATTTACATTCCAAATCACTTCCCCTTTCCCGTTTCCTCCCTCCCCGAAAGTCCCATAAGCCCCCTTCCCTCCCTCTTTTCTCCATTCAACCCCCTCTCGTTACTCTGTCCTGGCGTTCCCCTACATCCAGTCTTTCCAGGACCAGGGGTCTCTCCTTCCATCTTTTTAGAAATCTATTGATATGCGGATTGTGTCTAGGGTATTCCGAGATTCTGGGTCAATATCCCCTTATCAGTGACTGCATACCATGTGTGTTCTTTTGTGATTGGGTTACCTCACTAAGGATGATATTTTCAAGTTCTGACCATTTGCCTAGGAATTTTGTGAATTCATTGTTTTTAATTGCAGAGTAGTATTCCATTGTGTAGATATATCACATCTTCTGAATCCATTCCTCCGTTGAGGGACATCTGGGTTCTTTCCAGCTTCTGGCTATTATAAATAAGGCTGCTATGAACATAGTGGAGCATGTGTCCTTATTGCATGCAGGTAAAGTCTCTGGGTATATGCCCAGGAGTGGTATAGCCAGATCCTCTGGGAGTGTCATGCCCAGTTTTCTGAGGAACCGCCAGACTGCTTTCCAGAGTGGTTGTAGCAGCCTGCAATTCCACCAGCAGTGGAGGAGTGTTCCTCTTTCTCCACATCCTCACCAACAACTGCTGTCTCCTGTGTTTTTGATCTTAGCCATCCTGACTGGTGTGAGATGGAATCTCAGGGTTGTTTTGATTTGCATTTCCCTAATGACTAAGGATGATGAACATCTCTTTAGGTGCTTCTCAGCCATTAGATATTCTTCAGGTGAGAACTCTTTGTGTAGCTCTGTACCCCATTTTTTAATAGGGTTACTTGCCTCTCTGGAGTTTAACTTCTTGAGTTCTTTGTATATCTTGGATATTAGCCCTCTGTCGGATGTAAGGTTGGTAAAGATCATTTCCCAGTTAGTTGGTTGCCGCTTTGTCTTTTTGACAGTTGTCTTTTGCCTTGCAAAAACTTTGTAATTTAATGAGGTCCCATTTGTCTATTCTTGATCTTAGAGCATAAGCTATTGGAGTTCTGTTCAGGAAATTCTCCCCTGTGCCCATATGTTCAAGGTTCTTCCCTAGTTTCCCTTCTATTAGTTTCAGTGTGTCTGGTTTTATGTGGAGATCTTTGATCCACTTAGAATTGAGCTTAGTACAAGGAGATAAGGATGGGTCAATTTGCATTCTTCTGCATGTTGACCTCCAGCTGAGCCAGCACCATTTGTTGAAAAGGCTATCTTTTTCCACTGGATGGTTTTAGCTCCTTTGTCAAAGATCAAGTGACCATAGGAGTGTGGATTCATTTCTGGGTCTTCAATTCTGTTCCATTGATCTACATGTCTGTTACTGTACCAATACCATGCGGTTTTTAACACTATTGCTCTGTAGTACAGCTTGAGGTCCGGGATACTGATTCCCCCAGAGGTTCTTTTACTCTTGAGAATAGTTTTAGCTATTCTGGGTTTTCTGTTATTCCAGATGAATTTTTGAATTGCTCTTTCTAACTCTATGAAGAATTGAGTTGGGATTTTGATGGGGATTGCATTGAATCTGTGTATTACTTTCGGTAAGATGCTCATTTTTACTATATTAATCCTGCCAATCCATGAGCATGGCTTATATTGCTATCACACTGAACAAATTTCATTATCAAGAAAACAGATGCATTCTTTAGAGTTGCATTCTGGGATGATGGAAGACTCTGACTCAAGTTTTTAAAGATATAAGCAATAAAGATAAAAACACGTTGGTCTTCCCTCTTGAGCTTCATATGGTCCGTGAATTGTAACTTGGGTATTTGGAACTAAGATCAGCCTGTGACAGAGGGAGTTTAGGTCCAGGTCCAGTCATGGTAGGAATGGTAATTTCAGGGCCAGGTCCCACCCAGCTAACTATATTGTCTGTGCTTAACAAATGCAGGAAGCTCTCTGAATTCTTTTGCAATCAAAAAAAACAAAAACAAAAACAAAAAAACAAAACGTGCTTGCTGTCTCTTTCTAAGAATTAAGGTTCTGGTGTCATGAGATACTGATTCATAGGATAATCAAAAGGGAACCTGGGTAATGACTGAATTGATACAGAAATAAAAACTGGGCTTTGGATCTGCAAGGGATGAGCAGAGCATAGGCTGTAAGCTTATAACCCATGATATGACTCTGAGTTGTGCCTTTGCCACTCCCAGACACCCCTTCCTCAAAATCTGTCTCAAACTGAAGCTGTTCCTTGGCAGGAAGTTGTATATATGTTTCTTGGTTTTTCTGTTTTTGTTGTTGTTGGTTTTTGTTTTTTTTTTTTTTTTTTTTAAGAGAAAGGGAGAAAAATCATAAAATTTGGTGAGTAATGGCTGGGAAGAATCTGGAGGTATTGGGGAGTTGAAAATTATGATCAAAATATAATTATATGATTTTTTTTCCAATAGGAAAAGGAAAATAATTTTTTAAAAAATAGTTTTATTTAACTCAATGTATCCTAAATACCACCAACATATAATCAGTATAAAAATCACAATAAGTCATTCTATCAACATAATAAAAAAATGTCAAAACAACAAACACATTTTAAAGCTGTCAATAGAAAAGGAGAGGCTAATGGTTTTGAGAAGCATGCCCCTTAGCTGAAGGAGGATGAGCTCGAAGAACAGAGAGCAACATTCTGCTATTGGTTCATCCCAGAAGACGGGTGAGAAACCAGAAGGAAATGTGGCAGAAAAACAGTTAAAAGTCAACTCAAGTTACCTTTAAAGAGAGAGGTCCTATTATTGCTCATGGAAAGGCTTGAGAAGAGGCTTCAATATGAATATTTGAAGGTGTGTTTCAGGGACTCTGGTCAGTGGGCGGCCCTCAGTAGGGAAAGAAGCCACCAAGTCTGATTCTACAGCTGTGCCTCATGTTGCAATTCCATTCCCTTCAGTAAATGATGGTTAAATATGAGCTGATCTGTCACTTAGCATTTGGACATAACTCCAGGTGCCTTCCAGTCAGCTTGCAACTTACCAGTATGGATTCTGGAATATTAGACATCTAATTAAAAGCTTATATTGCTATCACACTGAACAAATTTCATTATCAAGAAAACAGATGCATTCTTTAGAGTTGCATTCTGGGATGATGGAAGACTCTGACTCAAGTTTTTAAAGATATAAGCAATAAAGATAAAAACTCTTCTATTTCCAAGTCTGTAACATTTCTTCAACATAAGCAAAAGAACTAATGGTGACTATGACCCATTTATCTAAAATACCAAAGGGAGAATCATCATCACCTTTAAGCAGGTTTTTATAAACAATCCAGGTCAAAATACTTTCACTCTGAGTATCTGTGTGATGTATAGCAGCATGGACTCCAGGACTCGCTCAGATCTGTCTGTTTCTCCTTGTATTGTAAAGCTTTCCTTATCCTAAATGAATATTGAAATGAACATCAAAACTCTCTATTTCTTCCAAGTTTCTACTTGGGGAATGCTAGTGAAAATTAATCTAGGATTTGATGAAAAGAGAATACGCATACCTTTCAGGGAAAAAAAAATTATCCCACCATTCCTACCCAGCTCTTTGCTGGTTTGAATGTCAGTTCCATTAGGATTATGAAGAAAAATGAAAGCATTGGGGGCCTATTGCAAACTGTGTGTACACATACTTGCTTATCCCTTTGAGGCAATATCAGGCTCAGCTCAAAGAAGGCAGGCAGCACAGCATTTTAGAGTTTATGAGGGAAATCATTCCTTAATTTGTTCAGAATTCAAATGAAAGCCATGGTTTGAAGCCACTGAAGCAGGATTACGTGTGAAGTTTAGAAGGGATTAATTTCATAAATTTCTTGAGTTGGTTGATGGCACCATCTGGCAGTTTGAGAGATAACCATTAAAATCTATACAAGAAAATTTGTTCCTGAAAGACTATAATGACTGAATATTATAGCAGCAGGGGAATAAAAATGATTGCATAGTTTATCATTGAAAGCAAATTCTTGGACCTTAAGTCAGGTGGCGTTTATACTTCAAAAACAAACAAACAAACAAACAAACTCATATGTGAAGCAAGGCTATAGGAGACACTGGATGTAGCTTCATTTTCTTTCTAGAAAGTGTCGAAAGTCCTCGGGGAGGAAGTTGGTGCTCAGAGAAGCTAGGAGAGGTAAAGCATACTACAAAGTATAAGCCATATTCATAGAATTAAACTCAGATGTTTCTTACTCAAACACCCTACGCCAGCACAGACCATGACCTTCCATGGTCATCTGCACTCACTAGCAGGTAGGCTGAGAATCACTGCAGTTAATCACCCAGATGTTTCTGGACAAGTGAGAGCTAGTGATTTGTCAAGTATTTTTACAACACTTCTGTTAAATGTGTAGTACATCCCAATTAAGCTTCATTATCATTACTGTTTTATGGAATAAGAGAATATGTTGTACTTCAAAGTCATTTGATTTGCAGGCAGAGGCAATATTCTTTACATAAAG
The DNA here is from genome assembly GCA_036184795.1 of Tokudaia tokunoshimensis. Classification (NCBI taxonomy): domain Eukaryota; kingdom Metazoa; phylum Chordata; class Mammalia; order Rodentia; family Muridae; genus Tokudaia; species Tokudaia tokunoshimensis. The sequence goes on from BTHU01000017.1 coordinate 38,680,734, forward strand.
CATTCCTGAATCCTCTGAGGTACAAGAAAAAAATAAACCACATATGCAAAACATGCAAATGTCTGGCAAAACATGCAAAAATCCAGCTGCTTGAGGTGAAGCTCTGAATGTGAACATGAATTGTTACAAAGTTACCAGATCTTTCCCTCCCATCTAAGATCTACTCACATGAAGTGTGTTTACTACAGAGCACTACTCAGTCTTCTCAGGTCAAAATTCCCAGTATTAAATTTTTGCTCCAGCATATTTAGAAAGAACTGACAGAATAATAGAACTATTGAATTCTAGAATTTATTCTTTTTATAAATAATGTTTCACCTGCAAAATGGGGATAATTAATACCTATTCTAAACTGTCTGTAGCACAGATAGGTTATAAGAAGAATTATTAGGGCTATCCTAACTTTCCTATGCATGGTAATTATTTCTAATTTAATACTTTACTTAAAAGGCACATCTGAAAAGCTCTGTGATAGCTTTGGCAAGTTCAATAACCATAATGGGTTCTCTGTTGTTCTTTAAAATGCTACCTTCCCCCAATATATCTACCATGTACCAGGACATACGTGAATTTCCAGGCAAAAATAGGGGAATTGATTGCCTTAGTGATACAGAATAGGACAAATCTGTACCTACCTATATAATCTTATATTTTTCTTTTTTTTATTTTTTGTTTTTTGTTTATTTTATTTTCTATATTCTTTATTTACATTCCAAATGATTTCCCCTTTCCAGGTTCGCCCCTCCCCAAAAGTCTCATAAGCCCTCTTCCCTCCCCCTATTCCCCAGCCAACCCCCTCCTGCCTCTCTGTCCTGGTATTCCACTACACTGCTGCAAAGAGTCTTTCCAGGACCAGGGGCCTCTCCTTCCTTTTTCTTGGGAGTCAAACGATATGTGAATTGTGTTTTGGGTATTACAAGCTTCTGGGCTAATATCCACTCATCAGTGACTGCATACCATGTGTGTTCTTTTGTGATTGGGTTACCTCACTAAGGATGATATTTTCAAGTTCCAACCATTTGCCTAAAAATTTCATGAATTCATTGTTTTTAATAGCTGAGTCGTATTCCATTGTGTAAATGTACCACATTTTCTGTATCCATTCCTCCGTTGAGGGACATCTAGGTTTTTTCCAGGTTCTGGCTATTATAAATAAGGCTGTTATGAACATAGTGGAGCATGTGTCCTTATTGCATGCTGGGGAATCCTCTGGGTATATGCCCAGGAGTGGTATAACTGGGTCCTCCAGACGTGTCATGCCCAATTTTCTGAGGAACTGCCAGACTGATTTCCAGAGTGGTTGTACTAGCTTGCAGTCCCATCAGCAATGGAGGAGTGTTCCTCTTTCTCCACATCCTCGCTAGCATCTGTTTTCTCCTGAGTTTTTGATCTTAGCCATTCTGACAGGTGTGAGGTGAAATCTCAGGGTTGTTTGGATTTGCGTTTACCTAATGACTAAGGATGTTGAACATTTCTTTAGGTGCTTCTCAGCCATTCGATATTCCTCAGGTGAAAATTCTTTGTTTAGCTCTGTACCCCATTTTTAATAGGGTTATTTGGCTCTCTGGAATCTAACTTCTTGAGTTCATTGTATTTATTGGATATTAGCCCTCTGTCTGATGTAGGGTTGGTATCTTTTCCCAATTTGTTGGTTGCTATTTTGTCCTATTGACAGTGTCCTTTGCCTTACAGAAACTTTGTAATTTTATGAGGTCCCATTTGTCAATTCTTGATCTTAGAGCATAAGCTATTGGTGTTCTGTTCAGGAAATTTTCCCCTGTGCCCATGTGCTCAAGGCTCTTCCCCAGTTTCTTTTCTATTAGTTTCAGTGTGTCTGGTTTTATGTGGAGGTCCTTGATCCACTTGGAGTTGAGCTTGGTATAGATCTGTATGACAAGAACTTCAAATCTCTGAAGAAGGAATATGAAAAAATCTTCCATACTCATGAATTGCCAGGATTAATATAGTAAAAATGACCATCTTGCCAAAAGCAATATACAGATTCAATGGAATCCCCATCAAAATCCCAACACAATTCTTCATAGAGTTAGAAAGAGCAATTCTCAAATTCATCTGGAATAACAGAAAACTCAGGATAGCTAAAACTATTCTCAACAGAAAAAGAACTTCTGGGGGATCAGTATCCTGGACCTCAAGCAGTACTACAGGGCAATAGAGTTAAAAACTGCATGGTATTGGTTCAGTGATAGGTGGATAGAACAATGGAATAGAATTGAAGACCCAGAAATGAACACACCTATGGTCACTTGATCTTTGACAAAGGAGCTAAAACCATCCAGTGGAAGACAGATAAACTTTTCAACAAATAGTGCTGGTTAAACTGGAGGTCAGCATTGCAGAAGAATGCAAATCGATCCATTCTTATATTTTTCAAGACCTACATTAATAAAGGTTCTCAAATGGTTCAACCCCCCTTCTAGTCCACCATCCAAAGGTAGGGGAGAAAAGCTGGTAAATAGGACAAGGAGTTCTGGATTTGTTTAGAAGTAGTTCTTTGGGCAATTTCAATCTCTGTTGTCAGAATATCAGCAATCCTGTTCATTAGTGTCAGGATACCAAATATGAATCAGCAGAAGTGGCATGATCCAGCAGAAAACAGCCAGTCCTCTGCATGAGTCAGCAGAAGTGAACAGAAACAGCCTGGACACCAACAAAATTTTGCAAGGCTAGTGATGCAAGCAGTATGTCTCTTGCCTCAGCAAAACACCATGTGAGTCTGTATCACATGACACAAAATGTCCACTTCCACTTCATACCTGTATTACTCCAACTCTCTATTCTCACTTGCCCTCCTTTATGCACTTGTCTCAGCTTCTTACCTTGCCTACTCTAATATCTTTCATCCACTTTCTTCTATTGCTCACTTACGGAAACATCTGCTTTCCTTCACATACACTTGGCAATGCAGTATTCTGTATGATGTATACGGAACTAAACTTAGGAAACTACAATAGTTTCCTCTTCTATTACTTTGGTAAACCATTGAGCAAGAACAACTTGAGGGAAGTAAGTATTTATTTGCCTTATAAATTATATTCCATCACCGAGAGAAGCCAAAGGAAGAAGTCAAGACAGGAGTTTGAAGCAGAAACCAATGGGAGCCTGCTTCTCCTGGCTTCTTCAATCACATTATTTTCATTATTCATTCATTTATTACACATTATTAAATTAAAATAGAATTGTGTCACCTTCCTTCTTACCTTCCCACTCTCTAGCCTTGCATTTTTATATACAGCCCAGGCCTATCTGTCCAAGGATGACACCACCCACAATGGGCTGAACCCTCCCACATCAATCAGCAATCAAGAAAGTGCCCCCACAGCAGTCCCCACAGGCCAGTCTGATGAGCCCAATTCCTCAGCTAGGATTCTCTCTTCACACCTACAGACAAGCTGACAAAACCTAAATATAACAGATATTGTACCCTATAAGCTAGGGTTGTACAGGCTTAGTGATTCCACATAGGTCACCAAGGGAGCAAACAGGTCACAGGGACTTCGGAACCACACACCATTCTTTCCCAATGTCCTTGAGCCATCCACGTGAACTTCTCTTTAGGTCTACCAGGCTTTTTCACACGCTCAAAATCCATGCCACAATTCCTCACTTTCATCTCTACTCAACGTGGATAACACAGGTCTGTCATGATTTGTGCTATGGAATTGAATGATCAGCTATTGAACGGTTCTAATAATCCCTCCAAATTATTTCTACACTGTCTTTCCAAAATTGCCATTGCTTCATAATCCATTCTTCTGTCACAGTCGGATTTTTAAAAACTCCAAACTGTACTCTGAGCTCTAAACACATATTCTTTTCTCCCTGTGCTGTACCGACTACTTGAGCTTTCTCAAACTACATGCAGCCCCAAAGAATAGCCATTGCTGTGCTTTTCAGAGTATATTTTTACCAAGGAATATGGCTTAAAGAGGAGCAGAGAGCTAGAGATGATTACACAGAGATAGTCATAACAGTTGATCCCAAAATATATGTGTAATTTACATGACAGGGCATTGAGCGGAGGCAAGCAAGTGAATACCTGGAGAAACACTTGACCTCTGCCCAGGAATGTGTTAAATGGAACTAGAAAGCAATTATTCACTCATTTTATTTTTAACAGAACTTATAATATGACCTCTACAGAATCTATTTGAAAATGCTACCCTTGGTTTATGGTTATGGTTATGCTTTCATTTTTCCAATTAAAGTATATAAAAAGAAACAAAATAAGTAGATATGACAATATTTAATGAAAAATATCGCTTATTTCAAAAATGTTCACCCAACTGCTGGAAGGTTTGCTGTTTGTTGTTTCTTTATGCAGAATGAAGCAGTGTTATCAACGTGTACCTCTAAAGGTAACTCAATTTATAATATATGTTTCTTTTACATGGTTCTCATTCTTGTTTTCAAAGTTACCTATATTCACTTTATAATATCTTCATAAAACTGAAAAACATTATTTCTGAACCTGTTATAGGACAAAATTGAGGATTCTGGTTCATTTGTTCCTTATTTAACCATAGATATCATAAAGCTCTCACTTATCACTGCAACTTACTGCACCTAAAATAAGTAGAAACTAATATATTATAAAACCAAGTGATATTTAAACCCTTGGGCTGACATTTCTCTGCCTAGGAGAAGATGGGTTACACATTGGGAAAGCGCAGAACACCTCTATGGTGGATCTTCCCAACGCTGGTGCTGGTGTTATTCTGCTAAGCAAGGTGTGAGCAAATTTCCAGTGTAAGATGTAGGCTCTGGATCTATGCTTTGTATAAAACATAATCAAGTTTCATTATTTCCATGAGTCACAGCATTTTAATCTTTTCTAACTAGATGTAATTACTATTGTTACTCGCCGCAGGATAGCATAGAAGAATTTAAAACTGAGGCCCCCACATACATATAAGAAACCCCCAAAAGAGAAAATGCATGCATTAATAATAAATAATACAGGTTTTTCCCTTAAGGGGGCAATTAGCTATCCTGGGGGGGGCGTGCTGTGACAAAATGCAGTATGTTATTTTACAATATGCCTTTACAGTAACTAGAACAAGGGCCAAGGCCAGAAATTCTTTCCATGTAGCAAGCAGGATTTTCATGTCAGAGTTTATGCATTTTAATGAAGGCAACTTAGCAGAAGAGAATACATTGTCTTTCACACACTGATGAATAAATGTACCTTTTGACCAAATACTCATCATCCATTTCCTTTATCTTTATCTTGTGGCCAGCTGAGATCAGACCATCTAATAGGAAATTGTAAGGATCAAAAATGGTATTGTTTTGTTTGCAATTTGACAACGGATAAACTCAAAAGCCATTATAGAAACAAAAGTGAGCACAAAATGTTCCAGTTATTTATAGGTATAAGTTATAATGACAAATAGCATATTATAAAATCTTCAGTGAGCATTTTTCCTATGTAGTTTTGCAAAACCCATTGTTACATAGATAAATGGTAAAATTAAGTTCAAACCACATAATTGAATAAGTTCTTTTAAGGTCATATAGTCTATTTATCATCTAAATCATTTTGGAAAAAGCATCTGATTTTGAAGTGAATTACCTATATAAGTTGTCCTTGTTGAGGATATCAAATGACTAAGTGTTCCTTTTAATTCCTCATACCGTGCAACTAATAGCAACAACAAAAAGTCAGGAAAGCAAAATATAGCTTTACTACTAAAATTATTAAGATTGACTTTTAATGCTGAAGTACATGCTAGTTCAATCTCTAAGACAGGAAATTGGAATTTTTCAAATAAACTTGGAAATTCTAATTTATTATACAGCACAAGGGAATGCTCCAAATTTCCATTTCCAAGCTATGGCTGCCAAACTCAGATAAACTCCGGACAGGCAACAGAGATGAGCCAGATTACCAGAGTTTTCCTAATTGGCAGTTCATAACTTCCAGCTGCTCTCAGCAAAACCTAACACCCATTGAAATGTTGACATTTTTCTGCCTCATTAAAATCTTCTACGATATTCCGTGTGAATATATTGTTCAATTAGCCATTATTTCTGAAGATATTCTAGGAGGTGATAAATAATTAGAACATCGAATATAATTTCCCATGTCAAAGCCAACAAATTGGCACTGTAGTCATCTGTATATGTAGAGAGTAATGGACTTGATCTCTTGGTAGGCAGGTGCCCTTTACAGAACAATATGCTTTATACCTTGAAATATAATTTTATTGTTTTAAGTTTCCAGGAAACTCATTTTTAATATTTGAGTATATTTTCATAACTACAAGTGCATTTTAAGAGTGTTCCATAATGAAAGAGAAAAATCATCTTAAAATGTCCCTTGTCAAAATCTAGACTATTAGATTCAGTTTGCTGTAATTGGGCAAAAATTTTACAAAGAAAATATACAATTGAACCTTTGATAAGAAGGAGTTCCCATCCATTCTGCATAGGATGAGTTCAGACCTGTGAATTTCAGCTATATGGAGTCTCTGTATAGACTTTCACCAAAATTATGTCTCCCTAATAAGTTATTTCTATATTTGGAGGTTATGCCAATAATTTAAACTGAGAGTCTCCAAACAAGAAATGAGAATGCTATTCATATAATCAGAACCTGTTTTTCTGCATTAAAAGCAAATATTTAATCATATGTCAAAATTAATAAAGTCAACATAAATTGCATTTTACACAGAAGTGCCTGTTTTCAATTGCCATAAACCCACAAACCAACACATGGCACGTACAATACAAAGGAGAAATATATCCAAATGATTTGGGGTTTGTATATGGTACTATTGTTGTGTTTTTACTGATGAGTAAAAACTTTCCATTCCTATAATGTAATAGAACAAACTGCATCATAATGAACTCCACATTTCCTAGCATTTGAGGCCATTATAGACGTTCCCTACAGCTACAGGCATGCACACGACTCACTCCTGTCTGCATACTTTCATAACAACAATATCCAATGTAATTTTCAAACTCGTATACAATTTGTTTCTTCTACAATTTTCACCTGGTTCTTGGGAGTTTATAATACAACTCTCCATGTGAAGATTTAATGTAGAACTCTGAAGACTCTGCAAACATGGGCATAGTTAACAACACAGAAAAGACATTATTAAAAACCTTAATAGCTAAAAGTGTTCCTCCACAACCTCATTCAACTAAAATGTCAAATGATCTGTTCAGGGATGTCTAATCTTTTCTTCAGTAGCAATTTTAAATAAGGTATAATTTTTTGTTTATTTTTGAGATTGGATTTTAGTTACATTTGTCTCTTTGTCCTACCTCCAAACCCTCCCATATACATCTCTCAAAACTTTTGACATTGTAACTTGACATTTTGATTTACAAATGTGTTAGGTCATTTTCTTAGCTATTCTGTAATGCATGTAACCTATGAGCTGCAGTTTGGACATGCATGCAAGTGGGTACCTGAGACATTATATTCCTCAGAATTGTACAAAAGAGTGTAATTGGCATGCAAAATATAAATTTTGCTCAATTTTTATATAAAACTAATCCTTTCCAAATTGAAGAATACTTATCGTTAATTCTACCCTAAGATCAATTATTATATTATAGTTTCTTATGCTCATATTTAGATGGGTATTTTTATTTGCATACTTATTTATGTTTAAGTATTTGTGTGTGTGTACATGTTATAAATATGTGCCTGTGCCACAGCATGCACGTGGAAGTCAGTTCTCTCCTATCATCAAAAAGGTTCCAGTATGTGCCTTTACCCACTAAGCCATCTTGTGTGTTCTGAGATGTCTTCAAATACAGTTAATTTTTATACACAATCTTCATGATTTCTAGCCTCAAGAAAATTTGTGTGAGGGTTTTTGCATGCATATATATGTACACATGTATGTACATAATTACATTTTAAATAAAAAATATAAAATGAATCAGACACATATAGAAAGCATTGGATGAGGGACATTATTGAAATAATGTCAAAATTTCCTAATAAGGCATTCCATGTGATTTATCTCTATTAAGCAATGCATGACAGTAGTTTTAAAAAAACTAGTTAGTTGGTTGCCACTTTGTCTTTTTGACGGTGTCTTTTGCCTTGCAAAAACTTTGTAATTTAATGAGGTCCCATTTGTCTATTCTTGATCTTAGAGCATAAGCTATTGGAGTTCTGTTCAGGAAATTCTCCCCTGTGCCCATATGTTCAAGGTTCTTCCCTAGTTTCCCTTCTATTAGTTTCAGTGTGTCTGGTTTTATGTGGAGATCTTTGATCCACTTAGAATTGAGCTTAGTGCAAGGAGATAAGGATGGGTCAATTTGCATTCTTCTGCATGTTGACCTCCAGCTGAGCCAGCACCATTTGTTGAAAAGGCTATCTTTTTTCCACTGGATGGTTTTAGCTCCTTTGTCAAAGATCAAGTGACCATAGGAGTGTGGATTCATTTCTGGGACTTCAATTCAGTTCCATTGATCTACATGTCTGTTACTGTACCAATACCATGCAGTTTTCATCCGACAGAGGGCTAATATCCAAGATATACAAAGAACTCAAGAAGTTAAACTCCAGAGAGGCAAGTAACCCTATTAAAAAATGGGGTACAGAGCTACACAAAGAGTTCTCACCTGAAGAATATCTAATGGCTGAGAAGCACCTAAAGAGATGTTCATCATCCTTAGTCATTAGGGAAATGCAAATCAAAACAACCCTGAGATTCCATCTCACACCAGTCAGGATGGCTAAGATCAAAAACACAGGAGACAGCAGTTGTTGGCGAGGATGTGGAGAAAGAGGAACACTCCTCCACTGCTGGTGGAATTGCAGGCTGCTACAACCACTCTGGAAAGCAGTCTGGCGGTTCCTCAGAAAACTGGGCATGACACTCCCGGAGGATCCGGCTATACCACTCCTGGGCATATACCCAGAGACTTTACCTGCATGCAATAAGGACACATGCTCCACTATATTCATAGCAGCCTTATTTATAATAGCCAGAAGTTGGAAAGAACCCAGATGTCCCTCAACGGAGGAATGGATTCAGAAGATGTGGTATATTTACACAATGGAATACTACTCTGCAATTAAAAACAATGAATTCACGAAATTCCTAGGCAAATGGTCAGAACTTGAAAATATCATCCTTAGTGAGGTAACCCAATCACAAAAGAACACACATGGTATGCAGTCACTGATAAGGGGATATTGACCCAGAATCTCAGAATACCCTAGACACAATCAGCATATCAATAGATTTCTAAAAAGATGGAAGGAGAGACCCCTGGTCCTGGAAAGACTGGATGTAGGGGAACGCCAGGACAGAGTAACGAGAGGGGGTTGAATGGAGAAAAGAGGGAGGGAAGGGGGCTTATGGGACTTTCGGGGAGGGAGGAAACGGGAAAGGGGAAGTGATTTGGAATGTAAATTAAAAAAATAAAATAAAAAAAAAAAAACTAGTGAAAACGGTGTCAAGCTCTGGGGCTGAAACAGTGCCTCAGTAAGTAAGAGCACATAATGAGCAAATATGAGGACATGAATGTAAATCCAAGAATCTGTATACCAGGTTGGATTTGACTGTGTGTGCCTGTGTTGTGAGAGGAGAGACAGGAGAATCGCTTAGTCACCTGCTTGCTTCAGGTACATGGAGAAGCACTGTGGGAAGGAAATAAGGTAAAGGATGGTAGATCAGCACACCTAAAGTGGATCCCTGGCTTCTGGACATGTTTTTGGACATACATACCTACGCACATGTGTACCAGGAATCCAAAGGGCAGAAATTATGAGCTATCCTTGTAAGAAAGCTCTCTCACGAGGCATCCTAGGCTACAAGCCCTGGCACTACAAACCAACATGGAGGCCAATCTGCTTTTGATGCTTTGGAATGAGGTGACCACATCATGAGAGCTCTATACATTCTATAAATGTCTCATTTGGCACCATAAAAATGTATATTATAAATTCACTAGGGTATAATTAATACATATAAGTTTGTGCTTATTTAGATAGTACAAATTTGAGGAGCAGTGGTTCAGTACTAGAGCACCTAGCTAGAATGTTCAAAACCTGGATATCTGCTCTTAGCACTGCCTAGAAGTAAGTGTGACTACAATTTGGTGAGCTCTGGCAAATGCATATGCTCTGAAAGCATCATGTAATCATGATGCTGACTATATACATCACCTTCAAGTCTCTCTGTTCTTATCATGCATCTCTCCCACCTCTCCATGACTCCATCTCCAGGCAATTGATTGATCTGCTTTTTGTTCTAGGAATTAGTTTATTTAAAGTGTTATTAAAGTGGATTCACTTAGACCACAGTCTTTATGAAAAGAACACATGACTCCTTGCAATCAACATAATTCTTCTTTAATTAACATAGTGTGTTATACTTCTTAAAATTTATTCTTTTTATTGTTGCATTCACATTGTATGAAACACTTATTTATTCACTCTTGATGGGTGCTTGGGATGTTTCTAGTTTTAACTCATACAAATAAAGCTGCTATGTACTTATATAAGTACAACTTTGTGTACCAAACTTCCCTCCTAACTCTTAGACAAATATTTAGGAACACAATGCTGAGGTCATTCTGTAAGTGTGTGTTTTGCTTTTGAAGACACAGCCAAACTTTTCCAAAGTGCTTCAGCACTTTGCATTCTTCCACGATATGCTGACCATTTTTGTTTTAACATGATACAAACTGAAGTCATTTGGGAAAAAAGAATTGAGGCAATCACTCTATAAGATAGGTCTGTAGTACATTTTATTGCTTGATGATGGATGGAGGAGGACCCAGTCCATTGTGTGCAGTGCCATCTCTGGGCTGGTGATATTGGGTTTTATAAGAAAGCAGTCTGAGCAAGCCCTGGGAAGTAAGCTAGTAAGCAGCTCTCCTCAATGGCCTCTGCTTCAGCTTCTGCCTCCAGGTTCCTGTTTAAAGTTTCTACCCTGACTTCCTTCTCTGATGGAATATAAACAATCTCAAAGAAAAAAACCACATGGTCATCTCATTAGATGCTGAGAAAGCATTTGACAAAATTCAGCATCCTTTCATGCTAAAGGTCTTGGAAAGATCAGGAATTCAGGGCCCATATCTAAACATAGTAAAAGCAATTTACAGCAAACCGGTAGCCAGCATCAATTTAAATGGAGAGAAACTTGAAGCAATCCCACTAAAATCAGGGACTAGACAAGGCTGCCCTCTCTCTCCATATCTTTTCAATATAGTACTTGAAGTTCTAGCTAGAGCAATTAGACAACAAAAAGAGGTCAAAGGGATACAAATTGGAAAAGAAGAAGTCAAACTATCACTATTTGCAGACGATATGATAGTATACTTAAGCGACCCAAAGAACTCCACCAGAGAACTCCTACAGCTGATAAACGACTTCAGCAAAGTGGCCGGATATAAAATCAACTCAAGCAAGTCAGAAGCCTTCCTATACTCAAAGGATAAGCAGGCTGAGAAAGAAGTAAGAGAAATAATACCCTTCACAATAGCCACAAACCATATTAAGTATCTTGGCATGACTCTAACCAAACAAGTGAAAGATCTGTATGACAAGAACTTCAAGTCTCTGAAGAAAGAAATTGAAGAAGACCTCAGAAGATGGAAAAATCTGCCATGCTCATGGATTGGCAGGATTAATATAGTAAAAATGAGCATCTTACCAAAAGTAATACACAGATTCAATGCAATCCCCATCAAAATCCCAACTCAATTCTTCATAGAGTTAGAAAGAGCAATTCAAAAATACATCTGGAATAACAGAAAACCCAGAATAGCTAAAACTATTCTCAAGAGTTAAAGAACCTCTGGGGGAATCAGTATCCCGGACCTCAAGCTGTACTACAGAGCAATAGTGTTAAAAACCGCATGGTATTGGTACAGTGACAGACATGTAGATCAATGGAACAGAATTGAAGACCCAGAAATGAATCCACACTCCTATGGTCACTTGATCTTTGACAAAGGAGCTAAAACCATCCAGTGGAAAAAAGATAGCCTTTTCAACAAATGGTGCTGGCTCAGCTGGAGGTCAACATGCAGAAGAATGCAAATTGACCCATTCTTATCTCCTTGCACTAAGCTCAATTCTAAGTGGATCAAAGATCTCCACATAAAACCAGACACACTGAAACTAATAGAAGGGAAACTAGGGAAGAACCTTGAACATATGGGCACAGGGGAGAATTTCCTGAACAGAACTCCAATAGCTTATGCTCTAAGATCAAGAATAGACAAATGGGACCTCATTAAATTACAAAGTTTTTGCAAGGCAAAAGACACTGTCAAAAAGACAAAGCGGCAACCAACTAACTGGGAAATGATCTTTACCAACCTTACATCCGACAGAGGGCTAATATCCAAGATATACAAAGAACTCAAGAAGTTAAACTCCAGAGAGGCAAGTAACCCTATTAAAAAATGGGGTACAGAGCTAAACAAAGTGTTCTCACCTGAAGAATATCTAATGGCTGAGAAGCACCTAAAGAGATGTTCATCATCCTTAGTCATTAGGGAAATGCAAATCAAAACAACCCTGAGATTCCATCTCACACCAGTCAGGATGGCTAAGATCAAAAACACAGGAGACAGCAGTTGTTGGCGAGGATGTGGAGAAAGAGGAACACTCCTCCACTGCTGGTGGGATTGCAGGCTGGTACAACCACTCTGGAAAGCAGTCTGGCGGTTCCTCAGAAAACTGGGCATGACACTCCCGGAGGATCCGGCTATACCACTCCTGGGCATATACCCAGAGACTTTACCTGCATGCAATAAGGACACATGCTCCACTATGTTCATAGCAGCCTTATTTATAATAGCCAGAAGCTGGAAAGAACCCAGATGTCCCCCAACGGAGGAATGGATTCAGAAGATGTGGTATATCTACACAATGGAATACTACTCTGCAATTAAAAACAATGAATTCACGAAATTCCTAGGCAAATGGTCAGATCTTGAAAATGTCATCCTTAGTGAGGTAACCCAATCACAAAAGAACACACATGGTATGCAGTCACTGATAAGGGGATATTGACCCAGAATCTTGGAATACCCTAGACACAATCCGCATATCAATAGATTTCTAAGAAGATGGAAGGAGAGACCCCTGGTCCTGGAAAGACTGGATGTAGGGGAACGCCAGGACAGAGTAACGAGAGGGGGTTGAATGGAGAAAAGAGGGAGGGAAGGGGGCTTATGGGACTTTCGGGGCGGGAGGAAACGGGAAAGGGGAAATGATTTGGAATATAAATTAAAAAAAATAAAATAAAATAAAATAAATAATTAAAAAAAAAAACCATCTCCTCTCCCAGATTGCTTTTGGTTTTGCTAGTTTACCATAGCAATAGTAACCCTAACTCAGATTCAGAAACATAAATAAGTATCACCTCCACTGTGCCCTGTCCAGCATTTAAAATCGACTTTATTAATGACTTTAGAGGATACCTCATTGTAGTTTTCATTTTGATTTCCAAACTCAAAAGAAACAAACAAAAAAAGATTAATATTGAACAGTTTCTAAAGTACTAGTATGTTTTCCATCTGTATATCTTATTTGGTGAAGAGTCTGTTCAAATTTTTTGATCATTGTTATATTGATTATCTTTCTGGGTCATAAGAGTTCAGCTTAAAGTAAAGATACAAATGTGTTTTTAAGATGGATTTTTCCAGCATATATTCATATATAGGCTTCCTTCAGTTGAAACCCATGAGCTTCCCACGCTAAAGCCTTTGCTCTGACCTCGTCAACTGAAAGATTTTCCCAGTGTGCGTCTTTTACTTCTGCCTGGCATATTACTGCACAATGCAGAGTTATGGGCTATAAACAATTATATCCCAGAGTGAAAATTCTCAAGTAAAAAGAAAGATAAGACATTCTACCTTCATATATTTTATCATCTCCAGTGTTCTCTGTCCTCTGTGTAGATCCAGATGAATATCTGGTGCTTCTTTCCCTTTGCCCCAAGCACCTCCATTATCACTTCTTGGAGAACAAGTCTGCTAGTGATAAATTCTTCTAGCACTCCTTATTTCTGAAGGAGGTTTTATTTTATCCGCTTTTGTTATTGTTGTTCCTAGATTTTCTTTCTTTTTTTTTTTCAAATATGTTTTCAGGGGATGTCAAACTCTAGATTGGACATTATTTTGTTTTTATCAGTGTAGAGATGTTCCACATTTTACAGTTGTCATTGTTGATGAGAAAAAGTCAGATCTCTGCTATATGTTTTTCTCTGTGTTTTAAAGATGTTTTCTCATTACTAGCTATACACAATTTCCCTGGGGTTTTTCATTGTACCATTTTGTTTGTGTATATGTGAGAAAGTGAATGTGGGTCATTTTCATCAAATCTGAAAAAACTCTGGTCTTTTTTTTTAAAAAAAATCACATGTATATAAATAAAACTTTGGTTTGGAGCAACTTTTGGTCCACAGAAGCTTGCCCCTGCTCCTATAGAGAAATCTGCCTGCTCTGATGTTTGTAATACTTAAAACAGCTCCATATTGGAACATTCACTGTACCTAGGGCGTAGCCTGTATGGAGCCTATTCTGAGGAACTATTCAAAGCTATGCTTCCCTAAAGAAATTGAAGACCTTATTCACACCAGGCCCATGTCCTCTAGACCCACTGAGCAGGCACTTCTGTGAAACTCACGTTTAGGTGGCTACTTCAGGGAACCTCATTTATGTCAAGCTAGCTGCAACTCTGACCCCTGATGAGAGGCACCTGTCACACACTGTTTCTCCCCAGTTAGTGGACAAAAGTACTGGATATTGTCTCCCGGGACTGTACACCTGCAGTGCCTCTCTTTACTACTCAGGACAAAAGAGCTATCTAACCCATTGTTAGGTCTGATATTGTTGCATCATATGTGGACTTATAGACTTACAGTAACAGTAACCTATCCAAATAACACATGCTAATTGTCCAAAATTCAAACATGCATGCATCTTCAGACTAAGAGTTGTTAGAATATATTAGAGACTTCTAGTCTTACACAGATAATCTATGGTTTAAGAGTATGCGTGTGTGTACACAGACCACTGTATCTTTTTTACTTTGTTCTGTAATCCTTAAAACAACTGCATATTGGAACATTCATGATTGACCATCAAAACATACTTAATGACTTCTCACTCAGTACCAGCTTTTTAAAAGTTTTGAGCCTCCTCAGATTCACAATCCCTGTACAAGACCTCTGTGTGGGCTTATTTACTGATATAATATATATTATTGTTACTATTACTATCACTATAGAAGTGGGAGACTTATCTAAAAGAAACAATTTGATCATGAGTTATGGGCTAGCTGAACCTACTAAAAATTGTCCATTAGTGTTTATACATAAATTATGACATTCCTTCTAAATGTCAATATTATAATATTTTTAGAGTTTTTATCACTCAGTATGGTTAAAATATGATTAATTACTATGTGAAATTTTTAACTATTAAATTAAAGCTATACCTTAAATACTGGTTATTTAACATTGTGATTCATTAGTTCCCTGGCTTTTCTTTCTTTGAATATTAATGTTTTATACATCTATAAGTAATTTATATTTTCAATATTGAGACAGGTGTCCATGTTATAAATATGCCTAACTGCCTTAACTACAAAAACTCTGATTCATTCATTTTGAAATACCATTGAATCTCCAGAAACCTGATTTTACTGGGAGAACCACCCACGTCCTAATATTAAACAGTTGCGTTTTGTATAACCTCATGTGTGCTACTAGGCTTCTGTGAGTCTCAAACTCACCTGGAATTTGTAAAATAACACCTTACTCCCTGGATTAATATGTAAAATGGAAAATAATGACAGACCCTTTTCACAAAGCATTACATACAGTCGGAGCAATATATATATATATGTATGTATGTATGTTACTCCCCCTGACCACCCACTCTGTAGTTATGTATTTTTAGTTCCATAAGTATTTCTGGTTAACATCTATGCGTTGACAATAGTAAATTTTCAATGGAGGTGTTTTTGACTGAGTGTAGCAGCACATGGATGTGTCTAAGAAACTGAACTGAGAGGGTTACAAGTTCAAAGCCAGCTGGAGCTACAAAGTAATTTTCAGAACAACCTGGTCTACAGAGAACTCAGTCCCACAACAGATGGGTAAATTAAACAAGATGAAATTCTATCTACTGTCTGTTCTGCTATTGAATTCCCATCTTTATTGTTGATACGCTTTTGGTCAGCCAAGCTGCAGAGAAATAATGTTTAAATGCTGTCAAATGGTTTTGCATGTGCATATGTGATGAACAATCTACAATATACATCTAAGAGTTTGGAGGAGTCACTTTCTACCTCAAAGTCTTGAGTTAGAGGGCTATAAAGGACTTACTTACCAAATGTTTCCTTCTTGGTTTGTCAGAAATGTCAAATTTTCCTCTCACTCTTTTTTTTTTCACTCTTTAAAGACCCTGTAAAGGTCTTACACGTTCTACCTAGGCTGATACTAACTTTTGATCAGAAGGGTAACATTACCAGAGGTTGTTCTATCAATTATACCACTAGTTCTATTACCATTCAAAAGAAGGCACAGTCTGGAAGGAGTGGGTCTTAAGACAGGCAAAGTCTGACTGCCAGCCAAAGGGCTAAAATACATGGTGTGATATTAAAATATTGTGTGAAGACATGCAGTTGATGGCAGGTATACAATTTTTGCCTTATCAACAATGGAAAACCTTGAAGACAAACATTAAGGAGCTATTTTGGTGTGTTATTGTTCATGACAAATGTCATGTCCAAGCTCTATATGTCTCAAGCATTTGCTGCTGTAAAGACACACTGAAGCTGCTCTGTCCAGGAAAGGCAATAGGAGAGACAGGATCTGCATTATCTCTGGGATGGACATGACCTGGAATTAGCCTTTCAATAAGTTTTTACTATGCTCATGTCTTCATATAAAAACAAACAGTTAAGTCATTTCTCAAAAGTCATACAACTAGCCAATTTAAATGATTTCAGAATATATGAGCAAATACCTAAGAAGAGCAAATCCTCATCCTAAGTCCAGAGGGGAAAAGCATAGGCAATGTATAGGACAGGACCAGATCTATTCCTGTGCACTCGATACACCCTCATAGAAGCAGGGGGAGGGGAGATGGGATAGGGAATTTCTGGGCGTGGAGAGAACCAGTAAAGGGTATAACATTTGAAATGTAAATAAAGAAAATATCCAAGAAAATAAAGAAACTTTTATACTCAGCTCAAGCAACTCACTCTCATATGTGATTATCAAATATGTAGAGAATCCTGAATAAGTGGTCAGCACAAGAGTAGTTTCTTTCACTGGAGAAAAGACAATGAAGAGAAATGGCACCAACTCACACTATACCCACAACCACAATACCCTGCCGGTGGTTAATCTATTTCTCCTCCCTGTACTTCTACACAACAGCCAGTTATACAATAATAAATGTCTTCATCACCAAGGACTTTGAGCTTTTTCACAATCTCTTTTTTGCCAACATGTTCAACATATTCCAACTGCCAATTGTACATACACAATTATCAGTCTGATACATTTAACTGTTACTATATTTAATTTGGAAAAGAGTTTGTACAAATTACATTTATTTTCTTGTGTACATGAACTCTGATAATTCTATTATTTTATATCTTATTATGATTCAAATTAGTAAAACAGAAGCAGATTATGAGTCAAAGTAAAACAATGATACTTTAGTAAGACATTAGAGGATTTGTTAATAAATAAATAATTACAGTGTATAATTTAACACTAAAAATTTTTGAAATTCTTGCTAGAATCAATATGTGAAATTAATGGCTATAGCATAGCCAGTAAGAAAGCAAAAGTAGAAAATTAGTCTAACCGGATCTAATTACTTCACCCCTTAGAAGCTGGGTCATCCTGGCTGCTTGTTTGTGCCTCCATTTCTGGATGGTAAACTAAGATACCAGTAGCTCTGCCCTCATGTGATCGCTATGAGGTTTATGAATATATGTTAAGGATAATAGAAATGTGTTAGACATACCAAGAGATAAAGCTCAGCAGTGCAACACATATCTGCCATGTACAAGGTCTTGGAAAAAAAAATGCCCAGTATCACAAAAGGCATAACATAATGCACAGAAAATAAGTGTGTCTGACTTCTGCTAAGAGCTGTATTAACATCAGCTGTCATCATCAACAGCATCGATGTTTACTGAGTTCTCACAAAGCATGTCTCACATAGAAGGACAAAAGCTGCAAAGGCCATGATGTCCATCTCCAACGACACTCAGCCTCAAAGGAAGAAAAACCCCTCTGAGGAAACAATGAGGGAATCCAGGCGCTTTAGCTTGCAGTTCTGACTGCCTTCTCTATGAAAACTTGGAGTAGTCAGGAAATGCTAAAAACTGAGTTTGCTGTAATAGAATTCTTGGAAGGGCAGGCATACAATGCAAGCCTTGAGGAGTAAGTGGGATTTCAGAAATTACTGTAGGGTCACCCTTGGACATGTGGTCCACAGATGTGTTTTGTTTGGCTTATATGTTATACTTTTCAACATTTTAATTAGTTGTAACATTTAAAATTAAATCACCATCCGACCAGCTTCGGCCATTTAATTACCTGCCTGGTTCCTGTCACGAGTTGAGTTTGCAACCCCTAATGTATGGACTGATAGCCCATTCTCATTGTCACTGGTAACTATGAGCTTTGGTAAATGTATTAGAATGATTTATATTCTCCTTTCAGTTTCCTCAAACTGGTTGCTGCGTGCTAACAAGAGATCATAAAAATATTTTCCACAGTAGTCCTTTGTAGAAACTGATGCCTAACCAACTCTATTTGGACTTGATTCAAGAAAAGGTTATTTTTAAAAAGTGTTATTTCTTCTATTGCCCTGTCTCTATTGTTACACTTTTATTGCATTGTTAGAATTTAATGAAGTATATTCTATAGGCAGAGAAAGAATACTATGGTGGAATGCATTGGGAAAAGTTAGCACAAATAATCACCAAACCTGGCAACAAAACAAACCTCTCCAAAGAGATTAACTCTGTGTTTGGCCTCTGCTAAAGCTGAAAGGCCTGCCAGTATGCATGTGGAAAATGATAAGACAAACACCAAAGCATCTTTTGTCTACCAGCTATTGTAAGCATGT
Source organism: Tokudaia tokunoshimensis (assembly GCA_036184795.1). Classification (NCBI taxonomy): domain Eukaryota; kingdom Metazoa; phylum Chordata; class Mammalia; order Rodentia; family Muridae; genus Tokudaia; species Tokudaia tokunoshimensis. The sequence continues at coordinate 38,699,856 of BTHU01000017.1, forward strand.
CCTGGTCATTCCTTCCTGATAGTGGGATTCCAAATCCTAAATACTTGAGGAACCCAAAATGCAAACCTGGTCAGAATAGGTGATTAGCAATTACTAAGTCACATCCTTATCCTGGAGGACACCACATACCAACCTCAGTCACATAGTAGCTACACTGGAGAATAGACGTGGCCCTGGGAAGCTGACTTTGCCTTGACAAAGGGTAAGGCAACACCTGGTTCCATAGGAAGGCAAGATTGGCTTTTTTGAAACTTTTTAATATCTCGCAAGGAAGGGACTACATTAGGTGATCAAGCTAATAGTACCTAGCCAGGTAGGGGATATTTCTTTTCTTTTTTGTGGGTTTTTTTTTTTTGATTATTTTTTTTTAAATTTTATTTTCTAAGTTTTTTTTTTATTTACATTCCAAATCATTTTCCCTTTCCCGTTTCCTCCCTCCCCGAAAGTCCCATAAGCTCCTAAGCAAGTGTGAGGCACACTGACTAAAGCAGGGAAATCAGAGGAAGGCCCTGTGATACTCCCTCAGCATTGGCAGGGAATGGAACTTCCAGGCTTACAATCCAGAGATATGACAACCTACTTATCCTGCTATTTAAAATAAGATGTGTAATGGAATAATTATCTAATTGTTTTCATATCCTAAACATATTTCAACCAAGCGATGATCGTTTTGAATACACATATCTTAGTTTCCAACATAAAATGCTGCACTGCGTCCTATCTACTCTTTAGAATCCAGTCACCTCAGACCATTCTTTTCTATGCCACATTTTTTAAAAAAAAAAAAAAAAATCTCCAAAAACTCTGTTTGTTATATTCAGATATACAAGTGCTATGGCCCGAACGTCTTTGCTGTTTTCTCTGTTCATTATTTTATGATTCTCCATAGCATTTTTTCCAGGGCACCTTGGATTCACTTCCTTAAATCACCTTTTCACTGTCTACAGATGTGACCCCCTCATCATGGTTATCTGGAGTTTGACACAGATAGCCCATGTCTATAAACCCCAGAAGAGGGGGCAAATATAAAGGAATACAGAGCCAGAAGCGGTGCCAGCTGCCAATCCTGACTCCCTGAGTCGATCTCCAGGACCCACATATTGGGAAGAGAAAACCAATTCCCATAAGGTAACCTCTGACCTCCCGATGTGTGCCCCCGACACACAATACATATATAGATTGCAGCAAACAGCAGCAGAAACAGAATTAAAAGGAATGTGGCATCAAGTAAAGTAGATAATAATGCAATTTATGAATTAATTCCCTGGAGTCAAGGATTCATCCTGCATCTTTGCATACTGGTTCTTTCCCAGTTAGACCAGATGCCCAAGAACTTTTAAAAGTTAATTAAGAACATGGAGTTTTCATGATAAAAGGATGCCAAGAACACAAACAATTTTTTGAAATGACCAAAAAAAAATGAGCTTAGGGAAATTAAAAAAATATATGTGCTGTGTACTTCCTGAATTTTTCACTTGATCTAGGAGAGATTTCTGTCCTGTTTCATGCCTTGGTTACTTCAAACATATACATTATAGTATAGCATACATTTCTCAAAATGAATCATTATCCTAGATGCCATCAGTAAGATACTGGCCTCTTTCACATCTTTCACAGTTCCATAGAGTGTTTAACCTTCATTTAAGTATATTGCCAAATTTCCACACTTTAAAAGACTGTTTCTTGGAAATGGAATCCATATGAAACTTCACAACTGTAATAGGTAATAAGGATGCCCTCTTCTCTAAAACAGGTATTCTGGGTTCTGTATAACCATTGCCTGAGTATGCCCATTGGATGTCATTCTTTATACTATTCCGATTCAGCAGCACTAAGTCTCCTGGTACTTAGAGGGAAATTCTTCAGAGCACAGTCTAATTTCTCCACAGAAGTCACACTGTGCTCACCCAAGATCAGGACAGCAAGCTTTTCTTGAAATGACTCTCTTGCAAATTCAAAATACAAATTTAACAATAATAGAAATGACTTTTGATTTTTCTAATAGAACTCTTAAATAGATTAAAAGGCAGACAAATGTCCTAATGGAGGATATGTAAATTGACCACACATCCACCATAAATTTTTCTGGATTCTTTATCAAATCAGAAAACATTTAAAGTCTCCTAAAATACAGTCCTTTTGAATTAAAGATTATTGTACAGAATGGGTTTTATGCTTTGTTTAATTGTCTCTTTTCAAAGTTTATTATCAAGTCAGCCTTGATAAAACATATTTTTTAATCACAGAAGTATTAGTATCTCTTTTGTCACAAAAAGCAGGCAAGGATATTTTATTAAAGATTGAGAAAGATTTCAATCTTTACATATTTTCAATTTATTACCAAAGTTTTTCCAAATTTGTTTTCATTTATATCAGTAGATTTTCCACATATGTCCTCAATTTAATCATTTTTTTGTATTTTTCTTCATTTATATCAGCAATTTTTACTTATATGTCTTCAAATTTATCACAATTATTTTCTATTTGTCTTCAATTTTTATTTATCATTATTTATTACCATTACAAAGCAAATAATTTAGAGTGGCATATCCCATTTATTAACAATATCAAGGAACCCAGGAAATGCAGCCTTGTGCTGACCCTAAGACTAAGTGGCAGAGGCTCTGTTTTGTCTTGTCTTGTCTTGTCTTGTCTTGTCTTGTCTTGTCTTGTCTTGTGTTGAGACAGGGCCTCTCCATATATCCCTGGCTGCCCTTGTACTCACCAAGCTAGCTTTGAACTCCCAGTGATCCATCTGCCTCTACATCCTGTGTGCTGGGATTAAAGGTGTACACCAACATGCCAGGCAGCAGAACCATTCTTTATTCATACTATAACCGCTAAAATAGTTTGTCTAAAACAAAGCTTGTAGGAATGGATTTTTCCCTATTTTCATACATCCAAATGTTGTGAAAATCAGAAACCTTAATCTTCAAAGCTTTTATTTAGAATTCTCAGTAGAAATAAGAGAAGTCAATGCACTTTATAAATGCATGTGCTTCCATATGTGCTTCTAGTTGGTTTATGTCAGTAATTAGAGCAATAATTTAATAATGCACTCTAGAAGTGATTGAAATGTGCTACAGTTTTCGCTTTTTTTAGACCAGGTTTCTCTGTGTAGCCTTGACGGTCCTGGAACTCACTTTATAGAGTAGGCTGGTCTCAAACTCAAAAATCTGCTTGCTTCTGCCTCCTGAGTGCTGGGATTAAAAGTATGTGACACCACCAGCAGGCATTATTTTCACTCTGGATGGGTAGAAATGAGCAAACTATTTTTTTAAATATCAATCGCATTTTAATATTTCAAGACAGTGTGCCAAAGGGCATTCTTTCAAAATTATAAATAAATATGCTCTTGATGTTTCTTATTATATTAACATTTAAAAGTTATAGACTTAAATAACTCATATTAGCTTCTAGATTAAGAGAAACACATAAGGGGCTTATCTTAAAGAGAATGAAGTAGACTCCTAGAGATCTGCTATTCCTCTAATAAAAATACCAAGAGAAAAAAATGATGTAAAATTAAATTAGTAATAAAACTTAAATGAGCATTGGAAAAAAATTTCAACCAACCATTCTGACGACATTTTAGGCTTCTTTAGGAGAAAGATCCATTTTATTCATTAGAATGCACATTGCAGAAAACACTCAGACAAATTAAATTGCTGTCCATCTAAAGTAAGCTGCAGTTTCGGGTGTACCCAGGACTAGCCAGCCTGCCTTCTCACCCTAAGTCTAGATTTGAGAGAGCAGCCCCTGCTACCTTCTTGAGATCCTTTTTATAGCAGAGATTAGGTGTTCTCAGCAGAGATAGAGTTGACTATTATACCTTGTTAGAAAGATACAATGAAAAGGAAGAAACAAGGTGAGGATCTACATCCTGTGAGCAGGGGTTGTAAGGTTAGTGTAGATTTAAAAACTTGTTTTACAATTTACATGAGGTCTAAGAATCAGGGACTTTTATTCTGAATTACAAATAAGAAATTTAACTTGCAAGAGCTTAACACAGGCCAAACAGGACTTATTCTTAAATAACTGCTCTTAACTGCAAATAGAAACCTTGACCAACAAGGTATAATTTTCCTGTTTGGGTTTCAAATTAACTTGTAAGGTATATTGTTCCTGTTTTGGGTCTCATAGTAGCTCTCCTTGTTTATTTTACAGCTTATATTCTTGCATGATATGTTTATTATATAGTCACTTGAAAATACTTAATGATTCAATGTGCCTCAAAAGCTTTGCAGCTCTCTAGATAACAGGGAGTGTTGTTTGCCATCTCCCACTTTAAGGGAGGGTCTTATTCTCCAAGTACCCCTGCTGCTTTGCTCTGAAGGTAATTACAGAAATTTGCAAACTGGGGCTAAAGCTAGGCAGCATCAAGTCATAGGATGGCCCTGAGTCTTCTTCAGATGGTCTGAAAAGATAATGTACCTGTGATTAAGTTGGAACCCCAAAAGGCTGACCTGCCTTCTAAAAATAGTCATTACCATTGCTCTTTACCTCTCTTCTGCATTTTGTGGTGTTGTCTGCATTCTATAGCATGTGAGTCATAGAACTGGACTCTGACTGAGCCATTACCCAAGAATAATAATCCTTATAAGTATATGCTAGAAATATAAAAAAAATATGAAAAATGGTCAAAGACAATACTATAAAAGGAATAACAGCGTATTACTCCTATGAAATTTTCTGTTTGAAATTTAAATATTCAACATTTATATATTTATAATATATATTATATATTTATAATATATATACATTGTTTTTTCTTAGCATTATATAGGTTTTTATTTTTTAGTACTGCAACTATCATTTTACTTGATTCTTACAAGTAACTAGGGAATAAACCAATGGTCACTAATTCTATGTCCTTAATGAAAGTTACCCAACTGACAAAAGATGCAGTTAGGATTTAAACTCCTATTATAGAAATAAAAGACAATACCTTGGCTTTACCAGCATTGAGGCATGGAATTCAGGCCTCTCTTGGAAAAGAACAAATGGTTTGAGTTGATGTAAACTTAGGGCATGATATACGGGAAATAATTTGAAGTTTTATGACATGATAAATTTGACTATTTTTGACCATTTTATAGATGGTTAATGCAATTCTACTTGAATATTTAAAGATTCAGTCTCCTGTAAACATCAGTGGAAAGGTGTCTCTGAAGAAAAAAGTTTAGAAGTATGTAAGTTGTCATATAAACTAAGAGCTTTTATAAGACTTTTTTAAAAAGTTTTATTTATTTATTTTATGTATATGAGTACACTGGAGTTGTATTCAGACACACTAGAAGAGAGCATCAGATCCCATTACAAAAGGTTGTGAGTCACCATGTAGTTGCTGGGAATTGAACTCAGAAACCCTGGAAGAAAAATCAGTGCTCTTAACCTCTGAGCCATCTCTCCAGTACTGTAACAGAATTTTTAACTGAATATTTTGTACCAAGAACCTTTATCCAAGAAAATTATGTCAATGTAACTCCTAATTAACCAAAGGTATTTATCATGGCATTAATGATAACAGAATAAAATAAGGATAATATCAATATAAAGAAGAATAGTAGCTACATAAAGTTTTCCACTCATGTCATACAATATAATCCATCACCTAAGATAATAATATACAAAAAAATTGAAGTAATGTAGAAATTGAATGATATATTATGGGCTATTAGAAGGTTGTGATATAACATTACTTTCATGGTAGACTATCAAGGAAAGAAATTAAATATGTATTTTTAAAAAGAAGGAAATAGAGAATTAATAGTAACTATACATGAATATGAAAAATTTAAAATAATTTTCTAAAATTTCCTGTAAATTGTGGGAAAGAGCAGGCATATTTTTGACTTTTCTGCTGCTGTGAGAAAATGCCATGACCAACTTACAAAAAGTAGGGCTTTGGGGGCTTAAGACTCTCTAGGTATGGAATCCATCATACCAATAAGCAGTAGGCATAAAAGTGGGAACAAATTGCTAAGCATTCACATCTTGACCCCCATACAGCACAATGCAGGCAGAGAAAACTGGAAATGGTCACAGAAACCCTAGTAGCCGGCCTCTCCTGACACACTTCCAGCAGCAAGTCCAACCCTCCTAGACTTTTCCAAGCCGCCAACTAGGAATCAAGCCCTCAGTTGGCCAAGGCCATGGAGGAAATTTCTCATTCAACTGATCACAGGGAACTTAAACAATAAGATTCTCAAATCCTCTCAGAGATCTCTTGCCCTGTTATAGAAGTTTTTCATAAATTGACCAAGCATATGTCAATAGTCTTATGAGCCTTAAATGTTCTCTCATAATGTGTTATGACCAGTGATATCTCCCTGTCGGAATACTTGACACCCTTTAAGCCACTGACTATGTAAAATCCATCTCTTCTGCTTAATTACATCAACATGCTTTAATCTAGCTAGAATTCCTTGCTACATTATAGCTGTTACATACTGTCTTCCCTGGAGTATTCAAGGGTCCAAGATTATGTCCCTATCACAGTCTTTCCTGGTCATATATGTACACATTAACTCTCTCCTGTCTCCTGGTCCAATGGACCTTGCCATCAGACTGCCCTTTGTTCCTGCTTTAGGCTCCTCAGCAAAACACTATGGGTTTCCTAGGAGCTGTCAACCTTTCTCTCACTGCCCTAGCTGGGGCGATCTTGGCCCATAGCACATGTGGACAGTTCATGTTCTATAGAGCAGAAGACTGCAGGTTCTGGAAGAGAACTCATCCAGATAGGACTGCTTTACAGCCAGGCTTTCAGTTAGCAGAGATTCAGTTGCATAAACTCAGAAGAGCCTGTGTTGTCTAAGAACTGCAGAACTACTTATGTATCACCAGAATATGTTTACCTTCTTTGCTTTACAGAGGGTGTGTCCATCCTCCATTCTGACCTTGAACAATGAGCAAGACCTTACAGACAAGGACTTGCCAACAGAAGTCCACCAAAAATTGACAAAGCACAGAATAACCTATCTTCCTCCCACAGATTAAAGTCATATGCATTCTCCTTCTAGATGCTGATGTCTGATACAAACTCAGAATAGACAATCTGGTGAGTCAGCATAGGCTTGTCACCCATAGTTATCATTGATGCTAAGAACATTTTACATTCTGTCTCCTAGCATTTGACAAGTGACAACATCACATATTCTGTTTCATGACCTATGATGGCCAGGTTCTCTTATGATGTGACATAAGTATTTGGAGAGCTTCTTTGCAGAAAACCATGTGTCCTTCATTTATGCACCTGACACAAGTCCCTCAGGGCTTGGCGAAACCGACCACTGTAGCATACTGACTTCATGTTTTACTCTGTCTTTCATATTTCTGTTTTTACTGTACTAATTAGCTTCTTCCTCTTGAGTAGCTTAGAATATAGGGAACATCGACAAATATTACTGAAATAATTCAGGCTTCATATTTTTCTCTAAGTTCTTGCTATGTCATGACCCCTCTGTGGCAGACCTGGTCTGCTCTTCAGTTCCACATTGTGCTCATACTCGAAGCAATAAATGGATTTGATGATGTCTAGACAGTTATTCATGGATGTCTTTAAAGCACTTATCACTAATTACTATGGAATCTACTGCATTCGCATATTTAACCTAACCTTCAATGATTTCTCCCAGGCCACATTCTACTATCAAATACTTTTTCAAGGTCATCTATGCACAGTAGAGATTAATAAGGCATCAAACAAGAGCACCATACATCTAGAAGCAGGTAAGTTTGCAAAAAAGAATATAATACATATTTTAAGAGCTGAAAACTCATTGTTACCTGTGGCTAAAACAGTTAACTAAAGTTAATTATGTCAGGAACAAACTGTCCAAAAGCACCAGAATTGGAACACGACATACCAAGATCAAGTTCTCAGCATAAAGGAGATTTATTTGCTCCAAAGGGTCAAAGAACAGGGAATGAATAAGAGATAACAGCAGGAAACAGGATGAGGGAGAAGGGAAAGGGAACAAGAAAGACTGGGGAGGGATAGTTGCCCTGGAGGGACAAAGGACTGCCTCTGGATAGAGGTGAGACAGACCCATAGGCAAATGGCAGTTTATAAAGGGAAAGGGGGATCCGGTTTTAGGATGAGGTGGTTTGATTGGATGCATTAATTTGCATAGCCATGGGGGAGATTTTGACTTCTGGACTTCAATACTTTGATAGCTAGACCTTGGTAGTCAGGCTCAGGAGGCAGAAGTAGTCAAATAATGGCATAGACCTTAGTGGATAGCTTTAGGAATGTAATTTAATGGGTTCTAGCACAGGGAAGAAGGAAAGGTAAAGGGTAAAATTTGTGGGTGTCAAGTTTGGCATACTAGGGCCTGCTAGAGCTCTTCACTATCAGTCACATTTTTAAAATAGTATTCACAACTATATTCATTGAAGCTTTATTTATGCTTTTAACCAGGAAGCTTAGTTTGACTCCAGTGATACTTTTCAATGCACCGAGAATCTTATTTCAAAGAAAGACATTCACAGTAAATTTCAGGGTCTTATCCACTCATCGTTTCATCACACTCTTCCCAGGCCTCTCTCACAAGAATTCCCATGTCTATAAAATCAAGCATAATGATTAGAAATCTTAGTCACTTGTATCACACTTATATATTCATTGTCAAATAAATTTATTTTTAAACTAATTTCAACTGACTCGATTTATAGTCATCACTGCTTGTCAGTAAGTGATAACATTTGACTTTCACAGGTTCCTGAAAATTACAGTTGTTAAATTTCAGAGCAAGGGTTTAGCACTGGAATAAAAAATTAGAATTAGAGAAGAGGATGAATATGCTAAAATGGACCTTTCCTCTCATCCTAGGACTTTAAGTCCTTTTTGAGGGAGGGAAAATAGGTTAAAGAACTGAAGGTGAAGGCTTACTTCTCAGATTTGAAAGACTTTAGACCAGGACTAAGACGTAATTATGTAGGAGATAAAGGAGGAAGAGACCGACTTCCAAGACCCACTGGCCCATGCTCAGCATTCTACTCAGATATCGAAGTCTATCAAAGCATACCATCTTCTAGTCTTTGAATGATCATTGTGAGTGCCACACTTTCTTTCTGAAAGGTAAAAATCCTTGTTTTGAACCCCTCCTTTGGAAACAAAACAAAACAATATAAGTGCACTTGACTCTTCCATGAAATTGTATTACTTTCTTTTGAAGCCAAGTCTCTTCCAAAACAATCTGAATAAACCATACTTCACATAAGCTATGGTTTCCAAGCAGTTTTATTCCATTATCTGAAAATTTAGTACCATTCTTCAGTCCAAAGTGGGATCAGAATACATTTTCCCTATAGAACTGTCAAAATATAAAATGGCTTGTAGTAGATCCTACTGGGTAAATAAAATAACAAAACCAACTTCTTTTTCAAAGGGACAGTGCAATCACATTTTAACATGTACTTCTGACTCAAATACTAATACTTTACTAAGTACATTTACTTGCAGTTTGAATGCCTTATTTAGAGGACAGCATATTACTTGGGTTTAGTTGGGGGTTCTTACTAAAATTGTAGTCAAACTCATGAATAAGAGGGAGAGATCTGGCTAGCAGGGAAGGGACTATAGTGGGACTCCTTGCCTGGCAGAACTCAGTGGTGTTCTAAGGGTATGTCAGACGGAAGTATTTAGGCTCAACTGAGGCACGTGTGGCATTCCTTTTGTCTTGATCATCCTGACTAGCCCCAAGAGAGGTGTTTATGGGATTTTTTTTTATTGCCTTGCTTGTTCCTTGACCCAGAACTGATCTTATCATTTTGCATGTACTTACAGTGGTATAAAATCAGACTGGAAAAAAGTAAACCTGCTTCAGCCTCAGAACTGGCTGGGGTCATGCTACAATGTTGTCTAAATGTCTTTTTTCTTTTTAATCCTCACTCCTGCCCTGGAGAACCTGTTGACTGGGCTGACTTGGTCAATTAGGTTTTCCTTTTGATTCAACACAATGTGTTTCTTGAGATGACTACATACTCCTCTGGCTTTGTTCAAGGTACACAGTTACATTTATTCCTAACAAGAAGCCTATGACCAAAACACAGATTGGAAGTTAGTGAGGTTGCTCAGTGGGAAAACGTACTGTAAGGACAAGATTGAAGATGTAAGTTTAATCCCCAGAACATAAATAAAGGTGAATGGAGGAAACAAATAACAAAAAACAACAACAACAAAAAAAAACAAAAAAAACTTTACTCCATACATGTCTAATGGTACACATATGTACACACACACAGTAACAATAATTTTTATGAAATATGTGATAGGGTCATTTTCTTCTTTTTTTATTTTTTATTAGATATTTGCTTTACTTAGATTTCAAATGTTATCCCCTTTCCTCATTACCCCTCTGAAAACTCCCCATCCCATCCTCTCTCCCCCTACTTACAACTCCCCTCCCACTTTCCTGCTCTGGCATTCCCCTACACTAGGGCATCAAGCATTCACAGGACAAATGGCCTCTCCTCTCATTGATGTCTGAAAAGGTCATCCTCTACTACATATGTAGCTGGAGCCATGGGACTCTCCATATGTATTCTTTGGTTAGTAGTTTAGTCCCTGGAAGCTCTGGAGGTACTGGTTGGTACATATGTTGCTCCTATGGGGCTACAAACCTCTTCAGCTACTTGGGTCCTCTCTCTAGCTCCTCCATTGGGGACCCTATGCTCATTCCATTGGTTGGCTGTGAGCCATGGGTATTTTGATCCCCCTTCTAAGATGAACCAAAGTGTCCACACTTTGTTCTTCCTTCTTCTTGAGCTTCATGCAGTCTGTGAATTGTATCTTGGGTATTCCGAGCTTTTGGGCTAATATAGACTTATCAGTGATTGCATACCATGTGTGTTCTTTTGTGATTGGGTTACCTCACTCAGCGTATGCTCTAAGATCAAGAATTGACAAATGTTACCTCACAAAATTGCAAAGCTTCTATAAGGCAAAGGACACTGTCAATAGGACAAAACAACAACCAACAGACTGGAAAAAGATCTTTACCAATCCTACATCCGACAGAGGACTAATATCCAATGTATACAAAGAACTCAAGAAGTTAGACTCCAGAGAAACAAATAACCCTATTAAAAATAGGGCACAGAGCTAAAGAAAGAATTCTCAATTGAGGAATACCAGATGGCTGAGAAACAAATAAAGAACTGTTCAACACCCTTAATCATCAGGGAAATGCAAATCAAGACAACTCTGAGATTCCACCTTACACCAGTCAGAATGGCTAAGATCAAAAACTCAAGGGACAGCAGATGCTGGAGAGGATGTGGTGAAAGAGGAACACTCCTCCATTGCTGGTGGGATTGCTGGCTGGTAAAACCACTCTGGAAATCAGTTTGTCAGTTCCTCAGAAAATTGGACATAGTACTACTACCTGAGGACCCAGCTATAGCACTCCTGGGCATATACCCAGAAGATGTTCCAACATGTAATAAGGACACATGCTCCTCTATGTTCATAGCATTATTTATAATAGTCAGAAACTGGAAAGAACCCAGAGGAATGGATATAGAAAATATGATACATTTACAAGTGGAGTACTACCCAGCTATTAAAAATAATGAATTCATGAAATTCTTAGGCAAATGGATGGAACTAGAAAATATCATCCTGAGTGGGGTCATTTTCTTCTAACAGGTCACATTACATCTGAGTTCAATAAAATAAAAATAATTCTGACTTTGGACCAACACAGAGTCAACTAACCTGGATCCTTGGGGGCTCCGAGAGACTGAACCCCCAAATAAGAGCAAGCATGGACTGGACCTAGGCTTTCCGCATATATGTAGCAGATATACAACTTGATCTTCATGCAGGTCCCCCAACAACTGGAGCAGGCCTTTTCCATGACTCCATTGCCTGCCTATCGATTCTGTTCCCCTAACTAGGCCACCTTAACTGGCCTCAGTGGGAAAGGATGTGGCTAGTCCAGCAGTGACTTGATGTGCCAGGGTGGAGTGATACCCAGGGTAGGGGGCTCCTTCTCAGAATAGAAGGGGAGAGAGAATGGGAGAAGACGCTGTATGAAGGAGAGACTGGGGCTGACATTAGGATATAAACTAAATAAACAAACATAGATAGATAGATAGATAGATAGATAGATAGATAGATAGATAGATAGATAGATAGATACATAGATACATAGATACATAGATACATAGATAGATAGATAGATAAATCTGACTTTAATTTGATTCTGTGTATTAGAAAACATTATAAGGAGAATATACTTCTAGAATAATATATGCTCATGGAAAAAAGGAAAAGAAAAGAAAGGAGAGAGAGAAAGAAAGATAAAAGAGGCATTGAATATATGATGGAGTTCCTTATGAGTCATGAGTGGTCCTTCTCTGGGCTCCATGTAAATTAAGGACTAATATCTGCTAACTCTGGAATGGATCAGATCCTACTTACCATGTTAAAACCTCTCCTTTGTAAACACAGCACTCAAAATGCCTGTGTTGTCAAGTGACTGCTTCAACAAACTTTGAAGTCATTTTGATAACCACAGCTTCTGTCATTAGTGGGGCACACCGACAAATTATCAATGACATATTTATGCTAGCATTGGCATCCTCTGACAGCCAAGATGTTGGAAAACATGCTTGAGCAACAACTTGTATAGAAAGCAAAAGTTTGCCATCTGGTTGTTTGAGATGAATGCCGGAGAGAGTTCTTTTGTTTGAAATAGGAAGGATTGGGATTTCTGCCTCATCCAGCAAAGCTCACAAAATTAAAAATTCCACTACAAGTTACTCTAATACTGCCCCTGTGTTGGAAGCTGTGTTGCTTCCTAAGAAGAAGCAAACAAGCTCTAGTCCCAAGGCATTATGAATCTACTTGGAGAATATTAAGCCCAAGTCTCCTGAGATGCCGTGTATTATACCCAAAGTTTATTATCTAAAGATTACCTAATTTCAGGCAAGCTATATATGATATCTTAGTCACCTCAGGTTGCTATAACAAATGCCAAATGCCAAATGCCAGTGTCTTAGCAACAAAACATTTATTTTTTTAAGAGATCAGAAGGATAGAATTCTGAGATCAAGAACCTAGTAGATTGTCTTGTGAAAGTTCCATCACTTCCTGGTTAGGTGAGCATGATGATGGTGGTGGATGTTCTCTCTTTAGTCTCATAATCCCATCAAGAGACTATATGATCATGACTTAAACTGCCTCCTAAAGTCCACTCTTTAAGTATAATCTTATTTCAGATTGTAGTTTCAAAAGTGAAATGTTAGGGAGATGCTAGCATTCAATTCACAGAGCACAAAGCCAATGAACTAATTATGATGTACTGCAGAAGTCGTTAATGCACTGCATTTTAGCTATTCATATATAAGATATGGCATTGTATCATAACACTATAGAATATTAATTTAGGAAATTTAGTATCTACTAATAATAGGAACATATTAGTTATTGGCATTTTACAGTTCCACGGTTTTCATCTCAATGTTGTATGCTTCGGTAAGTTACTCAACTTCAAGCTCTGACTCAATGTTATCTTCCAAAAATGATTTTAATAACAAAACCTATCCTTACAACATTAGGTAAGCTAGAGCAGGACTAGCAGGCTTGGAAGTTTGACTCAACCTCACGCTGAAGATTTAAAAGGTCATTTTCCTTATTTACCTCCCAGAACTTGAAGGTAAGGCCACATTGCTGAAAACAGTACATACTTCAGGTCCAGGAGTTGGAGGAAAGGAGCTAGAACTTACTTAGAAAACCTCCTTCACAGAGAGCAGCACTCAGCATTAGAAGGTGTTATGCAAGCTGCCAAGAAGAAGAAGAACAATCAGTAGTTCTACCCAGCTAAGAAGCCTGTGAAACACAGCAGGGACCAAGCCATAAGCATTTCTCCAATGGCATAAGAGTGGCACTTGTATCTTAGTGTTAACAAACAGTGGGAGGTCATGAATTGCTGAGAGAGAATGGGAAGGATGTGTGTGGGAGGAGTTCAGGAGGAAGTGAGTAAAAATAATGTAAATACAATAGTCATTTATGTAATTATCAAAAGTAAGAAATTCAGCTAAAACAATACTATATGGAGAAAAGTGGATGTGTCAGGGTCTTATTGAGGCCTGTTAATGATTTTTTTTTCCTCACCTTGACAAAGGAATAGGAGTTCGATCAAATGCCTACGTAGTGACAAGATTTTGTGATCTGCTCCCAGAAATTATAACATCCCATACTATTTTCCCCTTTCTTAGCAGTTAATCCATCTAGGCCAGTCAATCACCTGACTAGGGAGAACAGAATGACAATATCAACTAACCAGACCTCCCAGAGCTCCCAGGGACTAAAGCAAACCCCAGGTCTTAGGGAACACCAACAAAAGAGTATACATGGATGACTCCATGTCTCCAGCTACATAACATCAGTGGGAGGGGAAGCCTTTGGTCCTGTGGAGGCTTGATGTCCCAGTATAGGAAGATGCTAGAGCGTGAATGGGTGAAGGAACACCCTCTTAGAGGCAAAGGAGAGGGGAAATGGGACGGGGGAGCTTGTGATGGGGAACCAGGAAGAGGGACAATATTTGAAATGTAAATAAAATAAGGAATAAAAAAGAAAAAGAAAACCTGATTCACTTAAAAACATGCCAAGGCAATAGGGGAATAACTATTTCCTTAATGAGGTTGATACACTTCTCTAGACTAAGTCTCTGATGCAATTTGTAGACCATCCCTTCGACCTGTCTGACTTTCTGAGTTCTAATTCAAAAAATGTAACTTTTCTTTTACTTCTTTTTAATGTTTTTCCTACCACAGCCAAAATCTTAAGAAGCCTTCTAGAAATCCACCCTCCTTCTTCGAAGCCCACCCACTTTCCAGGACCCAGCTGTTCGCTGACCTCTGTTGCTGAGCCTGTCTACCATCTTGGTTTCTTACTCACACAGCATGACTCAGTCTTCTTTAACTGTCATCTTCCTCCTGGCAGCTGCCAAGATTTACAGTTTCCCACCCTGTCACCCATCTCTCAAAAGTCTAATAAATTAGTCTCTAATCTTCCTACTGAGTGTGTTTGAAATTCTCCTACTAATGAGACAAGGAATCCACACAAAAGGTAACTCCAGTCCCTTTGGATGACAACAGAGTTGTTTTGAGAAGTTAAATAAATGTATAAAACACTTGGAACAATTTCCTGGCTTTTAATAACATGTTTTTGTTGGGTGTTATCCACATACCAACTTTTTATTTACACAGAACCATTTTGCAGAAAGTGTTCATGTGATCCATTTTCTGTCTTCAAGTCTGTGGGCTCCCAGAGAGTTAAGAAGTGTGTCTTTTTTGTTCTTCAACTCCATGCCAATCACCCATGGGACCTGAGACCTGCCACACCACAGATTCTGCTGAAGACACTAATCACCCTACTCGGTCATACAGCCATAAACTAAGATGACTATGAAACTAAGCACAGTTCCTCTTCTAAGAAATTAAACTGTGTTTCATCATGAGAAACAGATCAGTAGCTGCTGGAGGGTAGTATCAGGACAAGACACAGAGAGATTTAGAGTATGGGTATCAGAGTGGGGATATAAGGAAAGAATGAATAGAGAAAAACAAGAAGACATCTAGTGTAGAAAACAGAGCAGCCCATTAGAAGTGAGATAGGGTGCACTGTTAGAAAGCAAAAAAAAAAAAAAGAGAGAGAGAGAGAGAGAGAGAGCCCAAGATTAGCTTTCCAATCCCACCTGCCAAGCCTTGACATTTTACTTTATTTAATATCTCATATGCCAAACATCCCCATCCCTGATCTTCCCAGTAAACACTCTAATTACTGGGTTCCTTATAAAGGATTTCTAACTAAATGTAGTAACTATGGTTTCTTATTTTCTATTTTTGATGCTCTGACTCCTGGGATCCTGCCAATCAGGAAAGATTGTGCATCCCTTAGCTGCCTCCAGGTAGTAAATGACTTGCCTGGGGCATGCCTTTCATACACACACTAAGCAATCCAGATCCAATAATGTGAACCACTTTTTATGTAACCCATTCTCTAAACCACTCTCCAGTGACCTCATCACCCCCAAGAAAAATAATTGCTCTGAGCACACTATGCCAGAAATGTGTCTGTTCATAATGTATCGGATAAGAATAGATTCACAAGGTTTAGCTGTTTCAGTAAAAGCAGTTTGTCATATAATTCTGCCTACACTGGTAACTGGCCAAGGCAAATGTAGTCTCTTTTATCACAGTCTTAACCACTAACATTAACTTCTATGACACAGTACAAAGTTTAAGTACATACACAGCTAAAAGGATGAACACAAGTTAAAGAGGTTTCTATAGGGTTCAATGTGTTTCAGAGTTGACTGCGAAAGATAAAATAATGAACCAGACATGTGCTAGAGTAGAGCTGCTTCTGGAACTCTTAGACTTGGGGTTTGATAGCAAAGCTATTGCAGTGCTCTAGAAAAAGCTGAACCAGGTAGAAAGCCGGAAATAGCCAATTCTGATTCAGTCTCGCATCGAGATAGGCAAACAAGTGGACAGGAGATCAGTCAAGTAGGCCATGCAAATAGTAGGAACTAAACCATGGCAAAACTCCAGGGACACTCAGGGAGTCTTCTGCTTCTTGGACCTTGATGCATGCACCAGGTATCAGATGACAAGTTTGTGGAACCTGACCATTTCAGTGTTAGGTTCCAACATGCTGTAGGGGCCAGGTGAGGTACTTACTTCTACCTAGCTATAACATGTCCAATAAGTTCTTAGCTTGTTTTCTCTGGTATTATTTTAATAGACCCAAAGTGAAATCAAAAGTTGCTTGTAAAATGGAGTGTCCTGGTATAAGGCATAGCCTGCAAAACTACTGTTTATAAACAATATAGGATAATTTAAAGGAGGACACTGTCTAATATAATAAGTAATAGAAGCAAGACAGGTCCTACAGCCAAAAACCTAGTGCACATACTTAAACTATCCAATTTTAAATGTCTTTGCCTACCTTTAGCTCTGCCTCCTGCAAGAACACTAAAGACTTCCGTCAGAGTTGGAGAGAGGACTCAGTGGGTAAAGTGATTGCAGTGCAAATCTAAAGTCCCTGGTTCGGATCCCCAGCATCCATGTAAAAGGCTATTTGGCTTTAATCCTAGTGCTGAGAAACAGAAGAAAATCTTGAAGCCCTGATATTTAGCTAGTCTAGACAATCAGTGAGCAACAGGTTCAATGAGAGAACCTAAGTCAAAAGAAGAAAAAAAAAAGCGGAGTTAGTTGAGGAGGACAGCCAGAGTCAACCTCTGGCCTCCACACGTGCACACAAATGAACAGTCACCTACACAAACACTTAACATTACAAGTCGAGGCTTCAACTCATCTGTGTACTCATTCTTTCTCTCTGCCTATTCATCTTTACTGCTTCCCCATAAGACCCTGCATGGCAGAGATGTCTCCCCTTCTAGGGGGCTGTATATATAATAAAACTATCTTCATAATAATTTCAATGTCTCTGTGTATTATACACCTAACTGAAACAAATGCTGCATACTGTGAACCACGCATATGATGATATCATGCAGGTGAAGGTGGTGGGTGCCTTAGGTTCAGATTAAAGACACCAGAGTCTAAATAAATTATTTCTGATTTTAAGAATCAGGAAATGCTTCTGGGGAGATGTGTCATTTCAAATGTGTGTTGAACGGCATGCAAAATGTGAACAAAAAACACAGGGAGTGTGGGAGTTAGTAAAGGGAACAGACTAAACATAGATTGAGGCCAGTTGGATTATAGAAAGATGGAAAATAAAGACCTGGAGAGACCAAGTCTAGTGGGAGTGTCAAAGCTGGCTCCATAATCATGCTTCTTTGAAATATTGGGTCAGTGTCTTACTTGAAATAGAGTAGTCATGGGTTCATACGATTAGGTTAACTTCTAAACAAAGCAAAGCAAAACCTATGGTTGTCATTGACTTGCTCATGTATTGGAGAAAGAAGTTTGTTGTACTCAACAAAAATGAAAAAGGAATTAGAGATCTGAAGACTGCTTTGACATCAACTATGAAGATCCAGAGTTTGGAGTTTGCCCAGCTGGTTTCCTGTCTTGCTTTGGGGATTACAGATAAGTGACTGGGCGAATCTCAGAAGAGACTCTGAACTTTGGACTTTTAACATTGTTGAGACTGCTATAGACTATGGGAACTTCGGAAGTTGGAATAAATGTATGTTTTTTATTATGCTATGTGTAGTTATGGCCCCCATAGACTCATGTGTTTGAACAAGCCTATGGGGTCCAGGGAGTGGAATGTTATGGTTTGTATATGCTTTGCCAAAGGAGTGGCACTCTTAGGAGGTGTGGCCTTGTTAGACTAGGTGTGAAACTGGGTGTGGGCTTAAGACCTCATCCTAGTTGCCTGGAAGTCAGTATTCTGCTAGCATCCTTCAGATGAAGATGTAGAACTCTCAGCTCCTCCTAACTAAGACATATGTATTAGCTACTTTTCTGTTCCTCTGATAAAAACACATTGCTAAGGAAATTTATAGAATAAAGGGTTAGTTTGAGCTTACAGCTCCAGGGGGAAAAGAGTCCATCATGGCCAAGCAGAGCCATGACAGCAGAAACAACTGAGTGCTAACGACTCAATTAGTAAAAAGGAAACAGAGACCAAACAAGGAATGGCATGTTGTGAAACCTCAAAGCCTACCCCTAGTGACATACTTCTTCCAGTAAGGCCATATCTCCTAAGCCTCCTGTCTTAGGGTTTTACTGCTGTGAACAGACACCATGACCAAGGCAACTCTTATAAGGACAACATTTAATTGGAGCTGGCTTACAGGTTCAGAGGTTCAGTCCATTATCATCAGAGCAGGAACATGGCAACTTCCATCCAGGCATGGTGCAGGAGGAACTGAGAGTTCTACATTTTCATCTGAAGGCCAATAGAAGACTGACTTCCAGGCTGCTAGGACAGGGGTCTCCTTCAACAAGGTCACACCTACTCCAACAAGGCTCTACCTACTCCTAATAGTGCCATTGCCTGAGCCATGCATATTCAAACCACCTCAGCATCCCAAACAGCATGACCAACTGGGGACCAAATAGTCAAATACTGGACTTTGGGGATATCTCATTCAAATCACCACACCACGTGCCAATCCCGTGATGAAAGCTGGTGACAGGCAGGAGAGGCTATTAATACAGGTAATGTAATGACAATGGCTCAGCTTCTGAAGGCACTCAATTTGACAGCCTTATCAACATTTCCTGGATAAACATTTTCATCACTGTGTGGCAAATGTAATAGACCTTAAGGTTGTATTTTCAAGAATTAATACTACACATGCTGTGTGAAAACATTATTCTCACAGGCATTTTTTTCAGATGTTTCTAATACAACATCTTTAAAGAAATCATTCTAAGATGAAATCATAAAGTTTCACAATGTGTGATTCCAGAAATAATGCATAGGAAATGGATTTACAAGTGAAAAAGTAGGAGGAGGTAACAGAGACAGGGTATAGTCAGTGTTTCTATTCCATTAAATTTTAAATTACTTCAATTACATTCTTTTACCAGGGCATAATGGAGAATCTGTTAATAGATGTTTGTGAGACATTTTGAGAGAGAAAAAAAAATGCACACAGTCAACATAGTGATAAAGTAAAAAGAGACAGCCTAACTTCTATCTCTTGCGGTCTCATTCGGAAAGCCTTGTGATATTTTCACCTATTGTCATATGCCAAATCAAGGAGACAATTTAACAACAGAGTCAAGGCTTTCAAGATAGACTTTTCTGTGAATTCAAAGACCTAATAGAGAATTGTAATTGTAATTACAATTGTAATTACAATTTGGATATATTTTTTAACTATAGTCACATGAGTTTGATTGGGTGTCTGGCATAATCTTTAAAAGGCCTGGTGTTTACAGAATAGGAAGAAAGTAGGAAAGTCAAATCATTTGCTCCTTGGATGCTCTTTGTATATATAAGCAATGAATTGTGAAGCACTCACTATACAATTAATATTGGTTTTCAGATTACTAAGCACTTAAACATGTGCAAACAAAGGCACTTTGCTTAATCTTCGGGAGATTTAACATGTTGGACACACAAAAGGATGTGCATATGGGGACACAATAGGCAGGGATCCTTCTGGTCATCAAACACAACTCGCTTTCATTCCTCTATTCAACTCTCATCAGCCTCTTTGACTTAAATACTAGTTTTTGTTGTTGTTTGAACTTCAGTAGAAGCAGTTTCCTTCATATCCATCACTCATGTGCCGAGAATTGTAAACTGACCACAATGAAAAACTTGTTTCAATATCAAATCAGCAGCTAATAGTCAGGTTTATACCATGGTGAGCTTGTAGAATTCCTTAAATCTCTGCAGTGTTTTCAGATTAACCAACATTATCAATGCATATTGACTCCCTGCTACTAAACATTATATAGTCTATTGGAGATACCAAAGTAACAGGAAGGGTACATGAGCGAAGCTGGGACAAGTGGCTCTGATGGTGGAAGGGATGAATAGAAGGAATGTGATAGGAAGGTACAGGAGGACATCCTGGGACTGGATGTGTTTAACTAGGGGTTGGGGAGAGGAGTGAATGGAAGGGAGGTTAAGCAATTCCTCCCTCCTTACTGGCTTTCAGAGTGTTAGAAGGTGAGATACAGCCTAAAGGGGGAGAAGATTCATCATGGTATTTGCCCAAGGATGGACCCTAGCATATAATACTGACAAATGTGCCTCCTTGTTCAATAGTATTATGAATTTTATAAGGGTAACGAAGTATGTCCTGATTGTATCTGAGGCCCTTCCACAGGCAGAATTCATAGTGAGTGCGGTAATTCTGGTTTAAAATAGATGACGGAAGAAATCATGACCATAAAAGGGAACTTCCTGTCTACTATGATGTGCCCACACTACTCTGGGGAGGCAAAACAGAGTCCATAATGGTGCTTAATAGTCACTGTTTTCCTTCGCTGGACTGGGAGGAGAAACAGTGGGATCTGGGACAAATGCTGCAGTTCTCAGATTCCTGTACCTGAGAGTCACCAGCTCACCTCTGGGAGTCTGAACAAAGGACCCTGGTTCCTGCTTTCCCTCTGGGCATCCATGAACTGGACAGGAAGAGGAAAACAGACCACAGGATAGGGAGGAACCCAGTTTGAGTCCCAATGAGTATGGAGGAAATGGAGGAGAGGCCTTCTTCAGGAGTTTAGGCACAGCTGGTTAAGATGAAGACCTTCCCCTCCTGCTTCTACTCCACCCTCCACCCCACCCCACCCCTGATCCTTAATGAAGAGATGATCCTTGTTTGTTCTGATTGCTTTATTGGCAGATGTGAAGCCATATACTTTACTCAGGGTGAACCAGAGATTAAATAGCTTTTGCAGAAAGGGATGCCCAAGAAGGGAAGCACATTGATTGAAAGCTGATGAGCTTTGTAGGAACTGAATTAGAATGGAGACAGGTTTTCATGCTACATAACAGGTTGCCATGGACCTCAGTGGGGTGTCATGGTTATGTGTTCCAGAACTGTGCCCTTCCCCACAGCCTTGAGCAGGCTAACTAGATCTTAAGTGCTTGCCACAGTTGGACCTTGCTGACCCAGGTGGAGTCCTCTACCTTACCATACCTGCAATTTCCTACAGGAGTAGACTGCCCACTGAGCTTATTTTGCAACATAATTCAGTTGAAACAAAGGATGGGTCTGTGGGCTCTCCCTATATAAACACAGTGCTAAATATTAAACTTGGAGCCTTGATCAGAAATTTTGTCTTGGCTTCATCCTTCTCTTGCACACTTCCCTTTTCATTTCCACCCCCCCTTTCAGGCACCCAGTTCATCCATGGCTGCTGGACAGCTACACAGAACAGTGAGAAAAATGAGTAGGGAGTTGCTCTACTCCAGAAGATCTCGAGTCTCTGACACTTCCAGGGTCTGAGCTCACTCACCTTACTATTTCTTATGCCCCTCTGGTAACAAGGTCCCACAAGCCCTACAACCTCCTGTCGCTGTTTTTAATAAATGGATATGTTTCCAAATTGTGTTCAAAATATTTAGGTTTAAACCCATGGATTAGAGTTGACTTTGTCCCAGACCTGGGAAGCTTTGCAGCAGTTAATGAGTATAGTGATTCACAATTGGTCACACTGCTGAGAACAAGTAGCTATTGTCTGCTCCAAGCAGGACATTATACCACACCATACCCCAGAGGCTCAGAGAACATCATATTAGAGGATATGAAAAGAATATAACAACTAGACAATTGGAAGAAATGTTGTGAAGCACTGTCTTCTGGACACAATGTGGCTGTTGCACACATGAACTAATGGCTGTGGTTGCCACACAAGGCTTGAACAAGTCAAGCCCTTCAGCATTCCAGCATAGGGGGAGCAGGGAACAGCATACCCCACCCCTAGCAAAAAAGCTTTTGACAATTAATGGTTCCTATGAGAGAGAAGTCAGTTTTCTTCATTGATTTAGCCACTGAGAAGTTGTCCATGATCCATAACATACCATAATGCACATGCAAGCAATCCAATTAAACTCAATGTGTTAAATAAATAAAAAGACACTGAAAGTCATAGGAAAATATGTTGAGAAATAGGATTCCAGGGGAAGTATTAGTGGGATAAGAGATGGGTATGGGATGGGATAAATATGCTCAAAATTCATTTTATGCACATGTAGAGAATTAATAAAAGTTTATTGGTATGGGGAGGAACAACCTGTCCTCAGGGTGTTCATGGGACATAATGAACAGAGAACAATGGTTAGCTAGAAATGCCCTAACCTAAATATTCATTGCCAAATACATGCTACAGATGATTGGTGTCAAAACAATTCTACTTGCAGGTCACAACTTCAGTCAGGAGAATAGGTGAATAGGTGAATTGAACTCAGTTCTAGGAGAGTATCTGAAGGTATAATTCAGTAGTCCGTGATCTATGATCTTAGTGTAAGCATTCGGGAAAACGGGAATATTATTCCAACAGTGGCAAGAAACAGTCTGATGAGAGTGAGATGCTTGTCCTCTTCACAGAAGTTCGTTGTGTCTTATTGGTACTGGGAGTGAGTTTGTTGTATTGTTGCTTGGTTTTCGATCCAAAGTTCTGGAAAGTTATCTAGGGAAAGGCAAGAGTGCTCTGCATATAGAAGCAAGTCTGTACGCAAGACTGATGACCTGAGTTCAATTCCAGGTCCCCACTGTGGAACAAGAGAATGAACACTTGAAAGTTGTTCTTCACAGGAGTGGCAGAGCAACAGGGGCAGGGTCCACCCGGGCTCCTCCTGCACCCAGGAGTTGGGCAGTGCCACAGCCTTCTGTGTACTGATCCTGCAAGAGGAGAACTGGTCTACAGGGAGTGAATTGACTCGCTGGTTTGGAGGTGAGGCCACCATTTTCCCTCAGTGACTGGGCAGGCAGGAACAGCCAGGAACACAGGGAGTACAAGAGTGGCAGAGCAGCTGGGAAAGGGATCTTCCAGGCTCCATCTGTACCCAGGAGCTGGACTGAGCTACAGTACTTTGTGCCAGTGGAGAACTGGTCACCCAGGGGAGCTGAGGCAGGCTTGCAGGCCCACAGGAAGGACAAGAACCAGTCAGAGACAGCAGGACCAACTAACACCAGAGAAGACCAGATGGCAAAAGGCAAACATAGGAATGTTACCAACAAAAATCAAGGCAACATGGCACCATCTAAACCCAATTCTCCCACAACAGCAAGTCCTGGATAACCCAACACACCAGAAAAGCAAGATTTGGATTTAAAATCACAGCTCATGATGCTGATAGAGGGCTTCAAGAAGGACATATATAACTCCCTTAAAGAAATACAGGAAAACACAGGTAAACAGGTAGAAACCCTTAAAGAATTACAGGAAAGCACAACCAAACAGGTGAAGGAATTAAACAAAATGATCCAGGATCTAAAAATGGAGGTTGAAACAATAAAGAAATCACAAAGGGAGACAACTCTGGAGATAGAAAATCTAGGAAAGAAGTCAAGAGTCATAGATGCAAGCATCAACAACAGAATACAAGAGAAGAGAGAATCTCAGATGCAGAAGATGCCATAGAAAGCATTGACACAAGAGTCAAAGAAAATGCAAAATGCACAAAACGCCTAACCCAAAACATCCAGAAAATCCAGAATAAAATGAGAAGACAAAGCCTAAGGATTATAGGTATAGAAGAGAGTGAAGATTTCCAACTTAAAGGGCCAGTAAATGTCTTCAACAAAATTATAAAAGAAAACTTCCCTAACCTAAAGAAAGAGATGCCCATGAACATACAAGAAGCCTACACAACTCCAAATAGATTGGACCGGAAAAGAAATTACTCCCATCACATAATAATTAAAACACCAAATGCACTAAACAAAGAAAGAATATTAAAAGCATTAAGGGAAAAAGGTCAAGTAACATATAAAGGCAGACCTATCAGAATTACACCAGACTTCTCACCAGAGACTATGAAAGCCAGAAGATCATACAGACACTAAGGGAACACAAATGCCAACCCAGGCTACTATACCCAGCAAAACTCTCAGTTACCATAGATGGAGAAACCAAGGTATTCCATGACAAAAACAAATTTACACAATATCTTTCCACAAATCCAGCCCTTCAAAGGATAATGAATGGAAAACACAAACAAAAGGGAAACTACACACTAGAAAAAGCAAGAAATTAATCTTTTAACAAACCAAAAAGAAGATAGCCACATTAACATAACTCTACCTCTAAGAACAAGAGTAACAGGAAGCAACAATCATTTCTCCTTAATATCTCTTAATATCAATGGACTCAATTCTCCAATAAAAAGACATAGACTAACAGAATGGATACATAAATGGGACCTAACATTTTGCTGCATATAGGAAAATCATCTTAGGCACAAAGACAGACACTACCTCAGAGTAAAATGCAGGAAAACAATTTTACAAGCAAACGGTCCCAAGAAACAAGTTGATGCAGTCATTCTAATATCGAATAAAATAGACTTTCAACCTAAAGTAATCAAAATAAGATAAGGAAGGACACTTCATACTCATCAAAGGGAAAATCTACCAACATAAATTCTCAATTCTGAACATATATGCTCCAAATACAAGGGCAAACAAATTCATAAAAGAAACTTTACTAAAGTTCAAAGCACACACTGCACCCCACACAATAATAGTGGGAGACTTCAACACCCCACTCTCATCAGTGGACAGATCAGGGAAACACAAACTAACCAGAGAAAGAGTGAAACTAACAGAAGTTATGAACCAAATGGATTTAACAGATATCTATAGAACATTTTATCCTAAAACAAAAGAATATACCTTCTTCTCAGCACCTCATGGTGCCTTCTCCAAAATTGACCATAAAACCTTAAAGAAATAGAAGCAGTCATTAATAGTCTCCCAACCAAAAAAAGCCCAGGACCAGATGGCTTTAATGCAGAGTTCTATCAGACCTTCAAGGAAGATCTAATACCAATACTCTTCAAACTATTCCATAAAATAGAAACACAAGGAAAACAATTTGTTCTGTGAAGCCACAATTACTCTGATACCTAAACCACAAAAAGACCCAACAAAGAAAGAGAACTTTAGACCAATTTCCCTTATGAATATTTTACTCAATAAAATTCTTGCCAACCAAACCCAAGAACACATCAAAATGATCATCTACCATGATCAAGTAGGCATCATTCCAGTGATGCAGGGATTTTTCAATATGAGATCCATCAATGTAATCCACTATATAAACAAACTCAAAGACCAAAACCACATGATCATTTCATTAGATGCTCAGAAAATTAGATTCATTTGACAAAATCCAACACCTCTTCACGATAAAAGTCTTGGAAAGATCAGGAATTCAAGGCCCATACCTAAACATAGTAAAAGCAATATACAGCAAACCAGTAGCCAAACTAAATAGAGAGAAACTTGAAGCAATTCCACTGAAATCAGGGACTAGACAAGGCTGTCCACTCTCAGCCTACCTGTTCAATATAGTACTCAAAGTCCTAGCCAGAGCAATTAGACAACAAAAGGGGGTCAAAGGGATACAAATTGGAAAGGAAGAAGTCAAAGTATCACTATAAGTGATGCCAAAAATTCCACCAGAGAACTCCTCAACCTGATAAACGACTTCAGCAAAGTGTCTGGATATAAAATTAACTCGAACAAATCAGTAGCCTTCCTATACTCAAAGGATAAACAGGCTGAGAAAGAAATTAGGGAAATGACACCCTTCACAATAGTCACAAATAAAAAAATATACCTTGGTGTGACTCTAACCAAGCAAGTGAAAGATCTGTATGACAAGAACTTCAAGTCTCTGAAGAAAAAAATTGAAGATGTCAGAAGATGGAAAGATCTCCCATGCTCATGGATTGGCAAGATTAATATAGTAAAAATGGCCATCTTGCCTAAGGCAATCTACAGATTCAATGAAATCCCCATCAAAATTCCAACTCAATTCTTCATAGAGTTAGAAAGAGTAATTTCCAAATTTATCTAGAATAACAAAAAACCCAGGATAGCTAAAACTATTCTCAACAATAAAAGAATTTCAGGCAGAATTACTATCCCTGAATTCAAGCTGAACTACAGAGCAACAGTGATAAAAACTGCATGGTATTGGTACAGGGACAGGCAGGTAGAGCAATGGAATAGAAGACCTAGAAATGAACCTTCACCCCTATGGTCACTTTATCTTTGACAAAGGAGCTAAAACCATCCATTGGAAAAAAGACAGCATTTTCAACAAATGGTATTTTGTCAACTGGCAGTCAACATGTAGAAGGATGCAAATTGGTCAATTCTTATCTCCCTGTACAAAGCTCAAGTCCAAGTAGATCAAGGACCTCCACATAAAACCAGATACACTGAATCTAATAGAAGAGAAAGTTGGGAAGAACCTGGAAAACATGGGCATAGGGAACATTTCCTGAATAGAACACCAATAGCATGTGCTCTAAGATCAAGAACTGAGAAATGGGACCTCATAAAATTGCAAAACTTCTGTAAGACAAAGGACATTGTCAATAGTACAAAATGCCAACCAACGAATTGGGAAAAGATCTTTACCAATCCTACATCCAACAGAGGGTTAATATCCAATGTATACAAAGAACTCAAGAAGTTAGATTCCAGAGAAACAAATAACCCTAAAAATGGGGTACAGAGCTAAACAAAGAATTCTCAAGTGAGGAATACCAGATGGCTAAGAAACACCTAAAGAAATGTTCAATATCTTTAATCATCAGGTAAATGTAAATCAAAACAACTCTGAGATTCTACCTCACACAAGTCAGAATGGCCAAGATCAAAAACTCAGGGGACAGCAAATGTTGGAGAGGATGTGGTGAAAGAGAAACACTCCTCCATTGCTGGTGGGATTGCAAGCTGGTATTCATTTTGATGGTTCTTCAGAAAATTGGACATAACACTACCTGAAGACCCAGCTATACCACTTTTGGGCATATACCCAGAAGATGTTCCAACATGTAATAAGGACACATGCTCCACTATGTTCATAGCAGCCTTATTTATAATAGCCAGAAGCTGGAAAGAATCCAGATGTCCTTCAACAGAGGAATGGATACAGAAAATGTGGTACATTTACATAATGGAGTACTACTCAGCTGTATTCATGAAATTCTTAGGCAAATGGATGGAGCTAGAAAACATCATCCTGAGTGAGATAACCCAATCACAAAGGAACACACAAGGTATCTACTCACTGATAAGTGGATATTAGCCCAAGGTTCACCTCATAGACCATGTGAAGCTCAAGAAGGAGGAAGACCAAAGTGTTGATATTTTGATCCTAATTCAAAGGTGGATCAAAATACCCATGGCTCACAGACTGAGCATAGGGTCCCCAATGGAGCAGCTAGAGAAAGGATCCAAGGAGCAGAAGAGGTTTGAAGACCCATAGGAGGAACAATAATATGTACCAATCAGTACCTCCAGAGCTCCCAGGGACTAAACCACCAACCATCGAGGGACCCATGGCTCTAGCTACATTAGATATGTAGCAGAAGATGGCCATTTCAGACATCAATGAGAGGCCATTGGTCCTGTGAAGGCTTGATTCCCCAGAATATGGGAATGCAAGTCAGGAAATTGAGGGGGAGGTGAGTGGGGAGGTGGGATAAGGGGTTTTTGGAGGGGTAAGGAGGAAAGGGGATACCATTTTTTTTGTTTTGTTTTGTTTTTCAAGACAGAGTTTTTCTGTATAGCCTTGGCTGTCCTGGAACTCAACTATGTAGACCAGGCTGGTCTTGAACTCAGAAATCTACTGCCTCTGCCTCCCAAGTGCTGGGATTAAAGGCATGCACCACCACTGCCCAGCAAGCGGGTACCATTTGAAATGTAAATAAAGTAAATAATAAAAAAAGAAAGTTGTTCTCTCATATCCATACATGTGCAAACTCCCAGATATACAACATACACACAAACACCAAAATAATAATAAAGAATAAATAATAAAACTCTTTAAAAAAAGAATGATATCTACATATAAATACATGGGAGCTAATGAGAATATAGCACCTGCAATATGCAAAATTAAAATTTTAGGGGCTGAAGTGATGGATCAGTGGTTAAAACCACTTGCTGCTCAGAGGACATGAGTTTGCTTCCTAGCTCCCACATGGTGGCTCACAACCATTTGTTACTGCAGTTGCAATAGACTCGATGTACTCTTCCAATGTTTGTGGGCCCCACGTACAAATGTGATGTACATACAAACATGCAGGCGAGATACTCATACAAATAAAATAGAAATTCTTTAAGTAGATCAGTTATTACTTTTCCTCCCAGTGCTAACAAATGTTTCTTCTCATGGTACTTTTTGTGACCAGGCAAACATCTGGAGAATGCTGTTGTTTAGTTGCATAAGACTTTGAGTAACTTGGATTGCATCTCATAGTCTAGCTTGATCATTAGTAGTCATAAGACCTTCGCCAAATCATTGTCCTCTATGTGTCATCCTCATTAATAAAATCTGAAGGTCAAATTGTTGTTGCTCAAAGAACAACAATATTGTCTCTTCACAGCAGCAAAACCCTAACTATGACAACTTTCAGCAGTAGTTCAGTATCCAGTCATCCACAGACAATTATCCAAGTAGTTAATACACATGAGACAACTGATGTTTGGTGAATATATTTAAATACCAGATGATTCCTTTTTGGTCAAGCTTGTAGGCAGGATTTAGCCACTAAAAGTAAATAAATAGACAAAGAGGAAAAGGGGGGTAGAAAAAAAAACATAACGCCAAACAACTCTTTTTAACACCTTTAGGACTGACAAAAAACGTATTGCCACCAGCAGGTCTAAGCAGCAATATATGATGGAACATAGGAAACCATTAGGCCAAAATGTCAGATTCCTAAAGAAATGATGAAAAGTAGAATAGACTTAGGTAGAAAGGGCTCAGATCATCCAAGGAGAAAACAGAGTTCAGTCTGTACAAGGTCCTGTGGATACTGAACTACTGCTGAATGTTCTTGTCTTAGGGTTTTACTGCTGTGAACAGATACCATGACCAAAGCAACTCTTATAAGGACAACATTTAATTGGGGCTGGCTTACAGATTCAGAGGTTCAGTCTACCATCATCAAGTCAGGAGTACAGTAGTGTCCAGGCAGGCATGATACAGGAGGAGCTGAGAGTTCTACACCTTCATCTGAAGGCCATTAGAAGACTTGCTTCCAGTCAGCTAGAATAAGGGTGGTAAAGCCCATGCCACAGTGACACACCTACTCCAACAAAGCCACACCTCCAAATAGTGCCACACCCTGGGCAAGCATATACAAGCCATCACAGCTGGTATTTAATATGATCTCTATCCACCTAAAGCATACCTTTAAGTAACATGTTGCAATACTGGCAACAGCATCCTTCCTCCCTCCTCATTAGGGAGGATGCATTGAATAAGACCCAGAAAGATTTACACTGCAGTTCTGTCTCTGGGAACTCTAGCTTGGTGATTTATTTCATTATCAAATTCAAAACTAGGACCAGACATCCTTCATTATCATCTATTATGAATCTATTTCATTAACTAATTTAAAATCATGCATAATTCATCTCATGCATTGTTCAGTTGTGGTTCAGCATTTATTTCTCTAGGTGTGGTCCCTGTAGTAGCTTTGCTTACTCTTTTTAATGCATTAAATGATGAATATATATATATATATATATATATATATATATATATATATATATATATATATATATATTTCTTTATTGATAGGTAGAGGAGGGTTCTTCTGTCTTTGACAAAATGGGTCCCTAATTTCTCAGAGTTGCATAAAAACTTCCAAGTCATTCACATACATTGTCATTCTAACTTCTAATAATCATATTTACTGACCTAACATCAATGCTTACTTTATGTTAAATGCTGGGAATGAATAATATCAAAAGGCTGACTTGTTCATGTAAAATACCGTAATATATTTAAATCTAGAATTTAAATCTGGCTTCTAATACCTGCATTTCTGATCAAGATGAAAATATTAGTGTATATATGTTAAGCTATAAAATTATTGAATCAGTTTTAAATTTTATCACTATCAACATGAGAATAACAGCATTAATGAATGCATTTTCAAATGTAGGTTTTATTGTTGTTGGAGTCTGAGGCCAACAGAACAGGAGACAAATGCCATTGAAAAGAGAGGTTTTTGTTTCTTTGGTTGGTTGGTTAATTACTTTGGTTTATAAAAGAGAGGTGCTACATTAGGCTTGGGTCATTCAAGGAGGCAGAGGGAACACAAGGAATATATGGAGAGTGAACTGAAATTCTCAGAAAAAGATGTCATACCTATTCAAAGATTATTTGAGGATGATTGCCTAATGGATTGATTGATTGATTGGTGATTGTGTAATGTTAGAAAGCTGCAGATGTGAAGCCAAATTCTTTTTGGTAACTCCTATGTTTGACTGAAATCTACTCGCAGAACCCTTCTCTTCTACCAACCCAAGTGCTAGGAATGTCACCAGCATCTAACTTGCACAGAGACTTCCCTACTTTGTTGTAACCTGCCTTCTTCATATTTCTCCAGTAGATTTGATATATGAATTTTTTGTTGTTCTGAACCTATGAGAATATTGTGGGATTGTTACCACATTGAAAGATGGCAGATGGAGTGCTCTAAATCCATGTTCCCAAGCCATGGTCATTCATATATCTCTCCAGAATAACTACTCTTATTCTTTTAGATGGTAGGGCTGTGCTTTTGCATTGATGGAACATAAGCCTTTATTATAGCATTCAGAGAAAGGAGGAGAAATGCTAAACAGGCCTCATACTGGGTACTTGGAATAAATAGCTTCAGTGCCTGGAACATGACAACCTTTAGCAGGGTATTTTTGTTTTGTTTTGTTGTTTTGTTTTTTGGGTTTTGTTTTGGTTTGGTTTTTGTATCAAGTCCGAGAATAGATGAACCAGGAAAAGAGCATTGGAAAGATATGTAAATGATGTTCCTGTCATGTGGAGTTCAGATAAAATACCCTAAATCTTGAATCCTGTTAGTTATTAACAAGATGATGTGAGCAAAACCAATTATAGGGTTTACCTAAAATGGAATGCCTAGATATTTTACTTGAACTTGGGGGTCTACAGGGAGTCAGAAAGTTTCTGAAGAAGTCCACTTATTAGACTGTTCTATTCAGGAATTTCTCATTGTTAGCTAAGGCTTCCAAAGACTTGAGATTTCCTAAGCTCTAAGTTATTGTTGTGTCAATCTCATAATAACATCAATCTGTACACCTACCAATCATCTGACCACTTCACATACACTGTAATAACCTTTATAGAGTCATTAAGCATGCTTGACAAAAAAAATGACATACTCTGCTTGGATGTTCATTTATTAAACACCACTAAATGCACCATCAAAGAAATTTTAGTTCTTCAGGATGTTTGCTCTTCATTCCAATTTACTTACAAATTCTCAATTTACAGGTTTCCAGTAGCACACTAATATTCTACAGTAATAGATAAAAGGACATCAAAAACAGAGAGACAATTATTATTTAATATCTAAATGTTAAATGTTAAATGGATCACTGTTAATAATCACACAAGGCCAATAAACATGGATGAGTTCAACACCAGGTAAGCAGGAATGTCTGAGATCATGAGTAGTAAGACAGGGAACCACACATCAGTTCACCATGACATGAGCACTGGCTTTGGGGATGTTTGTCTCCACATATCACCTATGTCTTCAGAGGACAATAATATTTGAAAGTCATTCCTCAATTTGTTTACTCCAGAAATGTCTTTCCAAATGTTCATAGAAAAAGTAGATATCAAGATTCACACAGCCTGTGTGGTGGTGTGAATAAGAATGGCTCCCTGTAGGCTCATATGCTTTAATGTTTGGTCCCCAATTGGTGGAACTATTTGTAGATTAGGAGTGGGTGGACTTTGACATTTCACAAGACTCTTGACATTCCCAATCTCTTCTCCCTTCTCTTTCACACCTCCCCCCATCCCTGCTTCTTTCTCTCCTTCTCCCCCCTCTTCTCCCCTTTGGTCTTATGGTGGTATCTGAAGATGTAAGCTCTCAGCTGCTGCTCCAGGACCATTCCTGCCTGTTTATTGCTGTGGTCTCTGCTGTGATTGTCACGGACTATGAACTCTATCCTTCTGAAATTATAAGCCTCAAATAAACTCTTGTATATATTTCCTTACCCACTGTGTGTGTTTGTGTGCACGTGCATATGTGTATGTATGTATGTATGTATTTTTACAGCAATAGAAAAGAAACCATGGCAGGTTTCTATGAGAATCTATGGCAAGGGTAAATTTTACAATCTGAATTTACTCTAATCCCCCAAACTATCTGGAAACCTCATGAACTAACCAAGAACTCAACATAGTACTAAGAACATAACTAAACAGAGGAGAAATTTTATGAAATCAAAGATATGAAATTTTCATGTTAAACTGATTATATAAGTTTGAATAGTCCGTTCAATATTATTTTGTGTTCAACGCAGGTGTTACAGAAGGGAAACGTGGAAGGTGACACTACAGCTGAAGGCTCTAGGAGGCTTTATATCTAAAATAATCAGGAAGTTAGCATTATGCCAGTACTCGAAACCAAGACAGAGAGATGATTTATTTACATTGGAATGAAGCTTCACAATATATGTTCTAACTATAGAGTATCGTAAAGGCACAGTAGAGAGCTGTAAAAGTTATATGCATAGTAAGACCTTGGCATATAGCTTCAAAAATACAAGAGAAAGAGGAGACGGTGGGGTGACGATGGTCAAAATATACTACAGGAATGTATGAAAAATATCACAATGAAGCTCCCTGAGCATGTATGACTAATGTATGCTAATAAAGGCTTAAATATATTTGAGCACTTAAAGGAGAAAACATTAAGACTAACACTGGATGATTATAACTTTGAAGGAGAGAAAAGCTTACCTGGAAGAAACAGGATCTGAAACTAGCATTGAATATGGGAAACTTTTTAACACTCAAAGGAAAGAACAGGAGTCTTAAAGAAAAAATGAATACAAGAGAAGGAAGGAAGCAAAACACTTAATTGCTGGTTCAAAGTTGGGAAAGCGGACCCTGGACTAGACTGTCACCATCAAGCTCCATACTCTCCTATACAAACTTCTTTACAGCAGTTGTGGAGGAATGGCTCAGTTATAACCTCTAAACATTTCCATGATTGTTGTGATTATTCATGAGTATTACATGCCTTTGGGAAATAGAATATTGATGGATGCATTTGTATTCTCAGATGCAAAGGTAAAATCCCCCAAGCCTGCCCAACTGTGAGCAACCTAGATAAGAAATGAAGCTGTGCAGGTATTTTAACATAAACGCAAAAAGTAGGAAAAATAAGTTTGCAAACTAGCAAAGTTCTCTTTGGATTTTTGCACATTAAAGCCTTAAATAAAATTTATGATATCCAGCTATTTCTGGATATCATAAGAATTTTAAAGATATGTTCAAATACTTCTTGAATTTCTTGAAAATGAAAAAAAGAGTGATTTTCTTTGGGATAGCATGATAGAATAATTAGAACATTAATTTACAATTCCTACAGAAAATACCTTGTAAATCTTTTACTAATAATAGCTGACATTTAAATCTTGCTTATTATAAGCCAAATACTGTTTTAAACAACTTAACATATATTTACCAAAATAATTGTGTGTTCAGATAAAATATAAGACCCCCAAACAAACAAACAAATTCATAAGATTGATTGCTAATATTTTTAAATGAGGAGATTCAGTATTAAAGTTGGAATGTCTGTCTGTCTGTATGTATGCATGTATATATGTCTCTGTTTCAGTTTCTCTTTCTCCTTCCTTCCTTTCTTTCTCTTGGGGGGTAGGCCATCAGAAGGTCTAGAAACTGGTTGCCATCATCTTAAAGAACAGTCATATCTTACCTGGCAAATGGTGTTCCCTTCAGATAGTCTGTGCCCTCTGCTCTTAAGTTCATGGTCATCCCCAAGAGAATACAAGTCTTTAAAGGTGTGATATAGAAAGCATATTTTAAAAGCTACATACAGATTACACAGAAGAATGTCTGGGACCATTGCTACATCAGAACAATTCCCTTTGATTTTCAACTTAGTTCTGAGAAAGCCAAGGATCACACAATGTAGACAACCAGCTAAGAGTTGAAGATGTGGTTTTTAAATAAATTTCCTTTACCTTTGTAATGTTTTAATGAAAGGGAGATGATCTAGGTCAATCCCTCTGTTATAAATATGAATTATTGAATTTGGTGGTACTATAGAAATCTTCAGAGCCTCCATCACTAAAGACTCTTGATTTCTTCATACATCACTGGCTCTCAACAATCAGTAATATTCTGGATGAATATTGAGAACAGCTTTTGTCTTTAAAAAGTCTCTTCTATTCTATAAATATTTTGTTGTTATTAGAATTTATGTAACATATATAATTATATATATTTATATACATACACACAGAATATGTGTGTGTGCATGTTCAAGAGGAAAGAGAAAAATATAATTTAACCTAAAATTAAATTAAAGAATTGAGGTGGCAGATAATTAGTTCTAATAATTAAATACAAATTAGGAAAATTAGACCCTTTGTTTAAAAATAAAGCACAGTCTATTCAAGAAAGATGTTCAGTCAATATTTTCTACCATAGATAATAACAGGGTCCCTCTTCAAGGACCCATGTTCACATTCTGAAGTATGAAGCATTATTATTTTAACGTAAAAGTTTGGAGGACATAAAATTGAGGTCATAATAGCAGCATAAGTTAAAAGAAGAGGAACAAAATCAGAGAGCTCAGAATAGAGCACTAAAAAACACTAAAAATGAAGGTTCCTTAAATTTTCCACCCTGATATTTTCCTTGACACACCCTAGTCTTGACCCTTAAGACACTGAATTGCTAGGACTCTAGCACCAGAAAGAGTTGAAATTGAGAGGTCGTCCACATTCTCCGTCCATTTCACCTTCACATCAGACATGAAGGAAGCTTGGGACCATTGAAGTGATCCATATCTTCCCTATCTAAAGTTTTAGAGAGCACACAGAAGAGGACATTTAAAAGGTGATTAGCAGGGCACTGATGGGCACTGAGTTCCCGTGGATATGTATTTTTTCATCTAAGGTTTCAACCAAGTGTGTTAAGTTCTACCTATTATGTTTAAAGTGAGAATTATGTAGAAGAAAAAAGACCAAAGAGAGACTGAGAGCAAACACTTGCCCAGATCATGGCAAGGTGGTAATGTGACACGGCAGTTAGTCGTAACAGCAGCATCAGTTAAATGAAGAGAAATAAAACCAGAGAGATAAGAATAAAGCACTGAAGAACACAAAGAAGGAAAGTTTTCTATCCCATATACCTGGCCAGAAGGCAGAGATGGAGAAAGTGACCTGCAAGCACACAACAACCTAGGGGCTCCAATCCTGCTCTGAATTTTCCTAGGGACAGCATCATTCAACCCTGTTGGATTTGAAGGCTTATTTTTTTCACACATAATTCTAGAACACAGACTGTTATGTGCTCTGGAGTTTTTCAGATCAGCAGAACATGACTCATCCTTCTCTTGAGTCATCCATTCACATATCAAGGCTCAATGAGCCAATCATTTGAATGTGCTGTTTTTGTTTGTTTTTTCTAAGCCATGGCCAGATGGAAATTTACAGCATAAAATTATACAAAATGTGAACACCTAGTTTTATTAAAGCCACTAACCATAGTCATCTTTGCCAGGCACCTGACTTAATTGGAGACTATTTCAGTAATTGTGATGTAATTCTTCTAAAACCATCTTTAGTTTAATTATGGTATAAAGTTAACATAATTGAATTACTTAGCCTGTAAAGATGGCTGAATAGTGACTCAGTAGCTGCATTATCTTAATAAGAAGGAATTTTCCACTAACATTCTCCACTACAAAAAGGTTTATTGTAAGTAATCCACTGTTCCTTAGACACAATGATAGGAAGATGAACGCACTTTATGCAAAGAATTAATGTTAGTAAGCAATCTTTTTAAGTTCTACATAGTGAAATAAAAGACTGTACTGAGAAGCTCTAAAACATCAAAAAATCACTGAGAATCTCCAAAACATCTAAAAATGGATGTCTGGAGTATTTGGTATCTTCAGCAAAACAGTCTGACATTCTACTTCTTAAGGCAACTGAGGACAACAGCAATAGTCTACATTGTTTGGGAGTCTCTGGACTACCTTTAGCAACAACTTGGAAGTTTCTCATGTTTGTCCATGTGACTTTTGTTAGTCTATGTCTCTTGTATCTGTGTATAATGGTATGACTTTATTGTAAAACAAGACACAGTAGTCTATAGTATACTCTGTGTGTGTGTGCGCGCGTGTGTGCGTGCGCATGCGTGTGTGTGTGTGTGTGTGTGTGTGTGTGTGTGTGTGTGTGTGTGTAAAATATGGCATAATGTAGTATACAATATAGTCTAATGTATAGTATATATTATGGTATATTATAGTTAAAAGTATAGTCCAATATATATAGCTTATTACAGTATACACTACAAGATAATGTACAGGATAGAATATCAAATAATATAGTATAGTATATTGCAGACTTTGCAGCATGGCATACTATAGTATACTGTACTGTATAGTATAGCATGGAATGTATGGTAGTATGTAGTAGAGTTCACAATATTGTGTGGTATACTATAATATTGTACATAATAGAGTAGAATAAAATATAGTATAAAGTATAGTATAGTATAGTATAATTCCTGGTATAGAATATTATACTATAGTTCCTGGTAAACCATAGCATACTATACTGCAGTATATGCTGTTGTATAGTATGGTATAGTGTAGTATATAGCATAGTACAGTATGATATAGGTTCTATTTACTGAACAACAGTGAATGAGTATGAGGAAGAAGGCTATAGACAAAAATCCTCATATTTATTTCACTATGTTCACTCTACCATCAACCCATAGTATTAAGACTGATTTTTCCGTGAAGAGCTCATGATTTTCTTCAGTGATAGATCACGTATTAGCTAAAACAAAAGCATCTTTCCCAAAAGAGGTACTACAAATAACCCCTAAAACTATATATGATAATTTTTCACATCTGATTGCCAATGTTATCATTAAGAGTCATAGACTGTATCACAAAAACTCAACACCAGGCATGAGAAGCCCTCTTTTAATTGTTGGTCAGAGTTGTTAAAGAGATTTTTCCAAACATTATAAGCTATTGCCTTTTGTTGACCCCTAGACATAAAATATGTTTTTAATCTTAAGACACTATAAATTTCAGACTCAGGACCCAGAGGTACCAAGCTGAATCTTACTGGAAGCTTCCTCCAAATGACTAGTGTTCATGATACCAGAAGGCATCATACAACCTTTCAAAGGAGAGAAGACTTCTACCTACCTATGACATGAATTAACCATGTCAACACATGGCAACATAACACTAAGCATGCAGAAGTGTCACCCATACTTTAGTTGTGACCAATAACTCTCTAATTACATTATACTCTTAACTACACATTCAATGAAAGGGAAATTATTTGTGGTATTAGATATCTAGCCAACCAGTGCTAATGAAGTCATGGATCTTAGAGAAGAAATTAAAACTGCCACTTCACTAAGCAAGTGTAATCCATAAGTATATTCTAAATGTTTGTCCTTATACCTACAGGTAAGGATAGTTATCATCCCTCATCAAGAAAACTTTTCTTTGCAACAGACAAATACCATGCCAAAAAGCTACAACCACTCAAAACACAGAGTTGTATAGCCTAGTCCCAGTGGATACATCTAAACACAGTTCCTGCACCAAAGGCTAAGAGCTCACTGCAGAAGATCAAGTCAGAAAGACTGTAAGAGCCAAAGGAACCAGGAGTTGATCATGTGATAGTGTGCCTTCTAGAAATGACAGAAACTACGCCCATGGAATTCACAAGACTTGAACATACGCAAGTATATATGTAAACATGGAAGGGGGATTTCTAGAGACCTCAGCCCTGTAGAAGCAATTACTTGCAACTAAGGAAAGCTACAATTAAGAGAGAGAATTAAGATGAGGATAACTGCAAAAGAGTGCAAGCAAGAGTGAGCAAGAACAAGAGAGAAGTATCCCTCCCCAGCAAAGAACATATCAAGTGGTTATCTGATACCAAATAGTCAGCCCTGAAAATGTGTGCATATAAACACCATTATGAGCACTGAGAAAGTTGTATTTATATATTTAGGAACATATACACACATACAAACACATATACATATACCTATTCATATTCATAGACATATATAAAATAAATGCTTATGAAACAACAATTTTAAAATGAGGTGCATTGAAAGAGAGCAAAGGGGTATATGTGAGGGTTTGGATGAGCAAAAGGGAAGTGATAAATGATATAATTATATTATAATCTCAAAAAATAGAAAAATATTTTTTGTTTTGTTTTTTGTATATAATATACTTCATTATATTTAATACAATTTTAAAGTTTGCATGTATTTTGATCATGCCCTTCCCCATCCCCCATGTCTGTCCAGGTCCTCTCCCTCTCTCACTTGTACTTTCAAGCTGCTAGTGTATGCTCCCTCTAATTTCTTTTTGCAGGCACTCAGAGCTATGAGTTTTCCTTTTAGCACTGCTTTCATTGTGGCCCATAAGTTTGGGTATGTTGTGCCTTCATTTCCATTGAATTCTTTCTTTATTCCTTCCTTGACCAAGTTATCATTGAGCAGAGCATTGTTCAGCTTCCATGTGTATGTGGACTTTCTGTTGTTTTTGTTAATAGTGAAGACCAGCCTTAGTCTGTGGTGATATGATAGGATGCATGAGATTATTTCAATCTTCTTGTATCTGTTGAGATCTGTTTTGCAACCAATTGTATAGTCAATTTTGGAGAAGGTACCATGAGGTACTAAGAAGAAAGTATATTCTTTTGTTTAGGATGAAATGTTCTATAGATATCTATTAAATCCATTTGGTTCATAATTTCTGTTAGTTTTACTGTGTTTTTGTTTAGTTTCTATTTCCATGATCTGTCCATTGCTGAGAATGGGGTGTTGAGGTCTCCCACTACTATTGTGTGAGGTGCAATGTGTGCTATGAGATTTAGTAAAGTTTCTTTTATGAATGTGGGTGCCCTTGCATTTGGAGCATAGATGTTCAGAATTGAGAGTTCTTCTTGGTAGATTTTTCCTTAACCCTGAGATTCCATCTCACACCAGTCAGAATGGCTAAGATCAAAAACACAGGAGACAGCAGTTGTTGGCAAGGATGTGGAGAAAGAGGAACACTCCTCCACTGCTGGTGAGATTACAAGCTCATACAACCACTCTGGAAAGCAGTCTGGCAGTTCCTCAGAAAACTGGGCATGACACTCCGGGAGGATCCGGCTATACCACTCCTGGGCATATACCCAGAGACTTTACCTGCATGCAATAAGGACACATGCTCCAATATGTTCAGAGCAGCCTTATTTATAATAGCCAGAAGCTAGAAAGAACCCAGATGTCCCTCAACGGAGGAATGGATTCAGAAGATGTGGTATATTTACACAATGGAATACTACTCTGCAATTAAAAA
The DNA here is from genome assembly GCA_036184795.1 of Tokudaia tokunoshimensis. Taxonomy (NCBI): domain Eukaryota; kingdom Metazoa; phylum Chordata; class Mammalia; order Rodentia; family Muridae; genus Tokudaia; species Tokudaia tokunoshimensis. The sequence continues at coordinate 38,739,928 of BTHU01000017.1, forward strand.
CAATGAATTCACGAAATTCCTTGGCAAATGGTCAGAACTTGAAAATATCATCCTTAGTGAGTTAACCCAATCACAAAAGAACTCACATGGTATGCAGTCACTGATAAGGGAATATTAACCCAGAATCTCAGAATACCCTAGACACAATTCGCATAGCAATAGATTTCCAAGAAGATGGAAGGAGATACCCCTGGTCCTGGAAAGACTGGATGTAGGGGAATGCCAGGACAGAGAAGTGAGAGGGGGTTGAATGGGGAAGAGTAAGGGAAGGGAGCTTATGGGACTTTCGGGGAGGGAGGAAACGGGAAAGGGGAAATGATTTGGAATGTAAATAAAAAAAACTTAGAAAATAAAATAAAATTTAAAAAAAAAGCAGTAAGGAATAAAAGGTCAAGTAACATATAAAGGCAGACCTCTCAGAATTACACCAAACTTCTCACCAGAGACTATGAAAGCCAGACGATACTGGACAATGTCATATAGACCCTAAGAGAACACAAATGCTAGCCAAGGCTACTATACCCAGCAAAAATCTCAATTACCATAGATGGAGAAACCAAGATATTCCATGACAAAACCAAATTTACACAATATCTTTCCAGCCCTACAAAGGATAATAGATGGAAACCTCCAACACAAGGAGGGAAACTATACCCTAGAAAAAGCAAGAAAGTAATCTTCTTTCAACAATCCCCAAAAAAAGATAGCCACACAAACATAATTTCATCTCTACCAACAAAAATAACAGGTACCAACAATCACTTTTCCTTAATATCTCTTAACATCAATTGACTTAATTCCTCAATAAAAAGACAAATAGACTAACAGACTGGATACGTAAACAGGACCCAGCATTTTGCTGCATTCAGGAAATGCACCTCAGTGACAAAGACAGAGACTACCTCAGAGTAAAAGGGTGGAAAACAATTTTCCAAGCAAATGGTCCCAAGAAACAAGCTGGAGTACCTATTCTAATATCGAATTAAAGCAACTTTCAACCAAAAGCTATCAAAAAAGATAAGGAAGAACACTTCATACTCATCAAGGAAAAATCTACCAAGAAAAATATTTTTTAAACAAAGAAATTTTCTTTTCAGTATATGAAGGTTTTCCAAGCTACACGTGGGGTTTCCCAGAAGTGAAAGGTCAACACTTCTTAACCTGCTCTGGGCTCTGTAGGTATTTGGTTTCTCCCATACTCAGAGGAATAATTTTTCCTCAAAAGAGACAGAGAGTGAGGACATTCCTGAGAGCAGAGCCATCAGAATTTAGTCCTCATTTGTTTGGGACTTAGTATCAGTGATCACCAGTTCCAGGCTGGTACCAAGTATTTGAATTTTCAGTACTAATCTAGCTGTGGCCACAGGAGGATGTGGCACTTCAATGGGAAAGCCTGGTACTACTTTTTTTTTAAAAAAAAAAAAAAGTGCCAACCAACTCAAATCTAAAGGCAACCCACACTTGTAACTTAATGACAGAAAATGAGCACTTCTACTCACTCAACAAATTAGAATTAGAAAGACAGGTGATACTAACATCTTAGGGTGTATCCTGAGATGTCAGGACTAAGGTATTTGCAATGAGTGTTCTCTTCTCTATCAGTAGTCTCATATTGTCACTGGTTTCTAGTTCCCCTTCACTGCTACAGTGATCTCTAGTTCCACCTCCCCCCCGACCCCCATTTAGTTTCCATCAACTAGAGACAGAACCAACAAATAAGGGACAATGACTTCAAGTTTCTGAGAATACAGATGAACACAAAGGCATGCATATCACAGCCGGACACTGCTTATCACGCACAGTGCGGATATTTTTGAAACTGCTAGATTAATTTTTCATTACTCCCATCCTTCCTATTTATAAGTAAAGCTATTGTCTATTCCATTTTATATCTTTGGGGATTTCTAGTCCTAGTTTACTCATGCTGTGCAATTCAAAATGTGGGTCAAGAACACATTACAAAGCCCTTCAATGAATTATATACTTTATGGCTAGAGACATTCCCCCCCATGATGGCTTCACTTTACTTTCTTAGCCAAGCTTCTCTTGTTGGCTTCCCCCACTTACATCCTAGCAGTAATTACAAAACCCTCTATATCAAACTTAAAAAAAAATTATACAAATGTGGCAAAAAAAAAAACCCATATCATCTCAGAGAGCTGAAATGAAAGCAGTGGTTATGATTCCTACAAATCTATTATACAAGCAAACATAAATTTCTATCTGCAAAAATATATGCAATTATGTGGATAAGGGAGCTAAATTATAAATTATGAAGTCATATTAGAAAGTGTTATCAAATATATAACAAAAATGTTATTCATAAAATTCTATACACCTAACTTTAACATAATTGGTATTTTACAAAAGCTTAGGTTCACAGAACAAAATGGAGCAGACTGTGTGGTTTCTCATATACCTTCTACCCCACATCTGCATAGTCTTCCCATTATTTCCATGTCTCCATGAGAGTAATATATTTATTACAACTGGCTATTCTCTACTGACAAGTAATCACTCAGTGTCTTTAACTACATGTAATCTTCCTGCTACGTGGACTTAGGCAAATATACAATGGCTCATAGTCACAATGATAGCATCATACAGAACAGTTGTACCGGTTAAAAAACTGTTAATAACTGTCCTCCAGTTATTCATCACTCCCATATTTCCAGTTCTTAGAAATTACTGATCCTTTTATTGTCTCCACAGTTTTGCCTTTTTCAAAGCATCATTTCTTTGGAATCATTCATTATATGGAATTTTTAAGACAGGGTTCTTCACTTGTTAATGGTTCTATAAGCTTCTTCCCTGAATTTTCATGGTGCATTTATTATTTAATTCTTCATATACTTACTAAATACCTTCTGTGCTATGGCATGGATCCGGTAGGCAGGGATGCTAAAGAATGCACTATCTCATTTTCATGAGTTCGTATGGGTGCCAGGCAAAAAATGTTTGAGTAAACATACATGAAGAAAAGAAATAATTCATTTTGAGGTAAAGAAGATACCATATGTACTTTATAACTCTAAGATCACTTTTAGCCTTGAGAATTAATAGATTCCAAAAGTAGTTATCCAGCCAAATATGGTTAATGGCAGAAGAGGGATGCAGATGAAAATCAGCAAAAGGAAGATGCATGCGTAAAGTCCTGGAGGAATGAGGCACTGACTTCCACATGTCTGTCCCAGTGGAGTTACATGGGGAAGAGACATGTTTATAGTTTACCATGGAAGTTTTAATAATAGCTGATGGCTGGGTACAAAGACAATCAGTTCCCAAGCATCTGTCCTTGACTTCTTATCATTAACATCCCTGACAAACACAGAGAAGAGCAAAGCTCCCATTAAACCAAATATTACAAAGGCTATCTTTAAGGACATAGTTCAAATGCCTTCTGGACAATATGCATATATGAGCAGCCCATACATATTAAATAAGTCCTATAGTATATGCCCCAAAAAGTCACCAGCAGAATACACACACACACACACACACACACACACACACACATCCTTCAGGGATACTTTCAACAAATAAATAACATTAACTTGAGACTGAAAAGATAAGTATATAAAGAGTAGAAGAAAGAGTGTTTTGAGCAGAAGAACCAAGGGTGAAGTTTCTTGGTAGAAAGAGCTCAAGCTTCCTAGGGAAGCAAACTAAGGCCAGAGTAATTAATCAAAGGGGCAAGTGACTCAAAGCACACAAAAAGTGGGTAAGGTCCAGACTGTACAAAGCAAACACAGATGTCTTAGATGTGATTGTAATAGAAAGCAATATAGAGACAATGGCTACAGCAACACTGAAAAAAGTTGTACTGAAAATGTACAACTGGACTCTGGGATATTGCAAGAAAATGAGCCATCGATGAATAAAAGCACATTTGGCTACCTGGAACTTCAGGATGCTTCCTGTGCTTCAGGTCTGTGCATCTGGGTCAACAGAGGCTATGATGACAAGGGAAGAAGCTTGGACAAGAGCCAAACTCATGGAGGAATGAACCAGGGCTTAATACCCAAATAATACTTTTATGGCATGCCCACAAATGATAGTATGACAATGAGAGACAATAACTTTATTCAAGATTAGCACTTATTCTAATCATATCATTTATTATCCGATTAAAGTCTAACCCTCAGCAATCCTCATTGAAGAGAATCACTGGGCTTCAATTTCAACCCTGTAAATAGGGGGAAATCCCATACTTCCTGTTGGTGCTCTCTTCTTCCTCCAATAAGAAAACACATTTGTACAAAGCACAAAACAAACTCATTTTATGAATCTAAAATACACTAACAGTAAGTCTGAAATTCCTGATGTGAGGAAGCTTGAGGGCTGTGGTTCATCACCTGCATAAATATACACTTTCAGCTCCGAGGATCAGGGTAATTCAGTACATACTAAACTGCTTACATGAAAGAAATCACAGACTTGCAAACTTAAAGCCTGGTATTATAGAAATGAACCATAAAAGGACAGCAGGCAGATGGGTGAATGAAGGGGTCCTAAGAGTTTAAGCTTTTTGCCAAGTATCATTTATAGGATCCTTATTTTATCATTTTCTTGTCTAATATTTTGTAGCTAAAAATAGCAACACATATTCTTAGAGTTTCAAACAAGACTCTAATAGCCCAGATAAAATTATCAAAGATAAGCACAACCTCCCCAGAGAGTGAGTGTCATATTCTCAGAATCCTCAATACATGAACAAGAAATAAGAAACATGCTTATTTCTTTGATTTATCTTGTCATTAAAAATTATGATAAGAAAATTTGAGATAAAATGGCAGACATATATTATAATTAGATGTAGCTTATAGATAATATTCATGCCACCAGAATTATTATTTATTTAGGTAAACCTACCTATGACTTAGAGCTCATGGAGATTATTATTCCTCAACATGCTATTATTTAAGACTACAACTTAAAACATAACTTAGCATATTATCTCATCGCTACAGATCTTTTACTGATGTACAAAATCATACCTTATACTATGTATTATATTTTCCAAAATAAAATCAATATACAAAATGCATAATTTTTAAAGCCATGTAATCAACACAATATATTTTGAAGTCATACTAAAGGGAGTATCAGTAAATAATCTTAAGTGGAGAAATGAGGTTGAATGCATCAACAAAGCACATCAGAGTGCTGAAGATCAAACTTATTTTGCTATCAGAAGCTGTTGCTCCATTTGTTTAGGTAGAAGATGCTTTAATGTCCTCTTCTAGCACAGCTGACAACACTTGAGTGCTTGTCTGCAGGCAAAGGAGACATTATTCCATTTCAGTGCATCTTTACCAAAGGGCAAGTCTGCTCCAATAACAGTTTGGATGGGATCTAGAGATTTTCCTTTGGAACTCTGGTTCACTGGTCTGATCTACACTGATTTGTGCCGACATGTAAATGGGGCTAGCCACTTAGAAAACGGAATGACCTGAACTTCCAGATCAATTGAAATGAACTATGTTGTAGTGAACCACTTTGGCAGTTGCATGTTTTGATTTTCAATAAGGAACATAAAAACCAAGGGATGGAAGTCCTGATTCTGGATCCTAAGCTACACGCCAATGACTCCAAGTCACATTTGCTCATTTTGCATTATGGATGGCTTCACTCTACGTCCCCAGCATGTGGGGTTACAAGGTTATGCTAGTAAGCCCAAATGATTCATAAAACAGGAGTGACTGCAGTTACTGATGGATACTACTGATGGACAAGAAATGTGTAAGAGAAAACAAGCATTTGGTGATTAAAGTTTTAGTGATTAATTTTATATACTACCAGATATCAAAGTGCCCAATGCTATTAGTTTAAAGTAAAGTCAGCTTAAAACAAATAAAGATATTTAATATGTTTATAGACCTTCAGAATCAAGTGCATATACTATATTGTGTGCAGGCACTTTTTAAATTTTAACCTATTAAAACCTAAGTATAAGTAAATTTGCCTATAACCTGACTTTTCAATAAATAATGCACTAGACCAATTCAATTGTTTTAGTAAAAATGCCTAGCATTATATAGCCCAAATGTGCAAAAAAACGTCATTATTAATTTGGGAAGTTGAATGTAAGAACCGTAGAATGTTAAATTGTTGCATTAAAAACTCCAAAGGGGATTGCATGATGCAACAGTATATTGTAGCCAGTAGATTTTTAATCTGTTCATGTGTGTTGTAGCAAGAGCACTGAAAGTGTTTACTCAACTGGCTTCCTAAGCTATTAAATATCCAGAACTGTCTGTTGTTACTGAGTTATTTGTCAATGTAGCATTTTAAAGCTTTTATCAAGTATTCAAATCAGTATGGTTTCATCACTGAAAATCTGTCAAGCAACATGGAATGTAAAGCGAGCACAGGAACATCTTAAAACATCTAACAGCTGTCTCTCTCAGCTTCACCTGGTTCATTCTAGACCTCTAGAAAATCCTTCATGCTGTGACTTCCAATAAATATTGGCCAGGATTTCCCTTCCTAGGAATTATATTAAATTATCAATTAAATTTTATGCCTCTAGTTTATATACTGTGTATATAATCCCACAGATGGCACAAAGCTTCCTGGCCCTAGAGCAATATGTATGTTTTAAATAAGTCAGACGGATAACTTCAAAGTAAGAGGTCAAAGGAGGTGCTATGATGGGAGTCAGCAAGGCTGTGAGAGAAGTAAGTGAAAGGTCAGGTTCAAAGAGGAGTCCAGGGTCCACCGATCCCTCCCCACCCCCATCATATGTACTATCATCTCTATAAAATAATTTTGTTTGCTTAACTAGTGTGTTCTCATTGCTTAATCAGTGTTTTCCCATGATTTTAAGAGTGTGTGTGTGTGTGTGTGTGTGTGTGTGTGTGTGTGTGTGTTTGTGTGTATTGTGTTTGCCATAGCCAAAATTGTACTTCTCCAGGGATGAATCTCATTAGGACAGAGATATATCTTTTCTCTTCTCTAAACCACTCCCAGAAATATCCAATGTCTCTTGTTGGTGACAACCTACCGCTTATAGGACTTACCATCTGTTTTCAGAAAGAATTTTCACTTTCAAAAAGTAGTTCTCCCATACCTGGCAAAGGTTATATCAATCCCAGAAGAAGCTCACTGAGGTTCTTCTCTGATTGTTTGTTATTCCCCTGGGTTTTGCTTTCTATTTTAAAAATGACACTGCAGGACCAATGACAAAGGGTTTATTTAAATTGACTTAAAAGCAGTTTCTTGTTGTTCACATATGGTTCCTGATCAGGGAGAAGAGTGTATCCCGCTTGGTTTGAAGTATTTGGGTAATTTGGCTTCAGCTACCATATGGCACCACACACCCTCCTTCCTGTATTTAAAATCTTTTGGGTTTTTTTGTTATTTCTTCATTTATACTTGAGGCCAGACATAGTTATAAAAAGAAGAGAAGAAATTAGTTTGGAAACTTAATTACCTTCATATGTTGAGAAGCCAAGACATTCATACTCCCTTTTCTTTGGTTTTATCACATGAACTCACTCGGGGTGCCTCTTTTCATTGCTGCACACAATCACTGCTGCTGATGCTCATAATGAGAATGCTACCTCCTACAGACAGGAAGTGTGTAATCTTGGGACGATTCCCAGATGTGGGGATTCAAATTGGCAGCTAAAGTTGTGCTATGATTCATTTATAATGGCACTTTACATTTAAGAAGGAAGAGACCTGCGCAATTATTAGAGGTACAACTTTTAAGCCTTTAAGATATTCCCTGATAATTTTGATAATGGAACTTAATGGGGTAAAACAAACATCGTGAGAATTTAATGAAATGTATCTGTTTAGGACTCAAATTGATATCAAACATTTCAAGCTGCACATAAAAACATTATCTTCCAAACACTAGGACAGTCATAGCATTAAAAATAAATAAATACAACCTTCAAAATGTTGTTTTCCTCCTCATTAAATGTCAATTGCTTCTAGACCAAAAAAGCAATGTACAGAGTTAAAAGACATCTCTTTCAGTGATGGGATAGATTTTTAGACATAAAATGATTTCTCTCCACTTCCATCCATTTCTAAATAAAGAAACATGTTTAGTCTGTGAAATGGCTTTTAATCGAAGAAGGCTCCCTGTTCCAGCTAGTCCCAAACAACCTAGCATTCCATCTGGCTCTCTGCTGGCCAGAGGGGGCGTCTCCAGAGACTAAGAGAGCTCTCTTGCTTCCTTCTGACCTTCCCACGGGATGTATGCAGATGTGAAGACTAAATCAGAATGTGAGACTAGGCAACATCAGCCCTTTAAATATCAACTGGAAGCCAGTAACAGGACATCAGTGGAGAGCAATATTCAAAAGTAAGTTCTTCACTTCCAGAGCATCCTACCAACCTGAGATGGGCAGAGAATACACACCCCATCTCCAAGAAGTTATGGAACTGTGAAAAGACAGGACTTATTAAAGAAAACTAAGTCTCTGAGACATACTCATGAAGAGATATTGGGACATCAATCCCTTCCTCTGCTTTTATGAATCCCAACTTCCATGAAGTAAAAAGGTTTTATCCAGCAGGAGCTACTGCCAGGAGGCCTTCTGCCTTAACATAGGCTCAGTAGCAACAGAACCCAGCAAAACTCTTGAAACAATGAGCCTAAATAAAAGATTTCCCATTTGAAGTTGTTTATCCCAGGTATTTTGTCAGAGTGACAGAAGACTAACCTATTAGACTATTTGCAACAGTAATTTAAAAGCAGGAGCTACAGACAACCTAGATGTGTAGAAGCAGTGTTATTGACCTCTATTTACACTTCAGCATGTCTGTCACTAAGACATAAGCTGGCAAATTTCCATTTGGAGAACAGTGAAGGATAATGGCATAATTAATATTAATAGAGCCATTACATCTCCACAAATCATTCACTTATTTAAATGAACTTTCCATTCTTCCCCTCTCTGGGCTATTTTTGCATTGATATTATTATAACCTTTAGATCTCTATTTTAACTTCTGAAAGCAATTTACCTCATCAGGTTAATATCAAAGACAAAGCTGAAAAACTTATTTAAATATAATTTCCACTTATTTCTTTCAAGATATCAAACTTTTCTTTGGAACAGGCACCCTCCTACTGGATCACTTGGCCCTTGAACACTGCTTGCTTAATATCCCTTTCATAGATCCCTAATTGGGCAGGGCTCTCAGAAAACTAAACTTTTTTTATTGAGAAGTTAAACTCCAGAGAGGCAAGTAACCCTATTAAAAAATGGGGTACAGAGCTAAACAAAGAGTTCTCACCTGAAAAATATCTAATGGCTGAGAAGCACCTAAAGAGATGTTCATCATCCTTAGTCATTAGGGAAATGCAAATCAAAACAACCCTGAGATTCCACCTCACACCAGTCAGAATGGCTAAGATCAAAAACACAGGAGACAGCAGTTCTTGGCGAGGATGTGGAGAAAGAGGAACACTCCTCCACTGCTGGTGGGATTGCAAGCTGGTACAACCACTCTGGAAAGCAGTCTGGCGGTTCCTCAGAAAACTGGGCATGACACTCCCCGAGGATCCTGTTATACCACTCCTGGCATATACCCAGAGGCTTTACCTGCATGCAATAAGGACACATGCTCCACTATGTTCATAGCAGCCTTATTTATAATAGCCAGAAGCTGGAAAGAACCCAGATGTCCCTCAACGGAGGAATGGATTCAGAAGATGTGGTATATTTACACAATGGAATACTACTCTGCAATTAAAAACAATGAATTCACGAAATTCCTCGGCAAATGGTCAGATCTTGAAAATATCATCCTTAGTGAGGTAACCCAATCACAAAAGAACACACATGGTATGCAGTCACTGATAAGGGGATATTAACCCAGAATCTCGGAATACCCTAGACATAATTCGCATATTAATAGATTTCCAAGAAGATGGAAGGAGAGACCCCTGGTCCTGGAAAGACTGAATGTAGGGGAACGCCAAGACAGAGAAGCGAGAGGGGGTTGAATGGGGAAAAGAGGGAGGGAAGGGGGCTTATGAGACTTTCAGGGATGGAGGAAATGGGAAATGATTTTGAATGTAAATAAAAAAAACTTAGAAAATAAAAACAAATTAAAAAAAATAAAATAAAACTGGGGAAAAAAAAAGAAAATCAGATTGTAGATCAGATGGCAAGAAAGTATATATGGGCTCAAAAAAGTGTAATTTCACATGCCTTCCTCAGAATCCGCTATCAAAAGGAAGTTGCAGATGCATGTGTTGGATGTGACACTGGAGCATTTCAGAGTGAAGGCCCAGAGAGCTGACAAGAAGAAAGCCCATTGTTAAATCAAGATGCCCTTTCTGGATTGAGTCCCTCCTTTAGTCTATGTAATGATTTGCTAAGTGAAGTGAAACCATTTCATAGAAACATATGAATGGTTACAGAGAGTCCAAGGAAAAAGGATGATTTGGTTTTCAAAATTTAAGAGTTGAATCAATAAGTGTCATTTTGCTTCTGATGTATGTATATATATGTGTGCACATTTATATAGGTGAATGCGCATATGTACATACGCACTGTATGTATAATAGGCCGAAGGAAAATCTTAGCTCTCTTTCCTCAGGTGCTGTCCTTGCTCTGCCTCAGTGGTATGATTTACATGCACATGCTTCTATTTCAATCAGTCACTGAGTAAACTATCTTCCCAGCTTCCCAGCCCCACTTTACATTTGGAGATTCGGAAGTAAAGAGAACTTGTACAAGGAGACCTGTGTCATGTGTGTGTGTGTGTGTGTAGTAAAATTTCTTTCAAAGCATGACTAATGATTTTCTAATTTAACAGGTTGCTTAAATGATTAAATTTAGAGTTGCTTTCTGAGACTTTAACACAGGGCATTACTAGCAAACAGCAATGAAGTCTCTGACAGAGAAGAGGAGAATTGAAAAACGAACTGGCATGCTGATGCATTTCTTCTAAGATTTAGGCTTGGCTCTATAAATCTGTTCAAAATGTAAGTATACAAGAGTCAGATCATTTCTCAGAGCAGCACATATACTAAAGAACTTGTGTTTTCCAGAGAGCATCCGAGGTATGTAATTTCCACTGAGAACAGAGTCTGGGGATTTTCCTTCAAAAATGGGTTTTGTGTAGTCTATAAGAGCTAGGTTTGAGTTCAGACTTCACTATTCATTAGCATAATAGAGGTTATTTCACCTTCCTGTATCCTAGACCTTTACCTTTCAAGATAATTGTGACGGTCACTTGAGATAAAGAACAAAAATAAAGTAACCACAGGTAGTAGCTGATACATAGCAAGTATTTGATTGATAACTTTTGATTAAGTTTTCAGAGTTCCCACTCTGAAGATGTTAAATATTTAACCATTGGCTCCTTATTGCTTTACATTTTATGTATATATAATTTATATATATATATATATTCATGACACAGTGTCACAACACAGTGTCATTATTGCTTGTGGCCTCAACTTCACCATCCTGGCTAAACAGGATAATATACCTAATGTAACCTTCACTATAAGGTTAGTAAAACACTGACCTAATGTCCAGCCAGTGATAAGGAAAAAAAAAAACCCTCTAAATTAATGAATGAGTCTATAGACAGAAAAATGATGGATATCTGTTTCTCTACTGAGAAATTCCTTTGTTAAATTATCTCATCCTTTCAGCATCCTGATAATCCAAGCTGTTTTCATCCTCATTTTCCAGATAAGCAACTGTAACTAAAGATTAATTAGCCAGAAGCTAGAAAGTTGGCTCAGCTGTTAAAAAGTGCTGCACTTATAGAGGTCTGGTGTTTAGCGTGCAGCACACACACTAGTCAGCTCACAAACACCTGTAACTCCAACTACAGTTGATCTGATGCCCGCTTGTGACCTCCATGGGAACATACAGGTGCACATATAAACAAATAGACACATACATACAAATAAACATTTTTTGGTGTGGTGATAATGGATAAGCTCTTAAAATATATTTGATTCTAGAAGTGTACAATTGAATGTGAAGCTTTACAACTTTCATTTAAAATGTCAATTTTAACAGTACATTAATTAATTAACTTATATAGATTCAAAGTCTGGATAATTTTGGGGTTGTAGATTGTTATTTAGTGAATGATCTGCTGCTGTATGTAGTATTTGTGCTAATAAAATATGACTATTTTATACAATTGCAAACAATGTTTGAATTATGGTGTTTCTAGCTTCAAAGTGTATGTCAAGTTTGTAGAACATGAAAAGTCTATTAAAATTAATTTCTCTAAACATAAGGTAAATAAATGCTTCAATAACACAAAATATAGCAAAACAGAACCATCTCCATTCAAACAACTCTGTGACTGATGATGGTTGCAGAACAAGAGACTCTGAGTGTATGTTTTCATGTTTTATTTCTGAGATAATGCTGAGCAAGCATTTATTCACATCAATCTGCACTGAAAATGAATTTACTACCAATTCAGGTCTTCCATACTTTTGCAAATTGTCTTCCAAACATTCTTGGCCCCACCAAATGTGCTTCTATAAGTCGACAACAAATTCATTAACTATTATGATGTCTATTTGGAAAATTTTAGAAATGTTCCAGATAACAAAGCACACAAGAAAACTGACATCTAAATCTGGTCACTTTCTTTCCATTATCAATGCCATATTTACTGCTTTGATCTCAGAACGGGCTAGACTTGACAGAAACTGACCTATTACTGGCCAGCCCTCCAGGAAAGAGCTCTGAAGTTCTATAATGTATCTTGTCTTCTAATTATTTTCATATTTTTTAACTTCTGAAAGCATTTTCATTAAATATACAAAATCATATTTTTATGTGAGTTATTAAACTGAGATAGTATATTTTACTGCATTAACTAGAAATCAAATTATGCAGCATGTTGATCAAAAGGCAGGAGATGATTGCAGTTTCTTTAGAAAGATTGATTGCTCAGCAGGAACAGGGAGGAAAATGACAACTATCACAGTTACAGCTGTGTAAATACCCTTCAGATGCTGTCTCCTGACTTTAGCAGTTTAAGATGAAGGGTAAAACATGGCCTGGAAGAAATGCTCTATTGTGATAACATTTAGTGAGGATTCTATACTTCAAAGTACAGGCAGGCAGGCAGACAGACAGACAGACAGACGATATATATATATATATATATATATATATATATATATATATATATATATATCCATTACCATTGCTATGTCTTTGAACATCTAAAGAGGATAAAATAGGTATATGATGAACTCAATTTATTTTAGAAATACAGTGATTCTTTTTTTCAGTTTACAGTGTACAATGGATAAACTATGCCTGTATCAAAAAGGTTAATGAAAAGTCTGTGATGATCATGAGAATGTACACTCAAAGTGATAGAGTGCTTATTATCAACTGTGCAATCAGCCAGTCTAACTGGACTCATTGATTACCAATGAAAGATTAGATGATTGACCAAACTGATGTGCTGAAATGTGAAGTAGATTGGTTAACACAGGTCTATGCAATTATTAGTTAAGCATCCACATCCTTTGAGATGAAGATTAGAGAAATTCAGATAAGTAGAAAACATGGATAGACGTCACTTTCAATCATTTTTCTGTAGCCTCAAGATCCTGGAACTACCTATCACCCAGCCCTACTTTCCAATTTGATTTTCAAGGTCTGCTAAGGCAGGTCAGTAAGATTTATTAGATTTCTTCTGCTGAAATGAACACAGATGACATGTTAAAAACAGAATGGAGATTATTTGAGATGTCTGTTGAACTCTGTAAGTTACCAGCAGGCTCACCTGTCCTTCATCAAGTAGGTATTGAACAGCTAGGTGTTACACAGCAATGCTGTGAACTGAAGGGTAATTGGCTTTAGCATTAACCTGATCTGTAACACTCTGGAGTCTGTAGGAGAGCAATTTTTTTAGTGATCAAATTCCCAATTTCACCCACCCTTTCTCTCCATTCATGGACAAAAGCTAAATTAAGTAAGCATAATTTGTAATCTTCTCTGTGGTTTGTGGCAAGTGTCAGGCAAAAATTAGTTGTCATCCTAGCACAGAAAAGAGAATTTTGAAACAACAAAGGATTTAAAATCTTCAAAGGGCTAAAAATACAGCACAATGGCAGACTGCTTGCCTAGAATGTATACATAATCTCCTAGTCTCAGCCCATCTATTCCTCATAAAAATAAAATTGTTTAAAAAGTATATAGTTGAGATATCAAATAAAACAAAATTTTGAAGATTCATAAATCAAGAAAAATATCAGTTCACTGCAATAGGCTGTTCTTAATATTATCGAAAAATTATGCTTGCAATCGTTTGAAAAGACTTCATAGGTATACAAGTCCATTAGACAACATTCAAATTCTGACACAGGGTAATAGAATCTGAAGTAAATTAACTGTTCTCGAGTTGATGAAGTTGAGATATTTATTCTTTGATTAACTCGTTTCTGTTCTTTACAAATTAGCAGCATCAATACTACGCCATTTGTCTGTGCTTATCCTCATGTTGGTGGCTCACTTAAGTATAGACAGTGTACGAGTTACCTTCCTTGTTGAGGAAACCAAATATCTAACAAGAAGCAACCTAGCAAGGAGGAAGGACTTATTTGACTTATAGTTTGGGTGGATACAGTCCACTGTGGCAATGAAGGCATGGTGACAAGTCACATCTGTGTCCCCAGTCACGAAGCAGAGAACTCAAAGGAACTAGGACATTAACACATCAAGATCTTCTCCTACTGATCCCTACAGTTCCTCTAATAAAACTCCAACCACTCAAGGAGACCTTCTAAAACAATGCCCTCTCCTGAGGACCAAGTACACAAATACATGAGCCTAAAAAGAACAAAAGTCACTCCATAGCAGTCACATTTTCTAACACTTTCACTCTTAACTCTACAAGATACTTCCAAAAGAACACCCAATAAAACACTATGTATGAATGTTTAATTTTTGTTTCTAATATTAAGATTTTTTTCTATAAATTTCACTGAGAATAAACAATTTGACCATGCTAATTCTTTTCTATGAAGTTTTTAAATACACAGCTAAGGATACTAAAAAGAGAAAACACAAAACACATATTTACAATGTATGCCCTCACAATTTGTACATTATTTCTAACAGAGGCAAATAAAGAAAAAAGTAAAAATTAAAATATCCGTGTAGAGACAAGGGATGGGGAGGAGGTACTGGATGTGGAACAGTCAGAAGGTAGGTAGAGGCTAGGGGGAATAAAATATGGAATATAAACAATAAATAAGTTAATAAAAACTCTCAGATAATTAACTAAAATCAACATAACATTTAAATTAATAAATTGAAAATTTTTACTGCCAATCTTACTGAATCTTTTGTCAAAAATAAAAGATTAAAAGTCAATCTCTTTTCAACTCCTATAATGTGGTACTGGGCAAAAAGAATTTCAATATTCTAAACTACCAGATATTTCCAGCCTTGTGTATCTACAGTGTTATTTCTCTACTGCTATCAGAAATCTATTAAGGAATTAGATTGCAGACAAAACATCTTTGTAATGGTCTAGTGAAAGGTTAAGCACAATGTCACTAAATACTAGATAAATCCAAACACAAATTTGCATGGGGTGGATTGAGGGGTTTCCCAGGACATAAAATATCCAATTATGGACAAAATTGATCTCTTGGTAAGGGCACATGTATGCACACACACACACACACACGCACACACACACAGAGAGAGAGAGAGAGAGAGAGACAGACAGACAGACAGACAGACAGACAGACAGAGAGAGACAGAGGCAGAGAGAGATTCCCTAAATAGGATACTAAGTAGGACATGCTATAACTTCATACAATAGTCTAGGCTAAACATATAAAGAAATTGTTTGATTGGAAGTCATGAAGTCAGTCCTAAGAGAGTACCATCTGATTCCAGCCAGCTAACTGATTCCAGTCACTAAACTGGAACATTTATGTCTATTGACCCAAAATGGAAATGGCATCTATATTCCTGTGGCTGTTTACTGATGACATGCCAATTCAGCTCACGTGTACTCAAAGAAATCCAGGAAATGGAGACATGAACAGAATGTAAGTGACTCACAAGACAAATGGCCATCTGGTCCTTCTAGCTCCCAGTTCTATTTCTTAGCTGGACCTCCCCCTTCCTTGGAGAAGTGCAGCTAATATGGTAATGCTGCTAATCAGATTTAAGAAGAATGCCAAAACATAATAAAAATAAAACTGGGTAAGAGCAGATATGTATATGGAGCACTTAGACTTCGTTAGAAATCTAAGCTTATTTCATTAAAATTGACTTATTGAGAGAGATAAAATCTGTTATTTGCAGGATTTAGATAAATCAAGGCTAAGTGAACTTATGTACCATCAAGGCTCTAATAAAGACAGTATCTATTACTTAAAGCCATGACAGTCCCCTTAAATCAAGAGTTCTCAAAAGCTATCCAGAAATATCCAGCAATTCCTGAATACTAAAATACTTAGATAATATGTCAATACTTACAGGTAAAAGATACAATGAGAAATCCCAACTCAGAGGGAATGTAGCCATTATGTCAAAACGGTGGCATATATCCAAGGGGCTGGGTGTTCTTCCACACTGTGGTGCCCGTGGGGCAGGACAGAAAGACAGGGAAATGAAGTGGAGATGTGAAGTGAAAGGAGCTCTCACTTCAAGATCTCACATCTCTCTTACTAGATAGTTTCAAATTTTTAACACAACTAGAAAAGAATCACCATGAAATTTGCCTAAACAGACAAGACTAATTTTTCTTTTTCTGAGAAATATCTCAAACGGCTAATGTTCCTGTGCCCCTTTTGTTTGCCATTTTGAACACACCTCTTCCATCTCTACAATGTATAATGCATATCAATACCTTTTTATATTTGCCCTGATAAAAGGAAACTCTTTAAGCATCAGTCATAAACCAGTTCATAATTTTTAAATTAATTTTAAAACTTCTCTCACTTGAATTTTGCTTAATTGTTGAATTATATCTTAGAAATAATATAGCTTATAAGTCCACAAATATTATTCAACCCTTTAGGATCTGGTTCTCTTTATGTCTCCCTCCCCCTTCCTCCTTTCTCTCTCTCTCTCTCTCTCTCTCTCTCTCTCTCTCTCTCTCTCTCTCTCTCTCTCTCTCCCTCTCTCCCTCCCTCCCTCCCCCTCCTCCCCCTCTCTCCCTCTCCTTCTCTCCCTCTCCCTCTTCCCCTCCATCCCTCCCTCCCTCCCTTCCAATGCCATTCTTTAAGTGCAAGTATTCATTATGTCTTTGTCTTGGATTTTAAAAATAAATAAACTAAATTAATTTTGCAACCAACTCACCCTGAAATTCTTTCTCCAGCTTACCTCTAGATCTTAAGCCATTGCTGGGTAAGTAGGTAAAGAACTATCAGGCTATAGTACTCACTGTTGGGCTGTCCTATGCTGCCACCAACAGATAAGGAGCAGGATGCTGCTGGCATCCAGGAAGCTAATCAATTTGCTATATATGGCTTCCTGAATCTTCACCTTCCTCCAGTTTATGGTAACAACAGACACTAAACTATGAAAATGATTAGAGAGCTTACATCTGGAAAACTAAATAGTGCCCCAGGGAGTTAGTAATTGAACAATAAGTGTAGGTGACACCCTGGTCAAGAGATAAAAGCTGTTTCCTGGGACCCATGACATAAGCCTTCCCATCTTTATAGAAATACTAATTTCAAAAAACATTGTTTCCTATCAAGAATTCCAACTGATAATATATTCTTTAAGGAGATCTACCATTTCACCTAGGTTTAACCTAGGTTTATTTAAGTAACAAAAGAAAATGAAAACTTAGACAATCATAGGGATTATGTTAATAGAAAGCATTCACTAAAATTTACCAATTTATCAATAAAAACTGACTCAAGCAAACCAGCCAGGTATTATGACTAAATTTACCTTTAGTTTAGAATGAACACCAGACAAATAGTCCTTAAAAATAAATGATAGTACCTGTGACCCAAGCCAAAACACTGTGCTTGTGCAAGGTCGCCCAATAGTTCTCAATAGATTTCAACACAGGTCTAAAATGCCCCTGACATACTAGAGATAAAGAAACCTAGTTACTAGAGCCTTCTAGCTGTTCTGTATCTGTAAAACGTGTGCTTTTCCAGTATCTCACTAATCCCTGCTATACAGCCCCAAGAGAACAATGGCTGTGCCCTCTTAGGTAGGCAGCAGGGGCCCAGCAACCACAACCTAAAGTAATTATAGGCAATTTTCACGATAGAGTTGTCACCTTTAGATGATAGAGTCTATCATCTTGGATGCTTATAATATCATAAATGACCTGCCTCTGTTTGCCAATGTCTCCCATGACCCAGGTTTCCCACTTAAGTGAGCCAAGTTTCTTCTACCTTCTTCCACTGTTCTCTGCCATTCCTCAATGTCATTTTACTGCAGTGTCTCTGACATCTCACAGGTCATCCTTCATTTGATACATGACAGCCTTCTCCATCTTAAGAATCAGAATTATTGATCATGTCTCTTTCCTTTCAACATAGACACTAAATTTCTAGAGTTGTCTCATCTCTGTTTTTCCTGACACTGGAAGTATGGTGAACAGGTGGCGTTCATCTTTGGTTTCAAACATTTCTCATGCATCTTCTACCCTTGAATTCCCCACAGTAAGTGGAGATTGGTTAAGCTAGCTTCTTCAAATGGCTATGGAGCGAGAACTCTCTGAACCATAAGGAACAAAGAGAACTCTGTGTGTGGCTGAACAGTGAGTTTTCACCCAGATTTACAGAAGACACATCTGATAAAAGATGGGCCTATAGACAGCAGCCATGAATTACAGCATGCCAGCTCTCCCCGGAGACTTAATCTAGGATAGCAAATGACTGAATGTCAGATCATTCAGGTTCAAAATGACTAGGGGACAATTTTGATTGAAGAATGTTATAGATTCCATTCACAGTGCACAGCGTCCACACACACAAATCTCTTCTTGAAAACACAAATCGCACCACCTCAATCTCTGTAGAATTTGAAATGAATGTGTACATATATCACCTTTATCCTGAAAACAGGCAGGGATTGTTGAAAGACAATGTATAAATTCTGTTTCTCTTATTTTTATCCTCATTGATCTATAATTTTTACAAACATATTTCTCCATATAACCATTTTTGTGTTTGTATTAAAGAAAATGAAAGCAAGTAATAAAAAGTTGATTACTTCACACACACACACACACACACACACCCTTTATCTTAAAGTGGCAAATTTAGAATTCATGCCTTCCCTAGGCTGCCTGGCTTGGGGAAAAGGTTGACAGCTTGTGATGAGTTTTCTACTAGTCAGTCCACCTCTGCATTTCATGATATCCACACTGTTCTCATTTTGACCAAGAAATTCCATTTGGACTGAATTTTACTTGCTTGGCTTCCCAATAAATCATCAGCACAGAAGTTAGAAAAGAGCTGAGTGCCCCAAAGTCAACCACTGAATTACCATCCAACAGGAGATGCCGATGTTCTAGCTTTGAGGTGCCGTTCACTCCATGGTCTCTCAGCAGTCCTTGGCTGCTCATTTGTTTTACTTTGTGTCTTCCCTACAGCTTCTCTAGAAAGTACAAATGAGGGACAGCAATATCAACTTCATACCTTTCAGAAAAATTCCCCATTATGTGAGATCCCATAACGTGTGTACGCTCGTGCAGAGGAAAGCCAATTTCCCTTCTGATCTACCACTAGAGTTGATGTGTGCGGTGAGTCCACATGGGGGGACTAGAGCCTTGGCCCAGCTGACTTTGGGGCCTCGTGAGTCTCGCTGTTAAATTTATGACAACTTGGCTTCAGCTTTGTTTTCATGTGTCCATTCAAGGCATCAGGTGTTGCACTCAGTCAGGGGACAGCCTGGCAGTCCAACCGATGCTTGTAGTCTCTCCAACGTTCTCCCAGTACTGTCCACTATGTGGTTTCAGTTGGATGAAATAAAGCCATGCTTGCTCTATGCCAAATGCCCCTATACTTTCAGCCTTTTAAAAACAGATAGCATGACAGAAATGCCATGGTACACTCACAACCCCAGTGCCCTGGCCCTATCTCTGGCATAGCTTTGTCTTTAAGTAATAAAACCCATGGAACACAGGCTTTACCCTATTAAAGAAAAGATGCCAAAATAAAGATGGATAAAGTAATTACTAAAGCATTATTCCTAAGATTTCCATTCTCAGTGTCTTCATTGTAGTTTACTAAGTTAGCATTTGTTTGTGTATATGAATTCTTACATCCATGTGCAAAACTGTTCTATCTGTAAATTTTCTTCTCGCTAAACTGCACATCAACAATTCACTACTTTGCATACTTTAACAGCTTATTCAAAGCTGACAGGCAAAAGTACATTATCAATACCAACATAACAAAAAACAAACTTTAAAAGCACTCTCTGAAAGAGATTTGCTATAAGTTTGGTTGAAATTATGAGCGCTTTTGGCATAAAGACGAAAATAAAATTTACATTATGCACTTGTAAAGTCTCTGCCCCAGATCCTTGAACAGCTTAGATATTACCTATTAGAATACTTTACAGAACTGATCATACTATTTAAAAGTATATTATAGGAAAAAAAAGGATGTAATCAAACTAATTCAAAAATCATTGAATAAAACAGAACATTCCAAAGCCAACAAGACCAGGTGAGAATTCAATTGTATCTAAGGGAAAGATTCTATTTGAGGTTTCTTACACTATATGCCAACAGGGACCAGTCTTGTATTCTTACTCAAGGGAAAAGAAACAGCAACTTAGACAACACTCTGCATACTGTACATATGCATTAGTCTAAAGCTATTATATTGGCCAAGTCCTCTTATGTTATGCACACCAACTAGCAGTTGATTATGGTGATGTGCCCACAGGGAACGCAAATGTGAGAATCTTACAAATTTCAAATTGTCATTGCTATGTAGTCAGTTTTCATAGGATATAGATATCATTCTCTAGTTTGTCATGTAAAAAATAAGAGTAACCAAACTCATCTAACAATATATTCTATATTACTTGGAGAAGGTCTTACACTAGTCTCTTAATAAGTTTTCTGAGTGAATCTGAAGAACATGCCACCCAAATATCTGCAGAGATGTTTCAACATTCAAAAATCAGTAACTGTATTTTTTATAATTTACATTTTTATATTTATGTTTTGCTATATAAATAGACTGAAAGGAAAATAAAACATGATTATTTTTAAATGCTAAAAAGGCCTTTGACAAAATTCAACACTCCTTTGTGATAGAAGTCATAGGGAGATTAAGGATACAAGAGACATGGCTAAACATAATAAATGCAATTTACAACAAGCCTGTAACCAACATCAGAGTAAATGGAGAGAAATTCAAAACAATTCCACTAAAAGTAGGAAGAAAACAAAGATGCCTACTCTCTCCATATCTACTCAATATAGTACTTGAAGTTTTAGCTAGAGCAATAAGACAATTGAAGGAGATCTAGGAATCTTGATCTCTTTCAAAGAAGGAAAACAGGCTGAGAAAAGAAATAAGGGAAACAACACTTGTCAAAAGCCACAAATAATATAAACTAACTTGGTGTAACTCTATCCAAGCAAGTGAAAGACCTGTATGACAAGAACTTCAAGTCTTTGAAGAAAAAAAAAAAGGGAAGCTATCAGAAGACAGACTCCCATTCTCATGGATTGATAGAATTAATATAGTCAAAATGGTCATCTTACCAAAAGCAATCTACATATTCAACGCAATCCTCAACAAAATTCCAGCACCAATACTTTATGGACCTTTAAAGAATAATTTTTAACATCATATAGAAAAACAAAAATTCCAGGATAGACAAAATGATCCTTTACAATCAAAGAAATTCTGAAGGTCTCACCATCTCTGATTTCAAGCTCTACTACAGAGTTGTAGCCATAAAAACCACATGGCATTGGCATTAAAAACAGGTCAATCAGTGTAATAGAATCAAACCCACATACCTATGGACACTGGTTTTTTAAAAGATGCCAAAATTATACAGTGGGGAAAAAAGAAAGCATCTTCAACAAGTGATGCTGGTCAACCTGGGTATCTGAATGTAGAAGAACACAAATAGATTCATATTTATCACCTGCATAAAACTCAAGTCCATGTGGATCAAAAACCTCACCATAAATCCGGATGCGCTAAACCTGAAAAAAGGTAGGAAATATCCTTGAATGCACTGGCAGAGGAGGTGACTTTTTGAACAGAATACTGATAGTACAGGCACTAAGATTAACAATTAACAAGTGGAACCTCACGAAACTGAAAAGCTTCTATAAGGTAAAAGACAGCATCAATAGAACAAAACAGCAGCCTACAGAGTGGAAAAAGAGATTCATCAACTCCTTATTCAATGCAGGACTAATATCCAAAATATTTAAGGTACTCAAAAAACTAGACATCAACAAAACAAAAAAATCCAACTAAAAAATGGGGTATACATCTAAAAAGAGAATTCTCAATAGAGAAATCTCAAATGACTGACAAACACACAAAAAATGTTCAACATCCTTAGCCACCAGGGAAATGCAAATCAATACTATTCTGAGATTCTACCTTACACCAATCAGAATGGCTAAGATAAAAAAAAAAAAACCACAAGTGACAGCTCATGGTGTTCTTGCTCCACAACCTAGTGGGAATAAAACTAGTACAGCACTATGAATATCACTCTGGCAGCTCCCCAGGAAATTGTGAATCAATCTACCTGAAAACCCAGCTATACCACTCCTAGGCATATACCCAAAGAATGTTCCACCCTACCACAAGGACATGTGCTCAACTATGTTTCTTGCAACTTTATTCATTATAGTTAGAAACTGGAAACAACCTAGATGTAGCGCAACCAAAGAATGGATAAAGAATATGTGGTATATTTACACAATGGATTATTATATAGCTGTTAAAAATGACATGAAATTTTCAGGTAAATGGATGCAACTAGAAAAAACAAATGGTCCTGACTGAGGTAACTCAGACCCAGAAAGACAAATATGGTACATATTCACCTAAAAATGGATATTAGCCATTAAATAAATGATAATCAAACTACAGTCCACAGACCAGAGAGGTTAGGTAAAGAGACAGGTTCCAGGGGAAGTAGGGGGACACATGGGTCTCCCTGGGAAAGGGAAGTAGAATAGATTTTACTCATAAACTGGGAGTAGGTGGGGATGGAAGCAGGGTTGATCAGGCAAGTGTGGAATGGATGGAGGAAATGTGTGTGGAGAAACTATTGGAATTGGGGGGGCATTTGAGGGGGCTAGGTGGAAACCTCATGCAGTGGAAACTTTTGAAATCTATGAAGGTGACCCTAGTGAGGGTGCCTAGCAATGGAGGATACAGAGTCTAAACTGGCTATTTTTTTGTAGCCAGGTCATAGACTGGGGTTGCAATTAGTCAGTTGGATTGTTAGCTGAGGGGATTTGCACGGTGATTCCCAAACAATCCAGGTTGATGCTAGAACAAAGGATAGCCCTCTGAAAACTGACAGTGGGGTCCCATTGCTGAGGAAAACATCCATAGAACTCATTGAATATAGACAGCTAAAACTAGTGTCTACATGGAGGCTGCATCCCTATGTTTTAGTCTTTTTGGTGCAGAAACGTACTCAGCAGGCTTTGACATCAACTCAAACACAAAGTCTTCAAGCTATAATCTGTCCTACTGGTAATATGTACTGGGGCAATGGTGGCACAGAATTTGAGGAAGTGGACAAATAATGTCTGGTTTAACTTGAGGCTCACACCCAATAGGAAGCCCATGCCTGATAGTGCCTAGACAACCCGAACCTGGAGACTTTTTACCTCAGAGACCTAGAGTAGATTGGCCAAAATAAATAAAAATAGATTTTAAAAACCAGCGAAATTATTCCAATGATACTCTATATACTCATAGATTGGTATCTCATCTAGTCATAATCAGAGAGGATTCCTCTGGCAGCAGATAGGTGTGGGCACAAAGACCCATATCTAGGCATTATGTAGAGAGACTGTGTAACCTAGAGGTCTCCATTGATGCTTTCCCCTTGAAGTTCAGAGAACCACAGAAGAGGGTGCTGAAAGACTGTAGAGTCAGACAGAAAGGAGGACACTATGAGAGCATGGCCCACTGAATCAACTAAGCAGGGTTCACATGAGCTCACAGAGACTGAAGCAGCCAGCACAGGGCCTGCACGGGTCTGGACTAGATACTTTGCATATATGTTATGGCTGTTAGCTTGTGGGGTTTGTTTTTGTTTTCGTTTTTGTAGAACAACTAACAGTGGAAGTGGGTGTGTCTCTGACTCTTTTGCATGCTCTCGAGACTCTTCCTCCTATTGGGTTGCCTTGCTCAGCCTCAGTCTGAAGGTCTTTTGTCTTATTGTATCATGTTTTGTTGTGTTTGGTTGTTGTCTCTCGGAGGCCTGCTCTTTTCTCTCAAAAGAAACAGGAAGAATGGATCAGGAGAGAGAAAAAGAGGGGCGTCTGAGAGGAGTAAAGGGAGGGGACACTTTGGTCAGAATGTATTGTATGAGAGAAGAATCTATTTTCAATAAATAAATAAATTCCCAAATTTATAGAAAAAAATTAACTTTACAAAAGAAATGTGTCAAATTTTAACCAAAACATAAGTTTCTTTTTTCTTTTTTTAGACTTATCAACTTTAATTTCTACATTTAAACAATGTAACTATATAGCAAACACAAATAGACACATATTCATTTTCAAAAATATTACAAATTTCCAAGGTAGAGTAGTGAGAAAAATAAATCTTTCTAAACTAAAACAGGTATAAGAACTGAAGGTCATCATACACAGTAGAAATTCACGATAATGTTTTTATATTTGTATTTAACTATTTTCCATTGCTGGCTATTATAAAGTAAAAATATATCAAAATCAAATTTTATAAGACTAAATTTTGAAATTCTTTAGAGTGATAACCACCAACCATGTTATATCCTTTGCATCCAGAGCTAAAATAATTGAAGCTGATCTAGTCCCCCTTTACAAAATATAAATACAATTAAACATTAAACAAACATTTTATAAACTTTGAGAGTTTTTCACTTTTTATTGTAAAAATGTTAATTTTTTCCTTTATTAATATTCTCTCCATTCTCGTAGTCTTCATAAGCATACTTGCTAGAAGCATCCTTTTAAGTTTATGCCTAGCATGAATATAACATTAATGGGGTCACTATGCTAAAGTTTCTAATTGTCCTTTATGATTATTTATTGTTTACTTTCTTTTTAATACTTTGACCAGTTATAAGTAATCTTATTTAATCAAAACTACAGTTATTGTAACTAGCAAGTGATAAAAAATAAATATCAACTCTAAGAGTATGGCCTTGGTTCTGATAATAAGTCAAGCTGTTGTATTCTTTGATTGAGACTAACCATGAAGTAAGGTAGTAGGGGAAGGGCTGGAGGAACTGAAGGGGATTATAACCCCATAGGAAGAACAGCAGTGCCAATTAACCGGACCCCTTAGACTCCCAGGGACTAAGCTACCAACCAAAGAATATACATGGGCTGGCCCATGGCTCCCGATACATATGCAGCAGAGACTGCCTTATCTCTTAGCATCAGTGGAGGGGAGGTGCTGGGTCCAGTGGAGGCTTGATGCCGCAGAGAACGGGGAGGCTAGAGAAGTGAGAAGGATGGGTGGGTGGGTGGGAGAGCACCCTCTTAGGGGCAAAGGGCAGGGGATTGGGGTAAGGAGGTTCATAGAGAGGAAGGAATTGGGGTAGGGGTTCATGGAGGGGAGGGGATAGGATTATATACATATATACATATACATACACATACACACACATACACACACATACACACATATACATATACATATATTTGTACATGTACAAATTTGTATATTTTTGTTTATATAATATATTTGTGTATGTGTGTGTATGTATGTATAGACTCTTGTAATATAAGTACTTTCACTTGAGTTTAAGGCTGAAATGTTTCTGAGAGGGAAAATGGAAAAGTCCAGTTTTCATTTCAGGACAGAGATATAATTATAAATTCAAATCACAAAATGTTTTTTTTAAAGATAAAAACTAACTCTGTCAATTGGCTGAGTTAGTTTAAAATATATGCAAGCCTACCAAGAATTAAAATAAACATACTAAATTGGGAAAAAGCTAAAAATATAAAGTTTAACAGGCAGAAGCTGCTTCTAACTGGCAAACCAAAGCCAAAATGGCACACAAATATTGAGAGAAAACAAAAGAATAAATTGCCTACCAGGAAGAGACCACCATAAACTAAACTGATATGACACAGTAAGATAAAATAGACACATCTTAGAACGAGAGGGCTTATTAGTGCTTAATTAGTAAATAAAAAGCATAAAATGTCCAGTTCCACAGAAGAATCTTATAGCAATGTAAACATGATGCATAGAAAATTTTATCAGAAATGTATATAAAATGTTCTAAAATCATAATATTATTAAAAAGAAATAACATGGAATTTCAAGCTGTCTATGAAGACAGAAATACCATCATTATATAGCAAAATATAAATCTTACAAGAAGAATAATATTTCACTGACAATAGATGTAAAAAATCAAACTTGTGGCTCCAAATAAAATCCATTCTGTAGGCAAAGAATATAAGAATAATTCAGCAGGAAATTCATAGATCGATTTTTTCATATCATATGTTAAGAGTGAAACCTACATATTTATCTCAATAGAAGCATCCGAACCATTTAATAAATTTCAATTCTTACTCATGGTTTTGAGAAGTCTCTAAGGGGTTCCTTATCCTCTACTGGAAACATAGATTAATTCATAATGGTTATCAAACTTAAATGTAAGTCACGAGACTGTCAAACTAAACGGAAGCAGGAGTAAACAATCTCCCATCTTTGCCCACACACACAACAGAAGCAAAACTGAACAAGTGGAACATCAAACCAGACGTTCTACACAGTAAAGTATGCATTCAATCCTACAAATTGAAACAGCCTATGAAAAGGTTCTCAGCTCCTCTAAGTCACAGGAAAACTCACATTAAAACCTCAAAGAGGGGCTAGTCAAGGGCTTCATTGGCAAGAGTGTCTGCTACCAAGCCTGATGATCTGAATTCAATCTCTCAGAATCATGTGGTTGAGTAAGAAAACAGGGTTCTGCAGCTTGTCTTCAGAACTCCATATGCACACTAATCAATCAATTAATTATTAATATTTTAAGAATCTACTTGATACCTTTTATTACAAAAGTAAAATAAAAACAGTTCAAGAAAAGGATAAAAGCTGGAAAGGATGTGGGGTAATGAGAATGCTTTTTTACATTGGTAAAGATGTAAATTAGAAAAATCATTACAAAAATTGTTGGAAGGTTCCTCAGAAACTTAACAACCAAGCTGCCGAACAAGGCAGGACTTTTCTTCTGAGCATGCACCCACACCATGACATACAGTTAATTTAACTTCTGGGTTTAAGGTGATTGTTTCTTCTCTTGAGGAATCAAGATGCCTTAACATATGCAGCTAGGGTTAAGTTCATCAACAGCAGACTTGGAGCAAAACGACACTTTCAGAATAACACTTTGATTCAAAAACATCCAAAAGATCCCTGTTTATCCTACTACTCGGAATTGTTCAGTCTCACTCCAAGCTCCCCATTTCACACATAAGTAGCTGCTTTATGCAAACCAGACTCAATTCCTGTCAGTTACTTCATGACTCTGTGACTGGTTTCACAGAGTTCTTTTTAATAAATTTCATTTTCTCATTTACTAACCACTACTCTTCTCAAAACTTAGCTCCAAAACACTAACACTGAAGCTTTATAAATAATTATCCCATGTCTAGTTAGAAAAGGAGTTGCAATCACAGATGTTCTCTTCAATGGATCTGTCTACATACCCCTATTACAATACTGATACACAAGATCATGGTATGGGCTTGTGCACGGCTCTTGCTTCAGTCTTCACATTTAACTGGTTTGAATAAGGATGTTTTATTTTGAGATGTCCAGGAGCAAAATGACTTTCCTGTTTGGAGAAAATTGGCCATATGTAGCAAATATAAATACAGGAGACCAAGTTAAATATAAGCATACTTAAACAAAATATGTTTCATTAATCCGAGATTCAAATATGATTGACTGCACTGCATTTATCTGTCAACCCCAATTTTGAGGGGAACCAAATATCAGTAGATATTAGAAACACACTTTCACAATTAGTAGCAAGGAACAGAAAGCCATCTTTCTACAAAGCCCAAGAACAGGCATGAGACTTTGCCCAAGCTGTGATGCTGGAGTAATTACACAAACAGGTACATGAAAGGACAAGTCAACGTGAGAGTATCCATGCTCAGTTCTAAGGTACAGTTGCAGACCCCTGCCCAGACCATTGGGCTCTAGCCACAGTTACTCTGTCTCCCATGAGTCCCTTTATATGACCCAAATTTAATGAACTTTTCATCAATTTTAACTTTCACTTTTCTTTCTTCCTCTAAATTAATTTTCACCATTTAGAATATGACATAAATTTGTCTAATGTGTCTTCTTGGTAGAAATGTAAGCAACCTCATAGTAGACCTGAATGGCATCCCTTATTCCTTTCCCAGAATCCAGGATGAAACTTAGCATGTTAGATATTAAGAGCATTTAAGGGACAAAATAAATACATTATTCAAGAATAACTTTTCTATGCAAATGTAACAAATGTGATTTCTGTTTTGAAACCAAAACACTTACTTGTGATACTCATTTTCTTAGAAAGTAGATCATATAATACAATTGTGGAAATATAGTATTATAAAAGTATATTTTACATTCTAAGAGACGGGAGCTTTGCTGGCCCTCACAGGCAGAGTTGTTAATGTAGCTTGAGATCACTTAGGCCTTCTAACATACTGTCTGCTTAGCCTGCCTTTAAGAGAACAATGTGGTAGTTGACCTTTTCTTGCTTTGGATTTCACATGTAGCCAACTTTTAAAACCTAAGCTAATGCATAACTACAGTCTTAAGTTATGTGCATACATCATTGCCCCAACCCAAGTAATGCCTATGAATCATTTGTTGAAAGCAACAAACAGTAGTTGAAACCAACATCCTGAAATCTACCATAAAATCAACCATTTATGAATGTTGACTGATAAACAATGATGTTTCTTGTTTGGATGAGTTGAGATCAGTTGGAGCCCAGTAACTTAATTCCTTATAAAATTTCTGTTAAAGATTTCTATAGAAATCTATTGATATGTGGATTGTGTCTAGGGTATTCCGAGATTCTGGGTCAATATCCCCTTATCAGTGACTGCATACCATGTGTGTTCTTTTGTGATTGGGTTACCTCACTAAGGATGATATTTTCAAGATCTGACCATTTGCCTAGGAATTTCGTGAATTCATTGTTTTTAATTGCAGAGTAGTATTCCATTGTGTAGATATACCACATCTTCTGAATCCATTCCTCCGTTGAGGGACATCTGGGTTCTTTCCAGCTTCTGGCTATTAAGAGAGACCCCTGGTCCTGGAAAGACTGGATGTAGGGGAACGCCAGGACAGAGTAACGAGAGGGGGTTGAATGGAGAAAAGAGGGAGGGAAGGGGGCTTATGGGACTTTCGGGGAGGGAGGAAATGGGAAAGGGGAAGTGATTTGGAATGTAAATTAAAAAATAAAATAAAATAAATAATAATAATAAAAAAAAAGATTTCTATAGAGTATCCAATTTCTATCCCATGTGATGCTTTCTATGTTCAGAGAAAACTCTTCATTAGGGAGAGACAAATACATATACATATACAAATAAAATAGGAAGACACAGCATACATACATACATACGTATACACACACACACACACACACACAGACCCACACATCTCATACAACAGAAAGACACAGGGACAAAATGATTCACAAGACAGCCTTCAAGCAGATACAAGTTCAGACTAATGAAACAGACAGAGGCCTGTGGAAGAACAGGGAATGTGAACTAGGACACTGAAATCTGGACTCACTCCTGTTTAGATGTCTCTAAGAGAAAGTTATTTCTTCCCTTAATATAACACTGATGCATTATTGGTGACTCAGATTTAATCATGAATGTGTTAAAATGCATGCATCATATCTACCATGACAAAAATAAAATTGTTGAAACCTTGGATAAAACAACATAATAAACTGTAAACCCCATAGTTGAGGTTGTGTAGAGACCAGGACTGGTGATACAATAGCAATGGTTTGAATGCACGTGGCTCTCTGAACTTCACATTGATGTTTTTGACAGCTTCCTGCACATGTACTGTGTATTGTGATGATACTCACCTGCATCCCATTACCTTCGATAACCCACTTCCTTTCCATGTGGACTCCTCCTTCCTAGCTGCTCTCCCAGTGGCTATATCATTAGAGAAAATGACACTCCCTCCTCCAGCAACCATTAGCAGTTACTACCTCCTCTAGGAGGGATGAGGCCTCATGGGTACTTCCCCCAAGTCCTGACAGAAAATTGGAAAGCCCAGACTTGTAAAGGTATTTGTAATTGCTCAAATTCACACTGATCTTAATCCCTTAAAGGAAACCATCAGGGGTAATTGGGTCAAAATGATTCTGCCTTATGAAGGCAATGAGCATCCTATAAAGTGGACAGAAGAAATCCTTTCTTACCAAGGCAGAAAGAAAACTTCACCAGGCACTGCGATTACTTTGATACTGGAATTTCTAGTTTCCAAACCTACACAAAAGAACTCCAGACAACCCTCTCTTATCTACCTTTCCTTACAGATCTTCACCCTCCCTTGATCCATTTAGCCATATTAGGTTGGCTTCTCTGGAGAACACCCATTGCTACTCCAATGTTAAGTAAACACTTGTTTGCAGATCTAGTAAAAAAGAAGGTTTCTGTTTGAACAAGATGTTTTTTTCCACATGAAATTTTGCAGAAATAGGCTTTTAAGAATTTTTTTTCTAAAATTGTTTCTTTATGAAATGAGCTTGGCATAGCAGTTTATAAGCTTAAAGAATTATGAAATGGAAGAGAGGTAAGATATGCGAAGAGCAAGGGGGAAGGGAGAATTCTATAATTATATTTTAATTAAAACTTTGAAAGATATTTATTAAGCAACTCACTGTCTTACTACGACCCAGAAAAAAATCAAATTAAATACCATGTGTGTCTGTGTGTCTGTGAACACATATGTGTGTGTATTCATAAATATACAAATACTGCTCAGTCTGAAATTTTATTTTATTTTAAAAAAGAAAAAATGCTATAAACATTTTCATCAGAAAAAAATTAAATACCTTATTGATGAAGTCATAAAGTATGGGACAGCAATATTTGCTTTTAAATTACACATCATTCTACTTTCTCACAAAATAAGTTAGCTACTTCCCTCTTACTTCTGTATTCCAACATTAATACTCTGCAGAACATACTGAAATCTGCCCTACATAGCTCTACACATGTGCCCCACTGTCTTAGTCAGGGTTTCTATTCCCACACAAACATCATGACCAAGAAGCAAGTTGGGGAGGAAAGGGTTCATCACCAAAGGAGGTCAGGACTGGAACTCAAGCAGGTCAGGAAGCAGGAGCTGATGCAGAGGCTATGGAGGGATGTTTCTTACTGGCTTGCTTCCCCCTGGCATGCTTAGTTTGCTTTCTGCTAGAACCCAAGACTACCAGCCCTGAGATGGCACCACCCACAATGGGCCCTCCCGCCTTGATCATTAATTGAGAAAATGCCTTCCAGCTGGATCTCATGCAGGCATTTCCTCACCTGAAGCTCCTTTCTCTGTGATAACTCCAGCTTGTGTCAAGTTGACACAAAACCAGCCAGTACACCCTCTATGACAGAACCAGCTTCTAGGACTAGAGCACATGGTACAGGAAATAATCCAGAGAGAGAAAAACAAAGGTTAAGGATACCTTATCTGGACTTTAGATCTGTCCACCCATAATAAAAATAGTGGGTACTGTACAAAGAAAGATGATGTCTTGGCTGTTCAGTACTCCTACCACTCTTTACGTGAGATCCCAGAGGGTCTAGGTGCCAGTACAACTCATTTTGGCCTAACTATATTGGGACTCCATGGACTTCTGGTAGAATCTAGTCTAAATTTGCATTTATCCCTAATAGCCCATATTCACTGCTTTGCCTTATGGAGTCCACTGACCTGAGAATGTGAAGAAAACCTCTGTGCATGTAAACCCATGTGGAGTTGTACATTTTTGTTTTTCTTGACTTCTCAGCAGAGTGATTACTTTCTGCATTCCTCTTTTTCTTTTTTAACTTCTATTGCATTCTTATCTTACAAAATGTCTTTCCTTAGTTTATCTGACATTCAGATATTTAAATTCTTAAACATTTTTTGAAGGCTTTTTCTCCTTGTCATCTTGAAGTTTTTTCCTAAGGAAACTCATTGATTACAGGATCTGTATGTCATACAGGGACAACTTACTTGGTTTATCAAGCCAAGAATGTTCCTTCAGATAAACTTCAGAACTGACACCCTAAAGAGATGTTTCACCACTGTTTATTTTAACACAGGGGCTAAACCATGATGCTTCTTTATAAAATGTGTCAATATTACAGTCAACAGTTAGGAGCCATCAGTGAGGAACCAGGACTTGGTTATGACTGAGATAAATCTGGATTCTAGGCCTAGCTTGCAGCTGTATCAACTATTCACTTAGCCTTTGAAACACCCAAACAATAGGAGAATTGTTAATTGGGTTAATGAGCCAAAAATTCATAGGCTGGGAATATCGCAGTGTGGTAGAGTATTTGCTTACCAAGCACAAGGTTCAGTCAGTCCTCAGCATCAGAAAAAAACAAACAAAAACAAACAATCTCTTATTTCTTATTTCTCTTATTTCTCAGTCTTTATTTTATTTCTCATCTATGTGTTTTTTTCAGGATACCTTTCTGTCATACCTTTCTGTCATATCTTTTATAGTAAGCAGAACTCTGTTTATAAAGTTTCCAGAGCACCCTGATTCCTTTCTTGTTTCACTTTTGATATATTTGATAAAAATCCACCATTCCCCTTGTAAAGGGTCTTTGATTCAAGTATTTCACTTTTTTCATCATATTCATCAAATGTTTATATTTTTCAAATATTTTGCCTGTAAGATATTTATTAATCACTCTACATAAATATATTTTTTCCAATTTGGGGTATGAAACATTATGAAAAAAAATAAAGTTACAAAGTTGAAATACACATGCTCTTTTGTGGTCCATTTAGTAAATTATTATCATTTTGTTATATGTGCTTTTATTATTTCTAGTATCTTTGGGATTCTTTATCATGGAGGTATATTGAACTTCATCAACTGCTTCCTCTGCATCTATCAAAATAACCATAAATATTCTATCCTTAACCTTATTTCTGTGATGCATTTCAATTACTGATTTGCATCTATCGAACCAACCTTGCTTCCCTGAGACAACACTAACTTGGACGTGGAATGTGATCTTCTAATCATGATCTTCAATTTGCTTTGCAGCTTTTTTATTGAGACTTTTTGCATCTTTGCTCACTGTGGAAATTAATGTAAGTGTACAAGGGGGGAACAGGAGGGTGAGGAAGAAGAGGGCAAGAGAATCCACATCAGGGAATTGTGTTTGGAAGTAACATAAGAAAACCTAGTGCTTTGTATGCCAATCCAAAAACAAACAGGCACTATTTTGATTAATCTTCTGTCAGTGATAGGAAGAATACTATTTCTATTTTACCAAGCTTTCTACATAATTTCAGTGGTAAATAGTTAGCTATAGGTTAAGGATCCATCCATGTTGACTTATGATTTATGTTTTTCAATCTAAAGGTCAACAAATATGGCATAAAATTTAGATAGTTCTGGATAAAAGGTTAAACAGTGATACAAAAACTGTTAGAGCTCTCATATCAAGCACTGTTTTCCATGATCCTAGAAACGATATAGTCTTTAGTAGGCATCCTTTGCAAATATTTTAATTTGGAAAAATATGAAATAAATTTATTTTCTCATTGCATTTGGTCCTAGAAAGTATCCAGTATCTATCATCATGGCAATACCACTTAAATATGGGTCCTGGGTATATACCCAGAGGCTTCCCCTGCATGCAATAAGGACACATGCTCCACTATGCTCATAGCAGCCTTATGTATAATAGCCAGAAGCTGGAAAGAACCCAGATGTCCCTCAATGGAGGAATGGATTCAGAAGATGAGGTATATTTACACAATGGAATACTACTCTGCAATTAAAAACAATGAATTCACGAAATTCCTAGGCAAATGGTCAGAACTTGAAAATATCATCCTTAGTGAGGTAACCCAATCACAAAAGAACACACATGGTATGCAGTCACTGATAAGGGGATATTAACCCAGAATCTCGGAATACCCAAGACACAATTCACATATCAATAGATTTCCAAGAAGATGGAAGGAGAGACCCCTGGTCCTGGAAAGACTGGATGTAGGGGAACGCCAGGAGAGAGTAACGAGAGGGGGTTGAATGGGGAACAGGGGGAGGGAAGAGGGCTTATGGGACTTTCAGGGAGGGAGGAAATGGGAAAGGGGAAATCATTTGGAATGTAAATAAAAATATATAGAAAATTTAAAAAAAGAAAAAAAATAAATCTAACCATGGTGATCAATGACTTATTGGAATGAGTAAATGATATAATCAGCTTCTGGGTAGGAATCCAACTCAGTTTGAGCCATTTTCGCCACTGTTCTTCATGCAAA
The DNA here is from genome assembly GCA_036184795.1 of Tokudaia tokunoshimensis. Classification (NCBI taxonomy): domain Eukaryota; kingdom Metazoa; phylum Chordata; class Mammalia; order Rodentia; family Muridae; genus Tokudaia; species Tokudaia tokunoshimensis. Next base: position 38,774,620 of record BTHU01000017.1, read on the forward strand.
TCCTAGTATACAATATCATAAAAGCAAAGTACTGATTATTTCAGTTTTAAGCAATGAGTGTCACAAAGACTTATCATTTAAATTGTGGATATAATAATTTATACTATATAATACAAAATGTTTTGTATCATCTTCATCTCAAAAATATTGGAGAATATCTTTTTCCTGAAATAGCCAGTGTATCTTGGAACAAAGCTAGTCTTACAAGTTGTCTTTCCTTTATTTTCAAAGCACACTGAACATAGGGTTAACTCTGACAGTGGAACTTTGTTCCATTTGATAATTTCCAGTGCTTTATTAACTGAAGGAAGAGAAACTGTATCCAGTCAAGTATATGTTGTGAACAAAGCAGTCTGCTCCTGCCATTGAATATCTCTTTGATCCATCCAGTAACACTATTACCTCAACATACTAATCCTGAACATCTCCTTTGTGCAGTAACACCCCAGAAATCAATTATTAGAACTGTTCTTTCAAAACTATCTCCTGCAGTGTCAGTGTTGACCAAAACATAGTCTCTGAACACTTTTCTCTCAGATATTCCACATGTTCTCCATAAATGCATTCAGTCAGTAGTACATTAGACTTGTCTTACAGAAGCTGCTGAGTATCTAGTAAGCACATAAGGATAATTACTTCCTAAGGCATAAGGCTTGATAGTAGACAGTGTTATTTGATTTTAAAACCATGGTTTGCCAATAGCCTTTCCTTTACCTTCAGCATTAGTGAGACTATAAAATAATTTTGAGAATGCAATATCAAACATTACACAGTTATTTATGTATTGTTTAAAGGTAAGATTCATTTGTAGCAGGACATGGAAGTACATGCCTTTGATCCTAGCACTCAATAGGCACAGACAGACAAATCTCTGTGAGTCTGAGATAAGCCTGGTCTGCATAAGGAATTTCCAGGACAAACAGAACCACAAAGTGAGACCCTGTTTCAAATACTTTTTAAGGTCATTTGTAGATCCATCTAAATATCCTAGTTTTTGTTTGTTTGTTTGTAGTTAAGTATTTTCTGAGACTATACATATTTATGTTCTATATTAACATTATTTTAAGAGATCCATTTACTCTGCAATTATTATCACTGCTTTTATCAAACATTTTAATCCATTAACATATTTTTAAAGAAGTAGGCTAAAATTTGAAGCAACTGTGAAAGCTGGTGTGAACGAGAACAGTTAATCAATAAAAAAAAGTTGTATAAATACTTCATTCAAACACACTGAGTGTGGGCTAGTACAATCACTTTCATACTTGTAGCACATTTGAGATTCTAACAGTACAAGGTCAGTCCAGAATATTGAGCTATTCTTCTACCTTAACATTGTGAAATGCATACAAACAAAAATATTTCCTTATTTCATTTTTTAAATAAATATCTAATCACATGATAGGTCAATTCATATCAATGGGTATTCCAATGCTGAGGCTTAATGAACTCTGTGTCATACATTAATACACACGGTACTGGAAAGGTCTCCCCCAGACAAATCTCTTGAGCCTTGGGGTTTACATAGAAGCTACTAGACCTCTTCCCTGACATTCCCCATGAGCAAAACCTAGCACATGACAATGGCTGGTATTATTTCCACAGAGAGTGTTTTTACCTTCTTTGGGACATTTCTTTGAAATATTGTTGGAAATAGTTTGTTGACATTGTGCCTTGAGTCCCAGCTGGAATTAATTGATTACTAGGGTTTAATGAGGCTAAGCAGGCCTCATTTATGGCTTAGATTTGTAGCCCTACAAAACCAGCTTACTCTGTGAATAGGTGCTTCAATATGGTTCTGGTGTTAGGTGTTTTCTTTGCAACTGGACTCCCCTGTCCTAAGGTGCTAGCCATCGTTAACTCTTAATAGTCATTTTCATATTTAACCCATTCCTTCTCACATCATTAGGATTTTTCTTCTAGTCTATAAAGTATTTTGCAACTTCCAGTAAAGGTCCAGCTTCATTTTCTAGCCTCTTAGACATTTAATGTGCCCTAGAAGAAATTCACAGTGCTCCAATCCCCACACCGTCTTTACCTTATTCCTCTGCTCATTCATTTTCTCATCTTGGCACGAATTCTCCTTTATTTATATTTGAATCTTCCTAAGATTTCCCTTAATGTTTTTTTCTTATCTGGACATATTCAGCACTTCAAAAAGTAGAAAAATTTTAATGCAAAAGAAAAAGAAATTGGTGCCCTAAAGGTGAATTTACCATAATCATTATAGTTCCAAAGAGTGTTGAATACCAGAAAAGTAAAATCATTCTAAGCTGAAAAAAGCACAAATATTTAGCATGAGGTTTGGGGTTTTTGGCTTTGTTTTTGAATGTTTCTTTCTCTCACGTGTAAAGTGGATGTAATAATAACCAAATGAGCCCTACAAGGTAGGAAACATAATCTCCTGTTAAAAAAAAAAAACCAAAACCAAAACCAAAACAAAACATTCAGCATATGCTCATTATGCCTACCCTGTTTCTCTGGGACATTAAATATTTGTAGAACTCCAACAAACAACTTTAGTTTATTTATTTCACTGACCAAAAGCAAGGAGGTTAAACCAGATGCTGTGAAAGGCCTCTGGGTTGCCAGCTCTCTGTGGACGTCAGGAATGTAGCTTCTCCAAAACTTCTACAAAGCTGGAAAGATGCTGTTCCTCCTCTTTCTCTTGGAGCCTGGGTGACTGGAATTTTCTCTGTAGAGAGTAAACAAGTCTGCGTTTTGGGGTTCAGCAAGGATAGTTCCCTAGGGCTCTCTCTCTAGGTTTTCATGAAGCACTGCTGCCTTTCATGGGCCTCCCTAAAATCCCTCCAAAGAAACAGCTTCTTTGTGTGTCTTATTTCTTAGGCTACACGTGCTCCCTGCCAGCAGATGGATCTCTAGAAGTTTTATTAAAAATTTATACATTTTAGCAAAAAAAATTCTGCCCCAGTATCTGTGACTATTAGACAATGATATTCTGATCGCCAGCCTTATATACAGAATGATTCTTCTGTTTCCAACTAACAGCATTATATACTTTAATACCCTTCCTCAGTCAGCTGTGGAGCCACTGATCTCTATTACGGCGTGAAGAGGGAAAGTTACACAGAGCATGTCACAGACAGAATCCTCACATCATTAAGGCTGTATGTGCCACTGTTACTTTCCTCTGCATCTTTTCCTAATGGGATGGAACAATATAAATCTAAGAATTATCTTATTGCTGTACATCTCTCTAAAACCATTGCCCCAAATGATAACTCCTTAGTGTAAAATAACTGATTCTATCCCATATCAGAGCTATTGGCTGTTTAATACTGCCTTGAAAATTACACGGAAAATTAAAGCAATCCAACCAGTTAAGATATAATGTGACAATAAATGTCTAACAAACTCACTCAAGCTAAAAATAAGTAGCATTAAATCAATATATTCAAGCTATTTGCATAATTGTCCCCATCTTTCAGAAGTCTGTTTACTACTTCCTGCCCACTTTGTTTTCCACTATACATATCATGGTTAATAGATTTTTAATTAATCTACAAGCAATGCTTCCTTAGAACCTGCTGGAAACTACTTATTAATGATATCTAACATCCAGGCATTGCCTTCTTACTCATATGACTTGCACACAAACCGTCTCATAAGGATATTTTGACAATGTTTCCATTTCAAAAAGGGAATGTTCGGAGAGGCTGAATGAGTTTGAAACTAAGAGTCGGAGTTATCTGTTTCCAGTATTCCTATTCTTATAAAATGTCGCTACCACTTCATTAATTATATCATAGCCATCAAATGAACACATCTTTTTAATTTAGCTATAGTCATCTAGTTGTTCAAATGTTCTTTTAAAGCTTTGAAAAAATATACTTTAAGAATCATAATTCATGTGCTATTTCTTTGAGAGAGTGATTCTGAAACTTAGGCTCTCTTTTAATAGCACCCACCATTATTAGTGTAGTGGGGATTTTATTAGACTAGTCAGTGAATATATCTGTTGCATTAGAAAAGTTGATTTTAGGGGTAATGAGGAAAGGGCATAACATTTGAAATGTAAATAAAGCAAATATCGAATAAAAAAGGAAAAAAGAAAATTGATTTTAAAATAATAATAATAATGATAATAATAATAACAATTTATTCTGGGGAAATGTTTTCTGTCATCTTATTTTTTTCTTCCTAAAACTACATCAAATCATTCTATTAGAGTGTTATTTAATATGTAAATTCTAATGTTATATATAGAATAAAGTATGGCTTTCTGAAAAGGAAGAATTAAAAAATAAAGACAAAAAGAAACAATCCTGCATTATAATATACTGATTATATTTTACTAAATCCATGAAGAAGTAAAAAGCTATGATGTTTTTATCTTCTCTAACCATGTTTCAGCTGTAGCAATGCTGTCATTGATCCAGAGAAGGCCACTGTGTGTGATCACACTTTAAAAGTCCCACCCACCCCAACTCCCAACACCCACCTCACTCCCATCCCTTCCTCACACTCTTGCATAATCCTGCCGTCCTGTGAAATAGTTTCCATCTTTGATTAATTCCCAGTAAAGGGAAGGAGAATCATAGTGACCCAGCAAACCTGAGAGATCTCAAGTTCAAACACAAACAGGGGCTGGAGTCTGTCTTATTCTGTCATTGTGTTCATGTGAATGGGGTTAAATTTGCAGACATTTTCTGAGATGGGAAGAAAGACACAAGAGGGCCATGAGGTGTTGGAAAGGTCTCTACCTAACTCTCTTCCTGAAGTGTGCCTGTTTAAATTGCGTTTATGCTACAAAGAACTAATGCTATCAGGAGAAGCTTGAGGTCATTGCCCTCTAACTGGCAGCAACTACAGTGACTCCATTTCCTTAGCCCTATTCTTGATCCCTATCTTTCTGTGAAAAGCTTGAGTTCTCATGTGGTCCAAATGCACATTTAGTTTTAGAGGAAAAGTTCTGTAATGCCAATATATTTGATATTTTTAAAAAGTATCCCCAATACTCAACTTCTCGGCAATGCTCTTTGATCCAGAAGAGGCCAAGGCTTTGCAATGTATTCTTCCAATAGTCAGATAATACATTTTTAAATAAATAAGCATTGCATAGAATCCAAGGGTTATACCTGTTTAAGGTTTTTCTCTCTTTTATGTACCTGTTATATGACAAATGATCAATTTTGCCATTGGGGTTCCCATACTTCGTTATGATATGTCATCAAGTCCTGGCAGCCTTCAAGCTGTGAATAAAATTTCAACTTTCCTCTGCATTTCAAGCTGAGGTGAAAGTGTAAAAATTAAATGTTTTCATTTTCTCGTGGGTGCCAGTGATGTTCTGTGGGTTCTAAAACAGCAAGCTACGCTCTACACCGCCTCTTCTGAATGAGTTCTGGGAAAGCATGTAAAAAAAGAAAAAGAAAGAGCATATTCTTATTAGCATATCTACAGCACATTTGAATTCCAGCTCTCCCTGCCTTTGCTAAATTGAAATGGGGTCTCATGCAGCTTGGACAAATAGAACAAACTATACTGCAGATGTGACCAAACAGGTTGAATAAAAAAATCCAAGCAGCCAGGCCAGGCACAGACAGTAAACAGGCTCCTAACTTCCATGAACCTCGAAGGTTTAACCATTGAAACATTACAGTTCTGGAAGAATGTTGTAATCTAGATGTCTATTTCACATGTCTCATTAAGGGGACAGCGAACCAAAGCAAAAGTACTTTAAGATATTTTGTTAAAACTCCATCTATTTATACATAAGAAAGTACCTGTTGTCTGGTCTACAAATTGCTCCCACAATGTTTTTATGTATTTGTGTATTGCATGATAATGGTAGCTGTAAATAAGGATAGAAGTGTGTGTTCTGATTTTCTTTAGAATTTAAATTTAGAAGGGAGGGTGGGGAGGATGTGATCAGTTTCTGCTGGGCAGCTAAATGAATCAACCTGTCTAAGCTGTTTTGTTTTTTTTCCCTATTTTCTCTTCTTTTTTTTTCTCCATAAGAACTGAATCTACATTCCACCATCTTGAAACTATCGTAAAAACACAGGCGAGGAAAATGAAATTAATCCCCAGTGGACTGTAAAGGTTGCCGTTAATAATGTTCACCTGAACTTAAGGCTTCAAGCATTGCACGTTTGTCAAATAAAAGAGACAGACTGTGTGGAGGGGAAGCAAGGACAGGCTCAAACAAGGCATGAACTTTCAGCTTCAACAGGTACAAATTGCACATGGGAAATAGAGGGTTAGCAAAATAAATTATTTCCTGCCCCCTGTAATGTCTCACAATCCGGGTGGCAATGGTTTCACTGCTGACACTGTCACCTATGCTCAGCATCTGCAGTCATTCACTGTGACCCAGTAAGGACAGCAGCCCTCTTTTCCAAATAACCAAACACCAGATTCTGCAAAACGCAAAACACCTTCTGCTTTCCCAAGTGTACAACAAAATTAGAAAAACGGAATCAGTCCACATGCTGCATTTATTTAACAAGGTGGTTATACAGAGAGCAAGTGTTTATGAAGTCTCTTCTTATTTTCAATCTTCTGGCTCAATTTACACCAAAACAAATTCTAAACTGCTCCTGAAGGAAAACATTTCACGAATGATACCTGCTCCCTGAACCTCCCTGAGCAGGCGCAAACACATATTCCAACTCACCCTTCTCTCTGTACCCCTTTCCCTCAAAAATGAAAAAGAAAAATGTTTCTGCTGTTTTTATCTCAAACAGCAACAAGAAAGTAATGGACACTTTCTAGAAGAACCAGTCAGTATATAAACACTTAAGAACATCTTAACCACAGAGAATAACTTTTAACCCAGTTATGAGTGGACCATTTTAAATAATGTTAGCCTTTGGTGCTTGAGAATATAACACAAATATCTGGCTTGGATTATAGTGTCTCTACAAGGAAGCTTAAACAAGTCCCAAAATATCATGGCAGGGGGAAAAAGGAGACCTAGCACCAGGGCACAGAGTTGAGGTCTGTTGAGTCTCATGAACAGGAAAAGTCAAGGTCGGCTGACATCATTAAAATTACCCCACAAGGAGGTCTCTACGTAGCCTTAGTTGATCTTGCTTGCTCAGTAATGAGGAAATCCGCAGCTTGTCTTAAATAATTTCTTTGGACTTTAAAACTACTGTGTAACAAAAGTAAAGCAAGAGCCTCAGTGATCTGCTGTGAGTTGAGAATCCAGGGATGACTAGATCTATCCCTCAGCTATCTGTTGTGAGGTGAGGATGCAGGGATGACTTAGATCTATCTCTACTTAAGACCCATAAGTCAGCTCAGCCATTCAGCTGGAACCCAGGTTTCTTGAAGATGGTGCAAAGAGAAGTTGGGAGAATGTTTCCTATATCAACAATACTTTTATGTTTTATTATCACTCAAATGCACATGTGTGGATAAGGATGAGGGTACCTGGCAATAAGCTCTGTACGGTTTACAAATGCTGTCAGTGGGGGAGATGGCTCAGCAGTTAAGAGCACTTGCTGCTCTTGCGGAGGACCCAAGTTTAATTCCCAGCACCAAATTCAGGGGGCTCACAACCCACCTGTAACTAACTCCAAGGGAGCCAGCATCTGACCTCCATAGATGCCAGCACACTTCTGACATAGACACAGACAAATCTACACACAGTCACACCCTAAATATAAACAAACAAACAAAATAAAAGTAAATTGAAAAGAAGAAAAAGTTGTAAAAACTTGTAAGCCCTGCTGCCTCCAAAAACACAGTTGAGAACAGTGACCATGGTAACTGGTTGTTCTCTGATCTTCCGCTGTTTCCCTAGAGCCTCTGGAGGGAAGCGCTACTCACTGGGCTGCCCAGTGCAAGATAAACCTGTGCGGAAGAACTTAAGTCTAACCACAGTAATAACTGTAATAAAAATGCTATGCTTGCCTCTGCCTCAGAAATGTTGAGCAAAAGTTTCTCATCTTGAACCATCAGAGCTCCAGGGAGTGATAGGATATACATGGCTTTCAATATTAATTTAACCAATCACACAGGAATGCCATAGGAAAACAGAGACTCCCTCCTGCTAGAGTGCATCAAGTAGCCGCACGTTGTACCTCTGCAGACAGCCTGTCATTTCCACTGCAGAAGCTGTCACAGGATAGAGAAAGTCTTCTGAGTGTCTGACAGCCCGACAGCCTGTTTGAGGCAGAAGGGCACAGAGGTCAAAGCCCTTGCCTAGAGTTCAAATATTTTTCTGTTACAATAACAATTTTGACGGAAATGTCAGTGTTCTGAATATATTTCCCCTAGTTCAAGTTTTACCATTAAGTGGATAGTTATTTCTGGAGCTAAAAGAGATCAAGTTTCCCAAGAAGTTTCTTCTATCAAAAACCTGTTTGTATTCATCAAAAGGTTATAGGTGTTTCATGGAGCTGTATCAATGATATTCTTGATGATGATTAAATATGTGAGATTGGGAATCATCTGTTTAGACAGCTTAAGGATACTAGTGCATAAATGGAGAGTTGGTGCCCAGATGTATAAACTGAGGCATGACAACAAGGTATGGTTAAGGGGAGGGAGAGTAGAATCAGAGGCATCTGAAAGGGCCAGAGCAGGGAGAGAAAGTAATCGAGTGAATATGGCCAGCATGAGAGGAGAGGAAGAGGGGAGAGAGAGGAAGACAAAGGAGTGCTGGCAAAGGAGATGGAGATAGATAGGTCAAGAGAGGAAGGCAAAACCATTAGACAAAAGATTGCACATAGCCAAAATGGCAGGGTATGGGATGTAGAAGGAAGCCAACTCCATGGTCTGCAGAATTCAGGGTAGGGGACAAAGCGAAATAAGTAGAACTGAGAAGAGCTACAGGTGCTGAATGAGCCTGCCTAGATGCCAGCACGTGTTTTGCTATGTTAACAGGCACCACAGATACTCATCTGTCCCTGAGAAATGGAGAATTACAAGGAGTGTGGTCTCCTTTGGGCCTGACAAGTTGAACTTAGGATTTTGTACTTAGGAAATCTACTAGGATTTAGCCCAAGTAGAACATCTGGGCTGAGGCTGTGGCTCTTCGGTCTAGTGCTTGCCTGGAATTTATGACATCTGCATTTGATCCCTAGCACTGAAACAAAAATCCTAGGATGTGACCGAGCATGTCTCTGAATCAAAACTCAGATTACTGACATTTTGTCGCAGCCACAAGAAGATACATACTTCATAGAACACAAAAGCTTGTGGTCAGAGGCTCAGGGGGTAGAGAGCTTGATATATAGATACGGACTAGAGGCTGAATCACCAATTCTCTCTTACAAATCTGGGAAGAGTAATGGACATGTGTAAACATGTGTGCCAGCACTGAGGAGGCAGAGATAGGAAGGTCCCTGGGTCTCAACAGAGACTCATTCTAGCCAATCCATGAGCTCCAGCTTCTGTGAGAAACCCTTTCTCAACTCAAAAGGTGAAAAGCAGCAGAAGAAGGCACTTGCCATTGACTTCTGGCCCATACAGGCATGTGTGCACACACGTGTAAATGTGGATTGACATGCCAGCATCCACATGAAGTTACAGATCATTTTTATCACGACTAATTTCAGAATGGTTTGGTTTTCAACAATAAGGTTTTATGGGAACAAGTAAAGAAGTCGAAAGAAAAAGCCTGAAGGTGGGGAACTAAGAAAAGTGCTATGGAAATAAAGGAAATGGGGGCAGTAAATTAAGGAAGTTTTTACATCCTATAGCCTCCTGATGGAGACACATTCAATCACATCAATTTGCACTTAAGAGGGAAAAATGGGTGTTTATCAAGATTTTTAATAATGCCACTGCTTACATAAATTAGCATGAGGCTGGCTCAGTCGATTTAAGCGTCAGTGTAAAGAGCGATTCCCATAGTAGAAGTCAATCTCCTCTCTGAAAAGACAACTACAAGCCCAGTGTACAGTAATTTCCAAGTCCTGTTTTCTCAAATAAGAGTCTTTTTACAATGATTTTTATTGTTTGAGGATTTCATAGATGTGCATAATATGTTTTGATCAGATCCACCATCCGTGCCCTTTTTTTCAATCCCTAACCTTCCCACTCCTTCCCCTCCCAACTCCATGGGACCGATCCTTTAACTCATGGAGTCCTCTGAATGTTCCTGTATGTGCATGGGAATGGGGTCATCCACTGGAGCATGACAGCTTCTCAGAGAACATGTTCCTGAAAAAACAGACTTTCCCTTCATTGGCAGCCATCAATTATCCTCATATAGGGCTGGAGCTTCATAGTCCCTCACTATCTGTGCTGAGATACACGCAGTCACAGCCACTGTGAGACCATGTGTGCAGCTGTTCTATCATGCCCAGAAAGCACTGTTTTGCGGCAAAAGTCTGTTCCTTCTAGCTCTTTCATAATTTTTCTATCCCTTCTTTGGTGATGATCCCCAAGACGTGGGAGGGAGATATGATAAATGTACAATTTAAGGTTGAACAGTTGTAGATCTCTGTGTTAACCATCATCTGCTGCAAAAAGAAGCCTCTATAATGAGAGTTGAGAGATGCTCTAATCTGTGAGTCTAAAGATCTTCTGGAGTATCAGTAGAAGCTTTTGACCCAGAGTATTTACCAGTTTTAAACCAGGGTAAGACCTGTTGTTGAGGCTGAAGACTCAGGGTAGAAATTGGATTTACATTGGGTTAGGCTGAATGACCCATAGGAAGTTCCAAGTAATGATTTTAAAATCTGATTTGATAAGTAGAATCTAAATACCTTGCTGTGGTTTGCTTTGTTTGAGTATTTGGGGGGAATATTTTTTGCCTTTATTGTGCTTGGTTTATAGTTTTTTATTTATATAATATCTTAATATCTATGGGCTCTAAAATCCTGTGCTGAACTTTGGGGTTGAGTTGGAATACATCTCCTCATAGTGTTTGTGACTGGTGCAGAATTTGCTGGTTTGGATCACAAAAAGGGAGGCAGGGGTACCAGGTAGAGAAAGGACAGAGACTGCATTGCTACAGAATTTACGAGAAGCAATATGGCATCACTAAGTTTCTCTTAATCATGTGTTGTATTACTATCAACTTTTATAGATTTAACTCAGTCTAAAAGACACAGGATGGAGTGAAGCTTGTAATATCCTTCTTGCTGCTGGGATAAGAGTTGAGGCTCCTTGCCAGGCTGTGAGCCTCTCTCCAGGGCAAATTGGCACAAGGTTGATTACATTGCTTTTCATTATGGGCCTTAACTTGATATAAATGGCTTCATCTGGGTACTCACATGGTCCCTTTCAAGTATTTATCTATCTGATCATTTTCATAAGAACATTAAATCCCATTTATAAACTCACTTGACTTGTAGAAATGCTAGACTTCTTGTCGACAATAAAGATGTCTGATTGCACAACCAATGCACCAACCAAAAGGAAATCTACAAATTAGGGCCAGGATAGAGTTGGCAAATTTAGCAAATAAAAATGTAAGGTGCCCTTGTATGAAAATGCATGGCAAACAAGACTGTCAGGATAAATGTACTCCATGTGGCATCTGACACATACTCTCGTTTTTAAATTATTCACTTGTTAGCTAAGATTCAGATTTGACTAGGTACCCTAGGCTACAAGGCAAGCCTAGCCCATGCCTTCAGAAAGTTTAAAACATCAACATATTGTTTACCCTTCATTGTTTCTCATCAATTTTATATGTCACTTGAAAACACTGCTCCCTGTTATATTCACTAACCTAATTATGTCAAACATAGTACAACCTACAAGTATTCAAAACACAGAAGAGCTAGAAAATCAGACTTTCCCATTCCAAAGCATGTTTTTCCTATGTAATTAAAAATACAACTCTTATAGCAGTTCAAAATTAACATTAAAAACACATTACTATATTTTTTTTTATTATTTCACACCTCAAGGATTCTGCTTTGAGATCTGGGATCTCTAATTTAAGGTGAAAAAAATTTAAATGGTTTACTAAATTTAGACAATCCACATACATACACATACAACAAATAACTGTGTGGTCCATATAGCAAAGATTAACCACGAATGTATATTAATCCATCACCTAAATATCAGGTCAAATCCTTTGGGCTGGACTTTTACCTATAACGTCACCTTGGGGACATAATACAGATTAGTCAGGAGGACACTACTTGTATTACTTGAGAAGAAGTAAGGACACAGTCTAATATTAAATTTGGAGAATGCCAAACTGAACCTCTTACTGTTTGGAAGTAGGAAAGACTGATAAAATAATGATAAATACATTCTAAAATCTAGAAATTCAAAGGAACATTCTACATGAGATAACATACTTTCAGAATCAGGAAACAAACAACGATAGGGGCATCCATTGGCACCCACCTTGGACCTCTGAGGGCACCTAGGCTCCAAAAGGAGTCTGCAGAGCCCCCAATAGCTCCAGAACAACTAAGAAAAAAGGCAGGTCTTATGGAAAGATACTTTTAAAAAGTGGACTCATGTAATTGGAAACAAAAGAGAGTGGGACAGAGCTGCGTGCTGTGGAGATTGACTAACCCTTACCCTTCTATACCCTTAGCCACCAGGTATCAACCAGCAGGCTGCAAGCATAAAAAGGTGTGCCTGGATGAGTTGTAGCGTAACCAGCACTGAAAACCAGGGAGGTATGTGGTGGCCTGGAGCTTCTGTAGAAATAGGTCAATACTGAATAGGTCCAGCCCTAGGCCCCCTGGCATCTGACCCCCAACATGCAGCTACCATGACTGTAGCCCATGCTACTTGCCCTGCTGAGAGACAGAGAATATGGTATAGCACTACTGCCCACAGGCTACAAGCACAGAAGTTGAGCCCAGTGAGCCTTGGAGTAGTTGTGCAGCAGGTAGGAGCTCTCACAGAACCTGTCTCTTTGCCCTGCCTAACCCCAACATCTCCCACCTCTGGGCATCAGCAGGCTATCAGAGACAAGTCTCAGTGATGGTTCAGTATTTACAGTGTGTCAGACACCAGAAACCTTGTAGCAGACCAATGACTCATTGCAATGAATATTGACATGGGGTATTGTTTGGGGAAAAAAATAAACAAGCAAAAGAACAGAACAAAATACTATTTGGCACACTGCAGTCTCCAAGGCCACTCGGACAAATGAATGTCTGATGGGGAGGTGGGAAAAATGGAGGAACAGAGCAGTGAGGGGCAGACTTCGAGACATGGTGATAGGTGTGAGGAAGCTGCTGTGGACAGGGGAATAGGTCCTAGCTAAGAATGACCGATGGTGTGAGCAGCTGCCTAGAGCTTCTGCACACTCAGCCCCCCCACACAATGCCCAGCCTCACGATCACCTTGGTTCTAAATGATAAGCATGCCCAAGATGAAGAACGATTCAGTTTATGGATTGAACCTCCTTGAAAGACCTCTATGGTCCATGCTGCCCCTGGAGGCCATGTTGGTGTCCGTGGTCTACTGCCGTAGACCATGTTGAAGCCTAGATTCATGTAGATATCTATGGTCCTATAGCAGCCATGGGTTGTAGAGATGTCTGTGGTCCATCTTACCACCAATATGCATATGTCTGTGGTCTGTGCCACCATCTGATGTCTTGTTGATATATGTGGCCATGCTGCCACAGGAGACCATGTTGACCTGAGTAGATGCGATGTCATCTGAGGCCATTTTGAGGTCTGTGGTTCGTGCTGCCACTGACGGCCATGTCTAGGTCAGTGGTCCTACTGCAGCTGGGGGTTATTTTGAGAACTGTGGTCCACGTTACCTCTTGAGACCATGTGAACAACCATGGTCTGTCTGTAGTACCACCGGAGACCATGCTGAGGTTCGTGACATATGCTGTCAACAGAGACCATGTGGAAGTGATCTATGCACTCACTGAGTATAAAGAACAAGGAAGCTATGTCTGCAGCAGTATCATGTCTGCAGACTCACAGTTGGGAAAGGGGGGACATAGAAAGCTTCTGTCCATCCCCATTCCACCCCATGCTTCTCCCTAACATAGCCTAGACAGAAAACCATTAAAGAGAACTCCTTTAAAATAAACATGATGAGGATACTGATGGCTTCTGACCAGGGGTGCAATTGGAGAAGGACTCAGTTTCTTTAAGTGCTAGCTAGGAGTTTGAACATGTGCCAGGAAGTATATGGGCACCACAAACTGGACTTTGTTCTTTTGGTTTGGGGTTTTTTCTTTCTATCTTATTTTTTGTTCCTTCTTCTTATAGTTTTTAGGGGAAGATCAGAGGGTTGGGGGCAGTAGACCTGAGAGGACTGGGAAATGAGTATGATCAGGGTTCATAGGGTGAAATTCCCAAATAATCAATAAAAATACTATGTAAAAATATTTTTTCAAGAAAGAAAACTCTTGGTCTTACAACCAGTTGACACTGAAAGACACATATCATAAAATCACTTCTTCCTGAGAAAGGCAAGCCAATACTTTGCTTGATTTATTACCTAAAATGAAGCTTAAGAAGGGACACATGGCACAGTGAGAACTCCAAATGCCAGGATGACAAACGCTATTTCTCTATTTCAAAGGACAAATCACTGATGCAGAAAAAAGCAAATTTTCAAAGCACTCTGTCAAGGTACCATGAAAGGAATTAAAGTAGCACAGTAAATCCCACCTTGAGCTAAGAGCCTGTATCATAACACTGACAGGAGATGCACAGTGGGACACTCCAAAGGTACAGAAAAGCATCTTGTCCCTTAGATGATATGGTTTAGATGAGAGGGCACACTCCACTTGTGAAAGGTAAATTAATGTTCAGTTCAAGCTAAGAACCAGAAAGTTCTAGAATGAGGTGGTTGTTTTCCAAATATAAGGCATTGCTTGCTAATCATGTAACTTTCATCTCCCAAACACCATTTGACCTTCCCCCGCCAGAGGGTAGTAATGATATCTAATAACTCACAACTGACTGTAACTCCTGCTGTGGTGGATCTGAGATCCCTGGTTTCCTTGGACACTGCACTCATGTGTACACACTAATAGGTATACATGCATACAAATTACTAAAAATAATAATTTTCTTAAATCACATAGATTAATAGTAGTATACCATTTTCAAAGTATAGGAATTATCTTATTTGATCTTTTCAGATCTCCATATGATCTAATTTAATCAGGAAGAGAAGAATTCCAGTATCATGTGTCCAACTATGTCACCCATGAATAAAACAACTGGATGGGAATTTTTAGTTTTAATAATCTTTAGATAATTTTTATTTTTATTGATTATCCAGGTTCCAAATGGGGTCTTACATGACCCCATTTGTGTGTGTGTGTGTGTGTGTGTGTGTGTGTGTGTGTGTGTGTGTGTGCAAATTCATGCATGTCAAGCGTGTCAAATTTTAGCATCTGATTTTGTCAAACTCACAAGACCATAACCAAAGTGTTTGGGCTCTTTTCTAAATCAAGTAACAGAAATAATTCCACCTTCCTCTCTGTCAATCATCTTTCACCTCAGTCTAATTACAAGGTTTTCTACTGTGAAAATCAGTTTTAAAAATAATTTATGCATCCGTGTGCAACTCAAGTATGAGTTTAAATGAAAATCTTAATAAATGCAACTAATTGATGTTAATTTACATGTTCCTCAATGATTATCATTGGTTTCAGGTAAATAGTCTGAGGCTCCGGGCTGCATCCTAAATACTAGAAATGGCAGTGCCTACGTGGAACTAGATGCAAGGTCACTTTGGGACAAAGACATTCATCTAGGGAACTGTCTGTGAAACTCCAGAAAACCCAGAGTGTGCTCACAACAAGCAAATAATCAAAGTTCTGTGCAATTCATTTTCATAAAAATGAGATTAAAACTATTTGTTCATTTATAAATATGAATTAACTTCCAATGTGTATCAGGCTCTGCTTGCAGCACTGCAAATTCTGTGGAGAGAAATTAAAAGGCTGGCCCTGCTCCCTGAGTCTGTGTAGAACTAGAATTAGATCCAGTCTGCAAATATGAGGAAGAGCTTTCCCATAGAGCTCTGAAGTAGTAAAAGGGAACACTGTCCAGAGTACTTGTATAAATGGGATGGGAGAGGAGGAGCCGAAGGAGCGTGATTTACAATGCAGCTAGAGAGAAGCCCAGGGTAGGAGCAACTGTAGCACAGGATGGTCCTAAAGATAAAATGGGGGCCTCAGAGTGGCAGTGAGGAGGAGGCCTTAAGGAAGGAAGACAGAACACATTTGAACGTGTCAGTGTAAGGGGTAATACCAGGAATTCAAAGACTAAACAATAAAACATGTTCACATAAAAATAAAAGAATGCTGAAGGAGCTGAAACTAGAGCTCAGATAGAGCTCTATGGTGGATTGAGCAGACTGTAATGTCAGCTCTTGGGAAGGTTGCTCCAGTAATAGTTTGGTTAAGCCTCGCAGATCACTGATAGTGAGAGAGGATGAGCACTTGGCATGGAATGGGTGACATTAAGGCAGCAGGTTGCATAATGGAACAACAACAAATGTACCACATGATGGATCCAACTGGGACTTCTCTTACCAATATTTGGAATTGGTTAAAAACAAGGATGAGAGGGCTGGTGGAACAAGGGTTCCCAAGATTCTAAATGTCATGTCTTAGATGGATGGTGATTGTCACGAAGGCACTGAGAGCCCATGAAGAACGAAAGGTTTGAAGTAAGAGCCTACATGTTAATTTTTCCTTTTTGGTCTTGAACTCAACCAATAGCCGTTAAGAAAAAAGAGAAGGAAGGCACCACAGAGGCCCCCGAAGGATGTCAATAGACATACATTTCCAAATCACTCATTTATGAGAAGTAATTAATGTCTTAGCATAAATGCTATTCCCTAAGCAGAGAGTGTAGAGGAAGAAGAGGAGCAGATGTGAACCAAGCTCAGAAAAGCTTTCTGATCCAAAGAAAAGGGGTTTCTGAGTCTACAGAGAAGCAGCACATGGAGAGAAATGTAGGCACACGCAGGAAAGGGAACAAGGTCAGATCTGTTTCAAGGCAGTGACCATATCAAATGCAATTCAAAAGTCACATAAGATGAGAATAGAAATCATTCTTCAGGTTTATCAATATAGTGGACATGTGGTATACAGTGGAAGCGTGGTAGAGTAGTGGACTCATGGGATAGTAGACACATGGCATATGGTAGACACATGGCACACTGTTGGCATATGATGTGCAGTTTTGGTAGTCCAAATAAAAATGGCCTCCAAAGATCCATAGAAAGTGGCATTGTTGGAGTAGGTGTGGCTTTATTGGATGAATTATGACACTGGGGGTGAGCTTTGAGGTTTAAGAAGCTCAAGCCAGACCTCGTGGCTCACTATCTCTTCTTTCTGCCTGTGGATTCAGATGTAGAACTTTCAGCTGCCTTCCAGCACCTTGTCTGCCTGCATGCTACCTTGCTTCTCACCATGCTGATAATGGTCTCAACCTCTGAACTGCAAGCCAGCCCAACTGAATGTTTTCCTTTATAAGAGTTGTGGTGATCATGATGTTCCTTCACAGCAATGAAACCCTAAGTAAGATAACAGTGACAGACAATAGTTGGACACATGGCATATAGTAATCATTTAGTATAACCTGGGCATATGGCATACAGGCAGGTAGAAAAGAAAAAAATGTTGGTGGCTAGATGAGGGGTAGTAAGAGCTCATGTGAGCAGGAAAGGCCATCGAGAAGCATTCATCTGTTTAAAAAAAATTGCCTAAACAACACGGAGAAGGGCTACTCTAATTGAAAGCCTCTTAAAAAGTTCAGTTCTACCCAAGCACCATCAGTACAAGAAATACTGTCCTCAGAAGTGTGTGGCAGATTCAGGATATCAAACTATGTGGTAGGCAGAATGATCAAGAAGCATGTAGAAAAGAAATGAAGAAAAGTAACAAAAAATGAACAAACAATAATAACAAAAGTAAGCAACAACAACAAAAATACTATGTTGGAAAAATATGAATGAAATTGGGTGTTTTTAGTATTGAGGAAAGAAACACCTTTTTCTGAAGCTCTCTGAGAATATTCTGTTAAAGAAAATGAAAGCCCAGTCTTGAATGTTGACCACCTCCATATGTAATTCATGCCTTGAGAGTTAAGAGTGATACATTAATCAGTACAATTGCCATAGCAAAAGTGAAAGAAAAAGAAAATAAAGCTGGGTTTTTTTAAGCAACAAGAATTTGTTTCTTACAGTTCTAGAGGATGGGGAGTCTAGGATGCTGGGACTCCAAGCACAGACTCTATTTAAGTGATATGGTAAAGCTAGTTTCATTGTAAGGCCTTCTCTGTGAGCCTTTCTCTCTGTGTGCTAATATAGCCATCTCCTGGAGCATTTTGAGGGAACAGTGCTCCCTGATGCAGACAGAAAGAGATCTCTGATGTGACTACCTGTGAATAAACTACTCTTGTAAGACCAGGATCCCATGCTTACAATCTCAATGCTAATTATTTCTATAATAGCCAAATTCTATCATATTGGGTGTTAGGAATTTATACAGGGATTTTAGGGGATTTTAGAGGATTCAGACTTTCATCCATTACAAATGAGAATGAATCTTAAAAACTGCATTGATGTTTAATGCAGTCTTTCCTCAGTGTCTATAGTGGATTGGTTCCAGACTCCCCTTTGGTTAAGTCCTTTGTATGAGTGCCACAGTAGTCACATATAATGTCACATCCTCTTGTGTGGTTTTAAAATTATCTCTGGGGTCAGAGAATCAGTTTATACTAGAGCATTTCTGTAGTATATGAAAGATTTGTTACTCAGTAATATGGGGCTAAAATTTATCTCTGGTCATAGTACATGCCTATGATACTAATACTCAGGAGCAGAGACAGGAGTATCTTGAGTTCAAGGCCATCTTGATATACAAAAAAATTAATTAACTGTGCATTTATTACAAAAAATAAATTAACCATCTCTGCATTATTTATAACACCTAGCATAATATAACTGGAATATAAATGGCTGTCATCCCATATTGTTTGTGGAATAATGACATAGGGAAATATGTGCACATTGAATACATTATGTAACTATTTTTTCACATTTTCAGCCTGAGCATGGCTGAATTCACAAACACAGAGTTGAGTACTGAAAGGGCTGACTGTACTCCAAATGTGGAGGAAAACAAAGTGATTTAGAATTCGGGAATACAAGGCCTTGAAAAGTTAATTTGATCCAAGTTTTGTGTACCATACTATCCTTCTATCCTCCTCACAAAATGCATATGTACAACAAATATATGTCTTGGCCAACAGTACATGAAAAAAATGTTCAATTCCACCAAATATCAGGAAAATAGCACTCAGAATAGTGAGGTATCGTCACACCCCTGGAAGGATCTTATCAGAAAGAATAAAGATAGCATGTATTGGTGAGGAAGGGAAGAAAAAGAAACTTTTAAATCCATGCTATGGTCAGAATGTAGACAAGTATCAAAATAGTATGGGGGTGCCTCATAAAAACTAAAAGTAGAATGATTATATGAGTGATCTATATACCCAAAAATAATATAGTCTTTATGTTGAAGCAATGTTTGTCACCCCATGTTCACTGCTACTCATGTTAGCCAAGAAATGGGAAGAGCCTCAGCATCTATCATCTGATGGACAAATAAAGAAAATATGGAATATATCCCCCAATGGAATACTATTTAGTCATGAAAAAGAACAAAAATTGCTACTATACTGATAAATAGGGATAATATATTAAATAAAACACCCCAGGAATGTAACTATCACATGATCTCACTCATAAATAGTATCTAAAATGTTGGTCTTACACAAATTAAGAATAGAATGGTGGTTTTTTAGAGAGAACAAAGGAAGTTGGAAATGGAAAAAGACTGCTCAATGGGTACAAAGTTAGCTGGAAGCAAGTTCTGGTATGCTATTTTGCATACCAGAAACAATGTATAACAATGTAATGTGAATTTCAAATGTCAGAAATGATGAGTTAAATAACTTTAACCCACCCATGTAGAAAAGATTAATATCCATGGGTTTAAATATGCTTAATCTGATTTAAGCATCATTTATTGCATACATTTAATGATACTGCCTGACACCTATTAGTATGACCAACTCTATATTTTATGCATCAACTGAAATATATTTTATAGTGGGTAGGTTAATGAGCAGGGGGAAGGAGGATCAGATAGGGGGATTACATTTGAAATGTAAATAAAGAAAATATCTAATAAAGCTTAAAATAAGAAATTTATTTTATAAATAAAAGTATATTTGTAATTGGTAAAGAAAAAATCAATTATTGTACGTGTAACTGTGCCTTGGAAGAATGAAATATTCCTAGAACAGAGAATGAAAACAGCATAATCCATACATGTTCACATTTTTTCTCTTAATAGGTGAGATGGATGGATGGAATTTCTGTCTTTGTATTGATTTACTGCATCTTTATCCACAATCACCAAGTGACAGAGAACTTCCTCACTGAGCGTGGGATTTCACCTACATAGCTTGCAGTGTTCTTGGCTTCATTCATCTCACAGTTCCATGGGTTACTATAGCAGTTCCAACTTTAATTTTGCTTTTCTGGGATCCTACCAAACATTCTTAAGCCCCTGCTAAACACAGGATTTACCTACAGCTTCAGTGGTCAGACCACAAACCTCCAAAGACAGGTGAGACTTACAACCTCCCCTGGATCTACGGCTGATCCTGAAATCTAAAATTCCCCAAATACTTAAATCTCTTTCTCTACCTCTTAGATTATTGTTCCTTAAAGAATTCTAGGATTCTTTCTAGGGTCTGTGAATGATTTTCTAGTAGGTACCACTCTGAGAACAAAGAGATCCTGAGCTCATTTTGGTCTAAGTTGCTTATTCATGGTGGGATACTCTGAGTTCTTGGGTTGTATGTCCCCTGCCAATCTGCTGATGGGGAAATAGGGTTTAATCTTCATAGGATAAGAGTAATATCTTTAAGTCTCTAGACTATCCCTTCCACTGCAGCCTAGTATGAAAAGGAGTCTTGCCTTGTCTAGGTGGTCATAAGAACTCAGGTGTGTTAATTTGCCTTCCTCATTGAAATTCCTATTTCTCACATGAAAAACTTCTCCAAGGCTACCTCCAAGCATTGTGGACTTCTTTAGGCTCATACCCACGAGTTTCAGTTCATTGCATAAAATCATGCTTCTTCTAAGATTTAAAAGTTTTAAATATTTTAGTGATGGAAAGGAAGTGAAATATGTCCAAGTTCTAGAAATTGAGTGTCAGCCTAATAAGGCAAGGACCTAAAATTATTGTCTCCTTCAGTGAATTAGTTCAAAGGAAGAAAGCTGTAAACTAAAGCTTCTTTGATCATGAAAAATGTAACTGCTATATAATATACCCCAAAACTTACTGCTCTGTCTCCTGCCCTTAGAACTAATTGCAAGAAAATCAAGGGCAACAGGTCCAGGGTTGATTCTGAAGCAATTTCGTGGTAATTTAGAGTAATTGGGATTTTTTTTATGACAGTTGCTATAAAGAATATATAGCTTTGGTATTCCTTGTGACAGTTCTTTGAATTACACCTACAGAATAAGAAGTCTGAGGCAGGCCTTTTAATTTATGATGATACACCCATTCTGTCACCCATGGGCTAGCATTTCAAATGAGGAAGAAAAAAATAGCCTCTGGGTATAATGAGAAGTGCCTTCGAGTGCTCTCGTGGTGTCCAGATTCATTTCTGCCCACACGCACATCCACACCGCCCTGATGCAGCCCTCTGAAGGCAATCTTCAGCTTGTAGCCAAATGGCAACTCCTCTGAAATCCTAAGTGCTAAGTGAAATGCTGAAAACATGCAAAAATCTTAATTAGTAAAGGATCAGGAAAAAAAAGTAAGTGTTCTATTAATAATTAGGCAAAACTGAAACATGGTAACAAGTGCTCAGACTGAGACAGTCACAGCCTCCTCAGCACAAATTACATTTGATCCGAGGAAGGGCTCTTAAGAGCCAAGTGTATAAAGATGTTTTCAGTATCTTCTCTCCTGTTCAGTGTCCCTGCTGTGTGGGCCCCACTATAATGAGATGCTGGCATTTAGTGGAACACTTGGACTGTTCAATTAGATTTCCTTTATTCCTAACTGTTCTCCTTTAAAATGAGTGAATGCAAAGCCAATTATCTCTTAGAAGCTTGCTTTGAGTTGCATCGACAGACTTCCCACATGTTTGACAACTATCTCTCTGAGACACTGTCCTTAATTCAGATGTAAGGAAGAAGAAAAAGGAATGACCTCAATGTCTGTGGGAATCCAATTGAAATCATAATGCCTCACTTGCCAAATGGAGCTGTAGACCAAAGTCTGGCTCTTTGAAGTGTGCACTCCATGTTAGCTGTATCGTCATTGCCTAGGCCTCCTCACTCACTGCAGAACCCTTGACCCAGAACATGCACTTTAATGAGATCTTGGGTGGTTTGTATCAGCATGAATGGTTGGGAAACATTTGATATGAAATCATCAAAACTCAGAGAAAAATATAACCCTTGGGGAATGCACCTGCTTCTGTATAGAACTACAACAACAACAGCAGCAACAACAGAGTGTCCATTTTCTGTCTCACCAAAAATGGTGATCACAAAACACAGTTTCAGCCATGCTCAAAGATACAAGGTAGATCCAACTACTGCACCAGCCATCAGCAAAATCAACCAAGACTTCCAGACCTGCTCACACTGTTCTGTTTCCCAATCTCCTTCACTTCCCTGTGACTAGGAAGGAGTGACTGTAGCTGATGAAATGGGAGTGAAAAGGACTGCTTCCCTGTAGAGGTGTAGGCAATTAGTATCCTTTCTCTGTGCTTTCTCCTTAGAAGTCTTCATGGAAGACTCATGTGGATGTACAGAGGAAATGGGGTAGGGACAGAAGCAGAAGGGAACAAATAATTCCATTTTTTGTCTCTACACTAAAATAGTGAATACTGAGTATAGACTTTTAGCAATATTGATGCCATTTTTCTCTATATACCAAAATAGTGACTACTGAGTATAGAGTTTTAGAAATAGTTATAGAAATATGAAGCAAACCAGAATATCTCTCCTAACACATGGAGGACAGCTGTCCTCATACAGAATTCTTGGCCCTCAGCATGTTTTATCTGAGTGAGATATAAGTTTCTATGACAGGGTTTGTATTATATCAGTATAGTCTTACCTCTGCTGATAGATACAATTGGCTGTCTACATATGAAATGCATGAAGAAAAGAAAAATTTACCCATTGCTTGGGCAAGAACTAAGGCACTTATGTTTTTGGCTCAGCATGCTGTCAGAGGCGCCACTGTCACCATAAAACATCTAGTGTAGCTTGCAAATACCCAATGGTGTTCAGCTCTGGGTGGCATAGAGCTATAATACAATACCATACCTTGACTTAAAGCCTGATAAATAGAACAATAAACCTTTCTAGGTTTAGGAGGGAGGGGAAAGGTTCTCATAAAGTTCTAATAAAAACTCCCTTTTCCCTTAAAATGTCCTGTTTTATGTTCATCAGAGACTTTATCTATGTGTTCCTAAGGTATCCTATAGTTTCTACGGGCTTTCTATAAAGCAAGCATAAAATTATAGAACATGAATGTACCTTGTTAGCAAGAATACCTTTATCTGATTTTCATTTTGTGTTAATGTATACCATATGTGCACAGATGCCTGCAAAGGCCAGAAGAGGACATTGAATCCCTTAGATATGAAGTTATGGGAGGTCTTGAGCCACCAAAGGTGAAGGCTGGGAACCAAACCCTGGTCCTCTGGAAAAGCAGAAAATGATGATATCACTGAGCTATTTCCAGCCCTTCACCAGTTACTCTTTAACTACTGCTCCCTGACTCTCAGAAAGAAAGGACCCAGGCTACCCTCAATTTTCAAAGCTCTACCTGACACTGAGCCATGGTTTATGATTTTTTTAAGATGACTTTGATAATGTCACTTCTTAGAAAATATGATACAGGCTTCCAAATATTTATTTCAAGTATAGAAATGCCACTCTGAGGTTGCAACCATGCTAGTCTGCATTTGCCTTCCTTCCCAAGGTTAAACACCGATAAAGACACAGCAGCAGGAAAGGATGTACCTTAACTATTCTTGAGAAACATCTCCCCTCCCTTTCCCTCTTGCCCCCCTCCTCCTTTCCCCTGTTCTCCCCTCCTCTCTTCTCCTCTCCTTCCCCCATGCCTAAATTTGTTCTAATTTTCCTTAATAAACGAAATTCACTTCATGAAAAAAATAATAAAAAGACTCAGTCAGATATCTACTTAATCAGTCAAAACTGCTTAGAGAAATGTTGACATAAGAGAACTATTGATATAATATTAAAGAAGTCATTATTGAACACATATCAGTCATAAATTTGTCTAAGTTTGAACATAGTGCATTATATTTATCAATAGTGAAATATAATATGAACTTTAAGTCAAAAGACATAATTATTGGATGTATGATTTGTGTTCAAATTTTCCCTGCTTAATGAAGTTATGAGTGGCTTTGAAAGAAAAGTCCTTATCTTTTTTTTCCTGTCTCCCCCACCACTACCCAGTACCTGATCCTGCTCCCTTCCCCTCCTCCTTCTCTCTCCCACCCACATAGCTCTCTCCCTTTGCATCCTGTGATTATTTTGTTTCCCCTTCTTTTTCTTTTTTTTTTATTGGATATTTTCTTTATTTACATTTCAAATGCTTTCCCCTTTCCAGGTCTCCCCTTCGGAAACCCCATATCTTATCCCCCCTCCCATGCCTCATGAGAGTGTTCCCCCACCCACCCACCCACTCCTGTCTTCCTGCCTTGGCATTCCCCTACTCTGGAGCATTGAACACCCTCAGACTCAAGAGCCTCTCCTCCCACTGATGCCCACAAAGCCATCCTCTGTCACATATGCTGCCGGAGCCATGGATCCTTATCTTATGGAGATATGAAAAACACATGGAGTCTGGGCTTTGGCTTTTCATAGCTGGAGTGGGGGAAGGATCTAACATCTAAAATGACCCTTTATGAAGCAATCACAAAGCAAGGCTGCTTGATGGTTACATTAGAATCATTATATCATTCTCTTTAATTCTGTGAATATTTAAATTATTGTAATAAATTATTTAAGACATAAAATAAGCAAACCAAGGCCTCTGAATTAATATGTTGTCACTTGAAACTCATGACTTGCAGATCACTCTGGGTCAGGAGAGGTAAAAGTTCACAAAAGTTTCCTCAGTCCTTTAATGCCTGCTCTGCACACAAGGCTGTTATGATTAAATTTAATCAACTATACTAATTTGCATTAATAGCTGGGCATTGCTGGATATTTCAAAGAAAAATCCATTTCTAGAAAAAAAAATCAGTTCAGCTAATGAGCATTTTGAGATTGTTAGCTTTAAATTGTCTTACCCTGTCTGCCCTTCTCATACATCCTGATGGTGAGACAGCCTCTCAATATGGGTAATCCTTTAATTTATTTATCTTAACTCCAATGAGTCATCTTCTTCTTTAAATTTAATTGGCATGTATTATAAGCTGAATTTTCCAAAGTTTCTCATAGTTATCCAAATTTCCTTAGGCATCCAAGTGAATTAGACATATTTCACATTTTGGCTTAATCATGCTTCTCTGTCTAAAAAAGAAAATAATTAAGATTCCATGTCCCTGCAGAAGTTTCTATATGCTCTGTCCCAAGGAAATTTTCAGAATTGCAAATGGAAGTTAGACTTTAAAATTTCAGAATCATAGTTTATAAATCAGGATATAACCAATTTGACTTTCAATCCAAGCAAAGGGTACTTGCAGTTCTAGTGTGGATGTATGACAGTGAATCTTGATCATCTACTTAATTGGATTATGAAGCACCAGGAGATTAATTCAACACACTTCTAGATATGTCTGTGAAGTTGTCTCCAGGAAGGTTTACTAAGGGGGTGAGTGTCCTGAATGTAGGATGTGGGTGGCACTGTCTACTAGTCTAGGAGCCCAAATGACACAAATGGGGGAAAGGAGAAGCCTTATTTTCTCTCTCTCTCTCTCTCTCTCTCTCTCTCTCTCTCTCTCTCTCTCTCTCTCTCTCTCCCTCCTCGCCCCTTGCTTACCATATGCAGGTTAGCTTATCCCATCACACACTCACATGCTGTCATGATGGACCAGTATTTCTCAACCTTCCTGATGCTGTGACCCTGTAATACAATGCCTCATGGATGGTGACCCCAACCACAAAATTACCTTCATTGCTAGTTCCTAACTGTAATTTTGCTATTGTCATGGACCATAATATCTGATACATAGTATATCCAGTATGGGACCCCCATGAAAGGGTTGTTTGACTCCCAAAGGGGTCACAACCCACAGGTTGAAAACCACTGTGGTGGAATATACTCTTGAGCCTGTATAATTTTTTTCTTCATATTTGTTAGTTTTCTTATCACTGTGACCAAATATCTAACAAACCCCAACCTAATGGAAGAAGGATTTCTTGTGGCTTGTAGTTGAAGAAAGTGCAATCCTTCATGGCAGGGAATGTATGATACCTGGAGGGACAGAGACTATGACTGCAGGGCCATGGGGCTGCTTATACACACCTTGGCAGATTAGGAAGCACAGACCTAAGGTTGGAACGGAGTCAGGTGATAGTCTATAAGGTCTACCACAACGTCAGTGAGTCATTTACTTTCTCCAACTAAATTCTACCTCCTACAGATAGCACTGTCTCCCTGAACAACACCACCATCTGGGTACCAGCTATGCAAACACATGAGATTATGAGTGATATTTCATATTCACCCACAAAATCCCCACATGTTGGTTTGCTTGGGTATTTTGTCAAAATGATGAAAAAATAAGTGTGTCAATTTTAAATGAATAAAATGTGAAAATAATGTGGACATAGATATCACTAATTATAAGGTTAGACTAAGAAACTTAAATACTGGGAGGAAAAAGATGGGGCTTTCCATCAGGGAAATGTTATGGTGAAATTCTTTTTAAATTAATTAATTTGCTTCTATGTAGGGACAGAATCATCAAAACAGGATTTTCTCATTTCTGTAACTGTTTCAGCCGTCAAAGATCATCTAGGAAAGGGATAAATATTATAACCTCAAACTTCAAGACCTGCTTCCAGCTCCATTGCCTTCCCTTCTATGAAGGCCTGCTGGTTCCCAAAACCTCCCAGGTTAGACCCCATGCCTATCCTCTGTCTGACTAGTACATTTGGAAACAGCCAGCACATGTGCCCTGCATGTCATTGTGCCTCCCCCCCCAAGCACCTCTCCCTAACCCCTGCAGCTCGATTGCCTTCTTTCCCAAGGAGGCCTGCCAGGCCCCAGGAACACCCAGGATAGACCCTGCTCCACCTATCCCCTTCCTGCTGGCTCGACCTGGGGCACAGCCAGCAGAGTTGAGCAATATTCTGTTCCCTGAGCTCCAGTGTTAAGCCCAAGGGTCTGCCTGCCTCCCTGAGAAGTCCTGTCAGCATCACAAACATCTGTGAACACCAGAAATAGCCAGATCATTACAGACCAGCATAAGAACACAACCAACAAAAGCCAAGACAATATGGTACTACTAGAGCCTAGCTAACCTAACACAACAAGCCCTAGATATCCTAACATAGCCTAAGCACAAGAAGATGACCTTAAATGCAATTTTATAATGATGTGACAGGCCTTCAAAGAGGAAATGAATAAATCCCTAAAAGAAATACAAGAAATCAACCAAACAGTTAAAGGGATAAATAAAACTGTTCAAGACATGAAAATGTAAATTGAAGCAATAAAGAAAACACAAATTGAGGGAATCTTAGAGATGGAAAACCTAGAAAGAGAACAGTACTACAGACATAGCATCACTGACAAAATACAAGAGATGAAAGAGAGAATCTCAGGCATAGATGATACAATTGAGGAAATCAGTCAAAGAAAATGTAAATCTAAATATTTTCTAACATAAAACATCCAAGAAATCTGTGACACTACAAAAAGACCATACCTAAGAATAATAAGAATAGAAGAAGAAGACTCCCAGCTAAATGGCCCAGAAAAATATTTTCAACAAAATCATAGAAAACTTTGTTAACCTAAAGAAAGAAATTTCTCTAATCATATAAGAAGCTTACAGAATACCAAATAGAATGGACCAGAAAACTCCTACCATATAATTATCAAAACACTAAGTGTACAGAAGAAAGAGTATTAAAAGCTTCAAGGGAAAAGGGCCAAGAAACATATAAAGGCAGATCTATCAGAATTACACCCAGCTTTTCAACAGAAACTCTAAAAGACAGAAGGGCCTGGGCAGATATCTTGCAGACCCTAAAAGACCGCAGATGTCAACCCAGACTACTATACCCACCAAAACTTTTAATCATTATAGATGGAGAAAACAAGATATTCTACAAAACATATTTGTAAACAATATCTATCCACAAATTCAACTGTACAGAAGATACTTAAAGGAAAACTCCAACCCAAGGAGGGTAGCTATATCCAAAAAAACTCAGGAGATAAATAACACCACACCAGCAAAAGCAAAAGAAAGGAAGTGAGTCCCCCCGCCCCCAACCAACAACATCAAAATAACAGAGTCATGGTCATCAATTTATCACAGCACAAATGGATTCAATTCCGCAATAAAAAGACACAGGCTAACATAATGGATGTGAAAACAGGATCATCATTATATACATCATTCTGCTGAAACACACCTCAGCAATAATGATAGATATTACCTAAGAGTAAAGGGCTTGGAAAAGGTTTTCCAAGCAGTCAGATGCAAGAAGCAATTTGGGTTGTCATTCTACTATCTAACAAAATAGACTATCAACCAAAATTAATCAATGAGATGGGGAAGGACACCATACTCAACTCAACAAAGGAAAAGTCCACCAAGGTAGACATTTATCTCAATTCTGAACAATTATGCCCCAAGTATAATGGCACCAATACTCATAAAATAAACATAACTAAAGCTTAAATCACACATCAAGCCCAACACCTTGATAGTGGGAGACTTCAACACACCATTCCCACATATGGACAGATCATTGAGATAGAAACTAAACAGAGAAATAATGAACCTAACAGATGTTATGAATCAAATAGACCTAACATGTATCTACAGAATATTTCACCTAAACTGAAAAGAATAGACCACCTTCTCAGCACTTCACTGTACCATCTCCAAAATTGACCATATAGTTAGTCACAAAGCAAGCCTCAACAGATAAAAGAAAAGATAAATAACCCCTTGTATCTTATCACTACCATGTACTAAGCTGGTCTTCAATAACAACAGAAACAACAGAAAACCTACAAACTCATGGAAACTGAACAGCTCTCTAGTCAATGATGACTGGGTCAGAGGAGAAATGAACAAAGAAATTAAATACTTTATATAATTCAATCAAAATGAGAGAGCATACTCAAACTTATGGGATATAATGAAAGCAGTGATAAGAGGAAAGTTGATAGCACTAAGTGCTTTCATAAAAAAGTTGGAGAAATCTCATAGTACCAACTTAACAGCACATTAAAAGTTCTAGAACCAAAAGAAGCAAACACCCACAAGAGGAGTAGACAGCAGCAAATAATCAAATTGAGGGTTGAAACCAATGAATTAGAAACAAAGGGAATAATTAGAAGACTCTACGAAACCAAGAGCTAGTTCTTTGAGAAAATCAACAACACAGACAAACCCTTAGCCAAACTGATGAAAAAACAAGACAGTACCCAAATTAACAAAATCAGAAGTGAAAAAAGAACATAACAAGACACCAAGGAAATCCAAAGAATCATTAGATCTTACTTCAAAAGCCTGTATTTCACAAAAGTGGAAAATCTAAACAAAATGAATTCCACTTACCAAAGTTGGATCAAAATCAAGTAAACTTTTTAAATAGTCCCATAAACACTCCAAAAATAGAAGCTGGTGTTCTTTGTCTGGCCTCATTGAGAGAGGTTGCATGAAGTCCTGATGAAACTTGATGTGCCAGGGTGGGTTGATACTGGGCATGGACTAATTCCCATCTGAGTAGAATGGAAAGGGGAAATGGGAGAAGAGGATGGTAGGGTGGGACTGGGAAGAGAGAGCAAGTGGGGCCCACAATTAGCATGCAACATGAATAAATAAGTAACTTAATGAAAAAAATACAAGAAAAATATCACCCACATGGACACAAAAGTTGATTCAGGTGCCTCAGCAAACTCTGTGTCAATATCTGATAAAGATAAAAACATGAAAATTTTTTCACCAAGCTCATCTATTCTTAAGTATATAATGACCAAATTAAATACAATGACTTATCAAAATGCATACACTATAGTGTTGAGAATAAGACTTTCATAATTGGTCCAAGATGAAAAATAACTACATGCCCACAGCTAGTAGAGTACATAAATAAACCATAGAACATTCACAGGAGATCCAAATTAGAGCCTCTCAGCTATAAATCATACATTTCACTGTTATTAACATTTTTCTATGCCTAAAAATGCTCATAAATTGGTACTGGTCCTCCTGAAATCTTGTCCTGATTTCAGTACAAGAAAACTTGTCTTGAACAATATACTGAATTGTTTTCCTGCTCTGAGCTGGGATTGGCATTGCTGAGATACTTTTCTTAAAAGAGTGGGATATAAGTATAATGCTGTTAGAATGAACCTTTTAGTGTGTCAAATTAGCCCATTCTAGCCTGTCTCATATTACTTCCGGATACAAATACACTTGAGATATTATTAATGTTAAAACATCATTTCCTGAAAATCCATGGTAACTAAAAAATGTATGAAACATGCATAGTAATACCTTAAATATATGCTAACACTGAAGATATTAGCATGTTTCTGTCCAAATGATCAACCAGCAAAAATATTCTGAAGCAATGGGATATAGGGTTTATGAAGAAGTATGGAAAGATATCGATATGTGTAATAGGCTATCCATTGTATGTGCTAGAAAGAGTAACCCTAACTCTCAGTCATAAAAAGAAAAATAGACCCATAACTTTGCAGGAGGCTACAAGAGAAATCTGTTACTACATTTGGCTCAGAGACTCAATTGGGGTTAATACTACTGTGATCAAACACCATGACTAAAAGCAATTTGTAGATGAAAAGGGTTTATTTAGCTTACACTTCCAGATTGGAGTCCATCACTGGTGGGAGTCAGGGAAGGAACTCAAAGAGGGCAGAAACCTAGGGGAAGGAACTGATGCAGAAGCCATGTAAGATTGTTTTCTGGCTTGGTCCTCTTGGCTTGCTCAGCCTGCATTCTTACAAAACTCAAGACCAACAGCCCAGGGATGGTGCCGCACACAATGGTCTGGATCCTCCACCATCAATCACTAATTAAGAAAATTCCTTACAGGCTTGCTTACAGTCTAATCTTATGGAGGCATTTTCTCAATTGAGGCTCCCACCTCAGAGGACTCTAACCTGTCAAACTGATACAAAACTAGCCAATACAATTGAACCTTTGTCAACTTGACACACAAACAGATCACTTTTCAATTATTATCTTTCCTTTCTTATGTATCCCCAAGATGACCTGGTAGTATTGATATGGCAAAGTAAAACAAATAACTTTTTAAAGTCCCACAGTCTTTACAAATTCAAACACATTAAAAGTTGTCTCTTTAAAAGACCCAGTCCCTCTAAAAATTGAGAATCTCTTTTAGAGTTCAAAGTCTCAACTTGGGCTTCTAGAAACTCAAAACTTTGTTAAATACTTTACTCTAAGAGGGAAAAGCCAGGGCCCAGTCACAACCTGAACAAAGTAAAACTAAGCTCTCAGTCTGTAAATAGCTCAGTATCCATGTCTGGGATCCACTCATAGTCTTTTGAGCTGGGTTACTTCTCTGGCTCTACCCTCTACAGCACACAGCTTGTCTTCTAGGCTCTGGTTGGATCACTCCACCCACTGATGTTCTTGGTGATCATCCCATGGTATGATTACTCACCAAAATTACTCTCTTGCTGCAACTGGGCTGCACTTTGACCAGCAGCCTTTCCTGGTCTCTCTTCAGGGACTCCAGTAAACACAATTTCAGTTGCTTTCCATGACCCCTTAATATTTTTCAAAAGCAGTACCACCTGGAGTGCTCTCACACTAACAAGTTCAGCTGCTTTCAGAAGGTACAGCTTTTCCACCTCTGAAGCACAGTTTCTGTGCTCTGACCCTGAGGAAGCACTTCGCAGAAGACTTAGCCTCAATGACGCTGGACTTGTCTTAGTCACAGCTGATTCTTCATCCCCAGCTGACCATCAGCCGTTGTCCCAACACAGCAAAGGTTTCATTTTAGTAGTTCTGATTTCTTGTTTATCACAGCTGAGTCTTAGTTCCAGCTGACCAGAAACCAGAATTCTTCACACAAATGTCCTGGCAGAGTCATTGTTTCCCTGTAAGACCTCCATCATCTGCTCCTCTGTGCCTTATTGTCTAGTCTTCCAAGTCCTCACAACAGCTCACCAAGCTTTGAACACTCAATGGCTTCTCTAGCCCTAACTTTCCAGAATCATCCCAAAAACACATTGTCATGTTGGTTACCTCATGATCCTGGTACCAATCTCTCTCTCTCTCATTTAGGGTTAATATTGCTATGATAAGACACAAGTACCAAAAGCCAGTTGAGGAGAAAAGGGTTTATTTGTCTTTCACCTCCAAGTTGAGGTCCATCATTAAAACTTCAGAGCAGGAACTCAATCAGGGTAGGAATCTGAAGGTCTGGAGCTGATTCAGAGGCCATGGACGAGGGGATGCTTACTGGCTTGTTCCACATGACTTGCTCAACCTGCTTCCTTAAAGGCTTCAGGGCCACCAGTTCAGGTGATGACACCATGTGCAATGGGCTGGGCTCTCCCCCATCAAACACCAATTAAGAAAATGCCTTACAGGCTTACCCATAGCTCAGTTTTATGGAGACATTTTCTCAACTGAGGTTCCCTTCTCTCAAATGACTCTAGCTTGTGTCAAGTTGACATAAAACTAGCCAGCATACTTGGTGTCTTATAAGCTGGTTTCCATGACTATGGTTTACGCAAAATAAACTCTCACTATACCCTCTGTTTTCTTAAATGCAGTCATATATCACTTTAATCATAAAGGTATTTTCTGAAAAATATAAACAATTTCATCATTATGTGAACATCATGGAGTCAACTTAAATTTATTGCTCTGATGACAGTAGAGAACACAATTTTATTGGCTATGTTTGTGTGTGGTACATCAGTGATTAAAGCATCATTCTGTGGCATTAGCTGCAAATAGTTATTATATGTAAATATATGTTAGTTATATGAATATTTTACATATGTGTGTTGAATGTCAGTCAATAACATTCACTTCCAGGACACTCACTCCTATCTACTTTTCCAATAAGAAAGCCTAACTATAAATTTGGAAAAATTTCCATTTTATTTAACCAATTTTATTGTTGCTGAGAGAACACATGAAAATAATTTATTTCTCTTTGCTCATTATCATAAGTCATTTGATGTTCTTGTCAAAATAAAAAAATCCTTTTAGACTGCTAAAATAATAAAAGTTAACTTAAATCCCTGAGTCATCCTACTTTAAAAAGGATAACTTAATTCACTGACTTTTATTTTCTCCCCAAACCCAACTAAAAACAGAGTAAAAAGAAATTATGGACATGACAAAGAAGATAGGACAATAATACAACACCAAGTGCCAAGCAGGCAAAGAATGTCACCAACTTGACTCCATAGATAGAAAAAAGCTGACTCCCAAGTTTATACAAGATAAAACACTGAGGGATATTATTTACCCCACAGAATACTGCAAGCTTGGGAGTTGCTATGATTGAATAATTCAGGAAACAAGGAAGAATACATACATGCAGGCAAGCAGTCACAAAATAAAAATAAAGTCATTTTAGAAAATAGGATTGGGAGTCCATTGGTGGTAGGAGCTCTTGCTTGGTCTGTGTGAAGCCCTGGGTTCTATCCCCAGCATTATAAGAAAGGGAAGAGAAAGAGAAGGGGGTGAGCTATAACGGCTTTTCAGAACATTGGTGGAGAAAAAAATCTGCATGTAACGAATGTATCACATAGGAAGTATGAGAACTCAAAATGGTCTTAGATTTCTCAGTAACCCTGAAATCAAGACCACAGTGAAGAAAGAAATAACTCAGAATTCTAAAAGATGATGGTTCCTATAAAGGAACTTTTACCCAATCAAATTATAGGTCATTTTGGACTTATGGCTTTACATGGCTCTATATTCTTCCCATGTTCTCTCAAAAGACTACTAGAGGAAGGAAGTGGAGTGCTTAAGCAATAAAGAATGCTTGCTGCTCTTGCAGAGGATCTCAGTTCAGCTCCCAGTTTTTATAAGTTGGATCACAACTGTCTGTGACTCTAGTTCCAGGGGCTTTGACACCCTTTTCTGGCATCTGAGGGCACTAGTTTTTCACATGGTACACAGACATACAAGACGGCAAAACATCCACACATGTAAAGTAAAAGTATAGAAACATTTAAATATAAAGTTACTAGAGGATAATAGATAATACATAAAGCAGAAAGCAAGTAGACAAAAATACTAAATATGTAACATTTATAATATATGAATATATAAGAACTAAATATATGCTATATGTCTTAGTCAGGGTTTCTATTCCTGCACAAACATCATGACCAAGAAGAAAGTTGGGGAGGAAAGGGTTTATACAGCTTACACTTCTACATTGCTGTTCATCACCAAAGGAAGTCAGGACTGGAACTCAAACAGGTAGGGAAGCAGGAGCTGATGCAGAAGCTGTGAAGGGATGTTACTTACTGATTTGCTTCCCCTGGCTTACTCAGTCTGGTCTCTTATAGAACCTAAGACTAATGCCCAGGATGGCACCACCCACAAGGGGCCCTCCTGCCTTGATCACTAATTGAGAAAATGCCCCACAGCTGGATCTCATGGAGGCACTTCCTCAATTGAAGCTCCTTTCTCTGTGATAACTCCAGTCTCTTATTAAGTTGACACACAAAACCAGCCAGTACAGTATAATAAATAAAAATAAGAAAGAGAGCCATTAGGCAGGACAAAAAGCAAAAGGAATCTCCAGGACAGAAATGAAGGATCCCAGGCTGTTTCCCATGGTAACCATCAAATAGAGTAATGTCCTTTAAGAGGCAGTCATTCAAGGATGCTAAGGGCCCAGGTCGATGTACCAGAGGACGGATTCCTAGGTAAAGCTGGCCATGACTCATGCCTTCTTCGATGACCTTGGTTATATGTTGATGAAGTTCCTGCTTCCAATGGATTCTATGAATCCTAAAGCAAACCACTAATTTCTCACAAAACTGCTCTCTGTCTTTGCTAAATCTGAGACCTACAAGGCTGGCCATAGCAATCTTGACGAAAACATAAAGTAGTTCACTTCCTCTGGCTGTATTTCCATAGAGTAGTCAATACCGCTTTTGCTAGATGCTCTGTTATGTGAGTCCACTTTCCTAGGATGCTATCAGACCAGAAGGGTTATGGAAATGATAAAGACTAAATCCAATGAAGTTTTGGATTTGGATATGCAGTTTCCCAGACCAACAAATAAATATATTATTTAGAAAGAATATACAGACTGTAAAACATTTTAAAAAGCAAAGGAATAAGATAGGCAAAAGACAGATCTTGGTTACCTAAAAGTTGAGGCAGGAAAAAAACAAAAACAAAACAAAAAAAACAAAACAGAAGGTTCTAGAGAGCTGGGTGAGCACACAGACTTTTGTAATTTAAGTATGTGTGGTATATGTATATGCATGTGTATCTGTGTTTGTATATATATGTGTGTATGTGTATTATCCTTTTCTGTGTGTTAAACTTCACAGTACAATTAAAACAAGCGAAATTACTTGTTTTCCCATTGTACAGACAAATCCCTGATGCCAGAATTGGTATCCTATCACTATTGGTAGAAGTTGATAACATCTTCAACCTGTTCATTTTTCTTTCGTTCTTTTATCATTACACAACATCTTGCAGAATCTTTCTAGAATTAACCCATCTCTTTCAGGGTATCATATGACTGTTCCAAAATTTAGCCAACTGTTCTCTGTAGGCAATTTCCCATCTGCAAATTTCCTTCCTCCAGAAATGGAAACAGGCATTACTTCTTGCTCCTTTCGCTGTGCTCAAAGACGCTATAACAGCCAGAGAGAAAATTAAAAAGCACCATGACTCACAGGAAGGCAAACATTTGGAGACCACTCTGTTCTTTTAAAGGGAGAATGACTATTGTATCCACTTGGAGAGAGCTCTGTGTTCTTACAGAGAAGATAGCTGTTGTGTGTGCTCAGAGACCACTCTGTTCCTCTTACAGCAAGGATGAGTGTTGCATGCACTTGGAGATGACCTTGTCTTGGAGAGAAAATGATGGCTATATGTAATTGGAGGCCACTCTAACCCTCTTACAAACAGGACAGCTGTTGATAGAAGGTTTTACATTGTGATCTTGTGTCTCCACATTTCAGTATTCCACTGAATATGTACTAAGGCTACATATTACAATAATAAACTTAATAAACTAAATGCCTTGGAAAAATGAAATCCTCCTGTTCTATTTTCTTAATATTTGATTAATGTTTTTGATACATAAATAATAAGAAATGCATAAATTTAAAAAAGCTTAAGATGACCCTGTCACAGTCACCATCACTGTTCTATGTTCCTGTCACCACTGTTGGCAAGATAATTAGTGATAATAATTTGGTGTGTGTCCTTCTACATATTTCTGTGAAATCTCTACTTTTAATGAGATACTCCTTGAGGTAAAGCTTCTTGCCCAGGGCCTCTCTGCAGGCTTCTTAGCATCTGAGGCAATACAAAGCCATCAGCTGACACCCCAGCACAAACAAAAGCACTGTGTAACACTCTTGTTCTCAGACACGCACATGATCCTTTTCACCGTCTTTTATACATCAATCTACCCAAGTCACTGTGCAACTGTGCAGTTTTCTGCTAACAGATCTGTGGTGCCCAGTTCCTTTGACAGAGTCCATTTGAATTTATTCAGGAAATCTTTTGCGGGCAACCCCCTTGAACCGCCTCACACTTGAAAATCCTGGGAACCATTTTTTTTTCAAGACCTTACAGAAGAGATGGCAAGTCCCACTGCCTCCCATGCCTCCTCTGGCTTCAAATCAAACACTCTCTTAAGAAACCCAGATACCTTTAACTGACCATCAGGGCTTCTTACAAAGCACAGCATTCACTTGGAGACATCAGTCTGCACTTTTTGCCAAAGTAGCACAATATCCTTCTTGAGTGCTTGTTGAAGAGTGACTAAGGAAACACTTGGAGCACAGAATCATGTCCATAACCTCTATTCAGAACTCTTCCACCCTATGCCCTCCCTTGTTCCCAGTGCCCTCCCTTGCCCCATCCTTCCTGTAGTCTAATAAAAAGTGGTTAATGGTTTACAAGAAGTGGAGAATTAAAACCAGAGAGACCTATAAATCTTGTCCCAACACAAAAGAATTAAGTCAGGTTCAAGGTTTCCAAACACCAGCCAGGATTACATACACACTAATCAGAATGCACTCATACACTCTACTCTCTTTCAGCTGAAATAAGAAGAAAGTGCTGTGTGTGGATGTAAGGGTACCTCTAGATTACTTCCTAAATGCAAGTTCATCAAATATTGTGAACTTATGAATAGGAGGAGTTATAAAACTTCCTTCATCTGGCTTTTGATGAATGAAACCTTAACATTCTAGCCGAGAGAGAGAGAAAGAGAGAGAGAGAGAGAGAGAGAGAGAGAGAGAGAGAGAGAGAGAGAGAGACTGTATGTGTGTGTATTCTTAAAACTGCATTCAATCAAGCATTCTATGCACATTAAAATGTCCCAAAATAAAAATAAGAAATATATACTTGCCAATGCCAATGATTTTTGCCTGCATCTGTCACTGTGTTCACGCCATGCCATTTTAATTTCTGTTACTATCATAATCAGATTATATTTTCCTAGTATTTTATCATGATTTCTATGAATAGATTATTAATTATTTCTATTGCTTTCTCAAATTCATTGAATGTCACCACTGTAATATCCTCTGGTGCCATGTGAAATATGAAGCTATTAACAAACAACCAAGTGAGAAAGGAATTTAAATGTCCCTTTTTGGAGTAGTTCCTCTATTTCAGAACAATGCATTTCTGCATTGATCAGTAGGACTCAGCTTTTACCCTTACACTACGAAACTGAATACATTATATTGGGTATTTGATTGTTAGTTGACCTTAATTTTTTAATTTAAACAAAATTAGCTTTTCATTTTGTTTATTTAAAATACTTACAAAATAACCATTATGTGGGGAAAACAAATAGAAAGCAAAGCACCTCTCCAATATGGTGAGAAGTGTTTTAAACTGATTCCAGTCATCCTAAGGGAAAGAAACATCCTTCTCTCTTTATAGCTCTGAGCTCTTTGGAAGCAGGGAATATGATGCAGCCGTACTGCTGGTGCCTAGCAGTGTCTTGTCTCATGATAATGAGCTCATGGTTATGTAGTAAATTAGTGAAACTAAATGACTGAGTGAACATTAAAGATGGGAGGAGCAATGCAATCGTGAGATAGTCAAATCAAAAATGTTTCTGCTTGGATAGGGAATGTTCTCTTCCAGTGGTTCTCAGCCTGTGGGTAGCAACCCCCCTTAGGGGTTGCATATCAGATACCCTGCATATCAGATATTTACAGTACAATTCCTAACAGTAGCAAAATTATAGTTAAGAAATAGCAACAATACAATTTTATGGTTAGGGGTCACCTCAACATGAGGAACTGTATTAAAGGGCTGCAGCATGAGGAAGGTTGAGAACCACTGTAATATAGTCAATATAACATTTCACAGGCCTTTAATACACTAATTAATTATATTAATTATATATGCATACATTCATTATATATTCAATAAATAGTTTCTCTGATCTTAGCTTTCTTTGTCATTTGTGTATTTTACTATGACATGCAATCCATAGGAAAATAGTCTAT
The DNA here is from genome assembly GCA_036184795.1 of Tokudaia tokunoshimensis. Taxonomy (NCBI): domain Eukaryota; kingdom Metazoa; phylum Chordata; class Mammalia; order Rodentia; family Muridae; genus Tokudaia; species Tokudaia tokunoshimensis. The sequence continues at coordinate 38,813,480 of BTHU01000017.1, forward strand.
TGTGATGGCTAAGTGAATCCAGGAAGACTGATATTTCCACCATGGTAGCTCAGGGTGAAAAGGTAGAATGCCATGAAAGACGGCCTCTCTGAGCAGAGAGCCTCAAGATCAGGAATAAAATAGAAAACCCAGTGATCTTCTGGAAGAAGCCAATGTTGATAGATGCACTAAGACTTTTTAGGTCACTAACTAATATATTCGCTTAGCTTCTGGCCAGTAAGTAAGGTGGTGAAGTCATCGTGAGTGCCATAGTGGCATCAGCACCGAGAATTTGGAAGGGTACAGAAGCTCCTGGAATTACAGACATCTTTCAGGAAGCGCTGATGCTCAGAGCTGAGCCAAGACAGAGTTCAAGAAGGAAGAGCAAATACAGGAAAGAGCCAGACACTGTACAGAACATAGGTATTCAGTAAAGAGGGGCAGAGAGAGCAAGCCAATCATGTCAAAGCAATGACGCTATTGACCAGAAATGGATTGCATTGACCATCATACCTAAGAGCACAGATTTTTTTGTATGTGAAAATAAATCTATCAAGGACTCTAAATATGGGCAAATTGCTTTCAAAGACAAAATTTGTGTGGGAATTTCTCTTCACTATGGGAACATAAAAAATCAACATAAAAAATTATCAACATAAAAAAAAATTCTATGTTCCAGGATATTTGATCTTGATCACGTTGTGAACTCTGAAATGGTGTTGTTTACTAGAAAAACCTGTTTCAGTTGTGGGGTGGCTCAGCATTTGCACAAACCTTTAATCCCTCTGACTGGAATATAGACACACCCTTAGCACACACATTTAATCCCAAACGATGAAGTTAAAGTTGGTTTGTAGAAGGGAGCAGCCATGTTTGAAAGTGATATCTAATTGACTGGCACACAATGTAACAAATCAGAGCAAGATTTTACAGAATAGGATATACCCAACTCTCACAAAAGAGAGGAAAAAGAGCATCACAGAGAAAAGAGAGAGGGAGGCAGTTTGCCAGGATGGTTGTACAGGTTGCAGAAAGAGAACAAGTTAGACACCAGGGAAGACAGAATGAGAGCCAGAAAATGAGGAGCCATAAGGTTAGGACAGATTGCTGAAGTTAGAGTAAGCCGAGAAAAGCAAATCAATCAGAAGCTGAAAGGGAAGCCAGAATGAATCAGTCAGCTTGGAGAGGAGTTTTAAACCAGAAAAGCTTGGTTGAACCACCCAGCCAGAAACCAGAAAAAGCTAGGCAGGGATGAGCTTGTTCAGCAGCAAGTCTTAGAGGCTGAAAATATTCTAAGCCTAAATTAGATTGTATGGAGCCTAGAAGCTTCCAGGACTAGGCCTAAGTTAGCAGAGTGAGGCGCTCAGCCTCTGAGACAGTAATTACATATGGAAAATCAAAGTTATGTCTACACTTTTATTTGTAGCATTCTCTTTCATTGTTTCTCCCTTGCTTAGGGGAATTTATTCAAATGCATTTCCTAGATACATATTGCACCCATTACATTCTTTCTGGGTTATACATAAGCCTACAATACTAACTAGCCAGTAACTAGGGTAGGAGCATCCATACACACTCATTTTCAAGTGTAACTAAATAATGTACAACAACTAGTCAAAACAATGACAAAAAATGCTATGGTCATCATGTTCATATTCATCATTACCAATAGAGTTGTCGCTGTCCATCCCAGAGTTTATTTCATAGTAGACACTGCATTATGAAAAGGTATGTACATTACTTGAAGTGAAAATATGAAATGGTAATTCTGTTCACCTCTTTCTTCCTTTAGTAGATGTTACTGGATGTATAAACTCATGAATAGATAAAACAACTCAATTAACACATGATTGGAACATAGAAATAGATTTACTTTATGCAGTAACTAGTCATTCATTTGATTCCTAAGACAATCTATACACCATTAATTTGCATCACAGGCTATATAATAAAAAGGTACTCTCATATTACTGAAACTGTGACAGGAGATACCATGCGTGTTAAATTAAACAACTAATAAAAATACAAATAGTGAATACTGCAAGACATTTATTTTATTCATTAGGTAATTTGGGCATACATAACACAAAACACTGTAATTACATTGAACACAAATAAAAACTTCATACACAGAGAACCAACAATAACCTGGTTCTTCATAACCACTGTAATGATTGCTTTATAGCCCTAAGAGAAATTGGCAAACCTAAGATTGAGGACATCTGTGTGAGACACTTGAGCTGTGTCTTTAATTTTGGCAGCTGGTTTTTTAAACCATTTTACTCTTTAAAATCAAAAAGCACTTGTTTCTCATTCTGTTGGTGGGGCAAGTGGACAGTGCCACCAGACAGAAGAACTGGTAAGGTTGAGTGAGCTCAGACCCCAAGAATCTCGGAATTGAGAACAAGGCAGGAGTTGAGTCTTTCCCTGCCTACCTCTTCCTACTCTGTAACACATAACCATGACATCCTACTGAAAGGACCATGGTAATCAGCCAACTAGAGAAAGAACCTAGAGTCCTTCTCCATGCAAATAGAGCATCACTACCATCTCAAGCTGAGCCAATAGGATACAAGTAACCCTAAATCCCAGCCTACTCCGCGATGTTTATATAGTCCACATGGAATAAAGTGCACAAGTAATTTCACCGCAGTCCATCTGAGAGTGGCTGTTTTACTGAGCTGTAACACTTGTGGAAGAGTTCTCTCTCCCCAAGCGTTCATCACTGGACCTTGGACCCAACCTGTCAGGCCAGACTGCACCAGTGCCTTAGTAGGAATGTCAGCTACCTATCCTAGAGCTACAACACTTCCAGCTTTACCAGCTAGAAATTGATCCATGGAACCTATTCATTCTGGTTTCACTTTACCCTTTGTGTAGATAGAAGACCACACTGCCCTCTCAGAAATCCTACTATTTTTATATCCAATATAATCTTGTTAGAGAAAAAAAAATAGCCTACTGTCAAATAGCATGCAAATCAATTGCCTTTTAAGTCCAGAAATAAAAAGACTTAACTTTTCAATGGATGTCTTCTATAAGTTAACAGAGGTCAGGTGCTGCAACAATGTTATGGACTATGACCCTGGCTGTCATTTGCCTTGTCTCTCAGGAAGTTTATAGTGATGTGTGATATTAGCCTAGTTATAAGATATGTAGTACATAGAGAATGAGAGAGAAAGAATTTGAAACTCACCTACTTTCCAGTCAGAGACCCAGGGATTAAAACTGAGGCACTAACTTGCCTAGCATGGAGTCCCCAAAGTAGAGTAAAAAAGTTCAGATTGTCAGTGACAGAAGTGGGAAACAGTCTGAGAAGTTCTCAGACTTCTACTTGACATTTGGAATGTGAGAGGCCAGAGGAGGAGACTTACGAATCAGAAAATCCATTTACAAATTGAGTAGATAATGAGGAATCTGAAGAAAATCTTGTATTACAAAACAAATCAAAGCAAAAATCCTGTATTAAAAGCAAAAAGAAAACCTAGACAACGTGAAACAAACTCCATCCTCAAATAACAGTTTCTTCCCTACACAGCTGAGCACACAAAGTGGAGGTGTGTGTCCCTGCCTGTCATGCTTAAGAAACAGACCATCGAGTCCAGCAAGAACCCTGACACCTTGCCTGCATCCTCCGGGTGTTGTTGGTATTGTTGATGCTATTGTTGCTATTGTTGTGTTAATAGGTAATAAAGAAAAAAATTAGATTAGAAACAAAATATAAATCATTCCAAAATGAGATGACAAACCTCAATAAGAGGTTTCTACAGAAAAATTACACAGCGCAAGTGTTAATGGTGAAAGAGGCATATTGAAGCATCACTTCTACTCAAGCTCCGAGTGTGTATAACTACACCCAAATGAAGAAATTGACAATTATTTCAAGCAAAGAATGATTTTTGCAGAATCAATTACTTGAGAAGCACTTTACCAGTCAACGTAACATAATGAATAATAATTCAAAAGCTAAGCTGAAGTGTTCTGAACTGCAGAGCATTCCGACAAGTCTCCAATAGTCTGCCTCTGCAATCTACTTCTCATTGCTCAAAAAAGAAAAGAAAAGAAAGAAAAGAACTGTTCCTTCATGACAATGTTTCCATAACTGACAGAGCTGGCAGTGTGACTGGAGATAGTGGTGATATTAGCAACCATGACTGATAGGAAAATTGGGGGCTGCAGAAAAGGAAAATGTGCAAATTCAAATTTAAGGAAGAGCTGTTGTACTTCAGAATCCTTTCAAAAATATGGGATGACATATTGAGGTCACCACTGATTAAAAAGATGTATCTGCCAAAGGAACCACATATCTCTTCTGCAATCTGCACAGAACTCTCAGTGAGGCTCTGCCTACCAATTCCTGCTGCAGGCACGTCATAAGATGACCCACTGAATGGCACGGTTAATTAGAGGGGAAAAGCTGAAGCTTTGGTTTGCTTTAATGTACAAGCCAGTATGAAAAGTAGAGACGCAGGCTCTCTGACCTCTAATCTATCAGAGCAGAACTGAAGGAGCAAGCTGGTAGCACTGTGACATGGAATACTCAATTGACAGACTGGAATGGGTTGTGGGAAAATGGCCCCCGTAGCCTCTTATGTTTGAATACTTGGTGGTTGAAACTATTTGGATTAGCAAAGAAGGCCTTGTTGGAGGACATATGTCAATGTAGGTAGGCTTTGAGGTGTCAAAACCCCATGCTATTTCCAACTAGCTCTCTCTGCCTCTCCTCTAGACTCACAGTTGTTTGTCTCAAGATGTGAACGCCCAACTACTGCTCCCACACCATTCCTGCCTGCCTATTTGCCTGCTTGCCTGCTGCCATGATGGTCATGGACTCTAAACATCTGAAATTGTAAGCTAGCCCCAATATGGTGGCCTTTGATAGAGTACTAAAAGGGTAGAGAATAAACGCACAGAAAATTAAGAATATAGCTTAAATTTTAGAATAAATGCTATTGCCTCCAAGGCAGAATACATCTATTTGAACATTTGAATAAATCTTTAGCATCAAATAAGATCCTCCTCCTCCTCCTCCTACACACACACACACACACACACACACACACACACACACACACAAAAGCCAAGACTTTCAGCTGGCTTACTTATACCAGCAAGTAAGGACCAGGACCAGGCAGGTCCAGTGGACATGCCTATAGCTGTCAGCACTGCTGTATAACCTAGCCCATCACCGCCCACCCCACTACTGTAGCATTTAGAATAGACTTCTAATATTTATATTCAACCAGAGGAAAGACTGAAGGAAATCATAAACTTAGAATAGCAACTAAACTGAGTCATAGAGAGAAATAAGGAGTTTTGGCCCCTGCATCTTGAGAAAGATGGGGGAGGTGAGATAGACACGTGATGCTTCTGAAGTCTGTACTCCCAATAGACCTGAATACATGCTGGTTGCCATATAGGTAATATATGTAAAGTAGGAAAAGGGAGCTTGCCTAACACAACTTTAAACCTTTTATCTCATTTAATAATGATGTGAATAATTTACTTAAGAATTTTCTCCACCTCAGTCTCCAAGTGCTGAGACTACAGGTGGAAGCCACCATGCTCTGCTTGGAACTTTCAGCACCTATCTTGTCTCAGGCAGGCCATGGTCCTCCCTGACCACCTACTCCAAGTTTCTTTAGCTAGCCCTCTTCTTCAACAACAGGGACATGGTTGTACCTTCAGAGTTTCATTGCTCCCGTTACTAAGATGTGTTTGAGGTTACATTATTTGCCCTGGTAATTTCCATTATTTGTGTAGTTTGCACAGGTGTTGACCAGGGATATGTATGTGCTGTGTACAAGGGATGCTGGATCTGAGAGAAGCAGGTGATCATGTATAGAGAGCAGTCCAGGATTGATGGGAATAATAGAGAGAAATATTGAAATGACAAACACACCTTGAAGTAAAAAGAAATTTCTCTTAATCTCTTTCAGTATTTCTTTGGTGATGCTACTGATTATTCTTTCCTTGAGGATATTTTATCTAAATTGTTACACTGGAAGGGGCAAGTTAAATTAATAAATAAATTAAAATCTTGAAATGGAAAAAAAATATAAAAGTTATAGCAAACCCTAAAACTAAGCTAAAGTGAGAACAAATATGAGATTTTGAAACCAATTTTTAATTGCTTTCTGTTTAATTACTAGCATTTCAGTAATATTGCTTTATACTCAACACTCAATAGCAGCTATGATAATTAAAACCAATGATGTAGTGAGGAATTACATAAGTTTATTATAAATATATTATATATGCTAAACTGGCTTACAAAGTAGTGTTGAGGAAACTGGAGAGGAAAAACAATAGAAGCAGAGTTGGAATTCTTTCTGTCTCTAGCCTGCCGTAGGAGAAGAGCAGCTGTAGCATGTCTGTTCATCCACAACGGACGGTCCTTCGGAACTGCTCCAGTTATTCAAGAGAAATAAGCAGATGTATAGCTCCAAACCCAATAATTTAAAGGCCCATAATTCCTTGCGGCTGATTCACGTCAAGACTCTGGGGCCTGCAGCCCATGGTGAAAGGGTCATCATGATCATGAAACAAAGATCCAGTCCTCAAAACCCAGCCACTTCTTACATGAGGACTACCGTTAACAAGAGTACACTGACCACCCTCAACAGCATCAGGCACATGATCTGTAAAAACAAGTACCATCCTGATATGCGCATGGTGGCAATCTGAAGAGCCAGTGTCACCCTGTGAAGCCAGAGCCTGAAAGAGATCTGACCCACCAAGAGCTCCTCCTGAGCCCCACACTCCAAAAGCAATGAAGAGTCCATTGATCTTTCCAACCACAAAAAAAGGGTGGAAATTAGACAGAGAAAGAAGAAAAATAATAGAGGAAGAAATAATAATAACAATGCCATCTGAATGTGATTTTAAAGCAAAAGAAAAAAAGGAGACTTTAGAATGAGGAAAATGAATCCCAAATTGTGTCTACACTTTAAAAAAATACAGACAGGCTGAAGAGATGGCTCACTCGATAAGAATGGCACCCACCCTGCAAGCATGAGGACCCAAAGACCTGAATTCAAATCTTGAGTATCCATATTTAAAAAAAAAGCAAGACATAGCTATATGTGAATGTAACCCCAGAACTATATGCCAGAGACAGGCAGATCGCAGAAAGCTTACTGGCCGGCTAGCCCAGCCAATATGCTATATGTCAGGCATTTTGAGACTCTGAATCAAAGGAATAAAAGGTAGAGGGAGACATTGGATGTCGTCCTCTGGCCTCTTCACATACATACGTGGCCATACACATGTACCAATGCACCATACACATATTCAACACACACACACACATACACACCACACACACCACATCACACATACACACACACACACACACACACACACACACGCACACACACACTTACACACACAAAGACATCCAAGTACCTCTCAGGCTTCTGCATGAAGTGGTTAAAGTAAAGATGAGACAGTGTAGTTATCCTGATACTGAAGCTCAGCCACTGCTGAGCCCTTAGGGAGCCAAACTGGGGTCTAGGCAAAAGCACTACTGGGTGGATCAATAAGATGCGAGTGAGCCCCAGGCTGGGTCCAAGGGTCTGTAACCTTTGAGGGCAGGTGTTCTTGTTATCGCCTCATTTTCAGTAACCTAGGAAACGCTTTTCCTTTTTCTACTGAAGCAATCAATATCCAGATGATTGTAAGGCTTGCTTTTATCACTGAAGATAGTAATATTTTAAGCCCTGGGCACTTGAAAAGGCAGAAAACATAAAGTGAAATTCATTGATTTCAAGTAGTTTACATTTGATGACTCTTAATAAAAACTAGTATACAATTAAATGACTTCACACACACCCTCATCAGAAGGTTATAAGTTTTAGAAATTACAGGCTCATACAATAAAGGAAGGATGTTAACGCCAGGACTGAAGTGTGGTTTCAAGTTATTTTTATTTTAAAATCGTGTTAAATTTTCCTCCAATAGATCATATATAATCTACTTCTAGAGAACTTAGGAATGTAGTTCAAATAAAATAAGAGATGTGACACAAATCAGATGTCTTCCATATTTGAGGCTGTGGACACACCTCAGCAGTAAGAGTCCTTTCCTAGCCTGCAGGAAAACCTAGCTTTGATCTCTACCACCACCAAATGGAGGAGGAAGAGGAGAAAGAAAGAAGAGGAGGAAGAAAAGGAGATGTAGTTACTCCAGATCAGCTAAGGCTACTTTTCCATGCAAAGCTTTATTATACTGATCCATGCACTGAAAAGGATTTTCTTTTCATCTTTGTTCATTAAGCAGTTGCTCCACAAAGTTATGTCAACCACACCCAAAGAAGATATGCTATAAAACAGAATCAAGAATAGAAACACAACATAATTCATTTGCAAAGGAACATTGAATGTCAGTGTCTAAGTCTCCAGAAACTTTAAAGATAAAATTTATATTCAGATTAGTCTCTGTCAGACAGTTTATGGAAAAATTAAAAAAAAAATGAAATTGCCATGAAACCACACCTACATTCAAAACCTGTACCTGTTCAGAATGCCAAATGCAAAGAATAAGTCGAACTATAAGGCATTGTCTGCATTGCGCCATCTTTAGTCTTCTCTGAATGGCAATTTTACATGCTTTAACTCATAAATCGCCTTAGCAAACACAACAATGAAAAATGATTAGTTAAAAATAATTCTATTATTTTTAATTTCTCTGAAATTTTCATAACATGTTCCCTCTTGGCTATTAAAGCAAATTTAATAATTAAGAAAAGTAGTTTCAGCATTCCTCACCAACCCTAGGCTAACCAGGATAGTACTTTGGACAAGAGAAAGAGATAGACAAGCGATGGGGTACAACTTCCTTAGGGTCATCTAACCCTTTTAGGATACACTATCAGAAGGAAGGAAGTAAACACTGAGGATGTATACAACAATAATACTGTTTGTGCAATTCTTATTTGTGGAAAATATAATGTTTTCCTAAAGGAGGTGTCCCAACTTGACATCTCGAAGGCAGGTTTCCACAGTACAAGCATTCACTTGTGGCTTCTCAGGCTGAGCTAAGAAGAAAGAAGGCAATTCATGGGACATGAATTTGAGAGAGAGAGAGCACTAGTGAGGAGGGGAGCCTCTAATGCCAAACCAAATGAAATTAAAACCTATATTCTTTTGCTTTGTCATCTTAGCCAAACTGTGCATGGTGTGAAGCTGCAGAACCTGCAGACTTCTCTGCTTCCTGGCCTGATGTGGTATGCTTAAAGACTGAGTATTGGGCTGAAACTCTTCTGAACTCCCTGCTGGGAGGTTCCAGTACTGTTCTCCATGGTAGCACTTCAGATAGACCCACTTATGAAAATGTGTTTTACGGTGCTCCCATGCTCTCTTAAATTATTAATCTATGCTGTGTGTGGGTAGGGACTTAGATGGTATAGCTCATGTCCCAGTCAGATCATATTAGCTTTGAAATCATGGGGCATTACTTAACATTCCATCTCGGGTTTCTATCTCTTAAACATCTACTCCTTAATGTTACTGAGAAGGGGGAAATGCTAACAAAGCTGAAGTTGAAACCAGAGCCCAGAATCTAAGTTCTTGATGTTGCTTTTATTCCTTCTTAGTCCCACACTTGAACATTGCTTATGCCTATTTCCCACTCCCAATACAACTACTAAACTATAAAGTCCAATCACTGCTAAAGAACCTAAGAAGAAAAGGGTTTTTGCATCTTCCTTCTACTTAACTCCCTCCTATACTACACTGTTCCATGGCTGGCCTCCTAATTCATTTTTAAGATCTCTAGGGCATTGGGGATATCCATATGTAGCCCCTATTTACTGCACAATTTAACCCACTTACAATTAACAAAATATCTGAATATTCATTAATACAAAAAAATCCTGCCCCGAATATGCTTATGAAATTAGAATAAATATTATCCCACCTAAGTTCAAAGGTAGGCACGACTTCAGAAGGATTTGATTTACCTTGGCCATTCTTTTTCCCTTTTAAGGCATACACAGAGTGTCTCATCTGAGTGCAATTTGATATCAGGAAGGAAGAGCATCCAGGGGGTTGTATTATTCCTTGTCAGATTGGAAAGGAGAGGGGATTCCTCCAAGACAAGAAGTAGAAAAGCATTCCATAAGAGTGGTTGAGTTGAGTCAGCTCATAAGGATCTCTAGTGGAAGCCAGGAGGGGAAGTGCAGGGACTACCTTAAATTATGATTTTTGAAAAGATATGGCAATTGGAATTATTGTGACTGGATTAAAATAATTACTATCTACTCCTGGAAAGAGAGGGCCTAAATTTCCTCTAGAGTTACAAGACCTAAGGGGCAGACTGTTGAACACAGAAATGTGGAATGACTGAGCTCACAGGTTCAAATACAAAATGTTAGCCAGAAATGGTGAGTGGTTGTTGCCTGCATTTCCCTCACATAAACATCATAAAAGTTACTAGATTCACTTGATGGTTGAGCTAAGCTTAGTTCTACAGCCTTACCCTCTATTTTCCCCACGGGCACTCATGTTTTTCTGGGTCTCCATCTTACACTGTGCAGACTATTCTTTCTTTGGCTTTATGTGGCTGGCTCATCTGATATCACTCAGGATTCAATTTGTCCTTTTGGGTTTGATTGCTAATTTTGGTAAAGATGCAGTTCAAATCAAACCCCCAGGCTTGATGATGAACATTTGAAGCATTATCATCAACGTTCTGGGAGAAGAAGTCAAACTGCCCAGAGCACAACACATGCTATCTATTCTATTTTACCTTTTACGAAAATACTAGCCAGTGCAGTTGCCAGTATAAACAATTTTAAATAGCAATAAGATACAGGAATGACTATAATAAGCATAGTAAGAAAATGAACGGATGTGATGGAAACTGCTATATATACTACGTATGTGGTCACTACATACATATCATACATACATATCACTAGTCTTCATGGCATACAATATGTAGAAAATACAGCTAGAGTTACTCATCAACTTCCAGGTTGAATAAGAAAATCTAATTTTGCTCTCTCTTGAACTCCATCAAAATTATGGCAGAGATCAGCTGGGTAAGATGTGGCAAAGGCCTTCAATCCCAGGACTCAAAAGGCAAAGGTAATTAGATTTCTGTGAGTTCAATGCCAATCTGACCTACATGCAAGTATCAGGCTAGTCAGTGTAACCTAATAAGACTCTGTCTTGAAAAGAAAAAAAAATAGTTTGTGGGGACTTAAGTCCAACTCCAGGAAAACTGAGACCTTGATGCCATCTTCTGGTCTATGTGACCCCTGTACGCACATGCCACACACACTCACATACACATACATACTTGCATTCACACACACATACATCCATGCACATACACATACATGCACACAGAGGTATAAAATAAATATTTTAAAAGACTAAATGAAGAAAGGAATCAAAGAAGACCTCAGAATATGGAAATATCTCCCATGCTTATGGGCTGGTAGGATTAACATAGTAAAAATGGTCATCCTACCAAAAGCAATCTACAGATTCAATGCAATCCCCATCAAAATTACAACTCAATTCTTCACAGATATGGAAAGAGCAATTCAAAACTTCATATGGAAAAAACAAAAAAACCCAGGATACCAAAAACATTTCTCAACAATTAAAGAACTTCTGGGGGAATCGCCATCTCTGACCTCAAGCTGTACTACATAGCAATAGTGATAAAAAAAACCTCATGGTATTGGTATAGAGACAGAAAGATTGATCAATGAAATAGAACTGAAGACCCAGAAATAAACCCACACTTATGGACACTTGATCTTTGACAAAGAAGTCAAAATCATACAGTGCAAAAAAAGAAAGCATCTTCAAAAATGGTGCTGGTCTCACTGGTAGTTTGCATGTAGAAGAATGCAAATCAATCCATTCTTATTTCCTTGTACAAAGCTCAAGTTCAAGTGAATCAAGGACCTGCACATAAAACCAGACACACTAAATCTAATGGAAGAAGAAGTGGGATATAGCCTTAAATGCATTGGCACAAGGGAAATTTTCCTGAACAGATCACCTATGGATCAGGCTCTAAGATTAACAATTGGTAAATGGGACCTCATGAAACTGAAAAGCTTACGTAAGGCAAAGGACACTGTCAATAAGACAAAACAGCAGCCTACAAATTGTGAAAAGATCTTCACTAACCCTACATCTGACAAAGGGCTAATATCCAGAATATACAAGGAACTCAAGAGGTTAGACTCCAGAAAACCAAACAACCCAATTTAAAAAATGGGTACAGATCTAAACAGAGCATTCTCAACTGAGGAATCTCAAATGTCAGAGAAGCATTTAAAGGAAATGCTCAACATCCTTAGTCATCAGGGAAATGCAGATCAAAACATCCCTGAGATTCCACCTTACACCAAGCAGAATGGCAAAAATCAAAAACTCAAGTAACAGCAGATGCTGGTGAAGATGGGGAGAAAGAGGAACACTCCTCCATCGCTGGTGGGATTGCAAACTGGTACAACCACTGTGGAAATCAAAATGGTGGTTCCTCAGAAAATTGGAAGTAGCTCTCCTAAAGCCCTATACCACTCCTGGGCATATACCCAAAAGATGCTCCATCATACTGCAGGGACTTGTGCTCCACTATGTTTGTAGCAGCCACAAATGTAATAGCCAGACACTAGAAACAACCCAGATGTCCCTCAACCAAAAAAATGGATACAGAAAATATGGTTCTTTTTTACAATGGAATACTACTCTGTTATTAAAAGTGAGGACATCATGAATTTTGCAGGTAAATGGGTGGAACTAGAGAGGTAACACAGATCCAAAAGGATATACATAGTATGTACTCACTGATAAGTGGATGTTATCCATAAAGTTCAGAATACCCATGACATAACTCACAGACCATATGAAGTTTAACAAGAAGGAAGGCCCTGGTGTTGATACTTCAATCCCACTTAGAAGGGGGAACAAAATAATCTTGAGAGGCAGAGGGAGGAAGGAACCTGGGTGGGAGAGAGGAGGGAGAGTGAAAAGGATCAAGTATGGGGGAAAGAGGAAAGAAGCTCAGAGGGCCAGGAGAATGAACAGAAATATGCAGCAGTGGGGGATTGGAGAAACCTCTAGAAAGTCCCAGATACCAGGAATGTGAGACGCTCCCATTATCCAATGGAGATGACCTTAGCAGAAATGCCCAACAGTGGGGAGATGGAACCTGAAGAGATCATCTCCAGTAGATAGACAAGACCCTAATTTGAAGCATGGAGCCACCCACCCTTCTTAAAACTTCTTGACCCAGGATTATTCTTGTCTGAAGGAAATGCAGAAACAAAAATAGAGCAAAGACTGAAGGAAAGGTCATCCAGAAACTGGTCCAACTTAGGACCCATCCCATGTGCAGGCACCAAACCTAATGGCAGACACTATTACTGATGCCGTATTTGCACTTGCAGACAGGAGCCTAGCATGGCTGTCCTCTGAGATTCTGTACCAGCAGCTGACTGAAACAGATACTGTAACTTATAGCTAACCATTGGACTGAGGTTGGAGACCCCTATAGAAGGTTAGGGAAAGGGCTTAAGGAAATGAAGAGGATTGCAACCCCATAGGAAAAAAACAACAATATCAACTAACCTAGACCCCTCAGAGCTCCCAGGGGCTAAGCCATGAACCAAAGAGCATGGCCTGGTCTTTGCCACCCCACTACAGATATAGCAGAGGACTGTCTTGTCTGGCCTTAGTGGGAAATGATACTCTTAATCCTATAGAAACTTGATGCCCAGGGAAGGGGAATACTAAGGGGGAGGTAGTAGTGTGTGGGTAGGTGGAGGAGCACCCTCTCAGAAGCAAAGAGGAGCGGGGATGAACTTGTGGAGGGGGGACCAGGAAGGGAGGCAACATTTGGAATGTAAATAAAATAATAAAGAAAAAGACTATACCAAAGAGAAGCTGTTGAAAGGCATAAACTCACAAAGATAGGGAATAAAGGAGGAAAAAAACAATAGAAATATGAAAGTTGTTATAGAGATAAAGGATTACCCATCTATGAAAGCAAATTCAATGGAGAAAGCTAAGGACCTGTCCAATTCATATAATAGAACCCTCAACAAGCAATCACAGGAAATACAGTAATCTCCTCCTTGATTTTACTTATTGCTCTAGCAACTTTGCTGAAATGTAACTTACATACCATGATCCTCTCATATGACTAAAGTTTATGACTCACTGGTATTTTAGTCCATTCGGGATTGTGCAGCCATCCACAGAATGTAATTTTAGAACACTTTCATAACTGCGGGTCTGTTTAAAGGACACCTTACAGATGTTCCCATTACTACCTCAATAGATACAGGCTGCTTATTTCCTGCCTCTTGCCTTTCCTCCTTTCCCTCATTTCCTGCTTCAAAAACTGTGTATCAATAGTTATTTCTCTTTGGCTTCCTTGTTAACTAGCTGTCTCTCCCATTACGTGGTTTTTTTTTAATTTTTAGTTTTATTTACTATATTTTTTATTTACATTCCCAATGATTTTCCCTTTCCTGGTTCCCCCCTCCCCGAAAGTTCGATAAGCCATCTTCCCTCCCCCTGTTCCTCAGTCAATCCCCTTCTACTTCTCTGTCCTGGTATTCCCATACACTGCTACATTCAGTCTTTCCAGGATCAGGGGAAATCAAATAATTTCTTAGAAATCAATTGATACATGAATTGTGTCTTGGGTATTACGAGCTTCAGCGTTACTATCCACTTATTAGTGACTGCATACCATGTGTGTTCTTTTGTGATTGGGTTACCTCACTAAGGATGATATTTTCAAGTTCTGACCATTTGCCTAAGAATTTCATGAATTCATTGCTTTTAATTGTAGAGTAGTATTCCATTGCGTAAATATACCACATCTTCTGTATCCATTCCTCTGTTGAGGGACACGTGGGTTCTTTCCAGCTTGTGGCTATTATAAATAAGGCTGCTATGAACATAGTGGAGCATGTGCCCTTATTGCATGTGGGTAAAGCCTCTGGGTATATGCCCTGGAGTGGTATAACAGGATCCTCCAGGAGAGTCATGCCCAGTTTTCTGAGGAACCGCCAGACTGCTTTCCAGAGTGGTTGTACCAGCTTGTAATCCCACCAGCAGTGGAAGAGTGTTCCTCTTTCTCCACATCCTCGCCAACATCTGCTATCTCCTGAGTTTTTGATCTTAGCCATTCTGACTGGTGAAGAGGTGAAATCTCACAGTTGTTTTGATTTGCATTTCTCTAATGACTAAAGATGTTGAACATTTCTATAGGTGCTTCTCAGCCATTCTATATTGTTTCAGGTGAAAATTCTTTGTTTAGCTGTGTACCCCATTTTTAATAGGGTTATTTGGCTCTCTGGAGTCTGACTTCTTGAGTTTTTTGTATATATTGGATATTAGCCCTCTGTTAGATGTAGGGTTGGTAAAGATCTTTTCCCAATTTGTTGGCTGCTGCTTTGTCCTTTTGACAGTGTCCTTTGCCTTACAGAAACTTTGTAATTTTATGAGGTCCCATTTGTCAAATCTTGATCTTAGAGCAAAAGCTATTGGTGTTCTGTTCAGGAAATTTCCCCCTGTGCCCATGTGTTCAAGGCTCTTCCCTAGTTTCTTTTCTATTAGTTTCAGTGTGTCTGGTTTTATGTGAAGGTCCTTGATCCACTTGGAGTTGAACTTAGTACAAGGAGATTAGAATGGATCGATTTGCATTCTTCTGCATGCTGACCTTCAGGTGAACCAGCACGATTTGTTGAAAATGCTCTTTTTTCGACTGGAAGGTTTTAGCTCCTTTGTCAAAGATCAAGTGACCATAGGAGTGTTGGTTCATTTCTGGGTCTTCAATTCTGTTCCATTGATCTACATGTCTGTCACTGTACCAATACCATGCAGTTTTTAACACTATTGCTCTGTAGTAAAGCTTGAGGTCCAGGATACTGAGTCCCCCAGAAGTTCTTTTACTCTTGAGAATAGTTTTAGCTATCCTGAGTTTTCTGTTATTCCAGATGATTTGCGAATTGCTCTTTCTAACTCTATGAAGAATTGAGTTGGGATTTTGATGGGGATTGCATTGAATCTGTATATTGCTTTTGGCAGGATGGTCATTTTTGCTATATTAATCCTGCCAATCCATGAGCATGGAAGAATTTTTTCAACTTCTGAGGTCTTCTTCAATTTCCTTCTTCAGAGACTTGAAGTTCTTGTCATATAGATCTTTCACTTGTTTGGTTAGAGTCACACCAAGATACTTTATATTGTTTGTGGCTATCGTGAAGGGTGTCATTTCCCTAATTTGTTTCTCAGCCTGCTTATCCTTTGAGTATAGGAAAGCTACTGATTTGCTTGAGTTGATTTTATATCCAGCCACTTTGCTGAAGTTGTTTATCAGCTGTAGGAGTTCTCTGGTGGAGTTCTTTGGTCACTTAAGTATACTATCATATCGTCTGCAAATAGTGATAGTTTGACTTCTTCCTTTCCAATTTGTATCCCTTTGACCTCTTTTTGTTGTCTAATTGCTCTAGCTAGAATTTCAAGTGCTATATTGAAAAGATATGGAGAGAGAGGGCAGCCTTGTCTAGTCCCTGATTTTAGTGGGATTGCTTCAAGTTTCTCTCTATTTAGATTGATGTTGGCTACTGGGTTGCTGTAAATTGCTTTTACTATGTTTAGATATGGGCCTCAAATTCCTGATATTTCCAAGACTTTTAGAATAAAAGGATGCTGAATTTTGTCAAAGGCTTTTTCAGCATCTAATGAAATGACCGTGTGGTTTTTTTTCTTTGAGATTGTTTATGTAGTGGATTACATTGATGGACTTCCTTATATTGGACCATCCCTGCATCCCTGGGATGAAGCCTACTTGTTCATGGTGAATGATAGTTTTGATGTGTTCTTGGATTCGGTTGGCAAGGATTTTATTGAGTATTTTTGCATTAATATTCATAAGAGAAATTGGTCTGAGATTGTCTTTCTATGTCGGATCTTTGTGTGATTTTCGTATCAGCGTAATTGTGGCTTCATAGAACGAGTTGGGTAGTGTTCCTTCTGTTTCTATTTTGTGGAATAGTTTGAAGAGTATTGGTGTTAGGTCTTTGAAGGTCTGATAGAATTCTGCACTAAAACTATCTGGTCCTGTGCTTTTTTTGGTTGGAAGACATCCAATGACCACTTCTATTTCTTAAGAGGTTATGGGACTGTTTAGATGGTCTATTTGATCCTGATCTAATTTTGGTATTTGGTATCTGTCTAGGAATTTGTCCATTTCCTCCAGATTTTCCAGTTATGTTGAATATAGGCTTTTGTAGAAGGATCTGATGATTTTTTGAATTTCCTCAGTTTCTGATGCTATATCTCCCTTTTCATTTCTTATTTTGTTAATTTGGATACTGTCTCTGTGTTCTCTGGCTAGACTGGCTAAGGGCTTATCTATCTTGTTGATTTTCTCAAAGAACCAACTCCTAGTTTTGTTGATTCTTTGTATGGTTCTATTTGTTTCTACTTGATTGATTTCAGCCCTGAGTTTGATGATTTCTTGCCTTCTATTCCTCTTGGGTGTGTTTGCTTCTTTCTGTTGCAGGGCTTTCAGGTGTGCCATTAAGCTGCTATTGTATGCTCTCTCCCATTTCTTTTTGGAGGCACTCAGGGCTATGAATTTTCCTCTTAGCACTACTTTCATTGTGTCCCATAAATTAGGGTATGTTGTGCCTTCATTTTCATTAAATTTTAAAAAAGTGTTTGATTTTTTTTCTTTATTTCTTTCTTGACCAAGGTATCATTGAGTAGAGCATTGTTCAGCTTCCATGTGGATGTGGGCTTTCTGTTGTTTTTGTTGCTATTGAAGACCACCCTTAAACCAGAGTGATCTGATGGGAGGCATGGGATTAGTTCGATCTTATATCAGTTGAGGTCTGTTTTGTGACCAATTATATGGTCGATTTTGGAGAAGGTACCATGAGGTGCTGAGAAGAAGGTATATTCTTTTGCTTTAGTATGAAATGTTCTCTATATATCTGTTAGATCCATTTGGTCCAAAGCTTCAATTAGTTTTACTGTGTCCCTGTTTAGTTTCTGCTTTCCTGATGAATCCATTTCAGAGAGTGGGGTTTGAAGTCACCCACAATTATTGTGTGAGGTGCACTGTGTGCTTTGAGCTTTAGTAAAGTTTCTTTTACAAATGAGAGTGCCCTTGCATTTGGAGCACAGATGTTCAGCATTGAGAGTTCTTCTTGGTGGATTTTTCCTTTGACTAGTATGTCGTGTACCTTCCATGTCTTTTTTGATGACTTTAGGTTGAAAGTCAATTTTATCCAATATTAGGATGGCTACTCTAGCTCGTTTCCTGGGATGGTTTGCTTGTAAGATTGTTTTCCAGCCTTTTACTCTGAGGTAGTGTTTGTCTTTGAAATTGATGCGCGTTTCCTGCACATAGTAAAATGCTGGGTCCTGTTTATGTGTCCAGTCTGTTAGTCTATATGTCTTTTTATTAGGAAATTGAGACCATTGATGTTAAGAGATACTAAGGAATAGTTATTATTGCTTCCTGCTTTTTTGATGCTATCTTTATGTTTGAGTGGTTGTCTACTTTTGAGTTTGATGAAAGAAGGTTACTATCTCACTTTTTCCAGGGTGTAATTTCTCTCCTGGTATTGGCTATTTCCATATATTATCCTTTGCAGGGCTAGGTTTGTGGAAAGATATTGTGTAAATTTGGTTTTAACATGGAATATCTTGGTCTCTCCATCTATGGTGTTTGAGAATTTTGCTGGGTATAGTAGTCTGGGCTGGCATTTATGCTCTCTTAGAGTCTGTATGAGATCTGTCCAGGATCTTCTACCTTTCATAGTTTCTGGTGAGAAATCTGATGTAATTATGATAGGTCTTCCTTTATATATTACTTGGCCTTTTACTCTTACTGCTTTTAATATTCTTTCTTTGTTTAGTACATTTGGTGTTTTGATTATTATGTGTTCTGGTCCAGTCTGTTTGGAGTTCTGTAGGCTTCTTGTATGTTCATGGGCATCTCTCTCTTTAGGTTAAGGAATTTTTCTTCCGGGATACTGATTCCCCCAGAGGTTCTTTTACTCTTGAGAATAGTTTTAGCTATTCTGGGTTTTCTGTTATTCCAGATGAATTTTTGAATTGCTCTTTCTAACTCTATGAAGAATTGAGTTGGGATTTTGATGGGGATTGCATTGAATCTGTGTATTACTTTTGGTAAGATGCTCATTTTTACTATATTAATCCTGCCAATCCATGAGCATGGCAGATTTTTCCATCTTCTGAGGTCTTCTTCAATTTCTCTCTTCAGAGACTTGAAGTTCTTGTCATACAGATCTTTCACTTGTTTGGTTAGAGTCACGCCAAGATACTTAATATGGTTTGTGGCTATTGTGAAGGGTATTATTTCTCTTACTTCTTTCTCAGCCTGCTTATCCTTTGAGTATAGGAAGGCTTCTGACTTGCTTGAGTTGATTTTATATCCGGCCACTTACTACAGAGCAATAGTGTTAAAAACCGCATGGTATTGGTACAGTGACAGACATGTAGATCAATGGAACAGAATTGAAGACCCAGAAATGAATCCACACTCCTATGGTCACTTGATCTTTGACAAAGGAGCTAAAACCATCCAGTGGAAAAAAGATAGCCTTTTCAACAAATGGTGCTGGCTCAGCTGGAGGTCAACGTACAGAAGAATGCAAATTGACCCATTCTTATCTCCTTGCACTAAGCTCAATTCTAAGTGGATCAAATATCTCCACATAAAACCAGACACACTGAAACTAATAGAAGGGAAACTAGGGAAGAACCTTGAACATATGGGCACAGGGGAGAATTTCCTGAACAGAACTCCAATAGCTTATGCTCTAAGATCAAGAATAGACAAATGGGACCTCATTAAATTACAAAGTTTTTGCAAGGCAAAAGACACTGTCAAAAAGACAAAGCGGCAACCAACTAACTGGGAAATGATCTTTACCAACCTTACATCCGACAGAGGGCTAATATCCAATATATACAAAGAACTCAAGAAGTTAAACTCCAGAGAGGCAAGTAACCCTATTAAAAAATGGGGTACAGAGCTAAACAAAGTGTTCTCACCTGAAGAATATCTAATGGCTGAGAAGCACCTAAAGAGATGTTCATCATCCTTAGTCATTAGGGAAATGCAAATCAAAACAACCCTGAGAGTCCATCTCACACCAGTCAGGATGGCTAAGATCAAAAACACAGGAGACAGCAGTTGTTGGCAAGGATGTGGAGAAAGAGGAACACTCCTCCACTGCTGGTGGAATTGCAAGCTGGTACAACCACTCTGGAAAGCAGTCTGGCGGTTCCTCAGAAAACTGGGCATGACACTCCCGGAGGATCCGGCTATACCACTCCTGGGCATATACCCAGAGGCTTTACCTGCATGCAATAAGGACACATGCTCCACTATGTTCATAGCAGCCTTATTTATAATAGCCAGAAGCTGGAAAGAACCCAGATGTCCCTCAACGGAGGAATGGATTCAGAAGATGTGGTATATCTACACAATGGAATACTACTCTGCAATTAAAAACAATGAATTCACGAAATTCCTAGGCAAATGGTCAGATCTTGAAAATATCATCCTTAGTGAGGTAACCCAATCACAAAAGAACACACATGGTATGCAGTCACTGATAAGGGGATATTGACCCAGAATCTCGGAATACCCTAGACACAATCCGCATATCAATAGATTTCTAAAAAGATGGAAGGAGAGACCCCTGGTCCTGGAAAGACTGGATGTAGGGGAACGCCAGGACAGAGTAACGAGAGGGGGTTGAATGGAGAAAAGAGGGAGGGAAGGGGGCTTATGGGACTTTCGGGGAGGGAGGAAACGGGAAAGGGGAAGTGATTTGGAATGTAAATTAAAAAAATAAAATAAAATAAATAAAAAAAAAGGAAGTTTTCTTCCATAATTTTGTTGAAGATATTTACTGGCCCATTAAGTTGCAAATCTTCACTCTCATCTATACCTATAATCCTTAGGTTTGGACTTCTCATTGTGTCCTGGATTTCCTGGATGTTTTGAGTTACACATTTTTTGCATCTTGCATTTTCTTTGACTGTTGAGTCGATGCTTTCTATGGTATCTCTGAGATTCTTTCTTCCATCTCTTGTATTCTATTGTTGATGTTTGCATCTATGACTCCTGATTTCTTCCCAAGGTTTTCTATCTCCAAATTGTCTCCATTTGTGATTTCTTAGTTGTTTCTACTTCCGTTTTAGATCCTGGGTGGATTTCCTCAGTTCCTTCACTTGTTTGTGTTTTCCTGTATTTCTTTAAGATATTTTTGTGTTTCCTCTTTCAGGACTTCTGCCTGTTGACCCAAGTACTCCTGTATTTCTTTAAGCGATTTTTGTGTTTCGTCTTTATGGACTTCCATCTGTTGACCCATATTCTCCTGTATTTCTTTAAGCAATTTTTGTGTTTCCTTTGTAAGGGCTTCTACCTGTTGATTCATGCTCTCCTGTATTTCTTTAAGAAATTTATTTACATCCTTCTTGAAATCCTCTAATAACATCATGAGAAATGATTTTAAATCCAAACCTTGTCTTTCGGGTGTGATGGGGTATCCAGGACTTGTTGCTGTCGGAGAGTTGGGTTCAGATGGTGCCATATTGCCTTGATTTCTGTTAATAACGTTCCTACATTTGGTTTTGCCATCTGGTTATCTCTGGCATTAGTTGGTTCTGCTGTCACTGGCTGGTGCTTGAACCTCCTGTGAGCCTGCAAGGCTATTTCCCCAAGTGCCTTGCCTCAAGTGATGTTTTACTTGGGATATCTCTGTGTATCTGGAGTCTCTGTCTGGTCTATCACCTGAGCAAAAGTGGAGGAGGCTGTTGTGCTCCCTCCAGGCATGGGTCACTCTGCAGGGCAGATGTCCCACAGCAGAGCTGGCACCTAGATGACCACAGAGCTGCCCCACTCTTGGGCACAGATGGAAACCTAGCAGGCTGTGTCCCAAGTGATGTTATACTTAGGAAATCTCTGTGTCTGTCTCTCCCATTAGAATGCGAGCTGCATAAAGCAAGGTGCATGTCTTCCTTTGCAGTCCAAATGGAATCATGACACGGGGCTTTGCACATGTTATGCCATCACTACATACATTTGCTGAATTGGTGAATCAATCTTCTAGGAATAACTACCCCAGGAGATGAGTTGTGACGGTTAGTGAAGGAACCATCATTAAGAGTATAAAACCATGTAAGATGAACAGCAGATAGTAGAACAAGAACAGAAAACCCTGTTCTACACCTGGTGCTTGAAACAAGAACGCAGCCATTTGGACTGAGCAGGTCCAGTAGGTTTTTTAGGTGAATAGGAAAGTTGGGTATGGGCATTAAGAAACTAACACTGCTAACAAAAGAAATTAATTATAGGGAATACTAAAAGATATGATCATAAAGCCAGATATGGTTATATATGCCTGAAGTCCAAGCTTTAGGAAGGTAAAGGAAGAATGATCAAGATTTTATGGCCAGCCTCAGCTCTGTTGTGAATTTGAAGCAAGCTTGGGATATATGAGATCTTATCGCTGGGGAGGAAGGACAGAGAATGAGTTTATGTATGGATTTCATGCTGCTGACAATGATACACATATTGTTTATACTCAGATATTTAGATATAAGAAGTATGTGTCGTTATGAAGCACCAACCTCATATCTGGCAGTGTTTAGATGACCACTGGTTATACAGGGTGACCCATCATTCTAAAGCCCTCCTACATTGCTAAATTCCTGCTTGGAAGTGGTTTTGCTATGTGACTTGAGGCATGTTATTTAACTACAGTGTGCTTTGACCCACTGAATTTAAAAGAAGCCATTTTTAATAATTCCTGTATCATAAAGGCCATTATGGTTGTCAAGTGGAATTAATCGCAGCAGTACCTATCCAGTTCTGGATGCCTTTGTTAGCTAGACGTTGTAGAAGAAGCAATACTGCTCACTATGGTTGTGGTGACAGAGGTGGTGTTATTAAGAGCAGTAGTAAATGATGGAAGCACATTTCATCATGGTTGCTTCATGGAGCCAGAAAATAAAATTTAGATCCATGTCAAGCAGTGTCAAATACAAGGCACTGAATTAACATAGAATTGACTTGTTCCCACAGTGCTTCCTATCATACAGCCAGATGATCTGACACAATTGATTTTTTTTTTGTCTAGAACTGAGTGAATCAGCAGATTTGTAGACCTTGTCAGTGGCAATCCGATTTCAGGTAATTCATCCTCAGTTTCAGCACACAGATGGTGTCAAGACTGCCATATGCGGTGTGAGTACTTGGGATGCAGGGTAGGGTATGTGTGGACGTGGATTCTGTCATGAGTCTATAAGAATTTATTCTTCTGAGAAACCAAGCAGGATAATCATAGGAAGTCCTGAAAAATAAGACATGACATTTACAAATCAATAGTCATTTATTTAAAGGAGTGACTGGTTTACATTTATCAGAAACCTTGTCAACGCATCTTCCTTGAAAATGAACAAGACAGAAGCATTTAGAATATTAGCTGAGTTCACAGTTGTTCATCCCATAGTTCTCCAAGTACATTATATAAGGAGCCTGAACAGATATATCTCAGGATCTGGTGAGAATCAGGGCTAGCTTCCAGGTCGAAGAGCCAGAAGTAAGACAAATACTTGATAATCGGGAGAATCAGAGGAAAGTACTGTAAAAGAAATATTCAGCATAAATAAGAGTGAATGAGCTGTCTTCCACCAAAACACACACACACACACACACACACACACACACACACACACACACACAAATAACAGGAACGTGTTGTATTTGAAATAGCCTAAAGGATTATTTTCCATCTAAGAAAGAAAACACACACTTAGGGAACATTCCAGTCAAGTGAGATATGGTTCATGGTTGAACACCAGGGAGACTGAATGGTTACACTGTTGCTGGCTTGCTCTGAAAATAAGCCGATTCCTCCACTTCTAGCTATTCCAAAACTATATTGTAGCAATGCATCTTTATGAAAATATTCACTCTAAAAGACTAGAGCATTTGCTGGACTTCACAGAAGAGCTAATAATATAGCTCAAGGTCCCTTAGGACTGCTGTTTTACTGTGAGCTAAGCCTTTTTGTTTAATCTGCCTTCAAGATTGCAACAAAACAACCAATCTCGCTTGCCTTGGGTTTCCCATGTAATCAACATTTACAACCTAAGCTAATGCATAGATATAATCTTAAATTATATGTTCTTCCATGTCCCTAACCCACAAGTAATGCATATACATTGAGGTAATAAATGCTGGAAACAGCAAATAGGTTGAAAACAACCTAATAAATGTTGAAAGCAGCATATGGATATTGCTTGACAGTGCATGATTATTTGTTATCTGGGTCAGTTGGAGTCAGTAGTTTCATTCCTTATAAAACTCTATTTCGGGGAGGGAGGAAATGGGAAAGGGGAAGTGATTTGGAATGTAAATTAAAAAAATAAAATAAAATAAATAATAAAAAAAACTCTATTACAATTTTTTTTTGTAAACTATCCCTCATTCTTTTCTTAATAGCTTCCTGTACTCGCCAATAAAAACCAGAGTATACACACACAGACACAGGAACACACAAATTCACAAGATAACATTCAGGCATGTGTTGATTCAGATTCATGCAACCAACACATACAGACAGGGAATCTCAGAAGACTCAGGAAGGGAGAAGTAGAGAATGCATATCTTGGCTTGCTTTTAGCTCACTTTTTCTAAGGGAAAATGCTTTAGTTTCTTTTCCTTAATGCAACACTGATACAATACTTGTGACTGAACTTTTTTTAAATTATGAATGCGTTCAAGAAACATCATATAGATCAGACACACAAAGGGGAGGAAGTGATAGTCCGCCGCTCCTGCGTCTGTGTCTGGATGAGAATCACAGATAAGGAGTAGTTCCCCAACTCAAAGACATAGGTTACATTCCATAAAGCATGTTACTTTTAAGAAATAATTATAATAAATTCATTAAAAATGAATATAGGGTTACAGGCGGTCTTGTGGTCCTTTCGTAATTAGCCAAATGCTGACTTCCCAATTGCATTGCACTTAGATCTAACTTAAAAAGGAGTGAGATTACATAGAGAGGCTAATGTCATTGGAAGAATGTTTTAATAGAGTTCCCACATAAATGATCTGCACAGTACACCACACAAGGCCCCATGGGAAAGACACCAATGCAGTCGGGAGGCAGAAGACAAAAACAAGGGAAAATTAAAGCCAATTCCTTTGAGGGAGACTCCATGAGCAAGGCAAGGATGGGAAGAGTAGCATGTTAGAATGGCTTTGAACTATAGAGGTGGCTGCGAGGTGCCTGGCACATGGTCCTAAGATGATCAAAGCACAGGAACATCCTTAGGTATTTACACCACACTGAAGAAGGATGACTCGGTTCCTGTGTCAAAAAAAAACGCCCTTTCTTAATATCATCCTTAGTGAGGTAACCCAATCACAAAAGATCACACATGGTATGAAGTCACTGATAAGGGGATATTGACCCAGAATCTCAGAATACCCTAGACACAATCAGCATATCAATAGATTTCTAAAAAGATGGAAGGAGAGACCCCTGGTCCTGGAAAGACTGGATGTAGGGGAACGCCAGGACAGAGTAATGAGAGGGGGTTGAACGGAGAAAAGAGGGAGGGAAGGGGGCTTATGGGACTTTCGGGGAGGGAGGAAACGGGAAAGGGGAAGTGATTTGGAATGTAAATTAAAAAAATAAAATTAAATTAAATTAAAAAAAAAAAAAAAGAATTAGCTAGCCCCAGGAGATGTACTGTTTCCTGAGCCAGACACGTGTTTCTAAGACATCCACATTTCATAATATACAGAAAAAATATTATCATATAGGAATGCAGGTCTAGTAACTTATTGGCTGCATACAGTTTCTTATTATCTATGGCAATTATTTCTTTCACCTAAATCCTTTCCTATACACATAAATCATGCATTTATATTTTTGAAGCAATGAACATATTTTAAGAGAAGGAACCACTATAGTTCAAAGCCCTCTGATAGTCCCATGAAGCCTTGTGTGGCCAATAGCATGGTCTAAAGCCATGGTCTGAAAGACATCACCTGAAAAGCTGTGCAGACCTGGATAGAAAGGAGGACTGAGGATGGGTCTCAGGGACTCCTCAGTACTTAGGTGTTGAGAGAACAAAAGCAGAGGAAGAAGTGCTCCATGATATGTGATTCAACCACAAACGCCTGGTAAGCCACAAGCAAAGAAGAGAAAGCCTTTCCAAAAGAAAAACATGCACAAATATCCAAAGGTGTGGAATGCTGCCAAGAAGCTAAGAACATAAGGACTGAGTGGACAGTAAACTCAGCAATAAAGAGGTGTTGGGACCATACAAGAGCTATTTAACTGGAAGCTTAGCGATGAAAATATAAGCAGAGTAATCAGTGGAGGTCAGTGGATAAACATAGTACACTGGGGGCTGAGGAGAGCTAGGCAGTTAAAGTGCTTTCTATGAAGGCTTGAGAAGTGGAGTTCAGATCCCCAGAAACGCACTTAAATGTCAGGTGGGCTTGGAAGCCTGCATGGAATTCCAGCTTCAGAAACTAAAAACACGAGCTCCCCAAGAGCAAGCTGGCTAGCAAGACTAGCCATATCAGTGAACTCTGGGTTTGATGGAGAGGCCCTGCCTTAAACCCAGAAGAGCAATCAAGAATGATTTCTAATATCAACCTTGGGTCTCCACATGCACAGGTACACACGTGCTCTACTTATACTGACACACTTTCTCTTCATGATGCAAAAACACACATACATAGACAAAAGCAAGAAAGAAAGAAAAGAAAAAGGGAAATGTAATCCTTTGGAAGAAAGTAGCTATAAATGGAAGCATATAATGAACAGATAGATTTCAGGAATTTTTGGTATATGTAGATAGTGGACCTACAGTTATCTTACTATATAACACCACACCAAATTAGATACAATTCTGTCTCATAGGCAACTCATACCTGCTTTATATCTCCCTTTATCCTCAGTTCCTCAACACTTGCCTGTGCTCGTGTTGTCAACCTGCTGCCCTTGCTTCATATTTTACTGATGAAAATAAAAGAAATCAGAACCTATCTGTCAAAAACGAGACTTACCATAGTATTGGTAAGCATAGAGTTAGCCTTCTCTCATGTCACATCCAAGACAACCCTCTCCAGCTGTAACCTTCCTTCTGGAAGATTTTCCAACCCAGTACCCTCCCATCTCGTGTAGATCACCTTTATAAGCCCACAACATATCAATTATATTTACAAGGGTTCTGATTTCTTATATTTTCATCAGGAAAATATGAAGCAAGAACAGCTGGTTGGCAATGGAAGTATAGGCAAGTGGGGTATAGGCAAGTGTTTTGGGTCTGAAGATAAAGGGGAATATAAAGTAGGTAGGAAAACGAGTTTGCTAATAAGACAGAATCATGTCTAATCTGGTGTGGTATTACACAGTAAGATAAACTGTAGGTCCACTAGCTATTATATACCAAAAAAACTAGAAAGGATTTTGATGCTTCACCATGAATAAATAATTATGTTTAATCTGCTTTAAACAGTACATACATAGAGGCTGGGGAGATGGATCAGGGAGTAAGGGTGTCTGTTCTGTAGACATGAGGACTTGGGTTCTAATCCACAGCAACTAGGTGAATAGATAAGCTTCATTTCACATCTCTATAACCCTAGCATTGGAAAGCTAAGGCAAATAGATTCCAAGAGCTTACTGGCCAGCCCAAATCCTCAACACTTGCCTATACGCCAGCAAAAGGTGGAGGTTCTAGTTCAGCGAGAGACTTGCCTCAAGGAAATTAGAGAGAGAGAAACAGAGGAAGACACTACATCCCACTGTGGCCTCCACCTATACACACTCTCAACTGTACATCCATGTGCATGCAATATATATATATATATATATATATATATATATATATATATATGTATGTATGTATGTATATATAGTGAGGTGATATATATATATCACCTCATACAACATACATAATGCGTACATAAAAACTAAGAGGAAACATTACATACAAGTACACATATGTGATCATGTGGTAATTCATTCATTTGTACAATTTGTTCAATTTTTTAAAACAACAAAGTCATTTTTCTTTATGGAAGAATAATAGGTATTTACTTTTAAATAAAATTTAAAAATAGGTTGTCTAATCAGTGGCATAAGGCCATTAGGGCTATGGTCACAAGTTTCAAGTGAGATTCCTTCATATTTAAGTGTGCTTTCTACAGCCATGTTCAGGGTCTCAGGCTCAGCTGCACAACCAAGTGTGAGATTTAGGCAAAGTCCAGGTTTCCACAATGGATTTCACTGACAAAAGGAGGAATAATATGTTTAGGGTATGTACAAGAGAGTGATTATAATGATCCAAACAAAACAGGGAGGAAAGGGAAGTATTGGGATCAGTGGGTTGAAAACAGGGCATGTCCTATGAGTATAGCAAAACTACAAAATTACAAGTTTGATCAACAAAGGACTCTTGGAGGTAATAGATGGGAATTTCAGAGAGTAAGAAGACAGTAGTTCCTAACAACATGATTGTTCCCGGTTACCTCTATAGCACATACCCCCCAAACCATTTGATAGCAAAAGAAATCCAATTTCGTATGCATTGGATTAGATCCACAAAAGGATATGCTGATGACTTAACCCTTGATATCTATAAAAATTACCCCTGAAGTGGGATTTTGTAGATATAGATACGCAGGATAAGAGATGATCTAATTCAACATGATTTGAAACATTGCAAGAGGAAAATCTGTGCCAAGAAACCTCAGGGAGAGGGCTATGTTATTGGAGGATGGGGGCAGAATTTAAAATTGTGCAGCTGTAATGCACAGAATTACTGGAAGCACCAGAGGTACAGAGAAGTTACCAGAAGACTCTTGCCTAGGAGCCTCAAGGGAACCTGCATCTACTTTCATTTTGATCTTCTGGCCACCCCAACCAGAATACTGTTCTGTTGTTTTAAGACACCGAGTTTGTGGTCCTTTGTTACAACATCATAGCAGAATAATCAATGTCCTTTTATTTTCAGCCAAAGTGTAAGAAGTTGGTCATCTAGCCACCTCTGGTCATGCAATTGCTTAGGGAAGAACATGTGATTCAACAAAGCCAATAAATTCCAGGAGATATTTCACCTTCCATGAAAGGAAGCCCCCCTTCCTTTCCCTGTGTAGCTTTCAAGACTCTCTTGTAGGATGTGAAGTTTAGTCCTGGAAATTGCTGGCAGGCACCTGGTAGCTCTCTGGGGAGTTAGAGTAGTGTCAGGATTCAAGAAACAAAGTGAAGATTGAGGGAAATGAAGAAATACATTTTTCTGCCCTGAAACAATATTCCTGAAGTTTTATCTGAAAACCCATATGATAAGTAGCAAAACATACCCTTTATTCATTTTTTAGTGTTTTATTTATTCTTTGAAATTTTAATACATTTAGACAAGGTATTTTGAATATATATATTTATGTGTATATATACATTTTTCTAGTCTTTATTCCTTAATTCAGTTATTTATTAATCTTTTATCATTAACATATGTTGTTGTTGTTGCTGTTATTGTTGTTGTTGAAACAAGACCTCAAATCCCCAGTCCTCCTACCTCTGTCTCCAGAGTGCTGAGATTATAGGTATCTACTACCACACCAGGACCATTTAGATTTGTATCTAGCTTCTTTATCCTCTTAAACATAAGAGCCCAGACCTAACCAAGATTGTCCAAGACAGCCTTACTCTTTCAATCTGACTGAAATTTAGACCTGCTTCCTTCTGAGTACAAGGCAAGTGTTCTCTTCCTAAGGTAGGCACTTACTTTAAGAACTTCAGAGTTACAAACACTTCTCTGTCCCTTTGAGATGTAAATCATTTTGATACTGGAGAAATGGTGTTCTTAGTCTCAATTAATAATAAAAAAATTTGAAGAATTAACAAAAAAACCACTAGAGGACAATTTTATTAGGGTTTAAAACAAAAATATCCCAGAGCAAGCAAGCTGTAAATCTCAGGGACTAAAGAGCATAAGGAAAAAATAGCCAAACTGTTTAAGCCAGCACAGAGATCAGCTACACGGCAGAGAGGGGGAACAAGGGGGAAGGAGGAAAGCAGATTATTTTAATTTTTCAAGGCAGAATCTCTCTCTGTAGGCCTGGCTGTTTTGAAATTCTCTGTAGACCAGGCTAGCCTCGAACTCACAAAGATCCATCTCACTGCCAAGCATGGAGAAAGAGACTTTAAATAAAGAATAAGGACACCCAAAGTATCAGAAAAAGTATACATTGGTTCAAGCCAGTACCATAAAGAAAGAGATAGAATATAAGAAAACTGATATGTGCCTCAGAAAGGTGGACAGACCGAAAGACCCTCTTGGCAGCTTGGAAGGACTGCAATAGCAAGCAGAAATTCTGAGGAGGAAAAGTATACTTGACCTGGCCCAGCAAGTCATTCTTCAGTGACAGTGTCCAGAGAGAAAGGACCAGAAGATCAACAGATAAACAGAATAGAGGTGAGAAAAGATTTTAAAACAGATGTTTGGGATGATGAGGTCTTGAATAAGTTATGTCTTGTATCAATACAACTTATTACGAAATACAGCATCTTATATACCATTTCCTGGGGGGAAATGGGACAGTCATCAAACTATCATACAGTGAGACTAAGTCAGCAAGAAGCTAATCAGACAATGTTGCACTGGGGGAACATAGGGTATCTCAAGAGCAAAACAGACTGAGCACACAGCAGCCTTGCAACTGATAACCAGCCATAGCTGCCACGGTGGTAAGCATAGTGTTCTCAGGATCTGAAGTCACAGCTACCCAAGGCCTTGGCCCCAAGCCATTATTAACTCTACCCAGAAAATTCATGGCCTTCTCCATACATCAGGTCCTCAGGGAAAGCCTTGGTTGATCAGTCCAACTCTAACAAACGAGATCTCATTAAAGGACTCATTATCCTTACCACCTTTTTAGTATAACTTAAGGTGAAACTCATCTTCCTAGGGATAGTCCCTGACCCTGGTAATTGACCCTGCCAGACTAGAATGTTATGTCTCCACCAGAAGTTTCACCCTTTTGAACAGAGGAATAGTTTTTTCTTAATGGGTCATTACTGATGCTTTGTCAACTTTAACAGGGAGCTTTGCAACTCAAGATTATCTTTTACAAGAACCTGGAAACTGTCTCTTTGAAATGCCAATATCCTTTTCCTAGCTTCTACAGAACCATAGAAGCCCATGAGACTTTGAATTTGAAATGTTCTCCCATGGGCTCATCTGTTTGAACATTTGGTCCCTAGCTGAAGGTATCATTTGGAAAGGTTGTAGAATCTTTAGGAGGTGGAGCTGCATTGCAGGAAAGGAGTCACTGAGGGTATGCCTTACAGGTTTATAGCTTAGACCTACTTCATATTCTTGGTCTGCTTCCAAAGTTCAGATACAGATGACCACCCAGCCCCATGCTTCTGCCATCATGCCTTCTTAGCCTGCAGCCATGTCTTCCCTGACATAAGGGACTATAATTCTCTGACAAATCCTTGCCTAAACTTGTTTTTGTCAGGGTACTTTATCCCAACAATGATAAAGTCATTAAAACTAGGCCTGACTTCAATAATGGTCAATTAGCAAGCACAGGTGACCTAATCACACCAACAAACCTCCTACCTAATGCCCTCCAAGACTTTTCCCACAAGCTCACCCCCATGGCTTTAAACTTTTCTCCCGTTTGTGGCTATGAAGTTGAACTTCACCCTTTCAACCCATTGGAACAGCTTTGAATAACATGCCCATTCCATTCAGTTCATCCAGCCGCACAATTTCTCTTTGACAAAGGTTGAGCATCTCCTCTAAACTAAGTGGGGGTGGTTTGAATAAGAATGACCCCAATGGGCTCAAATATTTGAATGCTTAGTTATTGGAGAGTAGCACTATTTGAGAAGGATTAGGAGGTGTGGCCCTAATGGTGGAAGTGTTTCACTGAGAGTGGGGTTTGAGGTTTACAAAAATAGCCCAACTTCCTGCCATCTACTGCCTGTAGATCTGAATATAAAACTCTCAGCTTCTTCTCCAGCACTCTCTGCTCACATTCCACCATGCTCCCCACCATGAGAATAATGGAGTAAACCTCTGAAACTGTAAGACAGCACCAATTAAGTGCTTTCTTTTATAAGAGTTGCCATGGTTATGATGATTCTTCACAGCTACAGAATAGTAACTAATGCCTAGAAAACTTAGCACTACACAAAATATTCAAAGCCTAACAGAGGTTAAATAAGTAAAATAAGTAGTATTTTGTTAATGGATCATCAGTCTGACATTCCTCTGGAGAAAACATAGTACCAGTTGATTTCCATGCTATGGGTAGATTTTGTCCTTGACTAGGAAAAGGAGCAAGCATTCCCAGAATGCTTAATGCCAGCAGATTTTCCCAATATACGTAACCTAGATTCTTTTTCCTCATCACTGTATACTCTAGATTTCCTTTCTTTGCCTTTGCAATATGCCTTTTCCCATAACCCCAAAGCTTTCTTTCTCTCTCCCAGTCATACTTTCCTTCCAAGTTAAACCACCTGAAGGTTTTTTTCCTTGTTTATAGGAAGATAATCAACTACATCTTTTCACATTGTGTGGGCTGACTACTTCAAACAGAAAATGGCTTTGAAATAGCTTTCTAAGGCAGCCCAATCTAATTGTTAGGAAAGTATGCCCAGAGGCCAATGTGTTCTATTCTATTCTGAAGTTTCTCTTGAGTGGGTATAAGATTTAAGTGAAAATCATTTTGGAAAAAGAGGGCATTTTTGTTTTCTTCTATATTTCTTGTTGTTGTTGTTACTGTTTTTCTTATAATACTAACATATAACCAAATAAACATGAGGAACAAGACTTTCCATTTAGGTTTTGCTAATGTGACACTGGCACATCCTACCAATATTGGGCACCTGGGTCTATAAACTCCTCATATAGGCACCTTGCTAAGTAGCATTGACTCCAACACTTGTGACCTTCCCTTCTGCTATTAGGCTATTCAAATTTTTTTCCACTTAGAAAATTAGCCTGTTTAGCAGGAATGGAAAAATATAGATCTTGAAGATACACTCGGGTGGTTTGTATAAGAATAGCCCCCATAGGATAATATATTTGAATGTTTAGTCATCAGTGGGTGGCACTACTTGAGAGGGATTGTGGGTGTGGCCTTGTTAGAGTAGGGTGGCCTTGCCGGAGTAATTGTGTCACTGAGGGTAGGTTTTAGAGTTTCAAATTCCCAAGCCATTCCCAATGTCCCTCTCTCTTTCGTCCTGCTGCCTACCATGAAGATAATGAACTAAACCTCTGAAACTGTAAGCCAGTCCCCAGTTAAGTGTTTTCTTTATAAGAGTTGTCACAGTGTCTCTTCATAGCAAGATTACACTGACCAAGACATACTCCAAAGAAAAAGTTTAAAAGCCTAGACTCTCCACCTACCAAAGGATTAGAGTCCTGGATAAAGAGCTAGTCAAAGAATTTAAAGGTCTCAGCTAAAGATGGGATTCAAAGGGTCACTGAGATGAATTACTGAAAAGAAAGGAGTTTATTGGGAAAAATTTATTAACACCATGGATAGGAAAACAGAATGATAAAAGCATAGTGAGGAATCTGAGGAGCATTCCAGTCCCAGCACCTGAGACAATATATCTATGTCTCTGAAGAGAGAAATCTGAGACCCTATGTTACAACTGGGGTCTCTTCTTATACTGTTCTGAGGGTGGAGAGGTTTCAGAGCACCAGCCTGCAGTAAGACTCTGATTTCCAGGTAGGAGACATGGTGGGAAGCAGGATGTATGGCCATTAATGTAAACTCACTTTTCCGGTGAGAGATCATGGTCTTAGGAAGTTTGTTATCTAGAGACTCAGAGTCTCAAAAGGATGCTTATGAACATCTGTGAAAGGCAGAGACCAGCTTCACTGTATTACGGCCTGAGTAGCAGCTAGAGTCTAACTCTACAGGTTTTACAAGAATGAGTAGGAATCCTACATCCCACAAACCCATTTCAGTCTGGCAGAATTCTTCCCTATTGCTATTTTGGGGGGGGGGGGTGAAGTGTAAAATCTTTTTCATCTTTTCAGAGATTGCCTTCAGGTTTCAAATTCCTGAGTTGCTATTAAATACAAATTTTGCAAGTAGGAAAAAGTTACTTTCTGATATCTGAAGGCAGGACCACACAAGGGTCTTTCTAGAGTGTCTTCCTTCCAGCCAGGGCTTCAGGTTAGGATTACCAACAACTTAGAATATCCCCTCTCCTGCCTTCTCTTCAGCAAAGGTCCAAAGTTACACTAAACAAGAATCCTGATACCAGATATTAAAATTAACATCTAAGTTTCTTGTTTCCCCAAGCCACATATACCCATTGTGTTATCTAAATATTCTGGTTCTGTTTAGCTGACTCCATGAAATGACTACAAACTCCAACCTAGACTTCTGAACTTAAGGAATAATCAATAAAAATAACTCAAAACAGATCCTCATCCACTGGTCTAATGGCCCCATGCTGGGCCTATGGATGAGCTCAGGAGCGAGCTTTCTTTCTCTCTCTTTCTTTCTTTCTTTCTTTCTTTCTTTCTTTCTTTCTTTCTTTCTTTCTTTCTTTCTTTCTTTCTCTCCATGGGGAAGCTCCTTAGCTCAGCCTCAGCACTCATAGCATTTCTCATCTCATTGTCCCAGTGTTGGGAGACATAACCACTCTACTAGCTCTAACTAGAAATAGATAAGGGGCTTTGAACATGATGGTATGTGATCAGATATTTGTTGATAGTGTTGGAGGTGAGCTACATGGGTACAAAAATGAATGAAGAAAATGAATTTCTAAGTGCCGGTTCAGACCTGAAACGAAGATTAAAATAATAACCGAGGTGGCACACAAGCAGCTTTTAGAGATCCTTTGTCAGAAGAAAAAAAAAAAAGAAAGAAAAATGACTACAGTTTTGTTATCAGTCTCACCCTGGGGTGCCTCAGTTCTTGGATCCTTGTAATATCTCAGGCAGAAAAAGAAATCAGAACCAGGGCTGGAAAATGGCTCAGAGGAGACTCCTGAGGTTGGTTCCTAGCAACTTCTGTGTGCAACTCACGCCTACCTGTATCTCCAGTTTTGGGGACCCAAGCCCTTGTTTGGACTTAGTTGTCACTTTCTCCCACACATGCACACAGACACACAGAATAATAAATATTTAAAAGAAGAAATTCAGAGAAAACAAAAATTCAGAGAAAGCAAACAGAGTTTAAGCTGAGTTTATTACACAGTGAAGTGAAAGCCCTCAAATGGTGAGAGAAGATATGGCCAAAGTCCATGTGCCAGTCCAGTCCACATTTAATGTATTCTGTATATTATTTCTAAAATCCCTATGACAGGTAGCTTTCCCCAGGGAGTATTTACTTGTCCAGATACTTAGCAGACCCATTTGGATTGAGGATTATAGGAAGGCCAAGGAATGTCCTCCTCATCAGAAAGCCTCTGGCTCAGATAGTAATCTTATAAAGTGTAGATAGTTACTTATTGGTGGCCTTCTATATAGTTCAGAATGTCATGTATCATCCAAGGCCATAAATATGGTTCAGATCCCATTCTTGTAGATGGTAATCAGAGTTCTATAGCTTCAGTTTCTGTTTTTGCAAGCTGCTGATTATAAGGGAAGGGCTTACATCAATGGCCTCAACCCTACTAATATCTAACTAGCTACCTAACAATTTGAAGTGTGGTTAGATATAAATGGAAAATCATTGGGAAGTGAGAAATTTTTAATATGATACCCATGGGGTTTGGGGGAGTTTGTTTGTTTGTTTGTTTTAGAGTAGCTGGGAAGGAAATGATAGTGGAAGTGTTGATCAATACTTTTTATCTGTCCATTGTTGCTCTCTGCTTTCCATATATAGTGTAAATAAAACAACAATTTTGACGTAAGTATAAGTGCTTTTATTTACATTTTTTAAATTATGAAATGAGAAATAATTTGTTCCAAATTGCACTCTTGAAGATTCAAGTCTTGGAGGTGGAACTCAGCCCAGCCATGATGCCTTAGTGATATCCATTGAGAAGAAGGTTTCAAGGATAGGTAGGATGTTTAGTTGAGTCCTGAACAAGCTGCAAGTTTGCAGTACTCTGGAAACATCTCAGGGAAGAAGATGCTAAGATGATGATGTACAAAGGACTAGACCCACACAAGTACAAAGTTACAGATTTCAGTGATTTGCACATATGAAGTAACTGGAGCCAAGAGGTAGAAAGAAACTGATTGCTAAAAGAATGGTGGGGGGAGGCCAAGGAGCTGTGGCCCAGACCCCAGCCTTGAAGAGCAGCATGTTTGAAGAGGAGGCACTGACAAAATGTATAGATGCGTCTGCTAGAAGTAGAACAAGAACAGGAAGCCAGAGAGAAATACAAGAAAAAAGGTGACTAAGACTGACAAACACTAACTGGGAGAAAGGTGGGATCTAAAAGTATCTATTTTCAACGCGAGAAAAGTAATCTGTATGCAAGTTGGCATGAGTCCAACCAATAGCCTGGTTTTGTTAAACTTGCCTCCCACACACATACTGGTGTAACACTCTGATTATATTTCTTACACAAATAGAGACCGGGCAGTATTAGCTACCCGAGCTGAGCAGGAAGGATACTGTGCTTAAGAGAGAACCACAAGACAGCTACTTATCTTCATAGTGACATTACTCATAGCAATTTCCTGCCTTCATAAAACCTAATTCTCAAATTTCTAACTGGAAATTAATATCTGAAAGGAGGTAATCATACAGATTAATGAAGGCATTTTAATTTTTTGAATATAGGGCTTCATAGGTGCTAGGTAAGTGCGCTACCAATATGCCACATTTCTAGACCTAGTTGCATAGCTTCAATACTGTAGTATAAGTCCAATACTAATAAACTAATAAATTGTCTTTACATAAACTTTAAGTACCATAGAGAATATGGACCAAAAGCTACTTTATGTAACTATTTTTTACTTATCAAACATTTAAGAACTTATGAGATGGGTATTTTTCTGGGTACTGGAATATAACTAGGAACATTGAAAATATAACCTTGTGCCTGCAAGGACATTCCTGGATGACATGTCTGTATTTCTATGTCTATTTTATCACAAGCTCTGCAGCACAAACTGTAGCTGTTGGTTCTGCTGGTTTTCAAAAGTGATTATACACCATATTTCTAATGTGTCTTTCTTAAGGCTTCTACTCGGCCTCATTTTTCAACAGCATGATAACTACAGTTAGTATCAATACCAATTTAGAATCCCATTAGAAGCAGCGATTTTGCAGTCCCTAAATAGATATAATCAATGAAGGAAAAATGTTTACTGAACATTAGTTAGTCTGGAGACCTAAGACAATGCTTCTCAACTCACACAATCACAGACTTTACTTACAAATTGAAAGAAAAGTCATTCTTCCTTGACAGCTACAGCAGAGTAATTAAAACAAGGCATCTGTCTTCAGTTGTATCTTTGCTGTCCCTACGAATGCATGCAGCCATTAGCAACACCACTGTGACTAGGTTCTCAGCACCTCACTCAACTTAATTAGTGTACCAGACAATACATGAGAACCTACTTTGTACTGCAACTAGTAGATAATGGCTCTTCAAGAGAGACTGCCTTGGTGTGTAATTATGATAGGGAAATTGACATGATACATATACATGTATGTGTACACATACACACATACACACACACACACACACACACACGAGAAAAGATATCAAGAAACAGCCTCTTTATAAAGGGCAAAAACTAACTTCATTTCTCTAAGAATTTAGGACTTTTTTATTTTTTTGACTCATATCCAGTAAGGGGACATTCAGTGTGGTAAATGTCTCAAGGTTTTCAATGGATTATTCAAATCCAAACACTAAGTAATGGCTGAAACATGTTCTTAAAATGTGTGCTGTCAGTTTGCTCTCAAATATAAAACTGAATCAATATTGATGTCATGTGCTTAGAAGAAGAATGTTTCTGACCCTGGTGGTGTTATTTCAAGGCATTAAGGATCTAAGCTGACTCTTCAGGAAAGCCTTCAATTCTGTGCTCAGACTTTATCACAGACATTTGTAGGAAAAATTCCAAACCAAATAAATTTAGGCAAATCAAGTTCAACCATCCATGAATCGGATGTCATACTATTTCCTAACACATAGACTCCACCTTGGCCACATACCACTAAAAATTTAGTAAGAGAAACAGATAAAGAGAAAGGGATGAGGAACAGTTGCTCCCCAGTTGGTGGCCTAGTTTGGGCAGGTTAAACATGTGTAGCCTAGCTGACACTAGTGCACCACTGTGTCTGCCCATTTCCAGTTCTCTCTGCTTGTGCTATCAACTCAGCCTCTTCTCCAGCCACTACATCTCCCACCTGCTGCCTCTTCTGTGATCGCAGACTCTAATCCTCAGATATTGTAAACCCTGATAGCTGCTTTCTTCTGTAAGTTACCTGGGTCATGGTGTTTTATCACAGCAACAGAAACACAACTAATACAGAAGAAGGGCGATTGTTTTATAACAGCAGAAGGGCTTCTTGACCAGAAATGCACAAATTATTTTGGGTGGGATCCAAAATCTTAATGTCCTAACTTAGATTAATATTAACTTTGTGGCCCAATCAAATTAATGTCTCAATTATTTCATGGATAGGTTGACGCACCAACTTAATTTGGATGAAGCTGGTTTGAAAGAAGGTATTAAGTGTGAAAATCCAGGTGTCTAGAACAGAAGAAAGTGACAGTTGTGCCACCTGTGTATACTGTAAGATGCAGGACAAGATCTGAAGTAAACAGTCACTTTTGCAAAGCAAAACAACCCACTTTCAGAAGCTGGGGCTCTGTCTCCAAGTCAACAATGCAAAGAAGATGTTTATTTTGTAACAAAGGAAAACTCAAGAGAGATAGATTGGTGCTGGCAAGAATTGATTTTTATTTCCACCAAAAATTTCAGTAGAGGAGAACCTTCACATTCAATAAATCTGAACCAAGTACGAGTCTATTGAATCAGAAGTAGAGCCAATTTCCACTCAGCCAGTTGTGTAAGGAGTCATGTGCAGGAATCAGAATGAGTTGGGATATACTAACACTTCATTCCAATGCCGCTAAGAACCTCAGAGTATATTTCCCAGGCCAATTGTCTGACTAATCAGCACACAACCTTATATTATTGGGAACAAAATCAAACTGGTTAGGAAGACACAAATATCTAATTTGAATGCTAGCTAAACATCTCCCTCTAAATTAGCAAGGATAGTCTGGATTTAAATCAGGCTTATAAGTTTTTCAGCATGAGGTTACAGTATCCCCACATCTTCCCACTTAGGTACCTAATAAAACAGTCATATTAAGCCAATGGAGCAAAACCCAGTCCGGGATAAATGTAACTGTAAAATATAACCCAATGAGGACCTGCTCTAATAATCACGTCACCTACCATTCTAATTAAGCCAAAGATTGATTCTCAAATCATAGTGGGATTGTATTTAATTAGAACATTTTTCCATTTTTCTTTTTTTCCTTTAAACCCTCCTGTATACACCTCCCTGTTCTCCCTCAAATTTATGGCCTCTTTTTAATCCATCTATTGTTATTTTATGTATATATGTATTTGTATATACATGTATATTCCTAAATATAACCTGTGAGTCTATGTAACATTGCTTGTTCTCAGGGCTGACTGTTTAGCCCTGGATAACCAATTGGTGTGCTCTTCCTTGGGACGGCCCACCTCCCCTACTCCCAGTGTTAATCAGTTGCTTATAGTTCTTTGTGTAGGACTGAGCCCTTGTAGGATTTCCCTGCCTAGTTTGGAATGGTTAAGTACAACTTCTTGATCCTCAGTGCTCATGGGATCAAGCCCTAGGAACCAAACTTCCAGGCTTATTCATTTCTTTGCTCTCTCCATCCTAACCTCTGTATCCAGAGGAATGCTTTGCCTTGCTTTGTGTACTATAGTCTGAGATAGTCTTCATCTCTTCTGCTATCCTAATCCTATGTCAAGTATAACCCCGCCCAACACTCAGATTGACCTGGAAGTTTCTCCAGTTAAATAGTCCACTGGGACTACAGTTCTATACTAATTTTCTACTTCACCATAAGACTAGCATTGTCATGGTATCCTTTTGGTTTGGAAAGCATCTGCACACACAGCATATGCCATGGTGCAGTCTATATCTTCCGTCTCTTAAACTAGCATATGTTTAGCCTGTCCCCTTAGCTAGTGATAAGCATTTCTCTTCTCATTTTTCAAATACTATTTGGATTGCAGAAACATCTCTTTTTATGCTTTTGAATTGAGTTACTACAGAACGTCACACAGATGAGGTTTTTATTGAATATTTCAGTAAAAATGAACTCTTCATCTGGTGATAAGGGCTTCACTTGGTGACAAAATTGAGAACAGAAGAGTTCTACGTAAGGACAGGTCTAAATTGAGCTGAACGATTACACATGGATCAAATTACTGAGCCTTGGGGAGCAATGTAAGCCACATTAAATCAACAGCGACAAACCCATCATCTGTCATCTGTCTCAAGGATTAGAGAATGAAACAATGGGATTATTTTGCTTTGTTTTCAGAATACATGACAAGCAATAATTTTCTTTTTACAAGAGATATTTACTTCTGAACTTTACATTTATTTCCTTATACATTTGTAAAATTATGTGTAGTCGTTCAATAGCTATTAAAGACGTTTCTGCTCAAAATAAAACGTTGGTTTAAGAGCATCCTGCCACACTGCTGGTTTTGTTTGGTTTTTGTTACTTTTTTTTTTTCCTTCTCGCTCTGGGCCTGCTCTCTCTGGTCCTGCTCTTTCCGACCCAAAGATTTATTTATTATATGTAAGTGCACTGTAACATTTCAGACACACTAGAAGAGGGCATCAGATCTCATTATGGATGACTGTGAGCCACCATGTGGTTGGTGGGATTTGAACTCAGGACCTTCAGAAAAGCAGTCAGTGCTCTTAACCACTGAGCCATCTCTCCCGCCCTGTTTGTTTGGTTTTTATGTGGATGTCAGAGACTAGACTAGGATCTTAACGGTTGTTCAGCAAGCACTTTATAGACTGAGCCATCTCCATGGCCCCGTTTCATCAATCTTTATAAATCCATCATATAATTAAAAAAAAATTCAAAAGAGGAAGTCTACATTTTAATGTCTTTAAAGATGTATTAGGCTCTCTGTGTTCCAAACAGCAAAATATATTCAGTTATCTCACTTAGTGAGGCTTTCTGAGAAGGAAAATGGAGGTGAGAAATTGATTTCCCAATTGCAGATAAGTCCCCATGCCTATAGCCTCAGCTTCTAATGCTATGGCGCCTCAGGTGTTTTCTGGCTTCCATTCATAATACTTCTTCTCTGTTTGGGGGTTTCTACACATTGATGACTTCTGCTGCTGCTTTTTCTCTATTGCCTCCTGGCTTTTATCTCCTGTTTTCTGTTAAATTTTTTTTTGAAATTGTTATGTTGAATTTTCATGTAAGACATCTGACTCCATATTTTAATTTCTTGCTTGTTCTTAAGTCCTTGCTAGGACTAGCATATACATACAAATAATACTGAGCTATAAAACAGCATACTCTTATTGTATAAAAGCTATAGTTACAATACAAAAGATTATGTAAGTCAAGAAATAAAAGCATAAACATGAGCTCACAACTTTCAAAGACCTACCTGGTCTTTTTTCATAATGCACAGTATTATAACCTAAAAGGTTCAAGCGAAGGGCTCAGTATGTTGTTTCCTGGCAGATTACTTGCCTATCATGATCAGGACCTGGCACTGAAAGCAAGAGCATAAATCAGAAATCTCCATTTGATTAGTAGTATTAGATGAATTCTTTTAGCATGAAAGGGAACATCTCATAAACCTATTTGTAGGAAGTTTGGGGTTTTTAATATTATGACATGTAGATGAATAAAATATTTGGCAAAGGAAACCTACTCAGCAGAAATTAATAAATATATTTAAACATCTTATTTCAATGTCTATATCAAAGTCTCAGTGTAGAAATCATTCTCATGAATGAGTAACCTTCACTCAAATAAGTAAAAACACCATTCAAAGGAGTTTGGTTATTAGATAACTTAGTGTTATCTAATATGTTAATTTGTCTCCCATTCATGAATTTTTGCTTGGGAATATTTTTAATGTTGCCTAGGTAGTACACACTCCTTGCCTAGGAACTCCAGAGCAATATCCAAGAGAGCAAACTAACCTGCTCAGGGAACTTGCCTACCAGGCTTCAGATCTTTTCATTAAATAGTATTCATGTAATGGAAAAGATGAAGGCCAGGTCCTCAGTCTTTCTCATCCAGGGCCCAAGCAGCTAATCTGATTGTTTTCCTTTTTGGTGCCACCTTACCCGTCTCTCTTACATAACCTTTGTCTAGTACAAAGATGATCAGCATTTTCAGTGCAGACCAGACAAGCATCACAAACCAACAAAGACTAGGAAGTGAGGTCTGCTTCTTCAGGTTAGGCTTTGAGTAAGTGTCCTCTACTGACTTCGTTATCCTCTCACCTTTTCACTTCAGGCACCTTCAGATTATCTATAAGCCACAGCAGTGGCTTTCCTCAGAAACTTCTCTCCCATTAGAGAAATGCCATAGTACCCTATTATCTCTTGCAATTTGTAATGCATTCATTGTGAGCCAGAGATCTCAGTTGGTTTTATTTGCCCAAAGTTCTGGATCCACAGAGACAAATCCTAGCACCATAAATGTGTGAAAGAGAACAACATACGGTCTGGTTTGAATTGACTGTCCATTAGTGAAGCGAGTGGCTGAATACACACACACATGGACAATGGCCAGACCATATGTAACAAGAGAACCCTGTGGTCCTCAGTAATGAGTCAGGAAAGCAGCCAGAAGGCCAGCCTGCTATGTCAGATCTGTAAGATGTCAGCTTACGATCTCCATGAAACCAGTCAAGAAGCTAAACAACTGCTCTTATAAAAATTGGTCCCAAACAACCAAAAATTGATTAAAAACTGGCAGCATCCATAATTTTTGTACCTACTTCCCACTTGGGTCTAAACAGAATAAGCCAAATATTCACCCCAAGGCAATCACGTGGAACATCTCACTTCTAGTTAGCCTACAGCTTCCCCATGCCAACTGCCTCCTGCAGGGCACATTTGAAACCTTCCCTTTTTC
This sequence comes from Tokudaia tokunoshimensis, assembly GCA_036184795.1. Taxonomy (NCBI): domain Eukaryota; kingdom Metazoa; phylum Chordata; class Mammalia; order Rodentia; family Muridae; genus Tokudaia; species Tokudaia tokunoshimensis. The sequence continues at coordinate 38,856,675 of BTHU01000017.1, forward strand.
TCACTATTAAGCTTCCCAATCTTCTTGCCTTTACAGTCTCTACCAAGCACAAGAGACTCTCTCACTGTGGCAACCACTGAATAAATAGCCTTTGCTCATTCTTACTTGCTTACTCTTTATTATTAACACAGAGGTCGATACTCTTTCTCCCTAACTATGGACATTCATATCTTATCCTAAGAAGAATTAATTCACTGTTTTAAATGAACAGATTATCCCAGGGATAGGCAGACTACTCAGACATGAAGAAAGCATGGCCCTCCTCATCTTTCTGTGATTGTTAAACTGACTCCTTGAGAACCTTGAGAAAGAACTGGCACTGTTTTGCTGAAGGACCATTTGATGACTACTCATCCTGCTTTTATTATCAGGTGCTCACGTGCCAGCTAAGAATGGTTCTGTCTGAGTCAACCAGTGTAAATGGAATACTCTCCCAATACCTTAAGGATGATCCTAATTTGATGGGTAGGGGAGTTGTTTCAAGCCATCTTACCACATTTCACATACTCTATCCTAGCTTGATAGCAAAGGACATCGGAAAGCAATGAAACCCAGTATAGAAAAGGAACATGAACTATGAGAAACCAACTCTGAAAAGCGCAAAAGGAAGAGAAGCATACTCAGAAGAAAAACTTACTGGGAAGATTCTCATACAGATGAGATCATTTGTAATCAATTACTGGTATTATTATGGAATTTTGGAAGTAGAAACAGTGGCCAAACATGTTGAGTGCTCCTTGCACTTTAAGTCATCCACCAAATTAGAGGGGGGAGAGAAAGAGAAGAAGAAGAAGAAGACGAAGAAGAAGAAGGAGGAGGAGGAGGAGGAGGAGGAGGAGGAGGAGGAGGAGGAGAAGAAGAAGAAGAAGAAGAAGAAGAAGAAGAAGAAGAAGAAGAAGAAGAAGAAGAAGAAGAAGAAGAAGAAGAAAAGAAAGTTCACAAAGTATTTCTGTCCCCATAGGCAGAACTGAAGAGAAAACCATATACTTGTAAATTATTTAAATTATGTGTATCACAGGGCTTTCCCTAGAAAGGTATAAAGAAATGGGATGGAAAATTTTGTGTGTGGGATGGTGTCCCTATCGCTCCACTGGGGTTCCTGTCCTATAAGAAGTATCCTCTTCAGGTTCTATATCCCCACTGCTGTGCATCTCAGCTAAGGTTACCCCCATTGATTCTTGAGAGTTTCCCCTATCCCAGGTCTCTGGCACATATATCCCACCACTCTCCCAGCTGCAGATTCCATTCATTCTCATGGCTATCTGGCCATCTTCCCTTTCTCTCCCCACACCTGATCCTGAAACACCTTCACATTCCCTTCCACATCCCCTCTGCCACCCAGTTCCCTCTCTCCATCTGCCTTCTATGACTATTTAATTCTTCTTTCTTTTTCTTTAATTTCTCCTTTTTTTTGTTTTTTTTATTAGATATATTCTTTATTTACATTTCAAATGATTCCCCCTTTCCTGGATCCCCCATAAGTTATTTCTCTTAATGACAGAAACGATGTATTCAGTTATTTAAAAGTTTATCTTTCTTCAAATCTATTTTTCTTAAATCTTGAAGTATTGTTTTGATCTCAAAGTGGATTTAATTCGCCTTTCTAAGTGAGATTCAAGCATCCTTGCTTGGGGCTTCCTTCTTGTTTAGCTTCTTTGAGTCTGTGGAGTATAGAATGAGTATCCCATACTTTATGGCTAATATCCACTTATACATAAGTACATACCATGCATGTCCTTTTGGTGACTGGATGACCTTACTCAGGATGATATTCTCAAGTTTCATCCATTTGCCTGTATATTTCATGATGAACTTTTTTAAATACCTGAGTAGCATCTCATTGTGCACCACATTTTCTTTATTCATTCTTCAGCTGAAGGACATCTAGGTTGTTTCCAGTTTCTGGATATTATGAGTAAAGCTGCTGTGAACCAAAATTTATAAAGAGCTCAAGAAGTTAGACACCAACAACCCAAAAAAATCAAATTTAAAAATGGGGTATGGAAATAAAGAGAGAATACTCAACAAGAATCTGAAATGGCCAAAGTCCTTAGTCATCAGGTAAATGCAAATAAAAATAACTCGAGATTCCTTCTTACACTGGTCAGAATGGCTAAGATCAAAAACTCAAGATATAGCACATGCTGACTAGGATATAGAGCAAGGGAAACCCTCCTCCATTACTGGCAGGAGTGCAAACTCGCACAAACCACTTTGGAAATCAATTTGGTGGTTTCTCAGAAAACTTGGAATAGTTCTACTTCAATACCCAGCTATACCACTCCTGAGCATGTACTCAAAAGATGCCACACTCTCCTACAGGGACACTTGCTTGACTATGTTGAATTTGCTAAACGAAGTGTTTCCTTCTCTTTTCCTATTCTCTGCTCCACAGCACCGTCTAGCATTTTATCTTCCAACATGTCCATACTGTTAGAGGAAATAAAAGGCATGCCTAGCCAGAGAGAAAGCTGGAAAGAGATGCACCCAGAGCTCATCGGGCCCCATTTCCCAGCTCTTGCTACAAACTGTAGACGGGATGAAAGCAAGGCCATCAGGGCTCTGATGCCCAGACAAGGACTGCAGTTCTTTTGGCAAAGGTCATGGAAGTCTGAGGCTTGTCAAAGTAACTTGGCATGTCATTTGGTGCCACATCCAGCACAGAACAGGAATGAGGTGTCCCTGACAGATGGAGATGGTGAGGCAGATGAGCCTGAGGTTCAGTTTCTGGCTCCCCTCCAGTTTCATATGGCTTCAGTAGCTTGTGGAGTTCTGCATGCCTGGCTGGGGGCATGCAGAGGAAATAAGACAACGACTGGATTGCCGCAGAGTAGGAGTCAGAAGATGCAAGTAGTATGTGTGGATATTTTTTTTAGTAAAAAGAAATTGACCAGAATCCCAGGCTTCAGGGGTCCAAGCCAGCACACATTTCTAGAACTCTAGGTGGCATGAAATCAGCCTCTGTGCACATCACTCTGATAGAAACAGAAGGATCTAGAGGATATATAGCAGGTGATAATGCTTCCTGCCTACCCTCTGCAAGATGGCATGTGGCCCTCTCCCCATGGATGGCAACTAGCCATCTAATAGTGTAGATGGGCGATGTGGAGAAAAGCTGAGTGTTAGGCTTTTACCTGCAAGAGAACACCACACAAAAGACATTACTAAGGAGAGTTAATTTGCAAGTTTAAAACTCTTCTCTTTTGCCAATGTTAGCCAGAGAAGACATACATGTATCCAAGAAGAGAAGTCTCACACAAAAGGCATTTCACCTTCAGGAAGACAGACTTCTATATCATTTCTGAGTTTATGCTATAAATTTGTATGTATTATACATACTTACTTAATACATACTTAAAATTGTGTGTGTGTGTGTGTGTGTGTGTGTGTGTGTGCGCGCGTGCGCGCGTACATGCATTCAAGTCCAAAGCCTTAAGCATTGTTGTGCTTGTCTCTAGTTAGTTAGTTAGCTAGCTAGTTAGTTAGTTAGTTCATTTGTTCGTTGGTTCGTTTGTTCATTAGTGTTTTAGTTATTGTTGTGATAAAACACTATCATCGTTGGGAAGGAAAGGGGTTTTTTTTCTTTTTTGATTTTTTTGTCTTTGTTTTTCTTCTTTTTTTCAGCTTACAACTCTCCACTCCACAGTGGAGGACACAGTCCATCAGTGTGGTAAGACAGGGAAGGTACCTGAAAACAGTCACCGAAGCAGATACCATGTAAAAATGCTGTTACTGGCTTGCTCCTTATGGCTTGCTCAGCCTGATTATTTCTAGCATCTGACAACAGGATCACCAGCCTGGAAATGGCACTGCCCCTCATTAGCTGAGCCTCCTGTATGAATCATTTTCCAAGAAACTGGCCTATAAGTTTGTCCACAGGTCAATCTGGAGATGGCACCTTCTCTATTGAGCTTCCCCCTTTCCAAATGACTCTAGTTCAGGTCAAGTTGATATAAAACTAACCAGCATAGTCTGTTTAAAAGAAAATGAAAATAGGAGGGAAAAAAAGAAGCAATGAGAAAGTTCATGAGACAAGAGGACTAATTGGGGTGTTTGTTCTTGGATCCAAGGACTGAGCAAGAGACCCAGGAGAAAGTTGGAGGTGATAGTATTTAGAATACCAATGCTGTTGGACACTGACCAGGGTGTCCGAGGAGACTCATGGTGTGAGCAGAGTATACAAGAGTACAGCAGAAGCCATCAGCATTAATGATGACAAACATATAGGCAATTGAGGTATTGACATTTCCCAAATGTGTCCCCAGGCCAGTGACGAATTTATGTCTGTGCTTTCAAATGACAGCAAGAAAAATGTTGAGGCATTTTCTATACCCTGCACACTAAGCTTTAAATATTCAACATTGTTTCAGAATCACATTTTATTGACCCCTCTGAAGTCTGGATTGCTTAAATTGTATTTAAAAAACTGGGATCACAATAGAAAGACCATTCTGACTCTAACTTACCAAGGTGGTTTGGAAACTTATTTACAAAAAAGAAGGAGCTTCTATCCAGTACGAACTTAAGAATTTTGCTAATGCCATTTGATTTATAAAGCACTGCACCAAGTTGGTGGTAGCATCTAGTATAGTGATTTTCAACATTCCTAATGCAGCTATCCCTAATAGGATTCCTCATGTTATGGTGACCCCCACCATAAATTATTTTCATTGCTATTTCATAACTATAAATTTACTATTGTTATGAATTGTAATGTAAAAATATGATATGCAGGATATTGGATATGAGACTTCCTTTGTGAAAGGGTCATTCGATCTCCCTCCAAGGGGTCATGACTCACAAGTTGAAAGACGCTGGTCTAGTAGCATAAGAAGAAATATATCTTTAAACACATACAGCTTGGTGGTTAAGAGGACTTGCTACTCTTCCAGATGGCTAGAGTTTGGTTCCTAGTAGTCATATTGGTAGTTCAGTAACTCCAGCTTCAGGGTATCTGATACATCCAGCTTCTACAGGCATCTATACTCTTGCACATATAAAGACGAATACCCAATTGAAAATAACAAAAATAAAATATTTTTGAAAGTCCTTTAAAAAAACACTTAATTGGGGGAAGAGGGTAAGGGCGGACTGGAGGAGAAGAGGGCAGGAGGTTGTGATCGTGATGTAAAGTGATTAATCAATGAAGAAGAATATAGTTAATCTCGGGAGATCACCCTAGTGTCAGCATTATTTTTAGATACCAGTATTTCTGAGTTTCCTAACCTATACCTCTGAGGACTTTGTTCCTTGTGCAACAGTGATTCTGAGTATTTTCAGTAAAGCAATGTGTGGGCATTAGAACAGTCTTTCCTTGAGGAACTCCAATGGGCAGATGTTGAGTAAATGCCACTGGACCAGAGACAAACCACTCACAGGAGCAGACTGGGGGTTCTGAGTATGATACAAGATCATATGCATTTGTCATTCACTCCTGTACCATAAGGTTCACGATGAGCATGGAAAACTTAGAAATCAAAGATCTATCATAGAAAAAGCTTTTAATCCATAACCCAGTGGTAAACATCTAACTGTAATAACAGTTAAACAGAAAGGAAAACATTCTCTCCACATACTGCCTAGAATCACAACAATTCTGGTGAAGGCCAACTTAAGCCCACAAGGGCCACAGTCTATGAGTAGAAAGTTACCTCAGACACATAAGAGGAACAAGTGATGGACAGGCTAGGCTATGGCTCCTAAAAAGTTGGCTGTACACAGAAGACTTAAAAGTACTGAACAGCGACGTTCTCTATAACTATCAACTTACACCCAAACCAAACAATAGCATCTCCAACCAGGGGCATCCAGCTTCTGCAGACATCTTACTTGGGAAAGGAGTCTGCAGGAGATGAACTTGGAAATAAGCAGACTGACAAGATGACTCCAGCTGTAAATTAGGTAGCTGTGACTAAGGAAGATGGAAGTTTAAAGGACATGGAGGATTAAGGTAAATTTCCATATCATCTTCAGCATTCTTAACATTTTGCCCATGCCCCTAAACATTCTGGAAAAGTCCTTAGAAAGAAATACTCATGTCTCCTAACTAAACTGACATTTTACAAAATTCTCTGTCTTTGTCTTTTGGGGCATGTCTGGGAAGAAAGGTTAATAACTTTAATGAGATTATCAAAGGTATATGTGGTCTCCTTCCCATACAAAAACATCTTTCTTTCCCCATCTTAAATCTTTAACTCGTTCTCTGGATCCAGGGGTTTTGGAGCTTCTGGAATGACTTTAGAGCTTTAAACTTGTTTTCAAAACTCTACTTTTGAGCTAAGGATGAAGAGCTCAGTGCTAGAACACTTTCCTAGAACATACAATACCCTTGGTTCAATAACCAGCATTAAAATTAATTTCTCTTATTACTAATGACATCTTCATTGTGTGACACTATTCCTGGGAGAAATGACAAGATGTCTACTCATTCTAGATAGGGAACACTCAGCAAACTGAACAGACTAAATGGATACCACCAAAGTCCAACTTGGTGACCTATCGACTTTTCTAGAGGTTACTTATAGGTGTATAGGTAAGGGGTGACTTACAGGAGCAGAAATGATCAAAGACAACTGCACTGCCAAATTCCCCAGCATGGGTCATGGCTCACAAAAGCTAGAAAGCAATAGCCTATTGTACAACCTGCAGGCAGTTCCACAGCTTGGACAGTGTCTTTTCCTGAATCTCAGTTGGTCTCTGCTTCTTCTAGTCTGGGTTATCTAAAAACACATCTCCTGGGCCCTTGTTGCTTATGTAAGCCTGATTAGGTAGTGCCCTAGTGTAACTGGGTCGGGTTCTGGGATTTCTTAAAGCTTCTGAGTTGTTTGCACATAAGCCTTAAATTATTTCCCTTTAAAACATCCCCAACCTTAAGGAGCTTCTTCCCAGGACAGAATGTTTTATCTTGAAGGAAATTGCTTGCACGTCTTTGACCTTCAGAACCTCAGTCACTGTCATGATAGAACTTCCCAAGCTCTTGGAGGCTATGCCTCTCCTCCAGCCACAGACTTATAGCATAGATATATGTTCAATGAAATCAAAAGAATATCAGTAGTAGTAACACTGTGTAACACTGTAGTAACCCAGTGTAGTAACACTGTCCATTTATATATTAGATGCAAGAATTTGATAAGAATTCCCTTACATGTAAGGTAGTGAACACAAGGTGTACCAATGGCCATAAAATAAAGTTGTATATTTCCAAAAATCATTGTCTTCATGGGGAGATATGGTTACTAGGTCCATTCTGTGGGGCATTGCCTTTCACCATGGAGATGTACTAAAATTCATTCATTTTAGGATTAGAAAAACATCACCTAATAGCAGTCAAACATCTATTTTCATGTTGAGATACATAGACAACTTTCATGTATCTTAAATTAAAAGGTAAATAAATAATGACATAGAGGAGAATTAAATGTCAAATAAAGAATAGGTTTTTTCTTTTATTAGTGACCCAGTCTCACTAAGTTGGCATATCATAAAATCAGGTACACACTACTACTACTACTACTACTACTACTACTACTACTACTACTACTACCACTGCTACTACTATAAGCAAAATTCATTATAAAAGCACGAAAGAATCCACCAGATTTCCCCCAAAGTCTTCCTGCTATATTCACTAGTCAAAATTCTATCCAGAACACTAAATATAATACTCTTATTTCCAGGGATATCTTTTCTCAGCACTTTAAACTGTGTCTAATGAAATATATTTCACCATGTACATCTGAAAGCTATATAAATAATGAGTAATATCCTTTAAATTTCTCTCTCTCTCTCTCTCTCTCTCTTTTTCTGTGTGTGTGTCTGTGTGTGTGTGTGTGTGTGTGTGTGTGTGTGTGTGTGTGTGTGTGTGAGATAAGAGTGTAGAAACCCACAGAAGCCTGAAGCGATAGTCCAATGTGCTGGCACTGGAGTTACAGGTGATGATGACCCACCTGATGTGGGATAATGGAATTGAACTTGGATCCTCTAGAGAAGCAATAAACACTCTTAACAGCTGAGCCATTTCTCTATTCATTAATATCTTCTTTCAAAAGGAAATAAACCCAGACTTCAGGGGGCTTCTGGGTAAAATGACAGTGTGGAAGTTGACTCTGAGTGAGCACAGGAAAGAGTCAGAATCAGAAAAGAATACACTCTGTTTCAAAAGAGAAGAGTTTGGGACTCACAAGGGAAGGAAACAGGCGCCTGAGAACAGATTTAAAGATAAGTAAGCCAAATATAGCTACAGCTGCAAAGCTCGCTGTTGGTGAGGAGGGAGCAGAAACTACTTCTAAAAGCAATTTGTTTTCTCTGGCAGAGTACTACGTGGAATTGAGCTTTCAAGAGTAGGCTGCTCAATAAGGAGGTCCATCCTCCAGAGCCAGAGCACACAGACAAGGCAATAAATGCACCAACCACAACACAGAAACCTAAGAAACATGGCAAACTATGACAACATGACTCCTCCAGAAGACTGTATCTCCTCAATGACTGAACCCAAAGGTACTGAAATGGACGAAATGTCAATTGAAGATTTTATAATGTTCTGTTAAAAATTATGAGTAATTTGAAAAAAAATAAAAATAAACAGATGAATTCTAGAATCCAGAGAAGAAAGTCAGCAACATAGAGGAAAAAAAGTCAACAAAATGAGTAACACAAAAAATCAGCACTGCGTATCTTAACAGTCAACTACAGGGAGGAAAATTTAGCAGGGAAATTGAGATTTGGGGCCAAAAATAACAAAGGAAATATTGTGTTCTATTGCTATGAAGGGATACCATGACTACAGAACTCTTTTTTATGTTATTTTTTTCCATAATTTATTTTTTCACATTATATCCTAATCACATGCCCCCTCCCTCCTCTCCTCTCACTCCAGCTCTTGCAAATCCCTCCCCCATTACTCTGTTCCCTTCTCTTCAGAAAAGAGGAAGCCTCCTTTGGGTTCCACCTCACCCCGGAACACTTAGTCCCAATAAGACTAAGTACATCCTCTCCCACTGAAGCCAAACCAGGCAGTCCAGGTAGGGAAAAGGAACCCAATGGCAGACAACAGAGTCAGAGACAGCCCCCACTTCAATTGTTAGGGGACCCAACCTAACAATTGGAATAAAAAGGAAGCTGCACATATGATACAAATGTGTAGGGGGGTCTCAGTACAGCCATTACATGCTCTTTAGTTAGTGGTTTAGTCTCTCTGAATCCCCAGAGGCCCAGGTTAGTAGACTCTATAGGACTTCTTGTGGTGCCCTTGGCCCCTCTGGTGTACTCTCTCCTATCCATCACTCTTCCACAAGATTCCTTAAGCCCTGCCTGATGTTTAACTATGGGTCTCTGTATCTGTTTCCATCCAGTACTGGATGAAGCCTCTCAGGAGACAATTATGTTTGGTTCCCATCTGCAAGCATGTATGTCAGAGACATTAATAGTGTCAGGAGTTGCTCTCTCCCACAAAATAGGTCTCAAGTTGAGCCAGTCATTGGTTGGCTATTCCCTGAGTCTCTGGTCCATCTTTACCCCTGTGCATCTTGTAGACAGAAAAAAATTGGGGTTGAATGTTTTATGGGTAAGTTTATCTCCCCCTCCTTCCACTGGAAGTCCTGCCTGGCTCCAGGTGGTGAGGCTATAAAGATTCTATTGGGTTGAACCTAGTTGAGATTCTTACCAGCAAGGCATATAGAAACTAAAGTGACTACACAACTCTTATAAAAGGAAGGATTTATAATATATAAAGGCCTGGCTTACAGTTTCAGAGGTTTAGTGTTATCAGCCTGGCATGATGATATCAGTCAGCATAAAGGCAGACATGATGTTCAAGAAGTAGCTGAGAGCTCTACATCTGGGTCTGAAGGCGGAAGGAACAGAAAGACTCTGGGCTTGGAATGGACTTTCTGAATCCTGTTGCACACTCCCTTCAGTAAAGTCACACCTCCTAATCCTTTCAAATATTGCCATTCCCTGGTGATCAAGTATTAAAATCTATGAGCCTAATGGGACCATTCTTATTCAAACCACCACATATTAGAAATAAAATTTGAATTTATTAAATAAAAGAAAAACTACATTGGACAGCATCATCAATAGTCTTACTAAACAGAAGAATGAACATCAGGATGATATAAAAGGATGATGAGGATGATATATTCAAACACAAATAAAGAAAACAGATAAATGAATGTGCCTATAGCATCTAAGAGCTCAGGATATAATCAAGAGATCAAACCCAAGAATCCAGGAAGTGAAAGAAGGGAGCAGACAAAGGAACATTATACATAGAAAAGAAATAGCAATAAACCCAATGGAGATAGCATAATGTATTTCTTGTAGGGAATCCATGAACAAGGGGGAAGTGGTAAGGAGTCCAAAATGCCTCATACAGGAAGCTAGCAAATACTTTAAACTGGTAGAAGAGAAAGTAAAGATCAAAATAAACTTCAACCGATAAGAAACACAATCAACATAATTATAGGAATTTGCAAATATCTGTCAATAATAACCTGAAAAATAAATGATCTCAACTCACTAATGGAGATTCAACTACCTAAGTGATTTAAGATACTAGATATGTCTGCTGTCTCCAAGAAATGTGCCTTATCCAAAAAGACACCAACCATCTGAGAGTCAAATGACAGAAGAGAATCTATGGAGAAAATAGCCAAAATAAGCCTGTGTAGTTGTCTTGTCTCTGATATAGTAGATTTCAAGTCAAAGTTGTTAAAAACCACAAGATAGAAATTATATTAGATTTTAAAACAAATTAGTAATAATCACTGTAACAAAATAGTAAGAAAAAAGTGGTTACAACAATTATAAATATAGATATACCCATTGTTGGTGTTTCCAGTTTCATAAACCAAATAAAAATAGGCATAAATGCTTATGTAGGTCCAGATATAATGGTCATGTGTTACTCCAGCACCCACCTGCCATTCAAGATAGGTCATCCAAACTAAAAATCAATGCGGAAATCCGATTTAAATTGCACCATAGATAAACTGGACTTAACAGATATTTACAGAGCATTCCACCCAATGGGTGCAAAATGCATTTTCTTTTCAGCAGTTCATGGAAAATAGGGTTTGTTTTAGAGACATTTCAGGCCACAAGTCAAATCTTACCAAATAAAAAAGAATCAAAAGAATCTCTTGTATTTTGTCAGCTCACAGTGCAATAAAACTAGACACCAATACATACATATATTATATATATATATATATATATATGTTATGTATATATACATATATGCACATGTATTCCCAAAATAAAAGGGATACAAATAGGAGTGGGAGAGCTCAAATTATCCCAATATGCAGAGCACATACACGCCTACACTCAAGAACCTGACAGCTCTACCAGAAACCTCTTAAGTCTTGATAAATACTTTCAGTGAAGAAAAAGAGACAAAGGAACATTTTAAAAGTTGATAAGTTTTCTATATACCAATCACACATTTGTCACACAAACAAAAGAAGAAGAAGAAAGAAATTAGAGGGGAAAACATCTCATTCCCAATAACTTCAAAAGAACTAAATAAAATACCTAGGAATAAACCTAACCAAGGAGGTAAAAGACTTCTACAGTCAAAAGTGTAAAACATTGACAAAAGAATTAGAGAGGATACTATAAAATGGAAAGATCTCCCATGCTCATGGGTTGGCAGAATCGATATAGTAAAAATGACATATTATTAAAGTGGTCTACACATTCAACTCTCTCCCCATAAAAATTGTAACATTCTTGCAGAACCACAAGAACCCACAAGCTCATTTGGTAGCACAAAGGATTGCAAATAATCAAGGTAAATCTTAGCAGAAAGTGCAACCTTAAAAGTATAACAATGCTTAATTTCAAGTTACAGTATAGAGCTGCAGTAACAAAAATATAGCATAGACACAAAGCAGCCATGATCAATAGAATAGAATAGAGTACCTAAGAATAAATCTACACAGCTACAGTCACTGAATTTCTGACAATGTTGTCAATAAGTTCACATAGGAAAACATGGGCTTTTTTAAAATTACTACTGTGAAGAAACAGTATGTCCATGTACAGAAGAATGAAGCTACATCCCTATCTCTCACACTGTACACACACACACAAAAATCAATTCAAAACAGATCAAAGGCCATAATGTAAGATGCAAAACTTTGCAGCTGATGAAGGAAAACACAGAAAAAACACTTCAAGGTAGAAGCATATGCAAGGGTTTTTCAGCATAACAAGTAATATTCAAAACTGACAAGTGGGATTTAAAGCGTTGCTCCAGACAACAAGAAACCATCACCAAAGAGAAGAGAATCTTACAGAACAGGAAACCATCTTTATCAACTCCATATTATTTGAATAAATAACTGCAAAAAAGTAAAGTCCCCCCAAGATCTAAATCAATTCAATAAATGTACTAATGGGCTCAATAAACAGTTCCTCAAAAGAAGAAATACAAATAAATGTTCAATACATACCTGAAAAGCAATTCAATAATCTTAGCCATCCAAGAAATGCAAATTACAACTGCTTTGATATTTATCTTAGTTGCTGTTTTATTGCTGCGAAGAAACAGTGACCAAGGACACTTTTATAAGAGAAAGTGTCTAATTGGGAGGTCGTTTGCACTTTCAGAGGTATCTTCCATTACCATCACAGCAGGTAGGAACTGGAGCAACAGCTGAAAGCTACAACCAGATCCATAGGCTGGGTGAAAGACTAGACTTTCCATGAGCTTTTGAAACCTCAAAGCCCATACTCACCAATACACATCCTCTAACAAGACCCTACCTCCTCATCACTCTTATATTCCCCAATTGTGCCATTCCCTGGTGATTAAGCATACGAATATATGAGCCTATAGGAACCATTCTTAATCAAACCACCACAAAATTCCATCTCTCAGCTGAGCCAAATTTATATTTATAGGTACATTATTCACAGCATCTAGGAAATAGAATCCACTAGATGGCCATCCACCAATAAATAGATAAAGGAAATGTGATATATGCACAAAATGTTGTAAGTAGCCACAAATAAAAGTAAAATCATGATATTAGTAGGAAAATAGAACTGGAAATCATTGTGTTAAGTTAAATAAGGCAAACTCCAAAAAAAAAATCACATTTTTCTCTCCCCTCTGTGGAGTCCAGATTTTAAATTGTATATATGAGTATAGCCACAAATGTGCCTATTTATATTTGTATGACATACTGCAAAGAAGGCGAAAAAAGGAAAACTATAGAATAGATATAAAAGCAAGGTGTTGAGACTGTTCAAAGGAGGTAAGGAAGCTTCCAGAAGGAGAGAGGAGGAGAGTGGGGAAGGGGAGAACAAGGAGAACAAATTTGACACAATTGTGTAGAAATGCAATAATGAGCCCATTGGTTTGTGAACTAGCCTAAGGTTAATAACAAAATATAGAAAAATCTCAGTATTACACATACATGTAAAACAGAATTGGTCAAATACATATTACCCTGAGATCCCTGATAAGAAGATACTATGGCAAATTTTGTGATACATGAAATACTTGCCTACCAAAAAGGAGTGTTTCAAAGAAACTGTTTTTAAATAGCAGTAATTACTTATTCTGGAGACATTGCACCACTAATGGAGCATAATCTCAAGACACAACTGCACATTCTTAGACATGTGAGCCAAAATTAATCAATCTATCTAATTTCTACAAGAGGAATGAGGAGAATTCTCTGAAGGCCACCCTTTATCATGAGGTTATAAGTTTAAAGTAGCAGAAAATTGGAAAGAAATGTATTAAGGGGCTGAAAATTATCCTTGAATTAAAACATTTACAGCCTAAAGCTGTAATTAGGGCAAAGGTAAAGGCGGGAGATTCACAAAACTATCCTGGTTATTCTTGACTTCTTGAATATTGTCTTTGCTAATTAATTAGCTTGCTTCTGTTGTTAATTATGGGGGTTCCCCAAGGTTTGGTGAGGTCTCTTTTGCATCTTTCCCTTACCTACTGTTTTACTCATTAACCCATATGATCTCAATAATTGAGATAAACGGTAAGGCCCTATAAATTCTGTGCCCTGTGCCAAGCATTTTTGGAGATAACTCAAATATCATCTGCCTATATTCCATCTTTGGTAGTTTGAATGAGAGCATCTCCATAGACTCTTATGTTTGAAAGTGTGGTCCCAAGTGAGTGGCATTGTTTGAGAAGGATTAGAAGGAGGATTAGAAGGATTGAGAGATGTAGACTTCTTGAAGGAGATGTTGCTGCCTTTGTCTGTTTCTCCCTCTGTCTCACACTGAGCTGGACTGGAGGGAGGGAAGCTCAGTCAGACACAGATGAGTATAGTACAGGATCTCAGTCAGCAATGACTGCATAGGCAATAAACATACCTGGGAACAGCTTTGGAGAACTGGTTCATTTATTGTAGAGGATAATGTGGTAACTATGCCCCTGGTGACTAGGCCAGGGTCTCTGGGGCTAGGTGTATATGGCTGTGCACCATGGTCCATGACAGTAATGTTGGAAGATGTTTTATCTACATACTTGGGGGGGGTGATCTTATAAGGTCAAACAAGGAATGAAGTCTGGTTAACTGTCAGGATAATAAACTCTTACTAGGGTAGGAATGATGGTGAGGGAACTGGCTTTATTGTGCCATTTTGGAAGGGAACAGGAAGCCAACTCTTGCCATTCTCATGTTTGAGGAACCCAGGGTTGAAGCTTCCTTGACCCTTTCTCCGTAACCCTAGACCATTATGGTCTCACAAAATGTGTCACTGGAGGTGATCTTTGAGGTTTCAAAACCCACACTAGGTCCAATCTGTCTTCCTCCCTGCCTGCTGCCTGTGGATTAGGATGTAAAGCTCTCAGCTACTGCTCCAGTGCTATGCTGCTTGCTTCCTGCCATGATAACAATGGACTAACCCTCTACAACTGTAAGCAACCCCCCAACTAAATGCTTTTTTTAAAAGAGTTGTCTTGGTCATGGTGTCTCTTCACAGCAATAGAACAGTGACTTAGATGCCACCTTATCCATTCTCATCAATCCCATCAACAGACAACTAGGGATGGAGACATGGTTGTCTCATATGGCTCTACCACAGGTGATCTGCACAGTGCTCTGCAAGCCACAGACCTTTCCCAAAATAAAAAGAATAATGCAAAACCAGATGTAGAACAGCAGGATTGTGATCCACTGAACAAACCCAACCTGAAGGCATATGTGCTTGACTGTATGATGATTTAGAATTAAGAAATGCATAGTTATGTAAAGGTCTAACTTTCTACCTGGGATAATTGACTATAGCCATGCAGCACACACTCCTTTAGGAAAGTCCTGTGTTACCTATAGTACCCAGCATCCTCTATTCTAGGTAAGTATATGTAATCCCTTTTCCTCAGCTGCTTATGTGATTACTTCTAGATAACATAGCCATTCCTACTAGCAGCTGAAATTAATTCTACCAAACAAAAGTAGGCAATCCTTTCCAGTTAAAGTATCAACTTGGTGATTCCGTTCATATTCATATGTGCTGTTATAGAGTAGCTAAGAATAAAAATGCAGGGCACATTAAATGATGGGAGGGAGAAAGAACTGAAGACAGATGAGAAAGTGGGGGTCACAGAATGGAGACAACTTCAGCTGCTTCTCAATTTGCTATGAAGAATTTGATTTTGGTTTTGGTTTTGGCCTTTCAGCCCAGAATTAACCATAAAAAAGGAATAGAGCTTAGGGGACAATAATTTCCATTTTAATTAAAATTAAAGCAACTAAGTTTAAAAGAAATACTATGCAATATAAACATAGGCGGAAAAAAACTTCCCTACGGACTATTTTAGTACTCCTGGGAGACCGCTCAGCTGTTTCTGAATTTGGAACATGTACTGACCTTGTACATAAATCCAGTTCTCATCCTTGCACAGCCCAGAAGCTGTAGGCAAAGACCCCTCAGCCTCATCTTCATTCATTTCAGGACTAGGATCTGTTGTTGTGATAAAATATCATGACCAAAGCAAGTTGGGAAGGAAAGGGTTTATTTCAGTTCACAGTTCATCATCTACCATGAATAGAATCCAGGTCAGGAACTCAAGGCAGGAATTTGGGGGCAGAAGCAGAAGCAGAGATCATGGAGGAACACAACTTATTGGCTAATTCTTCTTGGCTTGGTAAGTCTGATTTCTTATACAACTCAGGATCACCTGCCCAGTGTGATGCTGCCCACAGTGAGATAGGTCCTCCCACATCAAGTATGAATCAAAAACTATTCTCTGAGCTTGCCTACATGAGAAAATGGAGGCATTTTCTCAGTTGAGGTTTCCCCTTTCTTATGACTCTGACTTGCATCAAGTTGAAAAAATAAAAAGCATTAGCCAGCACACAGAGCCTTAAGAGTTCATGAGTCTTGCTCTGCTCTGTCTATATCTAACATTTAAGGTTACCTCTAATTTCTCAGAAAACTTTGAGAACTCACTGGCAAGCAGTGTGGCTGCCTTGCCACTAACCAGCCTCTGTTCTCTGAACTCTGATCCCATTGCAGTAAAGTCTGTTACAGAAATCTCTGTCATCATAGTTTGCTTTTTAAAAGCAGCTTCTGTTCCTTTCCAATCAAACAGTAAAGGTCACCAACAAAGAAACTAAAGTGATCTAGCAATGTCTAAAATTGAAAAAGCAAAACTAAATAGCCACCGACCTTAATATTTTTATGTACCTCAGGGTCAGCTTAATGATATTCCTGGAAGTCTCCTGCTTTGAGTTATTAAAAAATATAATAAGTTTGTAGAGCATTAAATCATCCTGAAATACTCATGCTGAAAAAGATAATCCTATATTTTGAGATTTCATCTAGACTAAAAACCTACATCTGGGGAAAATATGAACAGAGATAAAGTCGATGGAGAAAATAAAACAATGGAAGGAGACTATCAGAGACCTAGGACTCAGGTAGTATCGTGGAGGTTGTCAGCAAATGGCCAAGTCCAGTCATTAGACTGAACACAGCCAAGACTCTAATTACCCATAATGCATTAGTTAAGCTTCTACAAAACCAAGGTTAAAAAAATTAATGCAAACTTGCTTAAGCAGATCAAGAATAAATTGGCTGAGGGGTGGCTTAAGCTATGGATTCAAATGATGTTGCAAGATTGCTATTTGTCTCGCTTATCAATAGGTTGGTCCTCCCTTGCATTAAACCTTTATTTTTAATACATGCCTTCAACATCTAATATATGACTGCTGAAGCCCTAGGCCTTTCAGCCTCCTAGACTCTAGCATACAAAACTAAATCACATTACTTGATGGACTGAACAAGAGTGCTTTGTATCCGGCTTTCTCAGAACCTGATTCTGTCACAGGTGGCCTTGAACCAACAACAAAACCAATGGCAAGGTCTTATGAATTCAGTCATGTACCTAGCTCTGTATGTGGGGAAGGGTTGGGATGTGGTTACTAAGAAAGTAAAAACTGAAGCATATTATCTGTAAATAAATGTTTACTCTATAAAGACATTGATCATGACTCTGGGGGAAAGAAAGATAAGGATACGTATGAATGAGAGATAAAAATTACTTAATTAAAATAGTTAAGAAATACACTCCTAGGTGTTACAACAGTCATCATCAGATTTGGGTCAAATTGGAACTCCCTCATTCTGAGCTCAGGCTTTGCCTTTAGTTGTCCATAAGGGTATGACCTTGTTACCCTCCTATTACAAAAGAGGTTTCTGAAGGAACAGACTGATATTATCCTACTGGAAGGTGGAATGAAGAGGGTCTCAGATGACAAAGAGTAGCTTAATCCATATTTTCATAAAGCCCTGTCTATTCATTTCTGTGGCAGAGAGGGGGGAGGGAGGGAGAGAGAGGGAGGAAGAAAGAGAGAGGGAGGAAGGGAGTGAGTGAGGGAGGGAGGGAGGGAGAGAGGGAGGGAGGGAAGGAGGGAGAGAGGGAGAGAGAAAGAAAGAAAGAAAGAGAGAGAGAGAGAAAGAAAGAAAGAAAGAAAGAAAGAAAGAAAGAAAGAAAGAAAGAAAGAAAGAGAGAGAGAGAGAGAGAGAGAAAGAAAGAGGAGGTATAAAATGTCCACCTATTCAGCTTTCCTGACCTCATAATCATTTATGAGGATCATAAAATTATCAAAAAAAGGTAAAAAAAATTAGGCAAACTGAGTAAGATTCCTCACTTTAAATTCTGCATGTGTTTCTTTCCTCAATTTCTACCAAGACATGCAATCCCAAGGTCTATGAAAGAAGGGGACTCAGTGATTTCCCCGGTGTCAGCCATGCGCTGCCTAATAGATGGTGACAGCCTGAGTCCCCTCCTGGAGAGCATCATGACAGGTCTGGATCCTTGAAAACAAGAGCTGCCAGAGGCAACATTCCAATCAGCTACTGCCAGGCATGGGCAAAGCAGGGACTCCAGTGAGCAGGCAGCATGAGAAGTCCCAAGAGCTGCAGATGAATGAGTCCAGGAAAGAGATGATTTGTGTTCTGCTCCTGATTCCCACACAAAGGCCAAGTCTACTATAAGCAAGCAATCATGTTATAACCATATACCCCCTACCGAGCTTTAAAGATAACCATCAGGGAGTGTTACCCCCGAGGGCTTGTCCCAACTAGACCTTCTGTCTTTGCTTGAGTGTGGGTGCATTTCCCAGCCTTTCCTGGGATAAGATAAGGCTGGTTCTACTTCCAACCAGTCACCTCTGACTTTACTTCACACATTTTCTCCACAGAAAGTCTGAATTCTATGGTTCTAACAAACTTAATTTTAAAATAATATTCTCATGACAAGTAGATTCATGTTTTTATCCCTGGCATGATTTGAAGAATAGAGTAGCTTTATTTGAAATATGAATACATGACATTGTAGAACATACTCATATTCCTTGTCTAAATGTTAATTTCCTGTCATGCTTAAGGCTGAACTAGTTTTTTAAATCCCTTGTAAATTCAAATTGTTTAATATATACATTAATTAAAAACATGAAGGCATGTATTGGTATTTAATTTGGATATGTTTCTATATCATATCATCACTAAATAAATATCATTTTCACTTAAGACAGAAACAGAATGTTAATGTTCACACCTGCACAGCACTTAAAGAACTGACTTTCCTCACTGCTTACTTGAGTCTATGTCTTAGTGCGGACTCCTCTTGCTGTGAAGAGACACCATGACCACTGCAACTCTTATTGAGAAAAACATTTAATTGGGGCTGATTTACAGTCCGGAAGCTTAATACATTATTGGGAGGAATGGTGACACACAGGTAGACATGGTGCGGGAGAGGAAGTCGAGAGTTCTGCATCTAGATCCATGGGCAGCAGGGAAAGAATGTGACACTGAGCCTGGTTTGATCATCATAAACCTCAAAGCACACCCTCCGTGACACACTTCTGCCAATAAAGCCATATCTACTCCATCAAGGCCACACATCCTAATAGTGCCACTCCCTATGGATCTCTATGAGCCATTTTCGTTCATCTACTATAGACTATAAGGCTCTCTTAATTTTCTACCATGTTCTTGGATTTTTAATCATTTTTCATTTAGATAGGATAAATAGCACTGGGCACTCAGGTCATTCCTGGGAAATGAGAATGAAGTCAATACCATCTCAACCCAATCAAGTAATCAACTTTGGAATCATGCCCAGACTTCCTTTATCTCCACGGGCTCCCTCTCAGTTAATGAGGTACTCTACTCCTAGATTCTTTTAAACTAGAGGTCTGTTCTACTGCCAGTCTGTCTCCAGGTCCCAGAAACTCAGTTGTCCCTACCATCAACCAGACCTACTGTGTGTTCTCCAAATGCTTCCTCCTATATGCTTCATGTATTTATTTCATCTGCCTGGCAACATCTTCTTTGTGACCTTTTCTAGACCAGACAGAGCATCTGACTCATTCTAGTTTGCCAGTGACAAAATGTTAGAGGATGTCAGGTTGCTTCTACCTGACTAGATTTTTCCTACCCCTCTGAAGTTGGGCTGCTGTGTGCCCAACCTCCAACAATTAATTACACCCTTTCAGTTTACACTGCTATATTTTGATTTATAAAGTAAGTATTCAAAAATTGCTTCATTTCATTTTGTTTTTATATCCTCAGATAATTGAAAATGAGATTGCAGTCATACTGTGAGCCTATACATGCTGTGTTTCTGCTATCTTTACTTCTTATTTCTGTGCATGTGACTTTGTCTGAGTAGATATATGCCACATGTAGACAGGTACTTGAAGACGTCTGAAGAGGATATCTGATCTTCTGAAAGTTGGTAGTTGTGATCAACCCAACATGAGTACTGAACCTAACTCCTCTGCAAGAGCAGTCAGTATTCTTGCCTGCTAAGGCATCTCTCCAATCCAAAGCATGCAATACCTCTGGGCAAGTATTACTTTCCTTTGCAGGCTATGAATGAGCTGATTAGTTTGTCTCTGATTTTCAAACATCAGACCTTTTCCATTACACAGATAAGTATTCTCTGACTTTATCCCTAAAACCCTCTTGTGCTTCAGATGAAAGCCTTGCTTCTTGTGTGCTAGAGATTTATTTTGAACTTTGATTGATCTTAAAAATAAACATAAAGGTATTTAATGAAGTCTCTGTTTCATATATGTGCATATAGTTATACATACAATAAATACATATTTTGCATTTCACAGTGAGTAACAGCTCACTATCAAGTATAGCAAATAGACCAGCAGCCACTTCAAGAATGATGAGTCTGAAAGAAACATTGGCACATGTCTGTAGCCTCAGCTCTTGCAAGACTGAGACAAGGAGATCATTTAAGCCAGGCTTAAGACAAATCGAGGAATGTCACCATATACTTAGAAAAATCTATGAACAGTTTATTTTCTGCTTTCATAGATCCCTCATGCACTCACATACTAGTCCAGTGGTCCTCAGCCTGTGGGTCACAACCCCTTTGGGGGTTCAAATAACCCTTTCACAGGGGTAACCTAAGGCCATCAGAAAACACAGATGTTCCTGTTATGATTCACAACAACAACAAGTTACAGTTATAAAGTAGCATTGAAAATAATTTTATGGTTGGGGGATCACCACAACTTGAGGAACCTTATCAAGAGTATTATGAAGGTTGAGAACTGCACTAGTTTGAATGTGCATGTAGACCATTTTTCCCTTCAGAAGACAATCGTTTGATGTCTTGTCTATCAGGTTAACACAAATATGACTGAACAAGTTCACTTCCTTTGGCTTCCTTTACAAACTACCTTGTTTTCTCTATGTGTTTACTACAAAAGTGGACAGACATATTTCCAAAAAGACTTCCTTTTATCAACAGTTTTGAAGGAAAATATTATTCTCAGATTGCTAAAATAAAATGAAACAGTGTGGTTTTTATTCCTACATTCACTAAAGTAAATACATTAACTTTTATATACTAACCTTCAACATACATCCATATCTATAATTAGAAATAGCAATGTCAATACAAACTTATTTTATTTTTATTTATTTACTATCTTATCTCTGCTCCCATTCCTTTAAAAGTAAAAGTGATCATGAAATACTTAAATTAAAAGTGATATAGATTTGATATTTTTTGGTGCCTAGTAATTAGGAAATTTTAAGACAATTAAGGTTTGCAAGCAGACAAGAGTATCCAAAGATACTATTCTAATGAGAATTTGACAGCCCTTTACAGGAAAGACTAAAATTGAAAAAAGTATCAACTGACCAGGAAGCACGTCCCTTAAAAGGGATAGAGCAGTTTTTATTTTTTGAACTGTAAAGTTTTACTATACAGTAGCATGAAAAGAAGCTTGTCAATGTGATTGTGTGGGAAGGAAGGAAGGACTCTCCTCAGAAAGCGGACTTCAAATTAGGGACTCTCAGTCCCAGAAGACTCCACACAGCATTGTTAGCCTCATGATGTCCTTGCATGTTGGACACAGCCCCTTTGCAGGAAACAGGAGAAGAGAGGGACAAAGGCCTCTTTGAAAACCATGATCAAGGGGTCCCCCGAGGATTCCCAAGCTCTCAAAACAAGCTTCATGGCAACAACTTGACTCTGCTTCCTGCTTCAGCAGAGCCTGCTAGAATATGAATGAGTTCTGTAACATTGGGGCTATTTGCAAGTTCATGTTAAAAATTTGATTTCCCAAGCCAAGAATACAGTTGATGCAGAATAAAATCAAAAGTCTGTTAGAGTGCCCTACAACGGAGCTTGATGGATTTAGTTAAAGTGCTAACTAAGCACCTTTGCCCTTACAAGGCGTTTCCTGCAGAAAGGCACAGAGCAGACCCCATCATCCTTCACGGGAGAGACAGAAGATCTCTCTCACCAGCAGTCACAACACCAAGTAATATAAGAGTTATGTAAGGAAATTCTGTCTCAGGTTAGAATTCCATCATCCATGCCATGGTGTTATTATATAGTTTACCATTTATTTTAAATTTTTAATAAAACTGTGTTTTCTTTATTGTTGTACAATCCTCCTACTGCTAGCAATTTTTGTACACTTTTCTTCCACATAAGTCATATCTTAAAAAAATAAAAAATAAACCTGAAAACACATACTATGTAGAAAAGGTACAAAACAACCTAATATTGTTTTATATAAAATGTAATGCAGCTACCTGGAAAGGTGTCCTAGGACACTTCTGATGTGCGACTATTGCTACTGACTTCCTCAGTTCTGTGTCTAGGAATTGTCAGACACATCAGCTTAACAAAGGTGACACATAGTTATGTTGGTAAAAACTAATGGCCAGTAGCTTATTTCTTCTTTGTATGAATGTCAGTTTAATGGCCCTTCTTGTTCATCATGCCCCAGCATCATCTATCAGGACTGCACACTGCTCATAAACCAGATTCACCTTCTTTCCTAGTTAGCAACTGTAGTATTGATCACATGGTTTCAAACATTTAATCTTCATCCCCATTTAATCAAATTTATTGTATATTTAACTTCTTAAATTACACTTATTTATTATTAGTGGAGAGGTATTGTCTTAGGGTTTTACTGCTGTGAACAGGCACTGTGACCAATGCAACTCTTATAAGGGCAACATTAAATGGGAGCTGGCTTACAGGTTCAGAGGTTCAGTCCATTGTAATCAAGGTGGGAGCATGGCAGCATCCAGGCAGGCATGATGCAAAAGGATCTGAGGGTTCTACATCTTATTCAGAAGGCAAGCAGGAGAAGGCTAGCTCTCTTGTGGTTAGGAGGAAGGTCTCATTGCCCAACCCCACAGTGACACACTTTTTCCAACAAGGTCACACCTACTCCAACAAGGCCACACCCATTAATAATGCCACTCCCTGTGCCAAGCATATCCAAACCCACCAAAGGCACATATGAAGGTCAGACAACTTGTGAGAGTCAATTCTCTCCTTTCAATGTTTGAATCTCAGGGATGGAACTCAGGGCTTGGCTGCATGTGCCTTTACCAGGTGAGCCATTTAACCAGTCTGTACTTATTTGGTTCTTTGTTAAATTAGTTTCTAAAATAGAACAACTTCTTGAATATCACGTGGAAGCCAGTGATGACAGACACTAACCACTATTCCCTCATGATGGGATGTTTCCTGTAACCTACCCTTGCCTGGAAAAGAGAAGAAAGCTGTACATATTTGGAATTTCCACCGACTAGTGCTCCTGCCTGGCTGACATTAATGCACAAACACAGCTTCATTCAGGACTGTGCTATGCTATTTTGAAGTGTTGTTTATATGACACATGGAGTCATCAGTCCCGGAACATAGCTGAATGACCATGAGACAAACCAAGTACTTATGTAGGTGGACAAGTTCATATGTCACACAAAACACATCCTGAGCTCTCGTCCTCTAATTGCTGGCCAGAGACTTTCTTTTGATATTAGCTGAATATAAATTTTTATTCCAAGTACTGTTCTGCAACACAGACCGGAGGGGAACTTACTAGGACATTATGCAAAGTGAGTGTTTCATTAATGGGATGTGGGTTCCAGCTGCTGTCTACAGGAGACTGATCGTCACCATCTGGCAAAGTTTTCCTTCTCAGAAGATGTGCAGGCAGGCTTTCTAAGATGGCCTCTTTAAAGAAATGCCTGTCCTAGTCACCAAAGGTATGAGTGTTTTTCCTTTAGGATGAAATGGGTCCCACAACTGGACTGAACGCTATGCTAGTTGACTTGAAGATTATTGGGATCAGGCCCAATGTGAACCTTACAAGTCTGGCTAATTTTCTGACTGGTAGCAGAAGAGGCAAAGAAGAGGGTTTGGACAAAAGCTTTGAATTTGGGAGAAGTAGGCATCTTGAGAATAACACAAGAGGCCTTTGGAGCAGAGAGCAGAGCCAGTTGAGAATTTTAGCTCTATGCTGCAAAGCTAGGTTGTGATGACTGAATAAGCCTAAAAATTCTTCCACAGACACTCACATCAGCCCTTCCTAGAAGATGCATTTTGCCTTGTGAGATTCTAAGCCGAGAATCCATCTAAACAAAGACTCTCCAAAGACTTCTGACCTACAGAATTATGGACATTGCCCAAAGCCCACATGCTTGTCATGATTTGTTATGGCAGTAATAAAAAAATAGACTGTGGGGGAAAAGAAAAATCGTGCCTCCTTCACTGGGCTTGAAAGATTGAAGAGAGCTCTACTGTTGTGTAGAACTGCATAGAATTCTGGCTTTTATCTGCCCTCTGTGGGTTGAGCCCAGAGATTAGATGGCATCTCTATGTGAACATGGACAGTTGCATATAGTTCCATCTATCCATTTGTTTCCTTTTGTTTAAGAAGGAAAACAAAATGTAATAAAAGAGTGTGCTTACAGGTCAGCCACTTAAGGGTGAGCCTTAAATGGTTGAAGTGGTTAAGAGGGCATTTGACAGCATGGCTTCTCCTTGGCATGTTTAATTGTGGTATTTAAAATATGTTTTTTTTTTACAATGATACTTTTGAAATAAAATTCTCCCCCAATGATGACTTGAGCCCTGTCACTCAATGGGAGAATCAGTGGAAACCCATAGGAATCAATACTCTCTGGAATCATTTTGGTTATCTTTTACTTCCCTTTTGTTTCTGCCAGGAAGGAAAGAAGATGCTCTATTTGAAATGCCAACGGAGTACCAGTTTCTTTGTTACAAAAAACCAAACAAATACCCTAAATGTATACACAAAGTGGATTAGGTGGTGGTCAGGAGTGGAGGGACCAAGGAAGGAAGGCTACACAAGGAATAGGTGAAAATGAAGATTCTGATCTAAACAGTCTGAGGAGGCAGAGCTGCCCAGGTATTCAAGGGAGCCAAGAAGTGCTTTGGGTGGTTCCCCTCCTGTGGCCTATAGGAAGAAAAGTTGATGCAAACTAAGAAGTGTGGGAGCAACTATCAGGGTATACCTGTCATACAGGCAATTAAGGATCTTTAAGAAAATGTTCTTTTTAGGACAGAAGGATTTAAAATCCTGTTCCTTAAATATGTGCTTTTAATTATTTCTTTTTAAGGAATTTTTCCCTGATTCAGAATTTATGTTTTTATTATCATATATGTATAAGTACTGTTCTTAACTCTTAAAACAGTAATGGTCTTTTTTTCTTCCCCATTAATTTATTTATTCATGTTACATCCTGATCGAATCTCCCCCTCTCTGTACCCACTTCCCCCACCCCGTGGCTGTATACAAAATCACAAATTTTGTAGGCATGCAGCTTACCTATAATCAAGAAGAAAAATCACTCAGAGCCACCGGACCTGTACATTCCTGATACTATTACTTCTAGAGTTAATTCAGCATCCTAGGAGCTGGGGTTTGTTTTGCTTCTTTGTGTTACTAATTTATTAGTGTACGTTTATACCTGTCAGTATGGATTTAAGGCAGCAAAGCTATGTGCTACTAGTTCTGCAGGCTTCAAGGACACATGGCTGAGATCTTGAAGCAATCTGCTTCAGTGTGTACTGATATAATTTGCCTTACTTATATAAAAAGATAGAGTCCTGCAAAACAAATCAAAATCCACTTCTGATTTCCTTCCTCTTTTTCTCACAAATTCTGATGGTGTTTTCAGCTTACAGTCACTGCCAGGAGTCCCCACTGAGAACAGTAGTGATTCTGCTGTGTGCTAGTGCTACAGAAAGCAGGACAGCATTGCACTCACTCCCTGGCTGAAAACAGTCCAAATGCAGAGAGAGAGATGCTTTGCAGTCACACACTCTCAGATGCTTTAGCATTTTATAGCCAACAGACACAGCATTGCAGATACATAAAAGAGGATTCATGTGCTTGTTATACTAACAGAAAGTAGGAGATGAGCCCTTCGGACAAGAGCCATTCAAGACACTAGACAGGAGAATAGTAGCCAGGGTTTGGCATCACCAGCAGCCTCCCCTTCCCACCAGCCTCACCCAGGGCAAGCCCTCATTGTCTCCTGCTTGGATAATTACAATAGACACCCAACTACCTTCCCTTCTGCTCTTCAAACACTTATGAACAATTTCTCTGCCATCTATAACCTTAAACAAAATTACTTTGTTTTGGATTACTTTGCAAGCATGCTTACAAGTTTTAGTGACATGAGACAATGAATTCAGTTCAAACTCAAATAAGTATTAAAACAAACAAACGAAACCCCACAGACATGTCCTGCTCTCTGCTTGTCTCTTTCAGTACCCTCTTCTCTGGCTATCCCTCTCAAACATCTGTTTTAATGGATAACCAGTTATCCTCAAGTACTTACTGGCATATGCACAGTTTACTCTCGTTTAAAAGCCAAGTGCCTTTTCTTTTCTTTTTTTTTTTTTTCTTTTTTCTTTTTTTGAGCCAAAGTCCCTACTAGATCCAAGCCTACCGGATGCCTCATACCAGTTCATCTTTCAGATCTAAAGTAATTCTTTATAAAGAAAAAATAATCTTTCCTGATCCTACTAACTCTTGTCCCAAACTCCCCCTATGTCATTTAAAAATTTCCCTGTAGACAATACCTGATCTGCTCTAAGTCAGGATATATCTTCTTTCTATGTCTATAATTATATCAAAATACAATGAGCCAGAAGCTGTATTTTCTTTGGTCTCTGGAGCTTTCTTCAAGACTATTAAAACAGTGTTAGAAAATCTTACACAAACAATCACAAATGCTAAGTAGGTGTCAGGATATAGCAATGCACTCATGGATGTGTGTATCTTGCTTTGAGCACATGGAAAGCTCGAGAAGTCACATGGTATGGTGAAAGGTTCTAAGGTGAATTAACCTGACTCTATACCCTGACTCTTCCTCCTCTTATCACTGAGAGCTCGCAGGCATTGGTTCACAATGGGGGCATTAATACGTACCTCCCAGGATGGTCATATAAAAACTCAATGAGCTTCCTGTCAATTCTACACAATCATTGTTGAGAAACTGTCCACTTTCATTCCCTTTCCTTTCCTAAAAGTGGCAAGATTTGAGCTTGACCTTGAGTAGCAAGAAGAATTTAGACTGACAGACTTTGATAAAAAGTGCCATCCATCCATGTGGAGAAATCATTTGAGCAAAGGCAATTGGCTTGTTTGAAAGTTTTCCCAGATGGACTTGGGATCAGCCTTCAGATGCTGTCTTAGTCCCATAACTACCTCTTATAGTATGTGAGAGTAACTGCAAGTAAATATAATCCAGCTTCGAACCCAAAGAATATTACCTATTATTCCAGAAATGTAAAATATTAGCCAGGGCATTTAGAAAACCCTTGACTTCCTTGTAAGTATCTTTCCCCTAAAATAGTGCTGAAGACTGCTGATTGGATCACTCTTTCACACTGAAGTACGCAGCATGCATGCTAGCAGGGATAACAGTGTATCTACCACCATTTAAACACACTCAGAGTAGGTAATAATTTCCATGTGTGGATGGTTGCTGTGTTAACAAAGTAGTCTAAAGCAATCTCATTTACTTTTATGGTTAAGTATTCAAGAAGCTTTTTTTTAAAAGATCTGAATGTTTTTTATGACTGAAGCCTATATATCTTGGAAAAGAATTTACAATGATCACTATGATGTAGTAAGTAGTTACATTTTCCACCAAATCTGGTTACTCAATTATTCTGCCTATATTAATAGCTCTTAGTGGCATTTGGTGGATAATAGTCCCAATCCAATCACCCACTACTGCTAGAAAACAGTACTATCCAAATGGAAGAGTCCAAGCTTGAAGCTGATTACAAACTCAGGCCTTGGTGCTGCTGGCAGCCGGTGCTAACTTGCTGTCACTGAGAAAGGGTGCCATTGGCAGGCTGATCTGCTGTCACTCTAATGCCAGTTCGTTTCGTTTCAGGTCTGCAGCAAGGTCTATACTGTCAGGAAACCAAATCAACTGATTCCTCTCTGCTTCTGTTGAGATAAGTGGAACAATGTGTGATTTGGTTTTAGTACAAAAATAATCAAAAAATTGTAGGAAAGGACCCAAAAGGATAAAGATACAGATGATAGTTTTCACAATGCCTTCAACACAGTGAACCTTAAGGCTGGAAAGAGAACCATAGAGAATTGAAATGGAAAAAACCCAAAGATAAGAGCAGAGAGTAACAGAACGCCACGTTGCTCATTCATACTGACACCACCACTCTACCGGCTTTTCGTCATACACAGATGAATGCTGCTAAATGGCAACGGGATTCCTGGCTCACACTCTGGAAGCCTGTATATAAATCTACCCACAATATCCACAGTTGTTCTTCTGGGATGCTGAGTCAGATCCTAGCACTTCCCTGCACACACAAAATAAAAAAAAAAATAGGCACAAACATTTCGAATTATATCCAACGGCAACAGAACAAAATTGAAAGTCTTCATCAAACTGAAAAATTGCTTCTGAATGTTCAGGTCTCCTACCACCACCATCCTTGAGCCTGATCCAGCCAGAGCATACCCAGAAGTCTTTATAAGACCCCTGCCAGAGGCTCTCTCTTCTTATACACCACCTTCAGGCTTCACCTCCATGCAGGTCTCTACTCAAGGGGGACCTCCTCAGAGAGACCTTGACGAGTCACCTGCAACACAGAGACTGCCCACCCTTCCCTGTTTCTGTGAGCCTCTCTAGTCATGATGACTCCACACTGCATGATTTGTCTGTCTGCTTGCTGGTTTACTTCTTTTGTCATGAGAATATGCTGGAAGGTGAGGATTGCTGATCTCAGTGTCTGGAACACTAGATAACCCATAGTAGATACTCAGAAGCTGTTGAAGAGTGGTGGGGTGGTAGGAAGGCAATGTTTCCTTGTCTTACTGCTTGTGTCTTTGTTGTTCATGTAACTAAACATATGGCCTCTTTAGACAGCAAAAATTTATGAATAACCATTCTTATTGCTAGGAAAATTAGGATCCAGGAAAGTGCGCAGGCTATGAAACCAAAGGGACCAGGATGTAAATCCCACCTCCCTGGTTTCTAGCATTTTGACTTTGGACAGTGTTTTGACCTTCCTATTGAATTTTACAGTTGCTCAAACTTCAAACACTCACAAGTATAGGAAAGGCACTAGGGATAGCAGGAGAATTAAATTATCTAATTTCTATTTTCTATTAAGCAAAATGCATAATTGATAAACAGTATAAAAAGTGTTAATAATGTTAACAGAATTAATATAAATATTTACTAATTTAAATACATATTACTAATTTAAGTACATATTACTGATACATTTTACTCATGTGTACACTAATACTCTATTCCCATGTCATTCCTGTAGCCCAAATATGAGCAGACAGTGACACTATGATATGCAGAAGGATGAATGGCTGCGTGTCAGATGAAAAGCAACAATGAACAAATGGAGTCAGGTGAAAACAATAACATGAGTTTTGTAATTGCCATTATAAAACTTTATCACAGGGTGAAATTTTGAGCCTTTGCTTTCTAACCAACTAAATTAGCTTGGGGACGATTCAGGTGAAATGCTACTAACCAGCTGAGAAGAAATGGGCAAAAATGAAGTGTGTCCAGAAGAATGCCTGGAGGTGAGAAGGTTCTCTGGGATGCCAGGGACCTCAGAGGCACGGTTGTCACTAGCGAGGGTCCTCAAGAAGATGTCAACCAATTCTCAGTAACTAAGGTTTCTCTCTATCTTTGTAGAAGAAATAGAAGGAGAAACTCCCCATAAACAGGCACACAGCTATTCTGTGGCCATCTTTCTTGCTGCTATGGAATCACAATCAAATCCTAGGGAGAACAGAATAAAGGAGAGAGTAAAAGTCACTCACCTGTTATCAGAGTTAAGTAAGAGATAAGCAGGGGAGTGCTTTACTTATTTATCCCCACTCCATGTGAACTTGCTCTGAATCTTTTCCATCAAACACCCAGCCCTGCCCCACACCACCCAGCCCTGCCCCACACCACCCAGCCCTGCCCCACACCACCCAGCCCTGCCCCACACCACCCAGCCCTGCCCCACACCACCCAGCCCTGCCCTATAAGGAGGGCATCAGAATCTTTGAGTTGTAAGATGTGATGCCACTCCTGGGCATATACCCAGAGGATTTCCCGGCATGCAATAAGGACACATGTTCCACTATGTTCATAGCAGCCTTATTTATAATAGCCAGAAGCTGGAAAGAACCCAGATGTCCCTCAACGGAGGAATGGATACAGAAAATGTGGTATATTTACACGATGGAATACTACTCAGCTATTAAAAACAATGAATTCATGAAATTATTAGGCAAATGGGTGGAACTGGAAAATATCATCTTAAGTGAGGTAACCCAATCACAAAAGAACACACATGGTATGTGCTCACTAATAAGTGGGTATTAGCCCAGAAGTTCAGAATACCCAAGACACAATTCACATATCAAATGATGCCCAAGAAGGAAGGAGAGGCCCTTGGTCCTGGAAAGGTTTGATGCAGCAGTGTAGAGGAATACCAGGAATCGGGAGGGGGTTGATTGGTGAACAGGGGGAGGGGAGAGGGTTTATGGAACTTTCAGGGAAGGGGGAACCAGGAAAGGGGAAATCATTTGAAATGTAAATAAAGAATATATCTAAGAAACAATAAAAAGAAAAAGAAAGTTAGTTCTCTCTTTCCACCATGTGACTCCCAAGAATCAAACTACTTAGGTCATCATGCTAAGTGGCAGATAATTTTTCCTGCTTTGCTATTTCATTGTCGCTTGATATTTCTTTATTAAAACTGTTTTAAAAATAAAAATTAAAAAAGATGTGATCTTAGGCTAGACACTACTATAAGTGTTATCATATTTTTATCAGTACACTGATCCTGATACACTTTATTATCCCCACAAACCCCATATTCCAAAGGAAGCAAACCATTAAGAGTATTAGAGACAGAAATATCATTCGTTCCCAACTCCATAGAAACAGAAAAAAGCCATCCTCTGTATTTGCATTCTAGAGATTTGCAGTTTACAGTGTTTTCATGAGAAATCCACAGGGTTGCTCTTGATATACCCTGAGAGACAAATACTACAATATTGTTGATCTCACTGGACAAGACAAGCTGAAACCCAGAGCCGTCTTATGAGTTATCTGTCATTGCACAACCCTGTGGAAGAAAGCTGAGACTTGGGCTCACTTCCCTAATTCTAAAAACCAAATTCCTTCCCATGAAATGATTTTCTACCTTTGAAAAGAGCACTAGGTTTTTATAAACCAAACACGTTTTTTAATCTGAGCATAGAAAGGACACAATTCCTATCCAGAACCACCTAAGCAGTGAGTTCCACACCACAACCACCATCACTGATACATCTCAAGGGCTCACTTTCTCACTCAGATAAAAGGTCAAAACAGCTACTTTGGTACATGGCTATTCAGGGACCAGGCTACATTCAAATTTGTTGGAATTCCTCTGTATCAAGGAAGAAGGGGAAAGAAATAGACACAATCTTAAATGCAAAAGGGCTACATAGCCACCTCATATTAACTACAAAAAGCAGAGTATGAACTGCCACTGATGCCTAGTTGTTGTACCACACCCTGCCAATCACAACCAAGACGAAATAATGGCCATGAAATAACGTTCTTAAAATCACAAGCTAAGCCGGGCGGTGGTGGCGCACGCCTTTAATCCCAGCACTTGGGAGGCAGAGGCAGGAGGATTTCTGAGTTCGAGGCCAGCCTGGTCTACAAAGTGAGTTCCAGGACAGCCAGGGCTACACAGAGAAACCCTGTCTTGAAAAACCAAGAAAAAAAAAAGAAAGGATAACAAAATCACAAGCTAGAATTTGCTGCTCTTAAGTATTCATCTTTAGCATATGAATAATATGGAACAGATGCAGGGGAGAGACCTAGAAATGGAGCTTGGTTGCCAGGTAAAGCACTTGCCCAGCATGCGCTAAGCCCTGGGCTTGATTCCCAGCACTATGTACAGTCATGTGTGGTGGCAGACATCTGTAATCCCACTACTCAGGAATTAGAGGCAGGAGGATTAGACATCATTATTTTTAGCTACAGGTCAAATTCAAGGCCTGCCTAGGATACATGAGGCCTGATTTGGAAGAGAGGGGGAGAAAGAGAGAGGTAGAGAGGTAAGGAGAGAAAGAATGAGTGAATAAATACTTATGCCCCAAAGATAGTGTCTTCTTATCTATCAGGAAGTATAGGATCACCTGGGATGCCCAGTTTAGTTTTGTTTGCTTTAATGTATACTGCCATGATCCAGACCCAGTAATTTTTAGGTAGGCCAGATTCCACAGACCATATTTTATGAAATCCTGATATAGAACTGCAGTCATTCCATGACAAGTGATTATATGTGTAATGGCTGTGAGAGGTGAGATTGGCAAGAGGAGAAATGTACTTGGCATCCAGCAGCCTCATCAACAACCCCAGCAGAAGTCAGCTCTGAAGGAGTGGGAAGTGAAGTTTCAGATTTTCCATAGTCAATACACATCCACTCCGATTTCCATAGCCAATACGCATACAAATGGCTGCTTTTGCCATCCAGGCTTTGTTTGTTGGTCTCCTTGACACTGGATGTAACTTGGTCCTTCACAAAGACAACACTGACTTCAAATGACAGGAACTTCCCATAAGCACAAAAGAGGAAAAGAGAAACTGAGTAAATCTAAGACCTAGAAAAAATACTATCTGCAACATTAAATCCCCCTGAGTAGGGAGAAACTGGAGAAGACATACCAGGCTGAACACAAACTCTGAAACAGTTGTTGCTCATTAACTTTGTTTAACATGACACCTGACTTTCCTGCAACACAGCTAACAAATCACTTATACCAGGTGGCTTGCAGAAGCCTTCAAACTCTTATAAAAGCTCTCTGCTGTGTCCCAGAAATCTTTGTGAATGTTATCAGTGGTGATCCTGAGGAATTCAGGAACAGGCCGTCAAAGAAAGTAATTTAAAACAGTTTCCACTTTGGGGAATCTTTAAAGGAGGTTTTTATTGGAAAGAAAAAGGAAAGTAAAAACAGTTAAAATTTAGAATGCTTGGCTTCATCCTGATTGCCAGGTTTTGCAATTGTTTACTGAGCTGGGAAGGATAAAAGAAAGACAGAGAGTGTCTGGAAGTGAACTGGCACCAGAGTCTTGAGGGGAAAGGTGAAACCAGTGTGATTGATTTAGCATAGTGGGGCCTGGCAATTGCGGGGTAGCAGGGAACACAGTCTTCATACAACAGAATGGCCCCACCCTCCCAAGAAGGGATGGGAGTCTCCTTCACGATGCCTTAGCTAAGCTCCAGGAACCTGAGAACACTCCAACAGAGCATTTCCAAATTGAAGCCCAGGAGCTTCAAGGTCCCCAGGCATGGAGTCTCTCCAAATTCCCAGCACCCATGAACCAACATCCTTCTGCAGTCCTCCCATCTCTGCTTAGACAATTGTTCCACCAGGTTGCTTTCCTGCTACTCTGCATCCCAGGGTCCTGATCTATTCGACTCACCAAGCTTCTTTGACAAGAAACTTTCAGATCCTCACCTACAAAGGCACATTGCCTTCTTCAAACTGTGCTTCCTTCAAACTCTGCCTAAGTCATGTGGCAAACAAATAACCCATGATATTTAGTCCCTGGATAAGTATGCTTCTCATGACATTAATGACTCCAGCTCTTAACCTCTGCCCCTTTAACCCCTGTTCTTTGCCATGTGACTCTGCAAGTCCTTGCCACACTGCCTCCAGGGTTAGTCATGCTTTCATTGTAGAGCAACGTATTCAACTGGCCAAGCTTGTTCTTCCCCATAACAATTACTATGTAGAGAGTTGACTACATGAGACTTGAGAAGAGCTATAGGGCCTCAAGAGCTGCAGCAGGAACCGTCCCAAACTAGTCAAAAGCTCATCACCAGGCATGGGTGAGTTCAGCTGTGACCAGCTAGAAGTTATGTCTAGCCTAAACTTCCAAGCCACAGACTAAATAGATGCTTATTGTTTTAAGCCACTGATTTATAAGATCTTCTCTTTTCTTCCATTTTTGTTTTATGTTCGTTTTAAATCTGTTCTATTCTATTCTTCTTTTCTCTTTGTACTGGTATTAAATCCTTATGGGAATTAGGGAAACACTCCACCACTGAGCTCTAATCCCAGTCTCACGGGTTGTTTATTCTGAAGTATTATATTGTGGTATGGTCCATATGAAAATGTACACATACACTAAAATATCTGTCTGGGGAGTTCGAAGGCCAGTCACATAGGCCCATCTTATTAGAACTTTACCTCTGTCTTCATCTCACTGCCTCTTCTTTACCCTGGACTGTGGGATTTACACATTCTTATAGTAGCAATAAGTTCATATTTGGATTCCTTCTCTATGGGATGTGTATCTCTACCACCCCCAACCCCCTTGAGTGGATAAGACTCCTGAAGGTTGGCTTCAGCAGTGTACACAGGAAATCAGCAGTTAAACAGGGTATTGAAACTGGCAGGAACCTGTGACAGAGGGAGTTGGTTTCAGACAGTTGTCATGTTATAAGCTAGACTCTCCGTCCACAGAAACAAATTCTAAAACTGTGTCTATGCCAGACAAGTCCTTGAAATACAACAGAAGGCATTTTATTAAAATTGTAGAGAAAGAGAAGAAATCACCCGGTACTTGGAAATATTGTTCTACAGAATATTTTAACTTATTTCCCTGAAATGAAAACAGGTTGTTTGAGAAAGGTTCCTAATCTAATTCCTTTCTGAGATACCAATGGAAGAAACATGGCGGGGAAAAGTTTAAAATGAGAAAAATCTGTGATCAGGAAAAATGATTTAATCTCTGTTTTCTAAGAATATATTGGGGTCATTGTGCTTTCTTACAAAATCAGAAATGAATAAACACATGATAGATGGACAGAAAATCAAGTAAACATTACCCTCACCCCAAGAAATTATACCTTGTCCATCCTCTCATCAGTATTTTTAATATTTTGTAATGTTTTATTTCTATCTAAAGCTTTCTTATATACTCATTTTCTATTTCTTCCAACTCAAATATGAGCATCATGTGACTCATATAGAGTCTCAAAAAAGAGAGTCTCATGAGGGCACATTATTAACTATTGTATGTCTGTCTGGCTTTTACAAGTTGCAAGCACAAGGTAGTTACTCATAAAAAAGAAAAAGAAAAGAAGGGAGAGAGGGAGACAGGGAAATGAAGAGATGCATAAAAACTGTGTCTTCAGGATTC
This sequence comes from Tokudaia tokunoshimensis, assembly GCA_036184795.1. NCBI lineage: Eukaryota > Metazoa > Chordata > Mammalia > Rodentia > Muridae > Tokudaia > Tokudaia tokunoshimensis. The sequence continues at coordinate 38,892,189 of BTHU01000017.1, forward strand.
ACATTCTGGTAGCATTGAATCCACCAAATGCATTGTATATGGTTGGACATGCATAGATTCATAGAAAATTTTAAAATTAAAAAAATTGATAATATTGTATGTCTTACAAAAATTACTTAATATTCATAAAACATTTCAGTCCAAACTTTTGTATGATTTTGATCTAATGAATAATTCATCTAAATTTTCATAGCCTGCTAATTCTACATACATATATATCCAGTCAAAAAATAATCCATCTAGCCATCCTACATATATTTTGTGTGTATAACGAAAGAGTTGGATAACAAGATAATTTTAATTTCTCTTTCTCTCTCTCTCTCTCTCTCTCTCTCTCTCTCTCTCTCTCTCTCCCTCTGTGTGTGTGTGTGTGTGTGTGTGTGTGTGTGTGTGTGCGTGCGCGCGCACACACATGCATATGCACATGCATGTGAATGTTCATCAAGGCCAGAATACAGCATTCTGGTCCCCTGAGCTGGAGTTAGACACAGCTGTGAGCCACCCAGCATGAGTTCTGGGACCAAACTCAGGTGATCTGCAATAGCAGCAAGGTCTCATAACTGCTGAACCATGTCTTCAGCCCTGTGGCTGCTTTTTAAATTCTGAAATTAGTGATAATTAGAAAAGGCCACTATTTTGGCTTCAATTTTTCTCCTAAGAAATGAAATTTACCAACTTCAGAGAAGACCCATAGCTGGATGTTCGAACTGCTGTGTTTGCATGCACAGGCTTGACGAAGAAAAGTCGGCTAGAATTACAAAGTCCTGATTCAAAGATATTCATCTGCCAACATTAATTTTGAATGTGAAAATGAGATGCCTTTGGCTAAAGCCTAATAAAACATTCTATGGCCAGAAGCCCCAACCCCTACAAAAGCAAGACCTGCTAGGAGCTACAGACACAGTCACAGAAGGATGAAACGCCCTTGGTCTGCTGAATAATTAAGCTGCCTGATTTTCTGAAGGCTTTCTTGGAATAAGCACAAATGAGGACCCTAGATGGCATTAATAAAATCTCCTTACCTCCCTCTTGATTCATCTACATCACAATACATGCATTGATCAAGGCTCTTTTGTTTACAAGTAACAGAAACTCTTTCTACAAGGTTTAAATAAATATTGTTTTTATAAGACAACAGTGGTATCTTGTAGAATATGGGTCAGAGATGAATCTGGGTAGCAATAAAAGAAAAGTGTCTTTTGGTGCTTCTCGACTATTGGAGATTTCTCTGTTGACAATTCTTGGTTTAGCTCTGTACCCCATTTTTTAATTTATTTTTTTATTTTATTAGATATTTGCTTTATTTATATATCAGATGGTATCCCCATTCCTCTTTACCCCTCCAAAAAACCCCTATCCCATCCCCCCTCCCCCTGCTTACCAACCCCTCCCCCCTCTTTCCTGACCTGGAACTCCCCTACACTGGGGCATCAAACCTTCACAGGACTAATGGCCTCTCCTCTCATTGATGTCTGAAAAGGTCATCCTCTGTAGCTGGAGCCATGAGTCCCTCCATGTGTACTCTTTGGTTGGTGGTTTAGTCCCTGGGAGCTCTGGGGGTACTGGTTGGGACATATTATTGTTCCTCCTGTGGGGCTACAAACCTCTTCAGCTCCTTGGGTCCTTTCTCTAGCTGCTCCTTTGGGGACCCTATGCTCAGTCTATTGGTTGGCTGTGAGCCATGGGTATTTCTATCCACCTTCTAAGAAGGATCAAAGTATCCATATTTTGGTCTTCCTTCTTCTTGAGCTTCATGTGGTCTGTGAGTTGTATCTTGGGTATTTCAAACTTTGAGGCTAATATCCACTTATCAGCAAGTGCATACCGTGTGTTCTGTATCCCATTTTTAAATAGAGTTATTTGATTCTCTGGACTCTAACTTGAGTTCTTTGAATATTTTGGATATTAGCCCTCAATATTGGATATAGGGTTGGTAAAGATCTTTTTTCCAATCTGTAGGCTGTCATTTTGTCCTATTGACAGTGTCCTTTGCCTTACAGAAGCTTTTCAAGTGGATGGGTAGGTGGGGGAACACCCTCATTGAAGCAGGGGAAGGGTGGTTGGGATAGGGGGCTTAAGGGGGAAAATCAATGAAGGAGATAACATTTGAAATGTAAATAAAGAAAATAACCAATAAAAAATAAACTACATTTTCAGAGAAGAAAAAGAAACATTCAACATCTTTAGGCATCAGGAAAATGCAAATCAAAATGACCCTGAGATTCCATCTCACACCAATCAGAAGGGCTAAGATGAAAAATTCAGGTGACAGCAGAAGCTGGCAAGGATGTAGAGAAAGAGGAACACCCCTCCACTGCTGGTAGAATTGCAAGCTGGTAGAAGCACTCTGGAAATCAGTCTGGTGGTTCCTCAGAATGTTGGAAATAGTTCTACCTGAGGATCCAGCTATACCACTCCTGGGCATATACCCTGAAGATGCTCCAACATGTAATAAGGACACATGCTCCACTATGTTCATAGCAGCCTTATTTATAATAGCCAGAAGCTGGGAAAAAACCCAGATGTCCCTCAACAAGGGAATGGACACAGAAAATGTGGTACAATTACACAGTGGAGTACTACTTGGCTATTAAAAGCAATGACTTCATGAAATTCGCAGGCAAATGGATGGAACTAGAAAATATCATCCTGAGTGAGGTAACCCAGTCACAAAAGAACACAGTTGGTATGTACTCACTGATAAGTAGATATTAGCCAAAAAGCTCAGAATACCCAGGATACAACTCATAGACCACATGAAACACAAGAAGGAAGACCAAAATGTGGATGCTTCAGTCCTGCTTTAAAGAGGGAACAAAATAATCACGGAAGGAAATGTAAGGACAAAGAGTGGAGCTGAGACTGAAGAAAAGGCCATCCAGAAACCATCCCACCTAGGGATCCATCCCATCTGCAGACACCAAACCCAGACAATATTGTTTATGCCAAGAAACGCTTGCTCACAGGAGCCTGGTTTAGCTGTCTTCTGAGAGGCTCTTCCAGAGCCTGACCAATACAGATGCAGATGCTCACACCTAACCATTGGACTAAGCATGGGGACCCCAATGGAGGAGTTAGGGGAAAGACTGAAGGAGCTGAAGTGGTTTGCAACCCCATAGGAAGAACAACAATATCAACCAGCCAGACCCCCCAGAGCTCCCAGGGACTAAACCGCCAACCAAAGAGTACACATGGAGGGACCCATAGCTCCAGCTGCACATGTAGCAGAGGACTGATTGCCTTATATGGCATCAGTGGGAGGACAGGCCCTTGGTCCTGTGGAGGCTTGATGCCCCAGCATAGGGGGATGCTAGGGCAATGAGGTGGGAGTGGGTGGATGAGTGGGTGAACACCCTCATAGAAGCAGGGGGAGGGGAAGGGGATGGGGGCTTGTGGAGGGGAAACCGGGAAGAGGGGACAACATTTGAAATGTAAATAAAATAACCATCTTAAAAAAAAAAGTGTTTGCTAACAGCAAGCAAGGCTCCTACCCTCTGGGCTCTATCTCTTGGACTGTTGTTTCTACTCCTCCATGCTCCATGCTTTTGTGTCAGGTCCTGCTTCCTACAGACCTGATAGTGAGACCAACACCCATGGCCATCACTCAACCTCACATTTACATCATCTCTATGTTAACTGCATGGAAAGGCTGCACCTACCCGGTACTCTCACAACCTGATAGAAACTCCTGGACTAGGTAGGCACTTAGATGCTGATTAGTCCAGATTGAACCAAGACACCCTTTGTTCACAGCAAGAGTGAGTTGGTAGGCTGTGGCTTCTACTGTACATGGCTACGAGGAGTTTACCTGTGAGTCAAAATAAGACAAACGCAAGAAAGCAAAGCCATTTCTGGGTACTCTAAAGGAATCCAACCACATAGCATGACTCCAAAAGGATTCTGTCACAGGGAGACTCTTAGCTTAAGAAACTTAGAGTTGTCATTTCTCAATGGGCATCTGAAGACAATATAATTCCACTAATAAGTCAGCAATTAGGCAGAACACTGAAGCTGACAAACTAGGTTTCGATTATACTGACCCTTTTAGTATTATTGTGTGCACCAAATCATGACTAGGCTGAACAGTGTTCAGCCTTTCGAGAGGGGAAGAGGAAAGGAGAATCTGTAGCTCCTATAACAAAACATCACAAACAAGACCATTCCATTACTTTTAATTCTATTGATCAGAAGGTGAATTTAGGTCTCCCTGGGTGAAATCTAAGGCGTCTTTCAGGATTAGTCTTATTTCTTTAGGTTCTGGAAAATACTGTTTGGCTCACAGCCCCTCCCTGTTTACAAAACCAACAACAGTATATCTCCTTAGCCATTCTTCTACAGTAATGTCTCTTTCTGGTCAAAGTTGCCTGGCTTTAAAGACATATTTGTCTTTGCATCCACCAAAGTGACCAACATGATCTCTCCTATGTAGCCTTGACTTCATTGTGTATATAAAGTCATTTTACAGTGGCACAGTCAAGGATTCCAGGAGTTCGAATATAAACATCTTTGGATCACTGACTTAATATGCTCCAATAATTTTCTCTTTCAGGTGATTTTTTTCTCTTATTTACCTAAATATAATAATTACTTTTTGTTTTTTTTTTCTAGTGATCATTACTTAATGAAGATGAGTAAGCTGTGTTCACATGGGGGAAAATGAAGCTTTTAACCTTAACTACAAAGGTCTTGTCCAGATTGATTTTATTTATTTATTTATTTATTTATTTATTTATTTATTTATTTATTTGACTTCACTTTTAAAAAATTTATGTATTTATTTATTTACACTCCATATATCATTCCCAACCCTGTCTACCCTCCAACTGTTCTATATTCCATACCTCCTCCCCACCCACCTGGCTCCATGTGGATGTTCCTGCCCCACCACCCCATCTGACCTCTAAACTCCCTGGGGCTTCTAGTCTCCCAAGGGTTAGGTACATCATCCCCCAATGAACACAGACCCAGAAGTCCTCTGCTGCATGTGTGTTGGGGGCCTCATATGAGCTGGTGTATGCTGCCTGTTTAGTGGTTCAGTGTTTGAGAGACCTTGGGGATCCCAATTAAATGATACTGCTGGTCCTCCTACAGGGTCTCCCTTATCCTCAACTTCTTGCAGCCTTCCTCAACTCAACAACAGGAGTCAGTCACTTCTGTCCATTGGTTGGGTGCAAACATCTGCATCTGACTCTTTCAGCTGCTTGTTGGTTCTTCTTGAGTGCAGTCATGCTAGGTCACTTTTTGTGAGTGCTTCATAGCCTCAGTAATAGCACCAGGACTTAGGACCTAACCTTGAGCTGGATCCCACATTGGGCCTGTCGCTGGACCTTCTTTTCTTCAGGCTCCTCTCCATTTCCATCTCTGCAGTTCTTTCAGACAGGAACCTATGGGTCAGAGTTGTGACTGTGCGATGGGCCCCCTCTCCCTCATTTGATGCCCTGTCCTCCTGCAGGAGGTGGACTCTATAAGTACCCTTTTATTACTGTCAGGCATTTCATTTAAGGGCCCTCACTTTGAATCCTAAGAGTCTTTCACATCCCAGGTCTCTGCTGCATTCTGGAGGGTCCCCTCAACCTAACTCCTGAGGTTACCATTCTTTCTGCTGGCCCTCAGGGCTTTACTCCTTGTCCCTCACCCAATACCACATCAGATTCCCTTCTCCCTCCAACTCCCCTCACCCCGTCCATGATCCCTCCCACACCCCACTTGTGATTTCTTTCTTCTCCCTCCGAAGTGGGACTGAGTTTCCTCACTTGGGCACATCAGCTTGTTGACCTTTTGGAGTTCTGTGGACTATATCTTGTATATTATGGTTTTTTTTGTTTGTTTGTTTTGGGTTTTTTTTTTTTGGCTAATGTCCACTTATTAGTGAGCACATACCATGTACGTTCTTTTACGTCTGAGTTATCTCGATCAAATGATATTTTCTAGTTCTATCCATTTGCCTGCAACACTCAGGATATCCTCATTAGTAATAGCTGAGTAGTATTCCACTGTGTAAATGGACCACATTTTCTATATCCATTCAACATCTAGGTTGTTTTCAGCTCCTGGCTATCACAAATAAGGTCACTATGGACATAGTGGAACATGTGCCCCTGTGGCATAATAGGGCATCTTTTGGGTATATTTCCAAGAGTGGTATAGCTGGGTCTTCAGATAGATCTATTTCCAAATTTCTGCAGAAACTCCAGATTGATTTCTATAGTGGTTGTACCAGCAGTGGAGGAGTGCTCCTCTTTCTCCACATTCTCTCCAATATGTGTTGTCACCTGAGGTTTTAATCTTAGCCACTCTGATTGGTGTAAGGTGGAATCTCAGGGTCGTTTTGATTTGTATTTCTATGATGACTAAGGACTTTGAACATTTCTTTAGGTGCTTCACAGCCATTTGTTATTCCTTAGTTGTGAAATCTTGGTTTAGTTTATACCCCATTTTTTGATTGGGTTGTTTGGTTTTTTGGTGATTAGCTTCTTGAGTTCTTTATATCTTTTGGATATTAGCCCTCTATCGAATGTGGGCTCAGTGAAGATTTTTTTCTCAATCTGTAGGGTGCTAATTTCTCTTATTGACTATGTCCTTTGCCTTACAGAAGCTTTCCAGTTTCATGAGGCCCCATTTATCAATTCTTGATCTTAGAGCATGAGCCATTGGAGCTCTGTTTAGGAAATTTCCCCCTGTGCCAATGAGTTCAAGGCTCTTTCCCACTTTCTCTTCTATTAGATTAAGTGTATATAGTTTTATGTTGAGGTTCTTGATCCACTTGGACTTGAGCTTTGAGCAAGGTGACAAATATGGGTCTATTTTCATTTTTCTACATACAGATAGCCATTAGACCAGATTTATTTATTTATTGAAGATGCTTTCTTTTTTCCATTGTATATTTTTGGCTTCTTTGTCATCAAAGATCAAGTGTTCGTAAGTGTGTGGTTTTATTTGTGCCTCTTCAATTCTTTTCCATTGATCAATTGGTCTCTGTACCAATACCATGCAGTTTTATCACTATTGCTCTGTAGTAAAGTTTAAGGTCAGGAATGGTGATTTCCCCAGCCATTCTTTTATTGCTAAGAATTGTTTTGGTGGGCTGGAGAGATGGCTCAGGGGTTAAGAGCACTGACTGTTCTTCCAGAGGTCCTGAGTTCAATTCCCAGCAAACACATGGTGGCTCACAACCATCTGTAACAGGGATCCAATACTCTGTTCTGGTGTCTAAAGACATACCAGATAAATAATAAAATAAATAAATCTTTAGAAATAAAAAAGAATTGTTTTGGCTATTCTGGGTTTTTTGCCTTTCTAAATGAATTTGAGAATTGCCCTTTCCATGTCTTTGAGGAATTGTGTTGGGATTTTGATGGAGATTGCATTGAAACTATAGATTGCCTTTGGTAGGATGTCCATTTTTGCTGTGTTAATTCTGCCAATCCATGAGCATGGGAAATCTCTCCATTTTCTGAGATCTTTTTCTATTTCTTTCTTGAGAAACATAAAATTACTGTCATACAGGTCTTCCACTTGTTTAGTTGGAGTTACCCCAAGATATTTTATGTTATTTGTGGCTATTGTGAAGGGAGTTGTTTCCCTAATTTATTTCTCAGCCTGTTTATCATTTGTATAAAGAAAGGCTACTAATTTATTTGAGTTAAGTTTATATCTGGTCACATTGCTGAAGTGATTTATCAGCTGGAGAAATTCTCTGGTAGAATTTTTGGGGTCACTTATGTATACTATCAAATCATCTGCAATTAGTCATACCTTTATTTCTTCTTTGCCAATTTGTATCCCCTTGATCTCTTTTAGTTGTCTTATTGCTCTAGCTAGCACTTCAAGTACTATATTGAATAGATAATGGAGAGAGTGGGCATCCTTGTCTTGTCCCCCATTTTAGTGGGATTGCTTCAAGTATGTCTCTATTTAATTTGATATTGGCTGTTGGTTTGCAGTAAATTTATTTTATTATATTTAGGTATGGGCCTTGAATTCTTGATCTCTCCAATACTTTTAACAAGAAGGGGTGTTGTATTTTGCCAAATGCTTTTTCTGCATCTAAGGAGATGATCATGATTGCATATCCAGTCTGTTAGCTTATGTCTTTGTATAGGTGAGTAGAGTCCATTAATATTGAGAGATATTAAGGAGAGATATGTTTGTTTTTGTAGGTGACTTTATGTGCTTATGTTTCTCTCCTTTTGGCTTTGTTGCAAGATGCTTAATATCTTGTTCTTTCTTTGGTGCAGGTACCTTCCTTGTGTTGGAGTTTTCCTTCTAGGATCCTCTGTAGGGCTGGATTGGTAGATACTGTTTGAATTTTGTTTTATTCTGGAATATTTTGGTTTCTCCATCTATGTTGATTGAGAGTTTTACTGGGTATAGTAGCCTGTGCCAGCATTTGTGTTCTCTTAGAGTCTGCATGACCTCTGACCAGGCTCTTTTGGCTTTCATAGACTCTGTGGAGAAGTCTGCTGTAATTCTGATAGGTCTGTCTTTGTACGTTACTTGGACCTTTTCCCTTGCAGTTTTTAATATTCTTTCTTTGTTTTGTACATTTGGTGTTTTGATTATTATGTGATGAAAGAATTTTCTTTTCTGATCCCATTTACTTGGTGTTCTATAGGCTTCTTGTACCTTTATGGCCATCTCTTTCTTTAGGTTGGGGAAGTTTTCTTCTATGATTTTGTTGAAGACATTTTTCAGGTCCTTTGAGCTGGGAATCTTCGTTCTCCTCTATTCCAATTATTCTTAAATTTGGTCTTTTCATTGTGTACTGAATTTCCTGGATGCTTTGAGTTAGGAGTTTTTTATGTTTTGAATTTTCTTTGACAGTTGTGTCAATCTCCTCTATGGTATCTTCTAACCTGAGATTCTCTCTTCAATCTCTTGTATTCTACTAGTGGTACTTACATCTGTAATTCCTGACCTCTTTCCTAGGTTTTACATTTCCAGGTTTGCCTCCATTTGTGTTTTCTTTATTGTTTCTACTTCCACTTTTAGGTCTTTGATTGCTTTATTCAATTCCTTCATCTGTTTACCTGTGTTTTCCTATATTTCTTCCAGTGATTTATTAATATCCTCCTTAAAGAACTCTATTATCTTCATGAGATAGGAATTAGGACAGAATCCTGATTTTCAGGTGTGTTGTCCTATTCAGAGCTTGCTATGTTGAGAAAACTGGGTTCTGATGATACCCATGTATATTGGCTTCTGTTGCTTATGGTCTTGTGCTTGCCTTTCGCCATCTGGATAGTCCTGGTATTTGTTGGTCTGGGTAACTGTCTGGAGTCTACATCTTTTGTCCCTGGGTTTCTTCAGGTCTCCTTGTAGGCCTGCATCCTTGGCTGTAGCAGACCACTTGTGGGCCTTCTAACTGGGGGCTCTTCACAGAGGCAAAGAAGCTGCTGATCTGTTGCCCTGGCTGCAGTAGATCTTGGAGGCCTTCAGACTGTTGGGCCTTCAGTGAAGCATTCAAGCTGTTGTCCAACTGCTCTGAGTACAGCTGATCCTCAACTGCTCTGAGTGCAGCTGGTCCTCTAGGGTGGGTCAGGATATGGTGTGTTCACTGGAGCAGACCAGCTAAGAATCTGCCCCAGCAGAAAGGACTGGGTGGAAGGACCCAGATTTTATTTTAACATTACCAACAGGTAAAGCAGCTTGCTACAAAGCCTGGAAAATTCAATTCTTTTTTTAAGCCAGTAACTCAAACTATGCTATACTACATAGATTCTTGGCTGAACTATTTTTCTCTAAAAAGTTGAAACTTTCACCATCCCCCATGCACTACACCTCCACCCTCCTTTTCTTACACCCCCCCCCACTCTGTGTACTTTCATTTGCATCCCAAATAACCACTCTGCACTTTTTATCCGGGTCTTCATTGTACCCTTCTCCCTAGCTCCCGTTGTCTTCCATTTTCCCTGACCTGTTTCTGATCCTTAGGCCAACTGTTCCCAGGGCTGTTCTGCAGCTCCCTAGCTCCCTTCAAGCATCCTCCCTCCTCCCAGGCTGTCTCCCTCTGCTACTTCAGGCTACATATGTGCTGCTTCCCACTTCCCAGTTAGCTGCAGACAACAAGAGTCTAGGGAAAGCTGCTTATCAGCAACCCCCTTGTCAGCATGAAGTCCTCTGCCCAAAGAGAATGGAAGTCATTTCTGGCCCTCTCCTACCAGTCTCAGGAATTTTATCACCCTGCTGTGCCATCTCCCAATTTCTCTCCTGTAAGGCTCCAATCTCAGATAAACTCCCTATTTCTATTTCTGTATCATAGGAGCCCTTAGTATCTCTCTCAGCCTAAAGTATGCAAGAGAATCCCCTTGGCTAGGTAAATTCTGTAATTCACTTCCTCATAGCTTATTATACAAGTAGAATACTTTGTAGAGCATGCAACCTCTGAAAAAAAGAGGTGAGAACTTTTAGCCATAGTGCAGAGCTTATAATAAGATTTGGGAAATTATTTAGTACAGTGAATAGAACATGGCGTTTCAGAATATGAGGCTAGTGCTTGAGTCTAGGTTTACCATTGAGACCTTCTTTGCAAAAAACGTAATTTATTTGACCTATGGCTTGGCCTTCATCAAAATATTGGTTTACAAATTTTATTCTGTTCTAATTATTTTTGCTGCACACACACACACACACACTACATTCAATGAAGGACATAACTGCCACTTAATTATGTGCATGGGTTCTGTGGCTCAGTAATTCAGAAATGATCATGGATCTATGCAAAAGAAGAGGCAAAATACTATAGGAGCCAGAAGTGGTAGATGACTCTAAGTAAACAGTATCTTCCAGACAAAACAGCACTGATGCATATATGAACTCACAGTGACTGTGGTAGCATGGACAAGATCTTCACAAGTTTGAGCCAGACAAAAGCCCAGCACTAACAAGGGGAAGTGAACAAAAATTCTACTTCTAATCAAGAAATTATTTGCAATTGATACCTGCTGAGAAAGGTAACATCGGTTATCTCCAAATGATTTTATTGGGTATATCACACTTCAGGGCAGGTCTTATGTCCTTGAGTAATTAGTCAATACAAATGGATTCCATATATCATTGTACACTTTTTTTAAAAATTATTTTCATATTGTTTTAAATCTCATTGATTTTCTTTATTTTTTATTTCTATTTTTAGTATTTCTATTTTTTTAGTTTTTCTCTTTTGATTTTCATGGTTTTAGTCATTGTTGTTTCTTGGTTTTCATGCTTCTTTGTGGAGAAAGAGGAAAACATAAAGTTGGATAGACAGGGAGGTGGGTAGGATCTAGGAGGAGCTGGGAGAGGAAAAGAATGTGATCAAAATGTATCGTATCAAAACTAATAATTATTTGAAAGAATGAAAGTTTCCTCTACCCATATATACAAGGATGAGAAGCCTAGTTTGAGACTGGGAGGACTGCTAAATAAAGCAGGAGCTCAAGAAGAATCTGAGCAAATAGCACCATAGCTCACTCTGCTGTCCTATTTGACTCCAAAATGCTCTTCCCATCAATATTTCGACTCAAGTTCTGAATATAGAGCTACCATTCCTCTGAGCATGATATCCAACACTAGAAATAGGTGGTAGGTCCCTTTGACCCTGTGATAGCTGGGGGCTGGCCTATGTTCCTGGGCTACTGAGCATACCTTCACTACTCTGTCATATGTAAGACATAAGGGAAGAGAAGTACATTTTATCTCATGATATGTAAGTAGCTGATTGTTGGCTGGAATCACCTCATATATAGATAAAAGGTTCTGCCTCATCTCTTCTTAGACCCATGAAGAATGAGATTCTGGATTCCACTGTGGCCTGTTATTGCCCATACCCAAGTTCTGTGACCTTAACAGCAATAAAGACAAAAGGAATATACTTCTATCTAGTATGTGTCATGTCCCAAACTAAGACTCTCTTACACTTATCTCAGGAATCCTCATAAAACCATGAACCAGTACCTATTAATCTTATTCTCTGTTTTACTAATGAGGAAAAGAAACACTCCAAGAGTCATAGAATGTCACTTGTGGGTGATAGAGTGACAGTTCGATCCCAGCCATCAGAAAGCCATATTCTCAACCCTGTGCCAATCTGTCTTAGATACTGGGAGAGTTTATAGCCCTCTGCTCATACCACTACTGACTGGGAAAGAAAAAATAGCACAGAATGAGGTGCTATCAGCATGTCAGAGCACAAAACAAATTGTTCCTCTTCTCTAGGCCAAGGTATTGTCAAGATGAGATATACATAAAAGAAGGAATAAGTAAATACCGCAAGTCATAAAGCTACCAATGCTTCCAAAAAAAATTCCATCAGACCTTCAACATCCCAGAGAGATGCACAATATTTTCAAGAACATACAAATTCATATATTATTCTTCAGTATGTAGCTTTCCTCATAAATTGTGGATACACATAGCTCCATAAATGGAATTGTTTCCTTCCTGAGCAGAGTACAGACAAACTGGGATGAAGAATTGCCAAATGACTCACTCCATCCATAGCTCCAAACAGACTGAAAGCCAGACCACAATACAGCTCTCAATCCCCAGGGCACGATGGGGCAACCTGAGATTTTGAATAGTTAAGCCACCAGTGAAATGACCCATTAATGCCCAGGATTCAATGAGTATGTTTATGTCCAAAATGAGAAAGGCAATCACTGATAAGAGCTCAAAGGTAAGACATTTCCCAGTCCCATTCTGAAAGACTTACCCACTCCTCACCTGATGGCAAGACTCTAGTGCTTACATTCATCTCTGTATCTGAATTATATCCCCAGAGGTTCTCGCCTTCCATTTGGGTTCCAGGGCTCTTCATCAAAGGGGCTTTGGACTGCATGAAACCACACACCGTTCCTGTTACACCGTTTACCAATTTTGGTAAAGGGAGTTCAGTTACTGTTAATTACAGATGCTTTCTGTCATAATGGGCCAGATTTTCAAAAGAGTCTCAACTGCAAAGCTCCCAAATGCCGTACACAAATCTGGTAATGGTCCATGCAAATTGAATACCTAGTGGGTCTGTGTGCATTCCATTCCAAGGACTGCCTTTGAAAATTTAGCCTGGTAACTCCAAAGCATTCGTAGCATCATAATCTGTCATCATTAGCAACAATGCTTGACTTAGTGCTCAACATTCTTATTAACCATGCAATTATGAATGCAGACAATGTTTAATCACTTTCACAAAAATACAGCTGTGTTGCTGGGGAGCCGTCACTTCCTCTTCACTAATGATTGATTTTTTTTTAAACCATCTAGATTGTTTTCATGAGAACAGCAGATTAACTATAAAAGCTTCATTATTGGTCATTAAGGAATATTAAAATGGAAAACTTACAAGATATGTCCTGTCTTGCCACATTCACACAACTGAAATATTCTTGCCAGTGTTCAGGTGGAACAAAAAAAAAAAAAATGTTTTTCCACTTCTGGCAAAGAGACTGGTCAAGTAGAAGTGGACTGACCTGGGAAACTGAGAAAAAAATATCTCCATATTGGTGAAATAAGACATTTACCACATTTTACATTGGCAGTAATTTACTCCAAATAATTACTTCAGCTGTTGTCCAGTTTCTATAAAATCTGACTGAATGGTGTGCACCAATCAGTTTGGTACAGTTTTTAATAATAGACTATTTTGAAAACATATAGCTGTTCCTCCATGTCTCTCCTGCACTGAAAGACTAATTCCCTTCCTGCACTGTAAACTTAGAGATGAGTCAGAGTGCTATTTTATGGCTCAACTTTCCATATTATTCAGATGCTGGGAACTGGCTTCTGTTCTAGCAAATGTCTCCTGGTTGTACTATGATGAAATGCTTGCGTCCTCTGCCTACCTGCAAAGATGATGCTAGAGAATTAGATCTGTTTTCTCAGCGTCATGCTCACTGGATCTCTGTATTCTCATCCCTGACATGCTGTACTCACATCTGAATTCAAACCCAAGGCTCATTGAATTCATTGCTGAAGACTCTTCTATTTGTGTTTGAGGCTGACCACATTCACAGCCTGAGGCTCATTACCTCACACTGCCTTATACCTGGAACCATACCCAAGGCTCACTGCTCTCAGGCCAAAGGCTCACTACATCCATGCTAGAGGCCCTTTCCTTGCTCATTTATTCAACAACTTCCAGTACTGATACTTGATAAGGGAGATTTTGAGGTTAAAACTCCTATAGCATTCGTGCCACCAAAGCATTACCAGGCCCATCTTGTATTGCAGCTCACAAGGGTCACGCCTCAGGGAGAGAGAGTGTTAATTTTTTTTTTTTTTACTGGCATCCTAAATAGAAACTTCTAGCACCATGAAAGCTATTCAGGTTAGAACAAGCTTGATTTTTTTCCATGTTCTGTGATTCAAGTAGTAGAGTCTTAGCATCAAATTCTACAAAGTAATCAAAGGCAATGACATGACCTGTAATGTTTGAAGGGAGTCTATGACCCTAACTGTCCTACAATCCAAACAGGAGTAACCTGTCACTGGGCCTTTTATTTGATAGGTTCTGATATCTGGGAGAGGCATTGCCCCTAGTTATAGAGTAACTCCATTTAAACTCTATACATACAATATGTATAAATATCTTAGGTAACTTCTATAGAGTAGGTTTCCATATAGCTGTTTCAAAGATTTTTAAATGTTATCTATCCCTCTTCACATCCTTTCTCTACTATCATACCCAACTACCCCCATTTTTAACCTTTATTTTATTTTATCCTTCTTGCTTCATTAATCCCCCTCCCCTTCATACAGCCTGCATTATATCCTTGAAACCCCAATTCCATTGCCCCTTACTAGTTTCCTAGCTTCTATAGAAACTCCAATTACTTAGATACATATTTCCAAGGTTTTGAATCTAGCCTTGGCATCACAGAAAGAACATATGGCATTTGTCCTTCTGGGTCTAGGTTAGTTCACTCAGTGGGATTGTTTCCAATGTTATCTATTTACCTTAACAACATCAAGCCAGTCAAATCCCTAGCATGGTAGGGCTGGGTCTCTCATGAAGTTCTACTCATAGTTGAGAAGCTGTTTGCAGGAGACTTCAGGGATGGAGTCCTTCAATGGCTATCCATTCACCCATAAGTAGATAGTCTTATACCCAGGTAGAACTAAGAGGACTCAAAGGGTTTAAAGATTAAAAGAGAAACATATATGAAGTTGGGAGGAAAAAGTGGTTAGTCACACAGTAGAGAAACGAAAGGAAATATGGGATGAGTTTGATCAAAATACATTTTATATATTAGAAAATTATGAATTTCAAAAATGTTGGAAAATAAATAAAAGTACAACACCTTGGTGTTCTAGAAGTCACACACTTGCTCCAGGGCCTCTTTGAAATGTCTGTTTCAGTTCTTTTCAGTAATATTGTGGATTTTTTCTGCTACCTATAGTTGTATACTCAGAAGTAGTCAAAAGTAACCACCACTAACATTATGTATTCATATGTAGTATTTATCTACAAGAAAAAATATGTTTGAGTTAGTGGCTCATGTAGCCCAGATGAGCTTGATTTACCTATAGAGCTAAGAAGTATCTTGAACTCCTCCTGATTCTCCTGTCTCCACCCTGTTAGTGGGATTACAAGGATATAACACCACTTCTGAGTCTTTAAATGTTTCAGTTATTTGTTATTTTTGATTATTCGTTAATTGGGCGGCTTACTTATCTTTACCTATTCAATCTTTATCTCTGTAAGTAGAATAGGAAAATAATATTTCTTATAGTAACTATGTAAGTCAATATTTTAAGAAATGACTAGAAGAGTATTTGACATAAATTAAGAGCTATGTAGATTTCAGTTATTAAAGTTCAATAAATTAATGAATGAGAAATGGTACTGAGGGAATCAAAAAGTAGTGCAAAATAATTATTTAGTAGATTTGGTATTTTCTGATGCTGCAGGAAAAGATCTGAGGCTAGGTACTTATTTTATAAAAAGTGCTTTGGTGGTGCATGATGGTAATTGCCTATAATTTCAGCATTTGAGAATCAGAGGCAGAAGGAGTGTCATAAGTTCAAGGTTATCCTGGTCTACATAGTGATTTAAGCCAGTCAAAACTATAAAGTAAGACTATATCTAGAAAGGAAAGAAGGAAGGAAGGAAGGAAGGAAGGAAAGAAAGAAAGAAAGGGGTAGGAAAAGAAAATGAAGGGAAAGAAAGACAAAAGAAAACATTCTATTTGACTGAGAATTTGGGGGAATAGACTTTCAGCTGCTTTATCTTTGTTGAGGCAAAAGGGTACATATGCAAAAAGAGAACTATGTACAAAGGGGTCCTAGGATGTGAGATGGTCTCTCAATGATAACTAATGCTAATTCAGTCTATAAACTGTCATTAATACCCACCAAGGGCAGTGTCCTCAATGCCCTAGCAACTTCCCATGAAATTTTGTCCCTTAAAGCTTCTGCCACTACTTGCTATTATCGCTGGACTGGGACTGGGACTCTATCCTATGAGCCCCTGCAGGCCAGCTTATTCCATCACATAGCAACTCTTCCCTAGTCTCCAAGGCTCGTTTATTTCTTCCACACAAAGCTATTCTATCTCTGATAGTCCTCAAATCTTCAACCAAGTCCAACCCCTAAGTTATATCTGAGATTCAAGGCAACCTACTCTCACTGCAAGTCAGTAAGTAAAAACAAGTCACTTATGTCCAAGATTCTCTGGTAGGACAGGGATGGAAAAAAGGAAGTAGAAAGGAGTGACTGGTCAAAAGCTGAAAGCCAAAAAAAAAATTGACATTAACTCTTCCAATTCCAAATAGGCAACCTCTGTGTGCCTTCTGTTATGTGTGTCAAGGACTCAGGCAGCCCCACCAAAAGTATTGCTAGTCCCAGGTTCTAGCCTAGCTTTGTCTCAGACTGATGGCCCAATCATGGGATTCCACCTACTCTCCTGTCTTCACTGGACAATGTGTCACTGCTCTATCTCCAAGGTGATTTCTACTTAACTTTTCTTTGAAATAACAAAAGAAGAAACAGAAAGCCCCTATGACACCACCACCCTTGCATTCTTTTTTTTTTTTTCCAAGACAGGGTTTCTCTGTACCTTGCATTCTTTATACCTATAGAATCAAAACCATGTGGCTGCTACTTCCTGTCCTTGCCTCCATCCAACAGTGCCTCGGTGACCCCTGCATGAACTGAAGCTTCAGGATACCTCTCCAGGGAGCATAACGCAGAGTCCTGATGTACCATTCGGATGTAAGCCTAACATGGGATATCCTGAAAACCCTGACTGCTTGGGCCTCTAGTACTGTAATGGGAGAACAGTTGCTAAGATTTTTAAGCCACCCTGGAGGTCTTTAGCTCACTATCTTGAGACAATACCTGGAACCCTTCTTTATAGTCACCTGCTATACTGTCCCCCAAACATGCAGGGGTTTGTCATAATTTTAAACAAACTTTTTGACTTTCCTCAATCTCCCCATTCTGCTTCCTTCTGCTACTAAGACTCTTTGCAAATTTGCAATAACATGACTGATGATAGCCACTCCAAAGCCAGAAAAATGTCGAGTTAAGAAATGTGCGTCCCAGTTCATCCCTCTCAAACTCGCCCTTCCATGGTTTCAAGGCCTGTACATACAGCTGGACACTGACTTGAAGACCCTGCAGGATCCTCAATTCTCTCTGAGCCAAATTTCCTACTGTTCCATCTTCTGAGTGCTCATAATTGCCGAAGTGGTCAGTATTGGCTCAGGACCCCCAATACCAAGTTCTCAGCACAAAGGAGATTTATTTGCCCCAGAGGGACAAAGTACATGGAGAGATAAGAGACAAAGACAGGAGATAAAAGAACGGAGGAAAAGGGAAAAATAATAAGGGAGAAGGAGGAGGGATATTTGTCCCTAGGACTTGGAGGGGTTATCAAAGGACTGCCTCTGGATAGAGAGAGATATGGCCTATAGGAAAATGGCAAGGGAGGAAAGCCTATGTTAGAATGAGATGCTTAATTTTAATTGGACATGTTGATTAGGTGAGCCAAAGGAGGCTTTTGATTGTTGGACTTCAATACTTTGTTAGCTGGACTTTGGTAGTCAGTTGCAGGAGGAGGAAGTGGTCAAATAAGGGAATGGACCTTAGTAAGCTTTAGGAATGTAACCTAATGGTTGATAGCAAGGCAGAGGGAATGGGGAGGAAGGGCAAGGCCTGTTGGAGTCATGTTTACCAGTCTCAGATGGCTAGAATCCCTTCAATTGCCCATAATTTTCTGCTTACAATAAAATACTCTCTAGCCTGTTCTTCAAAATTCTTCCTATATCTGCCCATTATCATTTCAAAGCCATTTCTATATTTTAATATTCATAAATATAGCTACAATCCTACTCCTTGATACCAATTTTCCACATTAACCTATCTTCTGTTGTTATAGAAATATACCTGAGGCTAGAACTTACAAAGAAAAGAGACTTCTTTGGAGACTGAAAGCCCAAGATCACTCAATCTCATCTCCTTCAACTGGTGAGGAACACCTTAACAATGCCATAATGTGGCACATAGTGAAAATGGAGCTTGCTATATGCATAAGGAATGCGGAACATACTGTGGTTCTTACTCTGTAATAACTACCTCATTAAAAACAAACGCATCCCCCGAGATGAGCATTAATCTCTTTCAAGTGTGATGTCCCAATACTCAGATGCTCCTCCATCGGGCTTTGCTTAGTAGGCTCTTCCACTCTGGAAGACAAATCACATCAAAACAATGGCTACTGGTTAAACAATAACAACAACAACAACAATAATGTTATCATTCAGCTAGAATCAGTATACTGCTGATTCTATAAGCCCAGATAGACAGACATGAAAACCATTTACCTTTGTAATATAATTGAAATAAGAAAACAGCTATGGTGAGAGGTTACTCATAAGCCCAATGACAAAGAAAAGTATATTTTGTTGAGTGAGATTTCCCACAGAGATTTTGAGGGATTTGAAAGGAACATTGTTCTACCAAGAATGATGTGTCCAATGGAAACAATGACCTGTGATAAGTAAAAGAGCTTTGAGGTACTGTTGACCTATCCTGTTTCCAGCTGCCCATGACTCAGGCTGTTGCTAGGTTGGCAAGCTTTCAATTCCACACCCATACTGTCATACCCAGGATACTCTAGCATTGTGCTTGGAAATGGGAATCCCGGTACTGAGAATGGCAAGCAACCAAACTCCCTATGTCTGGGTCTAGGACAACTCAGGCAAAGTCCTGGCGTCTTAGTCAGGGTTTCCATTCCTGCACAAATGTCATGACCAAAAAAGCAAGTTGGGAGGAAAGGGTTTATTCAACTTACACTTCCACATTGCTGCTCATCACCAAAGGAAGTCAGGACTGGAACTCAAGTAGGTCAGGAAGTGAAGCAGGAGCTGATGCAGAGCCATGGAGGGATGATACTTACTGGCTTGCATCCCATGGCTTGCTCAGTTTACTTTCTTATAGAACCCAGGACTTCCAGCCCAGGGATGGCACCACCTACAATGGACCCTCCCCCCCCCTTAATAACTAATTGAGAAAATGCCTTATAGTTGGATCTCATGGAAGCATTTCCTCAAGAGAGGCTCCTTTCTCTGTGATAGCTCCAACTTGTGTCAAGTTGACACACAAAACCAGCCAGTGCACCTGGGATCTCTGACTTTGCCTTCCCTAGAATATTTAAATGCTGAAACACTACAAGCAAAAGATAAGCATAAGTAGATGCCACTCT
Source organism: Tokudaia tokunoshimensis (assembly GCA_036184795.1). NCBI lineage: Eukaryota > Metazoa > Chordata > Mammalia > Rodentia > Muridae > Tokudaia > Tokudaia tokunoshimensis. The sequence continues at coordinate 38,911,870 of BTHU01000017.1, forward strand.
TAAAAGTCATTGGATCTCACAGTCGTGGAGAAGAAATACCTTGACTGATTGATCGCCATAAATTATTGGAGTCTATGTGCCTTTCATTTCCTAAGTGTCGTGTCAAATATAATGTGTTAAGTTAGAAGTGGTCTCCAGAGGTAAGAAGAGAACTGATCAGAGAGGTGACAAACTTAGTCATCACATCCAGATTGTCTGCTATAAAACTGCCAGGCCAATTCTTTGCTCATGATGTCTACCAGACTGTTAAATCATGCCTAATTTCTAATAAAATAAAATTCTTTTTATTAATCTACATTACAAAGGGGCCATCACTTTTGATCTCTAGTTCTCAATCCTTGCTGAATTACCTAGGGATCTTTTCTAAAGGGGAGTTTATGGAAATTACCCTAGAGGGCTGCCAACCCATCAATGTCCAGGTCTCATCGTAGGATAACCTGCGTTCCTAGCTGCTGGAGGAGAGCTGCTGTCAGTGCTTTCCTCAGGTTCCTGCAATGGGTCTAATGTATTGCCAACCATCGTGCATTGCTTGAGAAAATGGTGCCAGTCAATGTAACTGCTACAGCATCCTCATTCCTTTAAGAGAACAGTCACCTCGAAAAGTCCTCCAAACATCACTTTGCTGTGTAGAGACAGATCCATAGATCTTTCAGGGATTGATTAGCTTTGTCAGTATTAGAAGCAATATACCTCACCAGAGACCATAAATAAATCCTGTCAGGTTGTAAACCTGTGGAATAAACTGGCAAAAAAAAATATTTTGTTGACAAAACAGCAAACAGGGATAATTGGTGGGTAACCCTGATGCAGACATACTATTGGAGTAAATTGGGAAGAGGGGCGACAGTTATTTTGGATTTTCAACCTAGTTTTTATAGTAACTACAAAATTGGAATGGAAACACTTGTCCTCAAATTGATAGTGCCCTTAAGTGGCAAGAAAATCTCTTCTCAGCTACTTTGGACCCATTATCTCTGAGGTTTCAGGGATGTAAATTGTACCTTATCCTGCAGAAAGCCACCATGTCTGAAGCCTGCCATATCAACCCCCTGGGAGGTGAGTAACCTAGCAGCCAAAGCCTGCTGCTCAGACTCCTACTGCATGGTATGTGGAATTGTGATCTTGGGGTAAATGGCTTATTTTTTACTTGATAATGTATAGACATAAAAGAAAGTATATATGTAAATACACTGCATATTTCTTACACATGTCACATCACATACATATATCATGTTTTCAGTTAAAATAGTTTATTAAGGAGAACAATTTTCATACATGCTTTTGAAGCCAGGCAAAAAGTAATTAAGCTAGTTATAAAATTTGAGGGCCATGAGTAATTCTATCATTCATTTAATATTGACTCTTGTAGGTATTTCTAAAATAGCAGATAGGAACTTGCTAGGTAGCTCTGGAAATCTTTTTTAAAATAAATCTCTCTCTCTCTCTCTCTCTCTCTCTCTCTCTCTCCCTCCCTCCTTTTGTGTATGTGGGCATGAGACTGTGAATGTATAGCTAGGGAGTGAACCTTAGACTTTGAACATGCTATCCAAGTGTTATACCACTAAACTATATCCCCAATCCTCTTTTCTAAAAATCAATTTTTATTTTTTGAGATTATAATTTAATTATATAATTTCCCTCTTTTTTTTCTCCCTTTAAACTCTCCCATGTATCTGCCTTGCTTTATTTCAAATTCATGGCCACTCTTTCTTTGTTGATATACACATATGTATGTATGTACAAATATAAATATCACTTTAATTCCTGAAAGGAAAGGATAAGAGCCGTACTTTATGAATACATGGCTCCAGCTAACCCCAGAGCGTTTCTACCTAACTCTCCCTAACTTCTAGCTTCCGTACAATCTAAACTTCTGGAAGCCCAGATCTTGAAGGCTTCAGCTTCCAGTCTCCATCTCCTAACCTAGGTCTAAAATGTTTCAGTCTCTGAGACTTGCTGCTGAATAAACTTACTCTTTCTAGCTCTTCCTGAACTCTGGTTCAACTCAGCTGCTTTGGTTCAAACTCCTCTCCAAGCTGACTGGTTCAAATTGGCTTCTTTCAGCTTCTAACTGAATTGTTTCCTTGGAAAGACTTCCTCTGAACTCCACAAACTGAACTGCTGCAAACTCAACTGCTCTACTACGTACTGAACTGAGCTCAACTGAATTGAGTTGCTCATTTCTCTCTCTCTCTCTCTCTCTCTCTCTCTCTCTCTCTCTCTCTCTCTCTCTCTCTCTCACTGCTCTTTAAGTACCTCTCTTTCCTGTCTGTTCTAGTGCCATTGGGGCATATTCTATCTCTTGACTCATTCTGTCAAATCTTTCTCTTGTCATTTTGTCTGCCCCTCAATTAGACATCATCATTTGTGATTAAGCATGTGTACTAAAGACATCTCTATATTCCAGCCAGATGGATTAAACATGTAATGTCTGCATTCCAATGGACATGAGATACCTTGCCAGACAAGCCACATTGGTGGATTAAAATTTCCTCTATACACACACACACACACGAATCTTGAAAGAGAACCCACAATTGCCACTTTTCTAAATCACTATAATTCCTATGTCATACTCACACATACGTGTGTGTGTAAATTTATACATATAAATGTAATTACAGCCTACTCTGTCTGTATATTATCACTTGTACGCAATGTTTTCAGATCTGACCATTTGGGTAGCCAGTTGGTGTCCTTTCCTGGAGAAGACTATTTCTCCTGCTCTCAGCATTCCTTAGTTGCCTTCAGTTCTTTGTCTAGAGTTGAGGTCCCATTAGCTTTCCCTCTTCCATGATATCATGTTCATTGGTGGTGGTCCTTGCTCAGGTTATGTTTAGGCAGCAATGTTGGTAAGAATTTATGGGTATAGCTTCTCTGTCACTTCTAGAATACACAATGTAACTGAAAACTTCCTCCTTCCCATGTTCTTACAATATTTCCACCTCCTCTTCTGCAATTTTCCATAAGCCTTAGCTGCAGGAGTTATGTCATAGATGTATCATTTAGGACTGGTAGTTAGGGATTATAAAGCAGCAATTATGGGTTCTTCTCCAAGATTCATTGTTTGTTTGTCCCTGGAGAGTGTTGGCTAGCTTTCCAGGACCAGGCATGATGTTCTCTTCTTGAGCAGGTCTTAAGTTCAATTAGAAAGCTGTTGACTACAACCATTGTCATCCGGGTTGTTGCAGTTCATAGGTGTTGGAACTGACTAGGACGACTGGATAGTATTTTCCTTTGGAAGCATGGATGGCTCCTTTTGGTATCATAAAAGCTAGTCCTCAGGCAGGATGCTATCAGGTCAGATCCAGCTCAGGGCCTCCAGGCCATGTATCTTAAGTGGATAGTCTTCACCAATAGGGTTTTACCCTCCACCTCCTGAGGACAATGAAGAGCAATGGTAATAGCTTATAATGTTTTGATAGTCTCTCAGTAACCCCAACAACTCAAAAGGTTTCTCATGCCTGGTTTCAGGGCTTTTGTTAGATAATCTATGACTTTGGGGAGAGTTCTCTATGTTCTCTGTGGGAGACCATTGTCAGTTCAGATGGGAAATTTTCATTTAAACTACATATGTATATTTAAATAGCAACTTACATGTATTACAGCTATTTGGGGGTAGATAGGTAACAGTGTGATTTCTTATGACTTACATATATTCTGTTATTTTACTCTCTTTCGTGTGTATTTTTCACTCCTTCTAATTAAAGTTCCTTCTTTTTCCAATTTCCCCTTTTAAATTGCTTGTTTCCTATTACTCCTCCCTCTCTAGTGACCCCTTCCCCCTTCCCAGACTAATCCCTGTTTCACTTTCAAGATATCTGCAGTACTTCAGATTATACACTCACGCCTGAAGATCTGGAGCTAGGAACCTCAAACGAAAGAGAACATTTGACATTTGTCGCTCTGGATCTGGGCTTCCTTACTCAGTATGAGCTTTCTAATTATATCCATCTACCTGAAAGCTTCATGATCTCATTTTCCCTTACAGTTGAAAGATATCTTTTAATAAGCTTGGAAGAAATTCTATATACTAAGACTCATATTTTGAACATAAACATTTTTATATTTTTCAGATTAAATGTTTTCGTCATTCATGCTAAATAATTATCAAACACATATTTTTAACTATTACTTTGAAAGGAGATGTAGATTGGCTGGCATATTTATCTGGGCCCAGCCTACCATGCCAAACCATGTCTTCTGAAGGAATACAGATTTACTCAGCCATAGAACACAATTGTTCTATTTATTAGCCTCCAAAGAATCTTTATTATGCGTCTTCAATGTAAATTGGGGTATGTTACATAGCAAAGAAACAAGCTCTACCAACCCCATGTATTTCTACAATACAAAAGTATTACTTAGAAAGACATGCCCAACAGACAAAAGGTATCCTGAATCCAGAGAGACCACTCTAAGGATGTAAAAAACTGATTCTGTAAAGGATCCAGAGTACCCTCCAGACCTTCACTTGCCCCAGGGTTGAAACATAATCACACTGGAAAAATTCCACACTGTGGATGGGGTTGTAAGATGAAAAAAGAGACTGGGTTCCTGGTTCACAACTCAGTTTTGTGTTTCTTACTTGCAAACTGTCAATAAGTAATTCATGTAGTATGCAAGGTATGAATGAATTTACATATTACAAATATCACTCAGAAATTACCTGTTAGTTTTAAACGTAGATCATTTTGATGGACCCTTCAAGATTGAAACAAAGACTATCATAAAAATTTATCACTGGGGGGCTGTAGAGATGGTTCAGCAGTTAAAAGACTGAGTGCTCTTCCAGAGGTCCTGAGTTCAATTCCCAGCAACCACATGGTGGCTGACAATCATCTGTAATGGAATCTGATGCCCTCTTCTGGTGTTTCTGAGGACAGCTACAGTGTACTCATATACATAAAATAAGTAAATAAACCTTTATTTTTCATAAAAAAATATATATATCACTTCCCCAACCATCAGTTGGTGAGACACAGGTAAGTAGTAGATCAAAATATCCAAGGATTGTACAGCCTGGATCCAGAGGCCAGTCCTTCTGAGTGGCTAAACTAACTACCCCCAATTATATCTGGGAAATGTCATGTTGCAAAGGCTGGAACCAAAGAAAGGGATTTTAGCTGCAGAGATGTCATTTGTCAAGGTTTTCTTGAATATATTTGTCAGGAAGAAGAGAAGCTCCATTTTCTACAAAAAAAAAAAAACAAAAAAAAAAAAATCAAAAAAAAGACTTCCGATCACTCTCCCTCAGGAACTGAGCAGTGTGGGAACAGTCTTAGTACCATTTCTGATGTTCATTGGAAACCCGACTAACAACTGGAGAATCAACAGCAGAAGCAACTTAATGATTAGATGTCAGAACTATTCGTGGAGATTTCTAGCATATCCAGGTTTCTCTTTCAGGCATAAATAGAAAGTCAATGGGAGAAAAAAAAAACTTTGCTAAAGTAGTACTTAACCTATATCTTTTTGTGAAACTAAAGCTGGATACTGATGATACAGGAGCAAAGAAGACCTATACTAGCACATCCACAAACAGTAACTTCTTGGGTTTAAGGTCTCACAAAACTGTTTTGCTTACAACATACATATAACTGTATACATATTTATACAAATACGGGGATTTGACGTAAATATTTAATGTATCTTTAAAGCCTTCAGCAACAGAATTTACAACAGAAGCAATGATAAAAACCTCTAATGAGAAAAACATTAGCAGCATCTATACCAATATTGCAAATCATTTTGAAATAACAGTATTGATAAGATGAGTTTTCTAAAATACCCAGGACACCTCTTTGGCTAATTAAAACTAGAAAGTAGATGTGACTCTTTTATCATTTACAATATTGTATCCCTGATCATCCCATGGTAAATGATTTTACCTCAGTAATAACTATGATCCAACATTCCTTTAGCAATTGCCACATCAGACTTTATCTACTGGTAGCAACTGGTTCGGATGATATTGCCTTGCATGCATTTATTTTATCATGCTAATAAAGTTTCCTGTTATAAATGCAAATTAACCTGCCTGATGTAATATACAAAGCACATACATCTTTCTTGAAAAGGGAAGATGTGCTGGTATTTCACTTCTATTTTGAAACTTAAGTGGGTAAGTATATTAGAGCAGAAAGTAACAAGCGATAATCTGCACTGAACACAATAACATAACTAAGCACCAACAAATCTCTCTGTGAGTAATTGCATCTATTGTAATTTAGCCACATTCTGTTACCTTGGTGTTTGCATAACATTGTGAAACTGCTCCTTTGCAAACACTGTGAAGAAACCTGTGCACCTTGTCATTCACACAAAGGTCAGGAAAGCTACTATTGACTCAAGTTAACTCTCTGGAAGCACAGAGCATGCAGGAACTGATGAAAACCTTTGAGAAAAATGTCGATGTGACTAATGACGACAGCTCACAATACTCCAGGCAAAATCTGTGGCATACTATATTAATCCTGCCAATCCATGAGCATGGCAGATTTGGAAAAATCTGCCATGCTCATGGATTGGCAGGATTAATATAGTAAAAATGAGCATCTTACCAAAAGTAATACACAGATTCAATGCAATCCCCATCAAAATCCCAACTCAATTCTTCATAGAGTTAGAAAGAGCAATTCAAAAATTCATCTGGAATAACAGAAAACCCAGAATAGCTAAAACTATTCTCAAGAGTAAAAGAACCTCTGGGGGAATCAGTATCCCGGACCTCAAGCTGTACTACAGAGCAATAGTGTTAAAAACTGCATGGTATTGGTACAGTAACAGACATGTAGATCAATGGAACAGAATTGAAGACCCAGAAATGAATCCACACTCCTATGGTCACTTGATCTTTGACAAAGGAGCTAAAACCATCCAGTGGAAAAAAGATAGCCTTTTCAACAAATGGTGCTGGCTCAGCTGGAGGTCAACATGCAGAAGAATGCAAATTGACCCATCCTTATCTCCTTGCACTAAGCTCAATTCTAAGTGGATCAAAGATCTCCACATAAAACCAGACACACTGAAACTAATAGAAGGGAAACTAGGGAAGAACCTTGAACATATGGGCACAGGGGAGAATTTCCTGAACAGAACTCCAATAGCTTATACTCTAAGATCAAGAATAGACAAATGGGACCTCATTAAATTACAAAGTTTTTGCAAGGCAAAAGACACCGTCAAAAAGACAAAGCGGCAACCAACTAACTGGGAAATGATCTTTACCAACCTTACATCCGACAGAGGGCTAATATCCAAGATATACAAAGAACTCAAGAAGTTAAACTCCAGAGAGGCAAGTAACCCTATTAAAAAATGGGGTACAGAGCTCCACAAAGAGTTCTCACCTGAAGAATATCTAATGGCTGAGAAGCACCTAAAGAGATGTTCATCATCCTTAGTCATTAGGGAAATGCAAATCAAAACAACCCTGAGATTCCATCTCACACCAGTCAGGATGGCTAAGATCAAAAACACAGGAGACAGCAGTTGTTGGCGAGGATGTGGAGAAAGAGGAACACTCCTCCACTGCTGGTGGAATTGCAGGCTGGTACAACCACTCTGGAAAGCAGTCTGGCGGCTCCTCAGAAAACTGGGCATGACACTTCCGGAGGATCCGGCTATACCACTCCTGGGCATATACCCAGAGACTTTACCTGCATGCAATAAGGACACATGCTCCACTATATTCATAGCAGCCTTATTTATAATAGCCAGAAGCTGGAAAGAACCCAGATGTCCCTCAACGGAGGAATGGATTCAGAAGATGTGGTATATTTACACAATGGAATACTACTCTGCAATTAAAAACAATGAATTCACGAAATTCCTAGGCAAATGGTCAGAACTTGAAAATATCATCCTTAGTGAGGTAACCCAATCACAAAAGATCACACATGGTATGAAGTCACTGATAAGGGGATATTGACCCAGAATCTCAGAATACCCTAGACACAATCAGCATATCAATAGATTTCTAAAAAGATGGAAGGAGAGACCCCTGGTCCTGGAAAGACTGGATGTAGGGGAACGCCAGGACAGAGTAATGAGAGGGGGTTGAACGGAGAAAAGAGGGAGGGAAGGGGGCTTATGGGACTTTTGGGGAGGGAGGAAACGGGAAAGGAGAAGTGATTTGGAATGTAAATTAAAAAAATAAAATAAAATTAAATTAAAAAAAAAAAAAGAAAAAAAATCTGTGGCATAGAGTCAGCAATCTATGAAGGTTTGTAGAAGGAAGAAGAGAAGCTCCATTGTGTTCATGAGTGGAAAGCTTTCTGCTTGGAGTTTGCCACCAAGAATCCACTATAGAAACATTTCTTTTCCACCCTATTATCGTCATCATCATCACCATCAGCAGCAGCAGCAGCAGCAGCAGCATCTCTTGAAAGTACCTTCTCTACTTCTCAGCGAGGAATTTAAGGAAGGTAGGTGACGGTGCTAACCAACAGAAGATGCTCTGTCTTGTCAAAGACAGCCTGCTTTGCACTGTTTCTTCCCTCTCTCACCCCAGGTGCATACAAGCTAACTTGTCTTAAAAGATCACACACTCCAATGCTTTAAAACTGATTAAAAAAATCTCAGCAGAATACTAGTCCATGGGAATAAGACAGACACATGTGACTTTTTTTTGTCTCCTGTCTCCAAGGGCTCATCTACACTTGTCAACTCTTTGTTAGTAGAATCCTTCACTATCTATGGAAGATGGTCCCAGCCCTAGTGCTACCAAGCATGAGAAGTCCAGTTAATCCCACAAAGAGTGACTGAGGCTCAGTTAAACTTGAAGCAAAATGAACATGCTACCATAGTTAGAGCCGAACACTCGCAAATACTGTCAAGGTAAGCCATACATCTGTCTGTATGCTGTAGGCTGGCTCTGGTCTTGAGTATAGATCACAGAAGAGCATTATTCCAGTTAAAGGTCATTCCTGTGCAACACCTGAGGTTTCTTAACATCTTACAGGCAGGAAGGCTCAGCTCTCTGCAGGAAGACATGGTCTTCACACATACAATATGCTACTGGCTAGAGGCCTAGAGGATCGTCATAGGAACATGGAGGATTTATGGACAAAAATACACACAAAGACAACAGCACTGGGTTTTCTCAGAACACATGTGCTCTTGCCACACTGTGGGAGGCCTGTGGAGCTTGGCAGAGACACTAGTGGGGCCTAGTGTAGATGTATATAGACCAGGGCTGTAAATCTGGTGACAAGCATTCCTTCATAGCTTTGTGAGGACTGTGAAAACACAGGCCCTCTTGAAAGCGCAGCCTGAGGAAACAGGAAGCCATTTGGAAAGCCAACTCGTTCACTTTTAAGCTTCAAGCCTATGGACAAGGCAAAACAGTTCTAGTCTCCTTCTCTGACCCAGTGAAGCAGCTGGGCGCACAAAGGTGTCCCGCTGGAGAGTGCTAGACCTCAGAAGGTAAACATACTAATTTGGTGATCTGTTTCCTGTTCAGACCAAAATGCCTGAGTCAAGGACATATCTTTCAAATTTATAGTAAATCCTTTTCTTATTTTACCCTGCTGAATAAGATTTTGCAATTTTTGTCAACTGTAAGCTCACACTCAGAAAGCAATAAACAGCCTAAGAAAAGAAGCAAGAGCTGGAGGTGTTAGAACCCAATGGACAACAGACTCATTGTGGTTGGCACTTTAGGATGCAAAACTTCATTTGCTCAGTCTCTCCTGTCCCCCACACCTGCCTGTGCTTTTGGTCTACAATCCATTTCTGAAGTTTATGGCTTCCTGGGGTTTATGGTCTTTCCCACGAAGATTTTCTCCACTTATTATTATGCATTACAATTCCTCTTCTCATAACAGTGACCTCTAGGAAAGCCAACAAAGTTTTATGTAGCATCATGGAGATTGAATGGGACTACTTGAGGGATTTGGATAAGACTTTTGCTTTGAGGGTTTGGGGTGTGTGTGTGTGTGTGTGTGTGTGTGTGTGTGTGTGTGTGTGTGTGTGTGTAAGAAAGAGAGATTTGTACATAGACACTAACAGTTTTACCCTTTCACCTTCCACCTCTCACCTTCCATTCTAGTTTAAAGAAATAGGAAAAAAAATAAAAATTTTTGAAAATATGCCCAAGCTGTAATTTTCATTTCATATACAATCTATTGCTAGTCTTATGGTTTTTGAATAAGCTATTTGCCTGAAATGATAGCCCTATTAACAGTTCGTTTGCATAAGCTTAATCTTAAAGTAACACCACAGAGAACAACAACCAAAACCTGCCAGCCCAGTTATTCAGGTACTAAAATGTTCAATTATTTCATTTGTTAGGATTTTCCTTCTCATGACCCTTGTTCTAACTCACTGTTTAAAAACTCACCCACTCATTGTAGAGGACCTTTAAAAACAGTGCAGAGCCAAACAGCCGATGCTGACACCTCGATCTTACTGCTCTGAAGATACTCAGACCTGTAAGCGCAGGGCTCAGCTAGGAAGAACGGTCCTATTCACAGAACCAACTTGCTTTTCCCAAAATGGGGGTGGAGATCATTTTATGACTGCTCTCTGTCCTTTTTAATTGTCCCCACTGAAATGTGCAGGCAGCAAGTGTAATGTCCACACAGGAGAAGCAGCCTGTTCGCAAATAAGCAGCCCTGACTTAGCAGGCTGAGAAGGCCACTTTATAAATGGTGTAAGAGGCATCCTGTATCTTTCATAAAGTACACCTTGAGGTAATCATAGTAACCAACTACATTATCAAGAATTATTTTTATTGCCTCTGCTTACCTTTGGAAAGTCTACTAAAACTCCTAAAACCATATACCTCCCATTCGACACCCAGTTCCATAAGAAAAACGATAATATATTTCACAGCTGGGAATAACATTTCCCTCTTGCCTCATGTACGGGTCCTCTTGGGACTACTGTTATTTAGAGTAACAAGAAAGAGGAAACTAGGAGTAGTCAGAACAACAGTAGCATCTCTCCAGGTCTCTTGATGTAACAGCACTTTATTAAGAGTCTTTCAATGCATAGAATCTCATTTAATCCTTAAAGCATATCTATACGAGTCAGAACTGTTTATTACTGTTTTACAGAAAAGTAGAAAGAGGCATATGTCCCTTTTACATGATAGATAGGGATTCAAATACACACCCTTTTGGTTCCAGAATCCAAGTCCCAATAGCCATGCACTAAAGTGCATAAAGAAGACTGCAAGCCTTAGCTTTTATTCAAAAAAAATAGCACTTGGGAGGCAGAGACAGTTTGAACTCTGAGCTCCAGGCCAACCCAATCTGCAAAATAACTTTCAGGACAACCAGGGCCACACAGAGAAACCTTGCCTCAAAACAAAAACAAAAACAAAAACAAAAAACAAAAAACAATAATAGAAAAACAAATAAAAACATATCATAGCTATTTCATAAATTGTATATTTAGTCTGTACGATGTTTTCAACTCCAAGAGCTATTTCATTACAGCACACATAATCTGTGGATTAAAACCCATATCACTATCAGTAAATTTTGAAATACTCAAAGTTATATTAATTCTGCCTCTATCCCATAACGGAACAAGAGATGGCATATGCATTTTTAGTCCAACAATTAGGAAGAAGTGTGCTTTGTAAAGGGGAGGTTATTTTGACTTTGATACGTATATTGCTTACTTTCTGACCATAAAGGACCAGAGCTGGGGATGAATAACAGAATATTTTGTCCTTCACTTCAGGCATGATGACTGAATCTCCCTGGCTGTAAATTCCCCAATATTTGATGGCTCCAGTGTCAGCAGCAAAATGATGCATAATAAACACTACAATGCATTATCCGCAGGTTCTTGATACGGTGCCCAGTCAGGGAAGGAAACTGTCTACTTTTGAATGGGTTTTCTGAAATAATACACAGGCAGTGTGTATGGGAAAGATCTGAAGAGGAAAATTGAAGCTTGTTTTTCATCCTACAGTCTCCAAATTATCCTTTGAAACTGACAATCGTGAATGACGGGGACCCATGTCCCACCATCATGGGGTTGGTATCGGAAAGAGCAGAGTACTCGGGCTTTCATCTGGCTGGGAAAAAGGAAATAGAGTTTATTTTGAACAGGAAAGAAAAAAAGACATTTGATGAAAGCCAAAGAAACAAGCTGCACAAATCCTTTGACAAAGAAGAGACAAAGGGAATGGGTTCATGGAATAATACACAGAACTAAAAATAATGTTTCAATAATTCTCTAATTGTTCCATTTTATCCAGAATGATTTTGCAAAATCCAAAAGCTTACTTTAGAAGGAAAAAAACTATTTTAAGACCTGCCTGTGATGAAATGGTATTTTTCAGGCACAAAGGAAATTGTAAGGCAACAGTGAGAAAGAACAACACAGGATGCATACACAGCTTTTTCCAGGACAGCTGCTTCCCTGTCTGCATCCAATTCAGAGACCCAATCTGTTGCCAGGGACCTGAGTTGTTACAGAGTTCAACACTGGCATCTCACAGTTTATGGGCTTAGAACTATGAAGTGATTCCCACAAGGTCATGCTTAAGCTGTAGTCTTTCTGTGTCTAAATAACAAATTACAAAATCAATGAAAGCAAAGGAGGCCATATTGTAATTCCGCCACCTTAGAAAAGGATGGCTGTGGCTATAGTGTGCCTATTAGTGGAGCAGTTCCCTAGGACACACAAGGGTCTGGATTCAATATCTGATATGCAAAATAAATGAATTACCCAAAGAGTTCTTCTAAAGAAAATGGTCAGGATTGTGGTTCCTGAAGCCATCTATCCATTAAAGCATTATTTAGAGCCCAAGAAACACATGTGGATAAAGTTTCCAAAAGCAAAAAAAGTATTTGTTAAAATCAGGTATTCTTCCAGCTAGACTTGCTTTATTTGAAATCAACCTACCCACAAAACTGCTCTTTCTACAAAAGTTAATGAAAAACTAAAATCTATAATGAAAAGCTACATTATGTTGTAAAACCATCATAACTAAAGTCATTAAACTACACCATACATACACACACACATCCATGTATACATGTAAACACAGACATACATGTACACACACATATGCATGTATAAATGCACACACATACATGCACATACACATATGCATGTGTACATGTACATGTACATACACACCATGAAACTAGAAGGACTAGTTCAGAAAAAGGAGGAAAACAGGTAGTCAAGGGTAAAAGGAGATGGATATGGACAAAATATAATACTTATATGTGTGACACTGACTGTCAAAGAACAAACAGTAATACAAGAAGACTATAAATCCTTTCAGTGAACAAAACCAAAGCTAAACATATGAAATCATTAATTTGAATATCTTATTTCAAGTACTAAGTAAAAAGCATTCCAAATCTACCAATTAACTCTTACTGGCAAACTTAGATTGTAGCATTTGTAGCAGAGAAATATTGAATACTGGTATTTTCTAGCGTCTCTCTTTTCAACTATTTATTCCAGAAGTTTAAAATGACTGTATCTTTTTTTTTCAGAGAGAGGAAGGCAGTAATGAAAATCTCTGAGCAGCTTCAGTCCAGGTGACATTTACTCAGCCCAGAGCTATGCTCTAACTCACTGCATGGCTACCCAATACCATGCTCTATCTGGTAGGTCCCTTAGAAGATGGGTAGAATCTAAGTAAGCTAGAGCTGACATGTTTGCTTTCAATCTTAGATGGAAAACATTAAAACAGGCTTGTAGAGTGGTGCAAAGCAACAATAACAACAAAAGCAAAGGAAAAGACAAAAGACATTTCTGGACCAATTTTCTCTCTGCCTACTAGCCCCCACTTTTATAACTTATCAACAAAACAAACAGAATTCGGGAGAACAGTTTTCCCCAAAGCCTAGATCATCATGATCCTGTATCAGCAAACACACCATAACTGCTTAACATTGTGAACCAATCCTAATTACTATTTTTGTAAGTGCCAAATTCATTTGTGCTTTCTCAAACTGATGTATGAAGTCATAGGCAACATTACAGATTCACTTCAACTCCATTCCTGTCTCTTGCCTTCTACAAAATCTGCCCTCACATGGACTCTTGCTTAGGAGCATGGCACCTGGGACAACACAGCCCTCCTCTTTCATCCTGCTTGGTCTTTATTTTGTCTTGATAATAAAGTATATGAATATATGAAACTATGATATTCACAGAAGAGAATACATATGGACATAGAAGGAGGCAGGCCATCTCAACGTATATGAATGCTGCTAGGCATGAGTATTCTGTCATATATAAAAGCCTAAGATCTTTATCAGCAAAATCAGCTAGAACACATCTCTCTCCCAATAGAGCAAGAATCTGGGGTTTCATAGCATTAACCACTGGAAAAACTATCCCCTAATTCTCACCCATCTAATTGCTACAAAGAGAAAAGTCATTCTATTGGTACCCTAGTTCAAGTTCATGAAATTCAGTACATATATTGGGTATCTAGTTTGTATCTTCAAGGTCTCCCAAAGTGATAATGTTTGTTAATCCCAAGCCTACAGCACTGTGAGTTGATTCTTTAGAAGTCAGTTTGTCTCTCTACCAATACCACACAGTTTTTATCACTATTGCTCTGTAATACAGCTTGAGGTCAGGAATGGTGATCCCTACCCCCCAAGGTTCTTTTATTGTTGAGAACAGTTTTTGCTATCCTGGGTTTTTTGTTATTCCAAGTGAATTTGCAAATTGTTCTTTCTTACTCTATGAAGAATTGAGTTGGAATTTTGATAGGGATTGCATTGAATCTGTTTTCTTCCAGAAAGATGGCCATTTTTACTATATTAATCCTGCCAATCCATGAGCATGGGAGATCTTTCCATCTTCTGAGATCTTCGATTTCTTTCTTCAGAGACTTGAAGTTCTTGTCATACAGATCACACCAAGTTATGTAATGTTATTTGTGACTATTGTGAAGGGTGTCATTTCCCTAATTTCTTTCTCAGCCTGTTTATCCTTTGAGTAGAGGAAGGCTACTGATTTGTTTGAGTTAATTTTATATCCAGCCACTTTGCTGAAGTTGTTTATCAGCAAAAAACAAAATTTCTCTGGTGGAATTTTTGGGGTCACTTAAGTACACTATCATATCATCTGAAAATAGTGATAGTTTGACTTCTTCTTTTCCAATTTGTATCCCTTTGACCTCCTTTTGTTGTCTAATTGCTCTAGCTAGGACTTCGAGTACTATATTGAACAGATAGGGAGAGAGTGGACAGCCTTGTCTGGTTTCTGATTTTAGTGAGATTGCTTCAAGTTTCTCTCAATTTAGTTTGATGTCGGCTACTGGTTTGCCGCATATTGCTTTTACTATGTTTAGGTATGGGCCTTGAATTCCTGATCTTTCCAAGACATTTAACATGAAGGGATGCTGAACTCAGGGCCTAGTTGAAAGAGCTTAGTTCATTGGAGGAAGGTGCTTGAAGGAGATACTGGAGCATCACTCTTTTTGTGGCTTTCTGACCATCATGAGGAGAATACATCTACCATAAGCTTCTTCCATGATGAACCATGCCAAAATAGGCCCAGAACAATAAAGCTAAGCAAATGTGGACTGAAATCTCTGGTATCATGAGCCATCCTTATAAGATCATCTCCAGTATTTGTTACTTTGACAGAAAGCTAGCTTGGAGCCCTAATTACATATATATTAAGTACTAGTGAGAGCCAAGGACACCCAAGGGTGAAAGAGGACCAGCCTTGCCCTTAAAGGTCTTATATACTCTAGAGAGAAGAATTTCACAAGTGAATGTAACTATAGAAAAAATCATAAGCTAGTATTATCCAAATCAATGTACAGAGAGCTATCATAAAATGGAGTGATATTTCTTTGGGGCACATTCCAAGTGAATGCTTCCACTGCAGTGGGAGCAATATCCCAGTGCTCCTTTCTGTTTTCAGACATTTTAGGGTGCCCTTCCCCTTTGTAACTTCATCCTGGGCCACTGTTCAAAGTGGGGAGAGTGCGAGTTGACAGTGAAAAAGCATTTGGTTCCTAACGTTGTTTAGAATTGTGATTTGTGATGATAAAGAAACTGTTGACTCTATTGTCTTAAACATTTCCTCAAGACAGTGTCCATTCCTATTGCCGATACCCAGGGAAAATGATCTCTCACTTCCACCCCAGCTTTTCCATGGCATTGAAGGTAAAGGGTGAGGTCTAATTAGTCAGTGATATTTAGTTTCTTCTTTGCAGGAGATGCCATTGGGGTCAAGTCTGATGAGTAAAACTGAGGATGTATCCTGGCAATGTGGTTATTGGTTAGAGAGCAGGCATGGTTCATCAACAGACTATGCCTATCCTATTCTGGCCTGTAAGGAATACCATGAGAAGAATCACTGAGGTTTCATCAGCAAAACCAGATTGGAGGGATGTGTGCAGAATTTTCTGCAATCATCTATACAGACCAAAAGTCAAGAGCTTTAAATTCTCTACAGTGCAACTCAACAGAATTTACTCTCCCACCCAGTCATTATTTCTTACACGGATTACCAGTGGTATCCTGCTACTTATAATATCTCATGAGTCAGGGCTGATTCAACCCTCACTGCACCATGGGATTATAAGACCATAGTGGTAGTGAGTACAAAATCTTTTAAAGCTTCCTTCTAAAACTGACAGTCACTTCTGATTACCTTTCATTGACCAAGATGAATCAAAGAGTATATCTAATTTCCATGGACAGAGAAGTATAACTCATCCATGTTTCTGGAATGAGAAAGGCAGTATATTGTTCATTAATCTATAACCTCTATTTACATCTCTTCTGTGTGATCATGCTTTAAGCAGGAAAAGAACTACTTGGACTTATAAATTGGGAAAATTATTTTTTTCAAACCCCATTATCACTGTATGGCCATATCCATGAATTGGGTCTCTTTATATTGTCTAGTCTTAGAACCCATGGAGTGTGCCATGTTCAATCCATATAAGAACTGTATTACTTTACAGTTATAACCTTTCTTATATCCCTCTCACAAGCCCATACAAGGCATCCTCATGGACAGTAGGTATGGTGAAGCTTGTGAGAGGCATGAGTATGGCTACCATGGAAGACAGCTCAGCACGAAAGAGATAGAAGAAAGCTGACACTACAGATAGATATGAAAGTACCAGGTACTGCATTAGACACGGTGTATGCAGTATCTCATTTAGTCAGCCTAACAGTGCCTCAAGGAAAATGCCACAAATAGGCATATAGAGAGCTCAAAATATACCATGCCAAGCCATGCTAAAGAGAAGAGAGCTGGAGTCAATGTGCAGATTCGGATCTGTCTAATTTTAGAACCCATAGAGTGAGCTATATTCAATCTATATAAGTAACTATATTACTTTACCTTTGCCCTTCTTACAGCTTTTCCAATCAGATGACTGGCTTTTAAATGAGAGTGTACCCAGCTACTTAAAGATAGACAGTCTTGCTCATCTTGGTATGGCTAGTCATGACTCACACATACAGGCTGTTAGATGTTGAAAATCGGGCTAGCCTCTAAAGCAATATCCCTCCCTTTGTTCTACCCAGCCCATGAAAGGAGATTGACAAGAGAGAAAAAAAAGAAAATGTTTCCTCAGTGAGTCTGAGGAAAGGCAAAGCTGTCAACATTTTTTCTTATCAAAGTGTTCTCTAAGCGAGAGAATAGAGAACAGCTTCCACGCCACAGACTTGAACGTGAAGATAATGGTCAGCAGAGCTCAGCAAGCTGCCCGTAGTCCTGTTCCAACAAGCTCTTGACAAGAGCACGCCTGCCAGGGAAACAGAACACACCTCATTCTGCCAGGAGACAGCTCAGCTGTGCAGAACCTTACTCCACGAAGCCCAGAGATAAATGCACACACTGCCCTAAATGTCTCAGTCTGTAGGGGATTTGACTTCCTTTTCAGTTTTTATTTTTTCAGTGTCTACTATTGGATACATACACCACAGTCAATCTCTCAATAGCATGCTTCCTTAAGCCACCCATGTGCAAATGCACATGTATACTCAGGCATACACACACACAGACATACGCATACACATATATACATACATACATACACACAAACACACATACATACATACATACACACACACATACATACATACATACACACATATACATACACACACATACACACATAAACACACATACACACAGACACACACATACATATACACGTACAGACACACACATATACAGACCACACATACACAGACATACACATACACACAAGTACAAAGACACATACATACACACATACATATACACATACACACATACATACATACATACATACTCACACACACATACACATAGACACACACACACATGCACAGACACACACACACACACACACACACACACACACATACACACAACCTTCTCATCTTAAAAAAGTGCAGGGACAGTCACTATTCCAGACTCTGTAGCTCACATCATGGCACTGTCCTCTGCAATGTTTCTCCTTTGTTAAGGATTTGCCACCATCACTGCTCCATCCCATAATCCTCCCTAAGCCTTTTTTTTAAGCACATGAGCTACGCCTTTAATTGGACATTTCATTAGAGAAGAATGGGGCATGAAGGGAAACAGAGTGGTCCATAGTCACTTATTTCGGGGACATCATTGTAGTTCTCAACATCTGAACCCTGCTGAAGTAGTTTCAATTTCCCTTCTCAACCACAGGGAAAGAAATGTTGACAACACATATTTCTCTCTGTCAAAACATTTCACTTACTCGGCAATCTGTGGACAGTTTGAGAGCCATATCACCAACAAGCAGCAATGGAGCGTTCTTCCCATTATTTAAAAATCAAAATTCCACGTGCCTCGTGAGAGGGGCAGGATACGGGCCAAGGTCCAAATTGAAAAGAAAAGCACTCACGGAGGCAGCACACAGAGAGGGCACTGTAAAAAAAACCCTCCTCATTACTGAGCTAAGGAGAAAGATGGGTCCGTTGGTGCTCCATTCCAACTTGAGGGCTCAGTCCCACTGCCCTTGAATTTCAGTCACCTGGGAGGTCACTCAGACAATTCTGTCAGCTCTCTGCTCAGTGGAAGCAGCGAATTCTGACTAACGTTTGAGAAGCATGTCAGGCCTTTGTGTCTAATTGATTACTGGGGGAACAGGCAGGGAAAGAGTAATACGGTCAGCTACTTATAAAATGCCTCCAAATCCCAGCAAATGAGTGGCTTTGTATATGTGTCTTAGTAAAAGAGCAGGGGTCCTAAACTGAACACATACTGACAAAACTTGTGTGGCTCATAGACAAAGATACTAACTATCTTGTAATCATCCCCAATGGCGCATTTTCACTGAGAACTATTTAAAAGAAACAATGTTGAGGAAATGGAAACATGCTTTCCTGATAAAAAAGCCTCAGGTTTCAAGGCAGACTACAGGGCGTGAAGGAGAACGTTGGCTGAACACGTGTTGGGACCCAACGCTGGAGCATTCCCTGTGGATGCCGGAGGATCCTGGGCACACTGAGGTCCAAATTTATGAACATGATTGCTAAGGTTTGAGGGGGCGACACACCTGCAGAACAGCAAGTGGGGTCGATAAAGAGCCCTCCGAGCAGCCGTGTTCACCAGCGGGCAGCCAGAGCTACAGCGGTTCAGCAATCACTGCTGATGGGTTTAGCAAACCTAAAGCCCTCCGCCCCCCCACCATTCACCTCTAGGTACCTGTCAATATATCTTCCTGGGGGTTTGCTAAATGTATTGTCATCCATTTACGAAAGGTCATCTAGAATGCATGTTGTCTTGACAGTGGTAAGTGCCTCTGTGCTGTTAGACTCCCCACCATCAGTCTGGCTGAGTTTCCCAGGACGGATGCAACTTATCTTTCCTATAAAACTCACTGGTTTGTCAAGTTGGTACCAGCTGTTATCTCTTTAATAGTGATCACTGTATAATTTCAAAATATTTTACTCTAAAATCACCCTGCTCCCCCAATCTGTCTGGAGCTCTAAAATGTGCCTCTTGCTTCTGTCTCCTATCTGGATGGGCTCATTAATTTCCTGCATCATTCTGTTGCACTACAGAACAGTTAGCACAGCAGTCGCCTTCATCTTGTTTCCTCTGTCACAAACATCTATGGCCCAGGGTTAACTCTGTGCCCTTCCTTTCCATTGTCTCATAAAGAGGGACAAGGAGGTAATAACTGGCAGATGGCCATTCATGGTTCATTCCTTTGGTTTGCAGCAACTGTAGCATTTAATGACCAAGAAAAACTTAGGAAGAATGGTGAGAAAGTAAGAGAGAAAGAGTGAGAGAGCGAGAGAGCGAGAGCGAGAGAGCGAGAGCGAGAGAGAGAGAGAGAGAGAGAGAGAGAGAGAGACAGAGACAGAGACAGACAGAGACACAGAGAGAAGCTAATTCCATATAAAATACTAAATACAAAATAATATGCAAATGACCTCTTTCCCTAATCTCTACTGCAGCCCTTATTACATATTAATTTTGAAGAATTTAGGATTTCTGTAGGTAGCCAAGGATAGCCTAAAAATTTCAATTCTGCCTGGACCCATCTCCAGAATGCTGGGATTACAGGTATAATTTCCTGGTATAATGTTTAATTACTAGTGTGCATGCAATCCTAGTGGGTAACCCATCTTTAATACAAGCCAAGCTGTCCCTGTATCTCGGGATAAGTCTGAGGGACCAAGTTCATTGTCACAGACTTTCTTATGTTGCTTCCCAGAGTTTTAGCTTAGTTTTTAGGCAGCAGGGTAATTTTGGAGGAAATATTTTGAAATTATACTGTGATCTATTAAAGGGAGATCAGCTGGTATGAACTGGACCAGCAAGTGAGTTTTATAGGAATGATAAACTACATACTTCCTGGGAAACCCAGCCAGACTGTTGTCACAGATTCTAACAGACGCCCTTTAGGAATGGACTGTGAGTGGCTTTCTATGATTTAACCTTTCCTCTTTATGAGAGAATGGAAAGGAAGAGCAGAGAGTTATCCTCCTTGAGCTGTAGGTATTTATGACTGAGGAAAAAAGATTCTCCTCACACTAGAGTGAGGAGTCCTAAGACCCCAAGAAAGGCAAATGTGACTCACAGACAAGTCAGTCAGAAGGCACTCCTGTGGTAGGAGTCAAACCACAGTTCTGCCTCCAGCAGTCCAGGTCACTTTTGTCTCTCTGCACTCTGAACCCTTCGCTAAAGTAGAGCCTCTGCCTTGGTATTGCCTTCCATTTTACTCTGCATCTATCGTGGCAATTTTTTACAAGTGACCAAAACAATAGTTAAAGGGAGAGGGGAAACAAAGAAAGATTGCAGTTTTGAAAATGCGGATGATTCTTTATACATATTCAAATGTCTTAAATATAGAATAAAGAGCTATATATGTGCCAGTAAAGGTCCAAAAAAAAAAAGGTCATTTTTGTTACAGAATAAAAAATAATGCAGATAATGAGGCTCGGGGTTCACTGGCTCACTGGCTGGTGGTCACTGAAAATCTTAACTTTGTATCACTCTTCCCCTTCCAACCTATTTGGATTGCACTTCCTTTCCCACCCAGACATACAGTGAGACCTCTATTTGTGGGACCCAGCTGGCATTTCCTAACCATATTCACCAAGATGATGCTCTTTGGTTGCTTTCCACAATCATGGTGAGGATACACGTACATCTGAACAGAGTTCCTCAAGCTGGGAGAACCATACACCAGGGACTCAGAGGACCAAGAAGTCAATAGATGATTCTTCTAAACCACTTCCAAAGTATGTGTGTGGGGGGGGGCGGTAAACAGGTCAAGTTTAGACCTTTACCTGCTCGCTCAGTTGCTAAGGGACTACTGTCTGAGAAAGAATCTAAGTCAAGTACTGCGTGCATATCAAAGTCAAACTTCACACCTTAGCCACTGTCAAAGCTAACAGTTTCCCTCCCCTCAAAATGTCTGAATATCCAGAAGGCAGTGAATATTCTTTTCCTATTGTTATGCTAAAATGCTCCAGCATCAGTGAATTAAGGAAGGAAGGGTTTATTTCTATTCATAGCTCCAAGGTCCAGTCCATCACTGGGAGATGTCATGGCAACAGGAGCTTGAGAGCCCTGGTCACATTGCATTGCATCCACACCTAAGAAGTAGGCAATGATGACTGCATGCTGTGGCTCAGCTCCCTTCCCTACTTGGACAGGCCAGTATCCCAGCCAGGAAATGGTGCCGTACACATTAGGCATAGTCTTGATTGTTAATACATTGTAAATACAATGGACCTACCCAGAGGGTAATTCTAGACTCTGTCAAGATGACATCTAACACCAACTATCAGAAGCAGCAAGACAATGGAGGTCACCAGCAAGCTGTAACTACAAGGTAGAGAATATTGGAATGGAGAAGTGGCAGTCTGTGACTCACGAATAGAGAAAATTACATCAGACAAGAAGGGATCCACAAGCGAAACATTTAAACAAAAGACAGTGGGCCTATATGTTTCTGTAGTACCCAAGAATTGTTCCAAGACTCTCTTGGGCCTTACTGGTGAACTACTAAGATGATTCTTTTGTTTCTTCCCACTATTTCTTCTATCTTAACTATCTCAATCATGCCTCTCTTCATTATAGCATTTGTTAACTCTTTGGGCAAACCTTCAAAAACTTGATTCAGATTTTTCTGAATATCCACAAAATAAAATACAATCTTGATCTGTAAAAATGTTTTATTATTGAAAAGGAAATACAAATCAATTCAAAGTAAGTCTGTAGAATACAGTAGAGCAAGCTGAAGAATACTTAAAAGAGAACAAATATACAGTCCCAAAGCATGACTTAGTTATGGAACAAGGTAGTAACTATGTGGGCTTCCAGGTGTATGGTCTCCGGAAAAGCTACTGAAGTCAGCTGTGCCATGAACGCAGTGACAGACAATGCATGATGTGTGAGTGATCTTTGCAAATGAGAATAAATGTTATTTATGAGTGATTAATTTAGATTTTATATAAATTTCATATGTAATGGAATATTATTGTTATTATGCCTTTGGGGCATGTAATTTATTTCAATTATTATTGGCTGTAGAGTTATAGCCAAAAGTCATGAGTCAGGATTTTATTTCCAAACCATATTTTACTAGTTAGGGTACCAAAGAATAACTATGGTAGTGGCTGTGGTATATATGTGCACAAAGAAGTAAACATGCCAAACTCTCTTTGAAGGCAACTCTTATGAAGAAAAGCCTAAATGTTTTATAGTAGTAATCTCATTGCAAAAAGATGATAGCTTTTTAGGGTGATTATGTGGAAGTATAGAAATTATTACCATATGGAAGCTCCTTGGGGGCAAAGACTGTATCTTCTGCATTTTGGGTTCCCTAGCTTGCCTTACAAATAGTCTGCATTCAATTTGTTTTTTTCTCAATAGATTGTGTTTTAATGAGTTTGTTACAAGCTATCTCATTACATGAGAGTCAGCCCTTGAATACTAACTAATGATTCAAAGATTCCAGAACAATTTAGATCAATATGCTTCCAATGGGGTAATAAAATACTATCTATTGTTAACATTTGGTTTGTTTAACCTGATTTGAAAAGTATCTTCATAAAAATCACAGGAACAAAGTCCATCAATTCCTTTTTGTACCACTATCAGAATTCCAGCTGACAGTACAAATATCTTGTCCAAATTTCAAACAGCCAAGTACATAATATAGCCATGTATTTGAGTCAGAGTCAAAAGTTTAATTAGTTTTAGGGTCAGGGAGTTAGATGGCTTTGGGGGGTGGGGCAGGGAGTAAAACCCTAAAAACTGAAGTTTGTTCCTCAGAACTCACACAAAGAAGTTGGATGTATTGAACCTATAATACTAGGACTCATAAGGCTGGATAAGAGACAGAGACAGGAGCCTATCCCAGAAAACTGAGAGCCAACTAGCCTGGAGTAAAAACCACAGTGGAATCAAGGAGATCCTTCTTCAAAAACAAAAAAAGTGGGAGGAGAAAACCAACTCCCAAAAGTTGACCTTGAACACACCTATGCTGTTACCCATACTTGCACCCACTCACAAAGTAGGAACAAAGACACACAGAGTAACATTTGATATCATGTTAAGTTTAATTGGTCTTTGATTCAATGTTCCTACTCCTATTGATTTTTTAGCATGACCCTTACTGAGTATAGTACTTCATACTGAATCAGCAACTATACACAGATCATCGGTAGCTCAGACCGAGGAGCCCAGTGAAGAACCACAAAAGGGAGGGAAGAATTGAATAAATTTTCCATTTTATTTTATTGTTGTTGTTGTTGTTGTTATTTAATCTCCTTTTTTATAGTCCAGATGTTATCCCTGTCCTGGTTCACCATCTGACAGTTTCCCATCCCATTCCTCTTCCCCTGTCTCCAAGAGGATGTCCCCACCCCTCCCCATACCACCAGACCTCCCCACTCCCTGGAGCCTCAAGTCTCTCAAGGGTGAGGTGCATCTTCTCTCACTGAGGCCAGACCAGGCATTCCTCTGCTGTAGATGTGTCACGGGCCTCATAGCTAGTGTATGTTGCCTGTTTGGTGGCTCAGTGTCTGAGAGATCTGGGGAGTCCAGGTTAGTTGAGACTGATGGTCTTCCTATAGGGTCTCCCTCCTCCTCAGCTTCTTCCAGCCTTTCCCTAATTCAACCGCAGGGGTCCCTGGCTTCTGTTCATTGGTTGAATATAAGTATCTGCATCTGACTCAGCTGCTTGGTGGGCCGCTATACTAAACTCCAGTCTGTAAGCACACATCAGCAATAGTGTCAGGCCTGGAGCCTCCTCTTGACCTGGTTCCCAATTCAGGCTGGTCACCGGACCTCCTTACCCTCTTTCTCTTCTCCATTCTTGTCCTTGCCGTTCTTTTGTCTCTCTTGTACTTTCAGTTCAGGAGAGACCTGCCTTAAAGCATCTTATGTGACATTCTAAGAATTAAGATAATTTCATCAAAATACACAAAACCCTTTCATCTTCTCTTTTTCCAGTGTCTCTCTCCCTCCTCCTTACTTCCACTCATTTCCACACACACAAATCCACACAAGTAAGCACATATACATGCACATATACATATACATCACATGCTTATATATATATATATATATATAAATCTACAGTTTCTTCTCCAGGTGACCAATACATAATAATTCTAAGAAAATTTCTGTTTTCAACAAACTACATTCATAACCTGAGTATTTCAGCTAAGAGCTATGGATTGGATCTCCTGATGCAACTTTCTTTAAGAATCAGCAGAAATGGTGTAATATTATATGAAGCTATTCAATACTAAGAAATGAGAATCTATAACCTGTCTTTTACTTTAAAGCATTCTTAACTTACTTTCTCAGAATAACGACTCTGCATGCAGTTCCCGTTATCTCTGAGCAATGAGAGAGGGCAGTGTGTCAGGGCCCACATTTGTCTTCAAATGACAAGGCCAGAACTTGGTAGACCACTCCAGCCAATAAAAGTCTAAATCACTCACAGAACCTCTGAGTCCCATCAACAGAAAGAAAAAAAAAGCAAAAAAACAGACTGAGCACTGACATCAGCCACCATTCGTTAATGACCTTCCACCATGTTAAAGCTAAGGCAGATAAAAGTCTATCAGGCTAAATGGTTTGCCAAGGTCCCCTTGCCCACAAGTGTATGAAGGGGAACTTTCATCCCTGGGAGAAAGCCTGTGTCTTCTGAAGGCACAGTACAGTCATCACCTGACCATTAGAAAACTTTTGAGCTGGGAAACAGTTCTCCATCAATTACAACTTTCCTCCAAAAAAACTGTGCCCACATGCCTGAGACAAATTGGCTTAGAAGAGCTTCTTCCAGCATGGTTGTCACCTTGTCTGAATAGAGTGAAGCTATTCTCACAAAAGGGAAACAATTGAGGACTTTCTGGCTCAGTGCTGAGGAAAAACTGAAACCTGATTGGCTCTCAGCCTCTCTGCTGAGTGAGTGAGGGAGTACATCCTCATAACAGTGGCTTCTTCCCTAGCTCTGTTGAGCTGCATCAAGTTAGATCAGTCCATCCCAGCTCCAAGCTTGGGCATGCACATTTCACTGAGTTCCAGACAGGACTAAACCAATCATTTTATTTCAAAATACACAGTGTAGAAATGGGGATTCAATCTTTTTGCCTGAAGGGAAACCAAAATCTGAGCAAAAAAATTGATTTCCTTTTTTATTAACTACTTCTTTTACTTCTCATGTCTTTCCTTCTGTGGCAAGAGACAGAATCACGGGAAAGGAAAAGCATTCCCCTCTGAAGCTGCAGGGTTGCACGTGACCTCTGACCTGGCTACCATTCCCACTGCAACCTGCGCTGCTATAGACAAGAAACAGCCAACTGAAGGAAGACTTGAAGATTCAAAGAAGAAAGTAGGTGGAAAATAAAAAAGTCAGAAGAATTGTGGGCATTAACATAAAGAGAAGAACAAAAGAAAATCGAGATGGTTATCCTTGAGAATGGAATGGGATTGGGATGAATACACTCTAAGGCTTTAAGGTTTCACTCTAAGGATTGAGGTAGGAAGAAGCCACGTGTGGATGAGCATGCTGTTAAGAGAGCAGGTCAATTGGATGCTTCTCCATGTTGTGACCCATGCCAACATGAATTATCATGAGGACTGGTACCACTGAGAACCCCTAAAATACATGGTATTTCATCTGAGTGAAGACTAGCAACGGGTGTCTTTGGAATTACCCAGGATCCCATCTAGTTAAAGCAACTGGCCACTCTGCATTGAAACTCCATAAACTGGACAGCAGCAGCTGTAATTGCTTAGTGGAGCCGGCTATACATCAGAGGGTACAAGCAAATACAACCTGCTCTGGATTGTTGCACCATCAACCTGAGTCTGACACTAATTCTTCCCTGTCTTTTGGATAACCTCTCTTGTAGATACCTTTCAAGTCTGTTTTAGGTGCAAAAACTGTTTCAATTTGGAAATAATTACCCTAAGGAGAAAAATCAAACCACAAACTTTTATCTATTTCAGAATGTCTTCCCCCTCCAGGATGCTCTTGTTGTAGATCTATAAACAAAATTGGGGGAGGAACCATGTGGGCCTACTTCATCACACCTTACTCTTTTGTTCTTTCTCCTGTCTTTAGCCAAGGTCCAGCCCCTAGGAATGGTTCCAAAGGAGGAAAGCATCTAGGTAAGGCTAAGGCACATGTATCTAATATGTATCTGGTTCTTTGTGATCTGACATGGGATAAACATTAAGACAGTTCTTTTTTTCCTGAGCCTATGAATGGTGATGAGAGAGTCTTGCTTCTAGTGACTTCTATTAAGGCTCCTTAGACATGGGATATGCCTGGTCCAGCAGGCCTATACTGAGTTTCTCATAGGTACTCAACAAACATTTCCTACAGTACTTTTATAACTTCATCTTATGAGAATATTAGAGCTCTCTCCCAGTTAGAAGGTGCCCTAATGTCCTAGATAAGGTTACAATCACTGTGAGGAAATACCATGACCAAAGCAACTGGGGCCAGGAGAGAGGGTGGCTTACACTTCACCAGTGTTCATCATCAAAGGAAGGCAGAGCAGAAACTCAAACAGAACAAGAACTTTGAGGCAGGAGCTGATGCGGCCATGGAGGAGTGCTGCTTATGATATTTTCCCTCTTATCTACTCCCCCTCTAAAATTGTCTGTTCAATGTGCCTCGGTTCAGGATGTCAGTGGAGAAAGTTCTCCTAGGGGGATTTAGGTGAATTTGCATATATGAGAAAGGAAGAGAAGTTAAATCATGATCAGATTAGCGATGGTTTCACCCACAATGGGCTGGGACTTTCCACATCAATTACCAATTAACAAAAGGTCCTATAGCCTTGCCTACAGCCCACCTTATGGAGGCATTTTCTTTTTTTTTTTTTTATTTTATTTTATTTTTTTAATTTACATTCCAAATCACTTCCCCTTTCCCGTTTCCTCCCTCCCCGAAAGTCCCATAAGCCCCCTTCCCTCCCTCTTTTCTCCATTCAACCCCCTCTCATTACTCTGTCCTGGCGTTCCCCTACATCCCGTCTTTCCAGGACCAGGGGTCTCTCCTTCCATCTTTTTAGAAATCTATTGATATGCTGATTGTGTCTAGGGTATTCTGAGATTCTGGGTCAATATCCCCTTATCAGTGACAGCATACCATGTGTGATCTTTTGTGATTGGGTTACCTCACTAAGGATGATATTTTCAAGTTCTGACCATTTGCCTAGGAATTTCGTGAATTCATTGTTTTTAATTGCAGAGTAGTATTCCATTGTGTAAATATACCACATCTTCTGAATCCATTCCTCCATTGAGGGACATCTGGGTTCTTTCCAGCTTCTGGCTATTATAAATAAGGCTGCTATGAATATAGTGGAGCATGTGTCCTTATTGCATGCAGGTAAAGTCTCTGGGTATATGCCCAGGAGTGGTATAGCCGGATCCTCCGGGAGTGTCATGCCCAGTTTTCTGAGGAACCGCCAGACTGCTTTCCAGAGTGGTTGTAGCAGCCTGCAATTCCACCAGCAGTGGAGGAGTGTTCCTCTTTCTCCACATCCTCGCCAACAACTGCTGTCTCCTGTGTTTTTGATCTTAGCCATCCTGACTGGTGTGAGATGGAATCTCAGGGTTGTTTTGATTTGCATTTCCCTAATGACTAAGGATGATGAACATCTCTTTAGGTGCTTCTCAGCCATTAGATATTCCTCAGGTGAGAACTCTTTGTGTAGCTCTGTACCCCATTTTTTAATAGGGTTACTTGCCTCTCTGGAGTTTAACTTCTTGAGTTCTTTGTATATCTTGGATATTAGCCCTCTCTCGGATGTAAGGTTGGTAAAGATCATTTCCCAGTTAGTTGCTTGCCGCTTTGTCTTTTTGACGGTGTCTTTTGCCTTGCAAAAATTTTGTAATTTAAGGAGGTCCCATTTGTCTATTCTTGATCTTAGAGCATAAGCTATTGGAGTTCTGTTCAGGAAATTCTCCCCTGTGCCCATATGTTCAAGGTTCTTCCCTAGTTTCCCTTCTATTAGTTTCAGTGTGTCTGGTTTTATGTGGAGATCTTTGAACCACTTAGAATTGAGCTTAGTGCAAGGAGATAAGGATGGGTCAATTTGCATTCTTCTGCATGTTGACCTCCAGCTGAGCCAGCACCATTTGTTGAAAAGGCTATCTTTTTTCCACTGGATGGTTTTAGCTCCTTTGTCAAAGATCAAGTGACCATAGGAGTGTGGATTCATTTCTGGGTCTTCAATTCTGTTCCATTGATCTACATGTCTGTTACTGTACCAATACCATGCAGTTTTTAACACTATTGCTCTGTAGTACAGCTTGAGGTCCGGGATACTGATTCCC
Source organism: Tokudaia tokunoshimensis (assembly GCA_036184795.1). Lineage (NCBI taxonomy): Eukaryota > Metazoa > Chordata > Mammalia > Rodentia > Muridae > Tokudaia > Tokudaia tokunoshimensis. Next base: position 38,941,132 of record BTHU01000017.1, read on the forward strand.
CCAGAGGTTCTTTTACTCTTGAGAATAGTTTTAGCTATTCTGGGTTTTCTGTTATTCCAGATGAATTTTTGAATTGCTCTTTCTAACTCTATGAAGAATTGAGTTGGGATTTTGATGGGGATTGCATTGAATCTGTGTATTACTTTTGGTAAGATGCTCATTTTTACTATATTAATCCTGCCAATCCATGAGCATGGCAGATTTTTCCATCTTCTGAGGTCTTCTTCAATTTCTTTCTTCAGAGACTTGAAGTTCTTGTCATACAGATCTTTCACTTGTTTGGTTAGCGTCACGCCAAGATACTTAATATGGTTTGTGGCTATCGTAAAGGGTATTATTTCTCTTACTTCTTTCTCAGCCTGCTTATCCTTTGAGTATAGGAAGGCTTCTGACTTGCTTGAGTTGATTTTATATCCGGCCACTTTGCTGAAGTCGTTTATCAGCTGTAGGAGTTCTCTGGTGGAGTTCTTTGGGTCGCTTATGTATACTATCATATCGTCTGCAAATAGTGATAGTTTGACTTCTTCCTTTCCAATTTGTATCCCTTTGACCTCTTTTTGTTGTCTAATTGCTCTAGCTAGAACTTCAAGTACTATATTGAAAAGATATGGAGAGAGAGGGCATCCTTGTCTAGTCCCTGATTTTAGTGGGATTGCTTCAAGTTTCTCTCCGTTTAGATTGATGCTGGCTACTGGTTTGCTGTAAATTGCTTTTACTATGTTTAGATATGGGCCTTGAATTCCTGATCTTTCCAAGACCTTTAGCATGAAAGGATGCTGAATTTTGTCAAATGCTTTCTCAGCATCTAATGAGATGACCATGTGGTTTTTTTCTTTGAGATTGTTTATGTAGTGGATTACATTGATGGATTTCCTTATATTGAACCATCCCTGCATCCCTGGGATGAAGCCTACTTGATCGTGGTGAATGATCGTTTTGATGTGTTCTTGGATTCGGTTGGCAAGAATTTTATTGAGTATTTTTGCATCGATATTCATAAGAGAGATTGGCCTGAGATTCTCTTTCTTTGTCGGATCTTTGTGTGCTTTTGGTATTAGTGTAATTGTGGCTTCATAGAACGAGTTGGGTAGTGTTCCTTCTGTTTCTATTTTGTGGAACAGTTTGAAGAGTATTGGTGTTAGGTCTTCTTTGAAGGTCTGATAGAATTCTGCACTAAAACCATCTGGACCTGTGCTTTTTTTGGTTGGAAGACTTCCAATGACAACTTCTATTTCTTCAGGGCTTATAGGACGGTTTAGATGGTCTATTTGATCCTGATTTAATTTTGGTACTTGGTATCTGTCAAGGAAATTGTCCATTTCCTCAAGATTTTCTAGTTGTGTTGAATACAGGTTTTTGTAGTAGGATCTGATGATTTTTTGAATTTCCTCAGTTTCTGTTGTTATCTCTCCCTTTTCGTTTCTGATTTTATTAATTTGGATACTATCTCTGTGCCCTCTGGTTAGTCTGGCTAAGGGCTTATCTATCTTGTTGATTTTCTCAAAGAACCAACTCCTCGTTTTGTTGATTCTTTGTATGGTTTTATTTGTTTCTACTTGATTGATTTCAGCCCTGAGTTTGATGATTTCCTGCCTTCTACTCCTCTTTGGTGTATTTGCTTCTTTATGTTCCAGGGCTTTCAGGTGTGCCATTAAGCTGTTAGTGTATGCTGTCTCCCGTTTCTTTTTGGCGGCACTCAGGGCTATGAATTTTCCTCTTAGCACTGCTTTCATTGTGTCCCATAAGTTAGGGTATGTTGTGCCTTCATTTTCATTAACTTTCAAAAAGTCTTTGATTTCTTTCTTTATTTCCACCTTGACCAAGTTATCATTGAGTAGAGCATTGTTCAGCCTCCATATGTATGTGGGTTTTCTTTTGTTTTTGTTGCCATTGAAGACCACCCTTATTCCATAGTGATCTGATAGGAGGCATGGGATTATTTCTATCTTCTTGTATCTGTTGAGGTCTGATTTGTGACCAATTATATGGTCAATTTTGGAGAAGGTACCATGAGGAGCTGAGAAGAAGGTGTATTCTTTAGCTCTAGGATGAAATGTTCTATATATATCAGTTAGTTCCATTTGGTCCAAGGCTTCAATTAGATTCACTGTGTCCCTGTTTAGTTTCTGCTTTCCTGAACGATCCATTTCAGAGAGCGGGGTGTTGAAGTCACCCACTATTATTGTGTGCGGTGCGATGTGTGCTTTGAGTTTTAGTAAAGTTTCTTTTACGAATGAGGGTGCCCTTGCATTTGGAGCATAGATATTCAGAATTGAGAGTTCTTGATGGTGGATTTTTCCCTTGATCAGTATGTAGTGTCCTTCTGTGTCTTTTTTGATGACTTTAGGTTGAAAATCAATTTTATCCGATATTAGGATGGCTACTCCACCTCGTTTCTTGGGGCCATTTGCTTGTAAAATTGTTTTCCAGCCTTTTACTCTGAGGTAGTGTTTGTCTTTGACACTGAGGTGCGTTTCCTGCATGCAGCAAAATGCTGGGTCCTGTTTACGTATCCAGTCTGCTAGTCTATGTCTTTTAATTGGGGAATTGAGACCATTGCTATTAAGAGAGATTAAGGCATAGTGATTATTGCCATCTGCCATTCTTGACGCTATCTTTATGTTTGAGTGGTTATCTACTTTTGGGTTTGATTCAACAAGGTTATTATCTCATTTTTTCCAGGGTGTTGTTTCTCTCCCTGTATTGGAGGTTTCCACCTATTATCCGTTGCAGGGCTGGATTTGTGGAAAGATATTGTGAAAATTTGGTTTTATCATGGAATATCTTGGTCTCTCCATCTATGGTGATTGAGAGTTTTGCTGGGTATAGTAGTCTAGGCTGGCATTTGTGCTGTCTTAGTGTCTGCATGAGATCTGCCCAGGATCTTCTGGCTTTCATAGTCTCTGGTGAGAAGTCTGATGTGATTCGGATAGGTCTTCCTTTGTATGTTACTTGGCCCTTTTCTCTTACTGCATTTAGTATTCTTTCTTTGTTTAGAACATTCGGTGTTTTGATTATTATGTGACGGGAGGTATTTCTGTTCTGGTCCAGTCTGTTTGGAGTTCTGTAGGCTTCTTGTACGTTCATCGGCATCTCTCTCTTTCAGTTAGGGAAGTTTTCCTCCATAATTTTGTTGAAGATGTTTACTGGCCCTTTAAGTTGCAAATCTTCACTCTCATCTATACCTATAATCCTTAGGTTTGGTCTTCTCATTGTGTCCTGGATTTCCTGGATGTTTTGGGTTACGCGTTTTTTGCATTTTGCATTTTCTTTGACTGTTGAGTCGATGCTTTCTATGGAATCTTCAGCACCTGAGATTCTTTCTTCCATCTCTTGTATTCTATTGTTGATGTTTGCATCTATGACTCCTGATTTCTTCCCAAGGTTTTCTATCCCCAAAGTTGTCTCCCTTTGTGATTTCTTAGTTGTTTCTACTTCCTTTTTTAGTTCCTGGATGGATTTGCTGAGATCCTTCACTTGTTTGTTTGTATTTTCCTGTATTTCTTTAAGGTATTTTTGCATTACCTCTTTCAGGATTTCTTCCTGATGACCCATGTTCTCCTGCATTTCTCTGAGCGATTTTTGTGTTTCCTCCTCATGGGATTCCATCTGTTGATCCATCATCTCCTGCATTTCTTTAAGCAGTTCTCGTGTTTCCTTTGTAAGGGCATCTAACCGTTGATTCATTTCTTTAAGCAATTTTTGTGTTGCCTCCTTATGGGCATCCATCTGTTGACCCATATTCTTCTGCATTTCTTTATGCAAATTTTGTGATTCCTTTGTGAGTGCATCTACCCGTTGATTCATCTCGTTAAGCGATTTTTGTGTTGTCTCCTTGTGTGCCTCCATCTTTTGATCCATGTTCTCCCGCATTTCTCTAAGCAATTTTTGTGTTTCCTTTGTAAGGGCTTCTAACCGTTGATTCATGGTCTCCTGTAACTCTTTATGAGATTTATTTGTGTCCTTCTTGTGATCCTCTAATAGCATCATGAGAAGTGATTTTAAATCCAGATCTTGTCTTTCGGGTGTGGTGGGGTATCCAGGACTTGCTGCTGTTGGAGAGTTGGGTTCGGATGGTCCCACATTACTTTGATTACTGTTAGTAACATTCCTACATTTGCCTTTTGCCATCTGGATACCTCTGGTGTTAGTTGGTCCTGCTGCCACTGGCTGTTGGTTGGACCTCCTATGAGCCTGCAAAGCTATTTCTGCCCCCCCCTGGATTACCAGGATTCCCCTGGCACCGATTTCTGGGGCCTGCCTGCTCCTGAGTGACTTTGGAGTCCTAATGTGCTTTGCCCCAAGTGATCTTATATTGGGGAGGCCTTGCACATCTAAAGGCTCAGCCTAGTGGATTCCTGGAGCAGAGGTCGCCAAAGGGAGGCTGGCAGGCTCCTGCCCTGTGCAGGGGTGTGTGATCTCTCCTGGGGGGGAGGGGGCGTCCCTCTGCCAGGCAGAAGTCCCACAGCAGATCTGACGCGCTGGTCACTGCAGATCAGCCCAGCACCTGGGAGCAGGTTACACACAAGCCGCCCGACACCGAAGCGATATTATGCCTGTCTGTCTCTGAGCCTGGCGGTCCCAACTACCTGGTCACTGGAGCAAAGATGGCGGAGGGCACTCTCCGTGGCGCTGCTCACCCTGTAGTCACGATGGCCTGCTGATCTGGCACCCAGACGACCACAGCGCCAACCCGCCCTCGGGCACAGATGGAAGCCCCAACAGGCCGTGTCCCAAGTGATGTTATATTGGGGGGAGAGCCTGGGTACCCGTCTCTCCAGCGCAGTCCGCGGGAACAGAGGTCGCGGAAGGAAAGCTGGCAGGCTCCCTCCCAGCGCGGGGTCCCTCCACCAGGCAGAAGGTCCCACAGCAGAGCTGGCGCGCTGGTTACTGCAGATCAGCCCAGCACCTGGGAGCAGGTTACACACAAGCTGCCTGAGACCGAAGCGATATTATGCCTGTCTGTCTCTGAGCCTGGCGGTCCCAACTCTGGAGGCATTTTCTTAACTGAGGTTTCTCCCTCTCAGATGACTTTAGCTTATGTCAAGCTGATATAAAATTAGCCAACACAGGAGGTAATTCATAATGCATATAATGTTCTGCCTGAATACTTAAAACCCCGTACAGAAGAATTAAGGACCAAATGGAGTAGAAGTCCTGATACCAGCAGCCAAGGAAGGGACACTGAGGTTTTTCTACCTGCATTTCAGCAAGTGTGTTGTTCTGATGCCTACCACCTATGCTGAGCTGAGCACAGTACACAAATCCCCTTTGAGCCACTGATAACAGTCCCAATCTCTGAAGGTCTTCCCTCAGTATAACTCCTCCCAAAGGTACATGCTTCCAAAACCTGGTCTACAGAATCCACAGCTGACAAGAATTGGGCTAAATTTTCTTGTATGGTTGGGAATATTGCTCAGATCAGAGCATGGCTGTTTTCACTAAATACTACTCAAACGTCAAGAACATTAAAACACTGAGAAATTAATCATCCTAGGTATTGAGGTTTATTAGAAACCATGTGTCATTCAGACATTTTATTTATGCATTGCTGAAGCTGGGAACACAAGGACAAAAATGGGTGCTCAAGGGTGGTAAGTAAAAAAATCTAATCTGTCCATGACAATACACTGCTTTCCCTTCAATATATAGAAACTCACCTGAAACTCTCTAGGAGCACTCTCCCCACCGAACCAAGTCACAATAAAAAGACAGCAACTGTTTGAAAAAGGAAGTAGATTAGAGGGAAAACAACCCAATCCTGAGCTCTCCCCTACAGCGACAGACATGTTAAACTTAGGTAACTCAGGATATAAGAGAGGTAGGAGGGGAAATAAGAATGGAAGCTCAGAGATGGGAAGAGTATGATGGGATATCCTCTTGGAAAACAAGATAAGACTGGCAAGCAATGCATTCAGTGACATCAGAAATAATATCCTCCTACCATGCTGGCATGCCCTATTGCCCCAGCACTTGGAAGGCTGAGGCAGAGAACAGAGCTATGACCTTGAGGGTTGCATAGCAGGACTTTGTCTCTAATTAATTAGTTAGCAGTTAGAAACATAGGGAATACAGATGAAAATTAGCAGTAAGAAATTTTAATACCTAATTTTTTTCAAGGAAGAAAAGAAGGCAGACCTTTTCCTTCAGAGAGGATAATTACAGTTCTCAGGTAGCCATTGGGATTTCCAACATTTCTCTGAGTCTAAAAAGATAGAGTTACTGTGGTTTCATGAGTGTGCAAGGAAAGTCCCCATGATGCCAAACCAATGGAATTTCCAGGAACAGCAAAGCACTGGCACTTTGAAATTAATCCCAAGAAATGTTCATCTAACTCATAAGCACCTTCTGAAATAATGCAACCCAAATCCTTCCTGTTTGTAAAACTGCAAATCAATCATTTTCTTATCACAAGGTGCTAATTCAGCACACACTCACTTTATCTGGCTCCAAGTGTTTAGAAAGGCAAGAGTTCTTCAACCTTGGGCAATAAAATAAAGATGTTACTAACTGGAACAGCCTGTCAGGGACTGAGATGCACCAGGGCCTTACCTGATTTATCTCTGGTAATATCATTTGGAGAGACCTCGGTGAAAGTGAATTGGATTGCATAGTCTATGGTGTTTTGCTCCAAAGGGTGCTTTGGCTCATTTTCCTGCTGCTTACACATGCTGCAAATGAGGAAGCACCGAGCTGACAATTTCCTCTTCTGATTTATAGGGAAGGTCATTTAATCCCAAGTAAGCATCTTTCTAAATATTAAATCCTCCAGTTCTACCCACCCCTTTCCTTGTCCCTTCATGTTTATCTTGGTATAACTTAAGATCATGGCTTGTACCTATTAAAGGCAGCCAAAATGTTCTAGTGACTATTGCTCAAAGGTAGATTTTAGGTTTGAACAAACAAGTTATGAAGTGAAGTATTTATATTTTATATATTGATTTACGGGTTTATAATGTATTAATCTATGAAGTACATACATCAGTGATTTCATAATTTGAATATAAACATAGTAATGCTACATTTGTCATTCATAATGACAAAATCATATAATTAATAAGCACTATTTGTATCACATATATTCATATATGCATACACACACACATATATATATACATATATATATGCACATATTTGTTTTTTGAGACAGGGTTTCTCCATGCAGCCCTGGCTATCCTGGAATTCACTCTAGAGATCATGCTGGCTTCAAATGCAGAGATCTGCCTGCCTCTGTCTTCTGAGTGCTGGAATTAAAGATGTGTGCCACCACCACCCAGCTTTTCAATGACATTTTCACCTTCCATTTATGGAATTGCTAAAAAATGAGACTGGATTTTCTAAAATATGACAATATTATGTAAATACATAATTTGTCTCACTTTTAATTCTTGAAATCTTTACATTATTTTCATTTAATATTCATTAAGTTATTAAAAATTGCCTAGAATAATCATTATTACCATCATCATCATCTGTAGTACTGAGGATTGAACCCAGGTTCTTGTGCATGTTAGGCAGGCACACTACCAGTGAGCTACATCTTCAGTCACAATTTAAGACATGTTTCAAAGTAAATCACCATAAATGTAAATAATCTACTTTGTTTCCAAATACTTAAAGTCATTATCTTCAATTACAAGAGAACCAGAGTACAGAAAAGACCAAAGTCCTTAAAACAATTACCTTTCTTAGCATTAAAGCAACAGAACTTTTATCATTAGAGACATTCCAGAATAAATTCACAGTAGCAGAGATATTTATATCTTGTCAATAAAGGTATATCATCAGGGAGCCAGAGCATAAATAAAATCAAAAGAACACTCTTGTACTTACTCTCAGAATTTTTCCTAAAGTGTCCAGTACCTTACACTCTCCAACACTTTCTATATTAAAATAGTATATCACACCTGCCAAGAAACCAAGGAAAAAGCTGGAGGTCACCTGAGATCTTTGCTGTTGTGTAATCATCTACCTAGGAGCAGGGTTAGCAAAGAGAAAGGCCTGCACTTGGGGCAGACAGAAGAGCTCTTCACAGTGGTCCAGCATGTACACCTGTCATAAGATTGGATAGAGATGCCATGCAAAACCCAGAAAACGAGAAAAGAGCTGATAATGCTGACCTTGCCACTAAATCATAATAGAACCCCAGATGGACTTCAGGTAACACAAGGCTTTGTTATTCCTCTCCATGTTCTAATCTAAAAGGCTTCTTTTTAATTCAGACAACTGGTCTCGAATGTAAATGGAGCTCATTTTAAAAGCTAAATTTCATGAGGTACTTCATTCCAAGACAATACCTCACCCTGTACAAATATGTCCTTTGTCCTGCTTTCCCTTGAGCCAATCCATCAATGCAGCTTAATTCTGCAATTCTATTAAGGCCACTATTTGTCTTATGTTTGACATGCCCACTTGGCTTGTATTTTATCTGGCCCTGGTAGAAAACCATCCCTAAAGGTATAAGTTCTTAATAATAAACCCTTACTGTTCTCTTTGGTATCTGCACTGGTCTTTTGTTATTTGAACCTCAAAAGATTTTTTTTGTTTTGACTTTTGAGGTCAACCCCCCCCATGGTAGTACAGCTATGTTATAAAATAACTAATTTTAGCTTTCACTGATTTAACCTAATATCCTCTTACCTGGAAATTTTGGCTGTTCTTTAAGAAATGGAATGTTGTCAGCTTAACTTGCTTTTTTATTGTTTCTCATGTTAAAACAAATATGATTCTTTTAGCCGTAGACAAATCATCTTATTTCAGATGTCTAGCCACCAAAATGAGTATCCTTAGACTAAAGACTAGATAGGAATCTGGTATCTATTCTTCCCCAGTATGCTTGAAGTGTACCATGACAGCATTTCCTGAAATCAAAGTCGTTTTTTTTTTTTTTTTTTGGTTTTTTGAGACAGGGTTTCTCTGCGTAGCCCTGGCTGTCCTGGAACTCATTCTGTAGACCAGGTAGGCCTCGAACTCAGAAATCCGCCTGTCTCTGCCTCCAAGTGCTGGGATTAAAGGCGTGCACCACCACAGCCTGGCTGAAATCAGAGTCTTTAGAGGAGGCTACTGCTAACTTGAGAGCAACACAGACAAATGAGGAGTATGGGTCCATTGTTGCAATATTTAGTTTCTGAGTACACAATCCTAAAATGTGAATGACCTGGAATAGCACCTGCAGTCATACAGGGATTCCCTCATTCAAAAAACACCTTTGCTTAACAAAGGGAAAGTATCCAAGAGAAACATTGCTTTGGTGGCTCTTCTCAAGTGACAAAGAGAGGAAAAGCATCTAAAAGCCTTCCCAAACTGAATTCAGTATGGGATATATTCCGAATGAAGTGATTGATTATAATATTCAATAAATTTCTACTTCTCCATCATTACACACACAAAAAAAAAACAATTAAAACAGAAACCCATTCTTAAAGAAAAAATATTCACACTTTAGAGCTTAAGATAATAGAAAACCTTCTAAAATGTAAATTTACATAGCACACATTTGGGTTCCAGTGATGTATGATGAGCTGAAAGACATTCAAACATCACACTACATTGTATTAGAATGCATTTCTGTGTGGGAAGTGAACCATGAAATTATGATTTCTATGACAAGAAGAAATGATACAAGATTTCCTACTGGATAAAAAATGAGTGGTTTCTTTTGGGCATTTTTAACAGATAATAGTAAGAAGCAAATTAAGATGTAATTCACATTCAGATAAATTTAAAAAAGTGATCTGAATGCTTTATTTTAAAATGTTAGTATTTACCAAATACTAGAGACAAGAATGCTTTATTTTAAAATGTTAGTATTTACCAAATACTAGAGACATGAAGAATGACCTTAGGAGCAAGGCATCTAAAAGTCAGTCTACCCAAGCTGAATTCAGTTTGGGATGTAGTCTCAATAAAGTATTTCAAAGGACAAATCATGCCCCTTGAAGCATTTGAATTTATATAACAAAACAATTTAAAGCATGACATAAAATGTGTAGGATGGCCTAAATGTGAACGGTTGCTGTGTAACACACTTGGGTCTGTCAGGAGAAGAGAGATTGCCATCATCTTTACCTGCAAGCTGAGTAGAAAACCATTTCTAAAGCCTGCTGGAAGATAAGCCACCACAGAATGTGATCTAGAATGATTAAATAATTTTACATTGAATATTATATTCAAGTAACCATATATGAACTATTTGAAACTACCATATTTAGTCAATTTGCATTACATCCAAAGCAATAGATCCAAAAGAACTCAAGTCGTTCTTGGCTTAGCCCCCTGTGGTTCTGACAATACCCACAAAGGGAAGAACATTAAAAGAATCACTAGCTCACTAGAGCACAGAGAAAACCAATTGAAATAGCAAATATTCAAAGAAGAAATATAGCTATGAACATGTCACATAAAAGGGTATTTGAAGACATCAGAATAGATTATTTGATACAAAGCAGAGTTGAATATAAGAGTCTCAGTTTCTTTATTTCCAAACAACTCAGCTTAGTTCCTCCTCCCAGTAGCCTGAACAAGTCAACTCAAATGAACAAAATTCTCTCTCCCTCATTGTCAACACATAGATATAGCCTTGGTAGAGCTGGCCCTGCTCCTCCCCAGATACCACATGGCTCTCCTCAGTTAATGACTTCTGATGCCTTTATGCAAGAGAAGAAAGTCTCACCCTCCCTAGGGGTGGGGCTAGGATGTGAAGGGGATTGGCCCCTAGGAATTTGACCATGCTCCAGTGAGTATATAAACAACACAAAACAGACAAACAGACTTTCCTTTTCCTTTTTGTGGGGTAGGGCTGGTACAGGCCTGGGAAGACTTAAGAGATGAGCATAGACAGGTGCATGATGTGAGATTCCCAAATAAACAACCAATCAGTAAATAAATAAATAGAAATTAAAGTAACATAAAATTTAGTCTAAAAGGACTAAATAATTTTATATTGGATGTTTATAATAAATAACCTACTATGAATAGTTTGAAGATACCATATTTGGTCCATTTCTACCTATTATGTCTAAAGCAGTCAATCCAAAATAACCTAGTGTGGGCTTAGACCTCTGTAGTTTTGAAAATACCTATTAGTGGTTAAAGGAAAGAATTATAAATCACTCCCATATATATATGTATATATATATATGTATCCTGAATTCTTAATCTTACTCTCCCACTACCACCTCACACATGCACATGCCCCCATATATATTTATATGATCATAACCCTTTCCCCCCTCACTCTTTTCCTTTCTCTGTGGGAGTGATCTATAGTCTGTAGGGAGACTGACCTTTGTAGAATGTCTATGGTTTGTGTTGTTTGAGCCACCTAATTGCTAACATTTTGTTATGGGGGGGGCTAAAGAAAAGCAATATAGAAACTATCAGTTGTTATCTCATGGTAAGATGGGGTACAGTAAAGTAAATCTCAAAGGTATGACTGTTTTGAGGCCAGACATCTGGTCATTACTTACCTACTCCCACAGCTTGAGAAGATGTGACTAGCCACAGACATTTGCAATGCCCTTGGAATTTTGCCTAGAAAGGAATGAATGAAGTTACTGTGCTCTTAGAAAATCACATAGTAATGATGATGACAGTGACGGTGGTGGTGATGGTAAAGATGCTGATGGTAAAGCAGATGCTGCTGCTGATGATTGGCTTTATACTTCCATTCCTTTCTCATTCCAACATGTCTTGACAGTTTTATTCAAGTAAAAATCAGGAAAGCAATCTTAATGAGTGAGACCACGGCCAATAGTCCATTCAGTCGCTGTCTCTTCCAGTAGACATCTTCCTCCTGACCAACCTGACCTTCTTTCTGAATTATAGATGTTCTGGATTGTCTGGAAATGTTCCTGATTCTCAATAAGCTTCTCAATGTTCTCCTTCATGTCCCAAATTCCATAACCCTCTGTGACTATAGATTCTCTTCACAGTATGGTTTCCATTCAGGCAATGTGCTATTGTTATATTCTGAAAGATGACGGTTTAATTCTGTTTGCCCCTTTTCCCCATAAAATAATTTTGAGTCCCTACTTTGTGTCAGTGCCAGTTTCAGATATTCTTATAAACACAGTTCAATCTTTACCCAGGAACCTGACATCCTACATGGGATGACTATAACAATTGACATGTGAGAGCATTAAGAGAAAAAGCATTAGACAGGGTAAGTGAGCAGAGAGTGAAGGAGGTTTGCAGTGACAGGAAGACGCTTCCCTAGGGAGAAAGCAGTTTATCTCTGAAGAGGTTGAGGAAATGAATGGGTCCATTTCATGGTGCTAGAAGCTGCAAACATGGAGCCCTGGGAGCTTGGGGTATGTGTGATTAGGAAAGGTGTGATCAGGGAACATCCTAGAGTCCAGTGTGGCTTGGTAAATGATTCATCTGAGGATTAGGGAGAAATGAGATCTAAAAAGCATGCTGAGCACCTAGAACCCACAAGGTATAGTTAACATTGCTGGGTATGGATTGGCTAGGTTTATGTGTTACTAAAGAACGACAGATACTGCAGAACCACACTGAAGAATGAGGAAGAGGGTGGTAGTAGATCTGTCAGAAAACACGAACGAAAGATAAGTTACATACTCAGAACTATAGATGGAGTGAATCAAATTTGGGTGACATAATCACAACAGAAACATTCCAAATAAGACCATGTCTGGTACGCTGATGTGTTATCTGCAGCCTGGAATCTGAAGAGGGGAAAAGAAGGTGAAACCCATCCAAGGCTGTCTTTAGAATGAGGAAGGACGGACAGACACCTTGTTCAGCTCATATCCAGGGCCCACAAAGACTGGGTGAGTGATGAACTTCTCCAAGGAGGCAAATTACTGTAACTGTTTGAGGAACCAAATGACACTTATCGAAAGCCTTAAAATGATATGCGTTTTCATGTTATAGCTGTAATCATTTTGTGAGTCCCTTTTTCATAAGAATAACTATAAACTGAAATAACTATTTCCCATACAGTAGTTCTTGACATTTAAGATTTCAGGTTACTTTTTCCCTGCCATTCTGTCCATTGCTTCCTGGAAGTGTGGTAAAGGTAGGTCTTGCCATTTACCCAAAGGCTAACTAGGAATCTCAATTTGACAAAGAGACATCGACATGCTGAAAGCAAAAACCTTCAGATGAAAACCCAAAGACTAGTAAACAGTCATAAAACATAAGGCAAGCCAGGAGAGATAAATAGGCAGAAAGTCCAAATAAAAGGTAATGTGCATAAGAGCTCAGTGATGCTCTGTGATGTGGCTGCGTCTAGTCTTTAATCTGCACATGTGACATCCAGAGGATTAGGAAGAGCATAGCTCATGCTCTTCTGCTCTCCCAACCTTGAATTCAGAGAACAATAGATGAACCATGAATATGGTAAGTTCAATACCACAACTTCATTCCAGTCCTTTAAGACTGGCTCCATGCAGCTCCATGGATAATCCATGTTCATGGATTATGACTCTGTTCTGCTCAAATTAAAGAAAATGGTATCATTCCTCCTCAGAGCAACTTTCTGCAGGACGACACATATGTCCCCTGTCCTGAGCAAAGGAAGCTGGTTCCTAGGTGATTTAGAATAAGGCAGGAACTGCTGTCTAAACAGATCTCGTTTGAGTCAAGGCACAAGATTTTCAACAAAAATTTTCTCCGCTTAAGGTGTGAAGAATGTTCACACTAAAGCAGGGTTGGACAAACTAATGATGTATGTCACCAAGATCTTACCATGCAGCTCAGTGGAGATCACTGTAACCATACTACTGATTTCATTAAATTGATGATTTAATAGTCCTAATTTGACTACTAGGTATTATCAGTTCCTGGCTTACCTTTAAATATCTGGAGACTTTAGACTACACCAATCTGTAGACGCTTAGAACCTTGCTGAACTTTAAGTCGATAAGGAGCCAGTCTTCAAAACTGGTGACCTTAACTATGTCTCTTCTCTCTTTGCCATTTCTTCTTGAGAAAACCACAGTGCAGGAGCTTGTCCACAGCCCTGCCTCTTTCTCCCTCACTGCAGAACCTGTGTCGTGTGCTATGTTCTCCCCAGAGAATTAGGATAAAATCAGTTTTCTTTTTTTGATTCTCAGTCTTCACCCAAATCTCATCTCATGGTGCCTCCTCCAAGCCAGTACAAATGAAATGCAGATGTGGCCCACTCTCCTAGAGTCTACAGCAGTGAATGAACAGATACCTATTGGGCCCTGACACTCTTAGGAAAGACACACTGATGCAGGTGCCAAACTGACCAGCTGTGTACAGTGCCATTAGCAGAGAACTGACATAGAGGTCAGACTAACATTCTTTAGTGTTAAGAAGACAGCATCAAGGACTGTTGACTAAAATTAGCAAAACAAAAACAAAAAACAAAAACAAAAAACAGGCAATTTAAGTAAATTGGTCATTTGGTGAATTCTCTTCCAGCAAGTTAACCTAAACTAGACCTAATTGGTAATAAAAAGGAAGTTAGCAAATGTTAGTAATAAAAAAAGTTAGTAATAAAATGGGAGTTAATGAAGACTCAGTAATTGCCCCTGGGGATTGAGGTCACCCAACAATTCCAAATGTTAGCTGTCATTGTAAACAAGTCTCTTACATTTTAAAGGTCACTTCTAAAGGAATATAGTATTTATAGTTTAGATTATAAATATATACATACAGGATAGACACAAAGGGAAAACAGCTGTTCTAAAGAAACACAAACGGGCTCTGGGAGCATGGGGTCAGTTTCCAGTGACCATGTTATGAATGATTCTAAACTGCTGTAGCTCAGACAACTTAGGAAGAAGTGGCAATAGCATTCCTCACAAGACAGTATGAAAAGCCCAAGTATGAAAAGCCCAAGTTGGGTAAGAGGTGTTTCAGATAGTCCTGAGACACAAACATGCCTGGGGCTGGGAATGGAAAATAAGTTAAACTAAGGTAGAAACAAAAGGGACCTGTGCAGCAAGATGGGCTGGAAACTCTAAGGGGCCATGGAGGGAACCAAATCATTTTCTCTTCAAGCAAGAGTAAAGGAAAAGTGGTCTTGTAGAAGTCCAAATAAGAGAGGCTGACATCTTAGAAAAACGATAGCCAGATCCCATTTATCACATGGAGACCTGCAGGGCTAATTGACTATTAACTATCAAGAATCTAGTTGACTTCTCTTTGGGTTTATGTGTTTTATTTTGTTTTATCCAAATGTAACAGAAACCCCTCAAGGTTTTAAATGTGGTGGTAAAACCATCTGGTTTGCATTATAAAGCAGCAGTAGTTTCTAGAATGAAGAGCAGAGAGTGAGGGCTTGAAAAGACAAGGTGACAAGGGCATCATTATCCTGGTCATATGTCACAGACAGGAGTGTGGGTCATGGTAGCAGCATTAAAAATGAAGCCAAGGGCATGTTCTCTCTCAGTAGAGAAGAGGGGGAGTTTGATGATGCATTCTAGATTCCTGCATTACCAAGGCACTGGAGATTCGAAGCAGCATTAGAGTAAAGAAAATCACAGGAGAGAACAGAACTTAATGGGGTGAGTGGGGACTTCCTTTGCACCCTCTGTTCAACAGTTTGTTAGTCTGCTGTATATGAGAGACATGGGAATTTTCCTGGTCCATGTGATGTACAAACAAAGGAAAGTTCCAGGAAGTATGATGGAATAACCTAGTTTGTACCATGGAAGGTGGGAGTTAGTATCACTTTCATGTGACCTGTTTTGGAAGGAAGGAAGCTCTTGCCCTGTGTGGAAGAAAATGCAACCATGCCTTGTTGAACACCTTTGGATTAAGAAGCTGCCTCTGGACTCCTGAATCCATGGAAAAAGCAGTGAAATGCTAACATCACTGTGGTTCAGCAGAGAGAACCTGTCAGCTCCTGATGACCTTCATAATAGTATCTTTAGGGAGAGTTGGATAAGGGAAATCGGGTAATGGGAGCAAATTTCATTGTCTATGTACATACAATAACTAGTATTAATAATAATGATGATAATATATTTCTGAATAAAAAAAAGTTGATTTTGCTATAGAAACCTGGTACACAATAAGAAAAATCCTTCCGAACCCAACTCTCCAACAGCAGCAAGTCCTGGATACCCCACCACACCCGAAAGACAAGATCTGGATTTAAAATCACTTCTCATGATGCTATTAGAGGATCACAAGAAGGACACAAATAAATCTCATAAAGAGTTACAGGAGACCATGAATCAACGGTTAGAAGCCCTTACAAAGGAAACACAAAAATCGCTTAGAGAAATGCGGGAGAACATGGATCAAAAGATGGAGGCGCACAAGGAGACAACACAAAAATCGCTTAACGAGATGAATCAACGGGTAGATGCACTCACAAAGGAATCACAAAATTTGCATAAAGAAATGCAGAAGAATATGGGTCAACAGACGGATGCCCATAAGGAGGCAACACAAAAATTGCTTAAAGAAATGAATCAACGGTTAGATGCCCTTACAAAGGAAACACGAGAACTGCTTAAAGAAATGCAGGAGACGATGGATCAACAGATGGAATCCCATGAGGAGGAAACACAAAAATCGCTCAGAGAAATGCAGGAGAACGTGGGTCATCAGGAAGAAATCCTGAAAGAGGTAATGCAAAATTACCTTAAAGAAATACAGGAAAATACAAACAAACAAGTGAAGGATCTCAGCAAATCCATCCAGGAACTAAAAAAGGAAGTAGAAACAACTAAGAAATCACAAAGGGAGACAACTTTGGAGATAGAAAACCTTGGGAAGAAATCAGGAGTCATAGATGCAAACATCAACAATAGAATACAAGAGATGGAAGAAAGAATCTCAGGTGCTGAAGATTCCATAGAAAGCATCGACTCAACAGTCAAAGAAAATGCAAAATGCAAAAAACGCGTAACCCAAAACATCCAGGAAATCCAGGACACAATGAGAAGACCAAACCTAAGGATTATAGGTATAGATGAGAGTGAAGATTTGCAACTTAAAGGGCCAGTAAACATCTTCAACAAAATTATGGAGGAAAACTTCCCTAACTTAAAGAGAGAGATGCCGATGAACATACAAGAAGCCTACAGAACTCCAAACAGACTGGACCAGAACAGAAATACCTCCCGTCACATAATAATCAAAACACCGAATGTTCTAAACAAAGAAAGAATACTAAATGCAGTAAGAGAAAAGGGCCAAGTAACATACAAAGGAAGACCTATCCGAATCACATCAGACTTCTCACCAGAGACTATGAAAGCCAGAAGATCCTGGGCAGATCTCATGCAGACACTAAGACAGCACAAATGCCAGCCTAGACTACTATACCCAGCAAAACTCTCAATCACCATAGATGGAGAGACCAAGATATTCCATGATAAAACCAAATTTTCACAATATCTTTCCACAAATCCAGCCCTGCAACGGATAATAGGTGGAAACCTCCAATACAGGGAGAGAAACAACACCCTGGAAAAAATGAGATAATAACCTTCTTGAATCAAACCCAAAAGTAGATAACCACTCAAACATAAAGATAGCGTCAAGAATGGCAGATGGCAATAATCACTATGCCTTAATCTCTCTTAATATCAATGGTCTCAATTCCCCAATTAAAAGACATAGACTAGCAGACTGGATACGTAAACAGGACCCAGCTTTTTGCTGCATGCAGGAAACGCACCTCAGTGTCAAAGACAAACACTACCTCAGAGTAAAAGGCTGGAAAACAATTTTACAAGCAAATGGCCCCAAGAAACGAGGTGGAGTAGCCATCCTAATATCGGATAAAATTGATTTTCAACCCAAAGTCATCAAAAAAGACACAGAAGGACACTACATACTGATCAAGGGAAAAATCCACCATCAAGAACTCTCAATCCTGAATATCTATGCTCCAAATGCAAGGGCACCCTCATTCGTAAAAGAAACTTTACTAAAACTCAAAGCACACATCGCACCGCACACAATAATAGTGGGTGACTTCAACACCCCGCTCTCTGAAATGGATCGTTCAGGAAAGCAGAAACTAAACAGGGACACAGTGAATCTAATTGAAGCCTTGGACCAAATGGAACTAACTGATATATATAGAACATTTCATCCTAGAGCTAAAGAATACACCTTCTTCTCAGCTCCTCATGGTACCTTCTCCAAAATTGACCATATAATTGGTCACAAATCAGACCTCAACAGATACAAGAAGATAGAAATAATCCCATGCCTCCTATCAGATCACTATGGAATAAGGGTGGTCTTCAATGGCAACAAAAACAAAAGAAAACCCACGTACACATGGAGGCTGAACAATGCTCTACTCAATGATAACTTGGTCAAGGTGGAAATAAAGAAAGAAATCAAAGACTTTTTGAAAGTTAATGAAAATGAAGGCACAACATACCCTAACTTATGGGACACAATGAAAGCAGTGCTAAGAGGAAAATTCATAGCCCTGAGTGCCGCCAAAAAGAAACGGGAGACAGCATACACTAACAGCTTAATGGCACACCTGAAAGCCCTGGAACAAAAAGAAGCAAATACACCAAAGAGGAGTAGAAGGCAGGAAATCATCAAACTCAGGGCTGAAATCAATCAAGTAGAAACAAATAAAACCATACAAAGAATCAACAAAACGAGGAGTTGGTTCTTTGAGAAAATCAACAAGATAGATAAGCCCTTAGCCAGACTAACCAGAGGGCACAGAGATAGTATCCAAATTAATAAAATCAGAAACGAAAAGGGAGAGATAACAACAGAAACTGAGGAAATTCAAAAAATCATCAGATCCTACTACAAAAACCTGTATTCAACACAACTAGAAAATCTTGAGGAAATGGACAATTTCCTTGACAGATACCAAGTACCAAAATTAAATCAGGATCAAATAGACCATCTAAACCGTCCTATAACCCCTGAAGAAATAGAAGTTGTCATTGGAAGTCTTCCAACCAAAAAAAGCACAGGTCCAGATGGTTTTAGTGCAGAATTCTATCAGACCTTCAAAGAAGACCTAACACCAATACTCTTCAAACTGTTCCACAAAATAGAAACAGAAGGAACACTACCCAACTCGTTCTATGAAGCCACAATTACACTAATACCAAAAGCACACAAAGATCCGACAAAGAAAGAGAATCTCAGGCCAATCTCTCTTATGAATATCGATGCAAAAATACTCAATAAAATTCTTGCCAACCGAATCCAAGAACACATCAAAACGATCATTCACCACGATCAAGTAGGCTTCATCCCAGGGATGCAGGGATGGTTCAATATAAGGAAATCCATCAATGTAATCCACTACATAAACAATCTCAAAGAAAAAAACCACATGGTCATCTCATTAGATGCTGAGAAAGCATTTGACAAAATTCAGCATCCTTTCATGCTAAAGGTCTTGGAAAGATCAGGAATTCAAGGCCCATATCTAAACATAGTAAAAGCAATTTACAGCAAACCAGTAGCCAGCATCAATCTAAACGGAGAGAAACTTGAAGCAATCCCACTAAAATCAGGGACTAGACAAGGCTGCCCTCTCTCTCCATATCTTTTCAATATAGTACTTGAAGTTCTAGCTAGAGCAATTAGACAAGAAAAAGAGGTCAAAGGGATACAAATTGGAAAGGAAGAAGTCAAACTATCACTATTTGCAGACGATATGATAGTATACATAAGCGACCCAAAGAACTCCACCAGAGAACTCCTACAGCTGATAAACGACTTCAGCAAAGTGGCCGGATATAAAATCAACTCAAGCAAGTCAGAAGCCTTCCTATACTCAAAGGATAAGCAGGCTGAGAAAGAAGTAAGAGAAATAATACCCTTTACGATAGCCACAAACCATATTAAGTATCTTGGCGTGACGCTAACCAAACAAGTGAAAGATCTGTATGACAAGAACTTCAAGTCTCTGAAGAAAGAAATTGAAGAAGACCTCGGAAGATGGAAAAATCTGCCATGCTCATGGATTGGCAGGATTAATATAGTAAAAATGAGCATCTTACCAAAAGTAATACACAGATTCAATGCAATCCCCATCAAAATCCCAACTCAATTCTTCATAGAGTTAGAAAGAGCAATTCAAAAATTCATCTGGAATAACAGAAAACCCAGAATAGCTAAAACTATTCTCAAGAGTAAAAGAACCTCTGGGGGAATCAGTATCCCGGACCTCAAGCTGTACTACAGAGCAATAGTGTTAAAAACTGCATGGTATTGGTACAGTAACAGACATGTAGATCAATGGAACAGAATTGAAGACCCAGAAATGAATCCACACTCCTATGGTCACTTGATCTTTGACAAAGGAGCTAAAACCATCCAGTGGAAAAAAGATAGCCTTTTCAACAAATGGTGCTGGCTCAGCTGGAGGTCAACATGCAGAAGAATGCAAATTGACCCATCCTTATCTCCTTGCACTAAGCTCAATTCTAAGTGGATCAAAGATCTCCACATAAAACCAGACACACTGAAACTAATAGAAGGGAAACTAGGGAAGAACCTTGAACATATGGGCACAGGGGAGAATTTCCTGAACAGAACTCCAATAGCTTATACTCTAAGATCAAGAATAGACAAATGGGACCTCATTAAATTACAAAGTTTTTGCAAGGCAAAAGACACCGTCAAAAAGACAAAGCGGCAACCAACTAACTGGGAAATGATCTTTACCAACCTTACATCCGACAGAGGGCTAATATCCAAGATATACAAAGAACTCAAGAAGTTAAACTCCAGAGAGGCAAGTAACCCTATTAAAAAATGGGGTACAGAGCTCCACAAAGAGTTCTCACCTGAAGAATATCTAATGGCTGAGAAGCACCTAAAGAGATGTTCATCATCCTTAGTCATTAGGGAAATGCAAATCAAAACAACCCTGAGATTCCATCTCACACCAGTCAGGATGGCTAAGATCAAAAACACAGGAGACAGCAGTTGTTGGCGAGGATGTGGAGAAAGAGGAACACTCCTCCACTGCTGGTGGAATTGCAGGCTGGTACAACCACTCTGGAAAGCAGTCTGGCGGCTCCTCAGAAAACTGGGCATGACACTTCCGGAGGATCCGGCTATACCACTCCTGGGCATATACCCAGAGACTTTACCTGCATGCAATAAGGACACATGCTCCACTATATTCATAGCAGCCTTATTTATAATAGCCAGAAGCTGGAAAGAACCCAGATGTCCCTCAACGGAGGAATGGATTCAGAAGATGTGGTATATTTACACAATGGAATACTACTCTGCAATTAAAAACAATGAATTCACGAAATTCCTAGGCAAATGGTCAGAACTTGAAAATATCATCCTTAGTGAGGTAACCCAATCACAAAAGATCACACATGGTATGAAGTCACTGATAAGGGGATATTGACCCAGAATCTCAGAATACCCTAGACACAATCAGCATATCAATAGATTTCTAAAAAGATGGAAGGAGAGACCCCTGGTCCTGGAAAGACTGGATGTAGGGGAACGCCAGGACAGAGTAATGAGAGGGGGTTGAACGGAGAAAAGAGGGAGGGAAGGGGGCTTATGGGACTTTCGGGGAGGGAGGAAACGGGAAAGGGGAAGTGATTTGGAATGTAAATTAAAAAAATAAAATAAAATTAAATTAAAAAAAAAAAAAAAAAAAGAAAAAAAAAAAAAAAAAGGAAAACGTGTGGTATATGAAACTATCCCAGAGCAGAAGCATGCAGAAGTCAAAGTGAGCAGTTCTGAAGGCAGAGGGGAAAACTGGCTGTTATTAAATTTGGATCTGCATAAAGATGGCCAAGTTTCAGACTATGGATGCCAGAGTTAGGCTTGTAGAAGGCTAGTGGATTCATCTTCTCAGAAACAAACCTGGTTGAGAGGAAAATCCTAGAGGTGGGAGACCCAGAGATCCCTCAAGAAAATCAAGAAGCTTTGTGCATGTGCAGCACCAGTAGCCATCCATCAAGTCCCTTCTCTATTTTTGGCATGGGTTCTGAGAATCAAGCTCAGATACTCATGCTTGTATAGCAATTGACTGAAAAAGCTGTGTTCCCAACCTGGTTCCTTTTAAGCAACCTGGTTCTTTGTCTCCTTGGAAATTATGTGAATCACACAGAATCTATTTCAGTTGCTAGCCATTCAGCAACTGTCTCAACTAATTCCCAAATGATGTCACTAGACGAAAATGTAATACAATATTTATGGTATCATTTAAATAAAATAAAAGCTATCCACAAGACAAAAAAAAAAAAAAAAAAAAAAAAAGAAAAATCCTATACATCTCACCTGTTTTACTAGCCTTCATACAATCTAATATTTCTCCATATTTGAGAAATTTGAGGTTGCCTTACAATAAATTCTACACAACTCTGAAGTCACAGGGTAGTCAGCCAGCAAGTAATACAGGAATGAGTCTCCTCTTAACTCCAGGCTGTGGCACTCCTATAGAGGCTAAAAAGACCACTCCTAAGAGGGAAGAAAAACAAAGACAGGTAAATGCCCTTTGTTGTGGAAAAAGCAAACACCATTCAGCCTGTAGAGAGTTAAGCATTCTTGGCCCCATCAGGGAACTGATAAAAGTGGAGAGAGACAGTCAAGGAGGTCACCATGGATACATCTGGTTGCATCTGCCTGAGTTATCTGTATTGAACAGATTGCTACAGGGTAGTTCGGTGGTATTTTTTTTTCTGGCCTCATTATACCTGTGTAATGCCAATTAAGTATCAGAAATGAAAATTAGAAAAGAAAATACCTGTCCCTGCTGAGTTTAATCTCATTAGTGCAAAGTCAAATGATTAGCCTTAAAAAGGACTCAGACAACAGCAAAGTTGCAAGCATCTTTTGCGTCCTACCAAGAAAAATCAGACTACCTTATTAAGATCAAGACATTTCTATAATAAAACGAAGCCATGATGTTAGCGGCAATGACTGTCTACCTGAACAAACAACATGGAGACTTTGTAACACTTCTCAAACTTCAAATCCATAACTGAAGGCCACCAAGTCACCCACTTTAAAGACAGGTGTCATGTCCCCATAGGCTGATTGCAAAGCTAACACTTCCTTGCTTAATGGTGCTGGTGGCTAAT
Source organism: Tokudaia tokunoshimensis (assembly GCA_036184795.1). Lineage (NCBI taxonomy): Eukaryota > Metazoa > Chordata > Mammalia > Rodentia > Muridae > Tokudaia > Tokudaia tokunoshimensis. The sequence continues at coordinate 38,964,144 of BTHU01000017.1, forward strand.
AGAATCTTGAAGCATCATATTCTTTTAGTTAATCCACAGGCAGCTATCAATTTTATTTCCAAAGCTAGATAATGCTTAGAGAAAATGTAAGTGCCTGTCCACATTAAGCTTCTAAATCCATTTAGGGTTTGAGCAGCTTGTAGTATGCTAATGGGGCACAAGTCCTGAGCTAAGCCTCAGGTGGAAAACCAAAATTGAGAAATGTCAGCAATAATATATATGAGAAACCTACAGCCAACATCATCCTAAATGGAAAAACTTTTAAAGTCATCCCATTGAAATCAGGTATGAGAAGAGCCTGTCCACTATCCCCCACTCATTTTCAATACTGTACTAAAAAAAAAAGTAGCATAAAATAAAGAAATATTAAAGGAATATTAATGGAATACAAATTGAAAAAGAAGAAATTAAACCATCCTTATTTGCAGATGGCATGATATCATGCATAGGAGATCCAAAATTTTACCAAAAATACATCTATAAATTATGAATGATGAAAGAGTATGGAAAAACCAGTTTGCAAAAATCTAGTACTTGTTTATACACCACCAACAAACATATACAGAAAGAGATCATGGACACACTCCACTTTACAATAGCCTCGGAGAAAATAAAATATCTAGGAATAAACCTAACCAAGGAGGTGACACGTCTCTACAGTGAAAATTTTATATTTCTGAAGAAAGACTTAGATATTAGAAAATAGAAAGATATTCAATGCTCATGGATTGGTAGAATTAATATTGTAAAAGTGACTATTCTACCAAAATCTATTTATTACCCCAGGGAAATTGCAAGGATTCAATAAGGTACTATAGTCCAAGCTCCTAGCAAATGTGAGACCCTCAACTCATGCTCATTCATCCCATCTATATAGCATCCTTAAGATAAAACTAGTAATAACAATAATAATAATCATAAAATAATAATAACTAACTCATCCTGTTCAGGAAAACATTGTATGGAATCAGAAAGTCATCACATAGCCTAGCAAGACAATAAGGAAGAATGATACAAGCAGAAGACAGGGCCTTAGATGCTTTGGAACCAGGCACCATAGTAGCATCCTAGACAGGAGGCCTCACATGCAAATCTCAGGTCTTTCTGTTATTCCTCACTAAATCCTGCTCACACATGTTCTGCCTTTTCAAGTTTGCAATCTTCAGGTCTTTGCCTAATTATAAAGTGAAAAATCTTTTCACAAATAAACAAATCTATTAACAGTAAACAACAAAAAGTAATATACTTACATAACATAATATCAGTATCACAAACCTAGTGTTGGGGTAAAATGAATGAACTAGCAAAGAGGCTCTTGGTAAAAGGTATCACATGGACTTGTCAGGGCAGTGACTAAACCCAACTAGAGAGGGACACCATGCTGAAAAGACATAAATAAGTACCCTTAACTTCACTCCAACTTCAGGATCAGATAGCTGGCAAAGTCATAGTTCTGAGCTCAGATTCCATAGAACAACTTTGATTTTTCAGCTATACCGTTTAGCCAGTGCCTGAAATTTATTTCAGAGCAGAGAAGGCTATACTGTCCTTGATAGGATATACTGGACCTCACAGAAGTTGAAGGCCATGAGGCTACCCTGTGTGGCTCTAACTGATGAAATCTCACTTGGACCAAGAAAGAGGGATGATGGTATAGGGCCTGATGTTCTAAAGAATATAAACTAAGGCAAACACTGAGACAAATTGAAGTATGTCTACATACACTCACAAGTTTATCCACACTGTTGGGAAAAGCTTTTACTCTCTCCAAATAGCTAATAATCATCCAATAGTTTATTACAAATTTAAAAAAATATAAAGATAAAATAAACTGATAAACTATCCTATTACAATATTATATGTAATGCATAGTATTATACAGTATATTGAAGAAACAGCTTGTTTTTATCACACATAGGAAATACATAAATATATCTTCAGAACCTGGCCAATGTTTAATAGCCTAGCTTATTCAGAGCAACAAAACCTAATAGCTCATGTGTCTCAGTTGATGAGGAACAGCTTGAGAGTTACATTCTTTCCTAAATATATATTGATCCTCAGGTCTCCAGCTCATACAAATGCATGGACACATGTCTGCCCAGAATTAAATGACCCTGAGGTAGCAAGTATGAGAAATACTGATAATTTCTCTGGTGACTGCCTGAGAATGAAGACAGCAGAGGGACATGGCCTAATGAAGTTTGTATTGACTGGAGAAGAACAAGTCTAAAAGTGTCTGGTTCTCTAAGAGCTGGCGTGTGGGCAGAGGGTAGAGGAAGGGCAGGGGCTCTGTCATAGAGGTAAAGAGAGAAGATGGAGAAGCAACCACACAGCCTCTAAAACTGTGTGCCTGGATAGACGTTTCTATATGTTGATTAAGATGCCCTAGTCTTGGTACTTTCACATGCTCACCCTTTGTTTTTTCCTTCTGTTGTTAAAGATTATATTCAAGGATTCACACATGCTGGACCAGCCACTCTACCACTGAGCTACACTCCAGTCCCCAGGTCAGATTAAACAAAGGCCACCAGATTATTTTTTTTATTTTAATTTTATTTTATTTTTTACTCATTCACTTTACATCCCACTCACTGCCCTCCCTCATGGTCACTCCCGCCCACAATCCTTCCCCCATTTTGCCTCATTTCCTCTGAGTGGATGTCCCCCCACATCCTGGGTATTCCTTCACCCTGGCACTTCAAGTCTCTGCAAAGCTAGGCACTCCCTCTCCCACTGAGGCCAGACAAGGCAGCCCAACTAGAAGAGCATATTTCACATACAGGCAACAGCTTTTGGGATAGCCCCCATTCCAGGTGTTTGGGACCCACATGAAGATCTAGCTGCACATCCGCTACATATGTGCAAGGCCTAGGTCCAGCCCATGTATGTTCTTTGATTAGTGGTTCAGACCCTGAGAGCCCCAAAGATCCAGGTTAGTTGACTCTGATGGTCTTGCTATAGAGTCCTATCCCTTTCAAGGCCAGCAATCCTTCCTCCTATTCTCAAATAAGAGTTCCCAAGCTCCATCTACTGTTTGGCTCTGGGTGTCTATATCTGTCTGAGTCAGATACTGGGTGGAGTCTCTCAAAGGACAACTTCCTCCTGTCTGCAAACATAACGGAGTATCATTAATAGAGTTAGAGATTGATACTTGCCCCTGGAATGGGTCTCAAGTTGGGCCAGTTATTGGTTTGCCATTCCCTCAGTCTTTGTTCCATCCCCTGTGCCTGCATTTCTTGTAGACAGGATAAATTTGGGGTTTAAAGCTTTTTGGGCGGGTTAGTGTCTCTATTATTCTACTGGGGTTCTACCCTGGCTACGGGATGGGCCACCAGATTTTTAATCGTCAATTATGTTTTCTGTCATCTCAGAAAGTAGCCACTTAGTTTACTTCAATGCATGTTTCAAGGAAAAGTTGGCCTACCTTTCTCTTTGATTTGAAGTAGATGTTCTAAAGGTAAACAGAGATGGGGACCTGACATTCTCCACCCTGCATATGAAGGTGCTTAAGAAACACTCACAAACCTCATGGGACAGGAGAGCTAAGCCTGTATTAGAAAGCTCTGACGCTAACTTCTTGAGTTCTTTGTATATACTAGATATTAGCCCTCTGTTGGATGTAGGGTTGGTAAAGATAATTTCCCAGTTAGTTGGTTGCCACTTTGTCCTTTTGACAGTGTCTTTTGCCTTACAGAAACTTTGTAATTTTATGAGGTCCCATTTGTCAATTCTTGATCTTAGAGCATAAGCTATTGGAGTTCTGTTCAGGAAATTCTCCCCTGTGCCCATATGTTCAAGGTTCTTCCCTAGTTTCCTTTCTATTAGTTTCAGTGTGTCTGATTTTATGTGGAGGTCTTTGATCCACTTGGAATTGAGCTTAGTGCAAGGAGATAAGAATGGATCCATTTGAATTCTTCTGCATGTTGACCTCCAGTTGAACCAACACCATTTGTTGAAAAGGCTATCTTTTTTCCACTGGATGGTTTTAGATCCTTTGTCAAAGATCAAGTGACCATAGGAGTGCGGATTCATTTCTGGGTCTTCAATTCTGTTCCATTGATCTACATGCCTGTCACTGTACCAATACCATGTGGTTTTTAACACTATTGCTCTGTAGTACAGCTTGAGGTCTACTGGGGGATACTGATTCCCCCAGAAGTTCTTTTACTCTTGAGAATAGTTTTAGCTATCCTGGGTTTTCTGTTATTCCAGACGAATTTTTGAATTGCTCTTTCTAACTCTATGAAGAATTGAGTTGGGATTTTGATGGGGATTGCATTGAATCTGTATATTGCTTTTGGCAAGATGGTCATTTTGACTATATTAATCCTGCCAATCCATGAGCATGGCAGATTTTTCCATCTTCTGAGGTCTTCTTCAATTTCTTTCTTCAGAGACTTGAAGTTCTTGTCATACAGATCTTTCACTTGTTTGGTTAGAGTCACACCAAGATACTTTATATGGTTTGTGGCTATCATGAAGGGTATTATTTCTCTTACTTCTTTCTCAGCCTGCTTATCCTTTGAGTATAGGAAGGCTACTGACTTGCTTGAGTTGATTTTATATCTGGCCACTTTGCTGAAGTTGTTTATCAGCTGTAGGAGTTCTCTGGTGGAGTTCTTTGGGTCGCTTAAGTATACTATCATATCATCTGCAAATAGTGATAGTTTGACTTCTTCCTTTCCAATTTGTATCCCTTTGACCTCCTTTTGTTGTCTAATTGCTCTTCCAGTGAGCCAAGTAACCCTATTAAAAAATGGGTACAGAGCGAAACAGAGTTCTCACCTGAAGAACATCTAATGGTTGAGAAGCACCTAAAGAGATGTTCATCATCCTTAGTCATTAGGGAAATGCAAATCAAAACAACCCTGAGATTCCATCTCACACCAGTCAGAATGGCTAAGATCAAAAACACAGGAGAGAGCAGTTGTTGGAGAGGATGTGGAGAAAGAAGAACACTCCTCCACTGCTGGTGGAATTGCAAGCTGGTACAACCACTCTGGAAAGCAGTCTGGCGGTTCCTCAGAAAACTGGGCATGACACTCCCGGAGGATCCTGCTATACCACTCCTGGGCATATACCCAGAGGCTTTACCTGCATGCAATAGGACACATGCTCCACTATGTTCATAGCAGCCTTATTTATAATAGCCAGAAACTGGAAAGAACCCAGATGTCCCTCAATGGAGGAATGGATTCAGAAGATGTGATATATTTACACAATGGAATACTACTCTGTAATTAAAAATAATGAATTCACAAAATTCCTAGGCAAATGGTCAGAACTTGAAAATATCATCCTTAGTGAGATAGTCCAATCACAAAAGAACACACATGGTATGCAGTCACTGATAAGGGGATATTAACTCAGAATCTCGGAATACCCTAGACACAATTCGCATATCAATAGATTTCCAAGAAGATGGAAGGAGAGACCCCTAGTCCTGGAAAGACTGGATGTAGGGGAATGCCAGGATAGGGAAGCAAGAGGGGGTTGAATGGGGGAAAGAGGGAGGGAAGGGGGCTTATGGGACTTTCAGGGAGGGAGGAAATGGGAAAGGGGAAATGATTTGGAATGTAAATAAAAAAAACTTAGAAAATAAAAAGAAAGAAAGAAAGAAAGAAAGAAAAAAGAAAGCTCTGACGCTGGTTCAGTCATACTCTAGGCAAAGCAAGGAGGATCCTTTAGACCTCATAGTAGATTTTTCAACAGAAATTCCACCCTCAGCAAATACTACAGATCTGCTTCCAACAAGAAATTAATTGTCACACTTGCTTGGCCATGTGGTTTGGGGAACAATGGAGTCTCTCTTTACAGTTCTTGAAACAAATCCCCACCCTGACTCCAGGAAATGCCAGTACAGTTGGAGAACACAAATAAACACTTTGGTTCCCTTTGGAAATACAGAATAAATTATGTACAAATTTATCCAACACGCAGCATTAGAGAAAGAAGTCTGTCTGAGGAGTTAGCCTAGCCCTTCATGAAAGCAACCATAATCACACCATGGGTCCTCAGATCATGTAGTCGCTAACAAGCCTGGTGGTAGTCAGGAAGAAACAATAGCAAACAATGAGCATTTGAAATGACATTCACAACCACAAGCATTTGTTAACCATATTCATATAGTCAGGAGGACTCAGTACTGTTTAACACACTCTAAAAACATGCCAGTTATACAATTTGAAATATTACTAATTTGTTTAATCCTTCCAATAATTTTGCAAGGCAGATACTTTTTTTTCCTTTTTTTTATTATTTATTTTATTTTATTTTTTTAATTTACATTCCAAATCACTTCCCCTTTCCCGTTTCCTCCCTCCCCGAAAGCCCCATAAGCCCCCTTCCCTCCCTCTTTTCTCCATTCAACCCCCTCTCGTTACTCTGTCCTGGCGTTCCCCTACATCCAGTCTTTCCAGGACCAGGGGTCTCTCCTACCATCTTTTTAGAAATCTATTGATATGCGGATTGTGTCTAGGGTATTCCGAGATTCTGGGTCAATATCCCCTTATCAGTGACTGCATACCATGTGTGTTCTTTTGTGATTGGGTTACCTCACTAAGGATGATATTTTCAAGATCTGACCATTTGCCTAGGAATTTCATGAATTCATTGTTTTTAATTGCAGAGTAGTATTCCATTGTGTAGATATACCACATCTTCTGAATCCATTCCTCCGTTGAGGGACATCTGGGTTCTTTCCAGCTTCTGGCTATTATAAATAAGGCTGCTATGAACATAGTGGAGCATGTGTCCTTATTGCATGCAGGTAAAGTCTCTGGGTATATGCCCAGGAGTGGTATAGCCGGATCCTCCGGGAGTGTCATGCCCAGTTTTCTGAGGAACCGCCAGACTGCTTTCCAGAGTGGTTGTACCAGCTTGCAATTCCACCAGCAGTGGAGGAGTGTTCCTCTTTCTCCACATCCTCGCCAACAACTGCTGTCTCCTGTGTTTTTGATCTTAGCCATCCTGACTGGTGTGAGATGGTATCTCAGGGTTGTTTTGATTTGCATTTCCCTAATGACTAAGGATGATGAACATCTCTTTAGGTGCTTCTCAGCCATTAGATATTCCTCAGGTGAGAACACTTTGTTTAGCTCTGTACCCCATTTTTTAATAGGGTTACTTGCCTCTCTGGAGTTTAACTTCTTGAGTTCTTTGTATATATTGGATATTAGCCCTCTGTCGGATGTAAGGTTGGTAAAGATCATTTCCCAGTTAGTTGGTTGCCGCTTTGTCTTTTTGACAGTGTCTTTTGCCTTGCAAAAACTTTGTAATTTAATGAGGTCCCATTTGTCTATTCTTGATCTTAGAGCATAAGCTATTGGAGTTCTGTTCAGGAAATTCTCCCCTGTGCCCATATGTTCAAGGTTCTTCCCTAGTTTCCCTTCTATTAGTTTCAGTGTGTCTGGTTTTATGTGGAGATCTTTGATCCACTTAGAATTGAGCTTAGTGCAAGGAGATAAGAATGGGTCAATTTGCATTCTTCTGCATGTTGACCTCCAGCTGAGCCAGCACCATTTGTTGAAAAGGCTATCTTTTTTCCACTGGATGGTTTTAGCTCCTTTGTCAAAGATCAAGTGACCATAGGAGTGTGGATTCATTTCTGGGTCTTCAATTCTGTTCCATTGATCTACATGTCTGTCACTGTACCAATACCATGCGGTTTTTAACACTATTGCTCTGTAGTACAGCTTGAGGTCCGGGATACTGATTCCCCCAGAGGTTCTTTTACTCTTGAGAATAGTTTTAGCTATTCTGGGTTTTCTGTTATTCCAAATGAATTTTTGAATTGCTCTTTCTAACTCTATGAAGAATTGAGTTGGGATTTTGATGGGGATTGCATTGAATCTGTGTATTACTTTTGGTAAGATGGTCATTTTTACTATATTAATCCTGCCAATCCATGAGCATGGCAGATTTTTCCATCTTCTGAGGATCCTACTACAAAAATCTGTATTCAACACAACTAGAAAATCTTGAGGAAATGGACAATTTCCTTGACAGATACCAAGTACCAAAATTAAATCAGGATCAAATAGACCATCTAAACTGTCCTATAACCCCTGAAGAAATAGAAGTTGTCATTGGAAGTCTTCCAACCAAAAAAAGCACAGGTCCAGATGGTTTTAGTGCAGAATTCTATCAGACCTTCAAAGAAGACCTAACACCAATACTCTTCAAACTGTTCCACAAAATAGAAACAGAAGGAACACTACCCAACTCGTTCTATGAAGCCACAATTACACTAATACCAAAAGCACACAAAGATCCGACAAAGAAAGAGAATCTCAGGCCAATCTCTCTTTTGAATATCCATGCAAAAATACTCAATAAAATTCTTGCCAACCGAATCCAAGAACACATCAAAACGATCATCCACCACGATCAAGTAGGCTTCATCCCAGGGATGCAGGGATGGTTCAATATAAGGAAATCCATCAATGTAATCCACTACATAAACAATCTCAAAGAAAAAACCACATGGTCATCTCATGAGATGCTGAGAAAGCATTTGACAAAATTCAGCATCCTTTCATGCTAAAGGTCTTGGAAAGATCAGGAATTCAAGGCCCATATCTAAACATAGTAAAAGCAATTTACAGCAAACCGGTAGCCAGCATCAATCTAAATGGAGAGAAACTTGAAGCAATCCCACTAAAATCAGGGACTAGACAAGACTGCCCTCTCTCTCCATATCTTTTCAATATAGTACTTGAAGTTCTAGCTAGAGCAATTAGACAACAAAAAGAGGTCAAAGGGATACAAATTGGAAAGGAAGGCAGATACTTTTTAAGGCACGTAGAGTTCTAGTAACTTGGCAAGTATCTCATGGTCAATACCATGAAAGCCAAGACCTAAAGCTAATCTATCAAACTGGTTCTAGATGTATATTTTTATTTTATTCTGTTTGGAGGCCATATTCTAAGAGTTAAATTTGAATTTTGATCTAATTTAGCATATAAAATCTCATGGATTCCCCTACAACAATCTTTTCACAGAATAAACTGTGAACAAACTTAAGGAAACTACTTTTTAAAAAAGTCTTATTTCCTAGTCCTATTTATTTTCCCCAAGAGTACCATATTCCAAAAGAGAAACACTGAAAATAGTCATATATCAGATACATGAAGCAATGGTCTCAGAATATAACATTATTAAACAATCTCCAGGTAGGTTAATGCTCAAACATTTAATGTTTCATCGCTGGCAACTTTAGCCTCTACCTAACCTTCTTTGGAAGAAATATGAATACTTTCCCCCCTGGAAGCTTCCAGTATTGTGTTTAACATGGATCAAATAAAACCCCATTTTATTCTGCATGTCTTTTGTCTGCAACGATAATCTTGAAGCATAAAATGTATGTGCTCACTGGGGAACAGCAGAAAATTAATTCCCAGCAAATTTTGTCAATGACTGTCACTCACTTTCTCACGTAAAGGATTGTTCTGGGGCAGAGCAGACACATCATTAAGCACTGCTGTGAGAGGAGATAGATAACACAGTCCTATTTTGCAGGTCTGGAGTCTAAAGGGAAATCAGATCTTGCTTAGTATTGTCGTCGTTGCGTAATTGCCCTTAAAATCCAGCTGTGAGCTGTGTTCCTACACGTATTTATGTGTGACCCTAGTCTTTTTGGAGCCTACCACATGAATACCTTCTCCTCAGGCTCAATTACATGACAGCTGCTCTCAGGCCCTGATGCTCCCACTTCCGCTCACCAGACTCACAGAGAGTACAGTACCTTTGATCAGATTAAATTGCTTCTAGACATCTTCTCCTTGAGGACAGGAAACACAGTTTCTGCATCTCACAATGCCACAGAAATGGTGTGCGCTCAATAATAATGGCTGAATGAGTAAACTGAAGAGCTGTTCCACTGGGGTCAGTAATATCATTTCTTCTTGCAAATCTGTTTTGGACAACAATGTATACCTGAATTTTCCTTCTCCACTGTTCCTTTTTAAACACAAGATGCAGGACACCAAGTTTCAGCCTGCCATATGATTGTTACTTAAAAATATTATCTAAGAATAGATAAGAGGATGGGGTTGTCTGGTTATATAATTTGTTTTAGCATGACTGCTCTGAGTCCCCCAGTCCAGTTATTCTGGCCATCATCCACATGTGAGCTCAGCTTCCATTCTAGTCCAATGCTTTCACATTGACCCAGACAAGAATGAAAATCCACAAGGGAGATAAATCCTCAGTTTTGACTGACAGTCTGAGCCACCAACCTCGAGAAATAAATCCCAGCTGCAAAGGTTCTCAGGTATTAATGAGAGTCTGTTAAGGCATATGGGACACTGCTAGTGGGAAGGGTAGTCGTAATGGAAGGACATGTGGCACTCAGGAGCAGATGGGCCTGGGCATTCTCCATTTCTACATCCATTCTACTAAACACGGAGGGTCCTATGGTCTCCTCCCAATTACAACAAACCCAGTGCTTCTCAACATGGCAAAAGGAATATTAAACTGTCAGTCATTTTGTTAAAAGTAATGAATCACCCTTAGTACCAGACCCCAGAAAATGCCAGGAATTTTGAATTAATCTGAAAGGATTACGGTCATGACTCACACATAATTATTAATCTATTACTTCCAAATTCCAGCATCACTATCATTATCTTGCATGCTGATCCTGCTGGTACTGCAAACAATTGGTATTGGGTTTAGCCAATGACGTCTACAAAGAAACAAACTACATACATACTTTGGGAATTAAATCTCAGAAATATTATGCTAAGAGTCTACATAGCACATGCATTCCTTGGAGAATAGGTCTCACATAGCCGTCAATGCCCAACAACTCAATCCCTAACTTTCACTGAATTTAGAATAACATGAAAATAGAAGAAGCAGTACTGCGCCCACAGAACGAAAGTACCACGGCCATTCAGGAAACACAAGTTGTGATGTCTGAGGTTAACTGGGTCGTTGGAGGTTCCGATGCAGGTGTGTCCTGCCATAAAGAGTAGGAAATACATCATACCATCTGAAGAGCCTCTTTTTTCCACGACCAGATATGGAAAAGCCACCTGAGGCCAAAACTGCATCTAAATTCCAACTCTCAAGGGTAGATCCACAGAATAGCATTGATCCAAGGATTGGGTCAGGAGCAGTAACTCACCTACCAATACTGCCAGCCACAGGAAAGTTGAACAGTTAATTACCGAGCAGGCTTCTTGAACCTAAGGGGAATCTTAATAGACAGAACTAATTAAAATCAATACTCATATGGTAACCGTAAAGGGAAAAGGAGCTACATGCATTTTAAAGTGGAGACAAATGGACAAGCCCCAGTCTTCATGCCAACCATGCTAACTGGCTCTCCAGCAAATGGTTGCCAAGAACTCATCTTCTGGGAAAGAGAAAGAAGACATGAACCTGAAGCATTGCCTGATTTGGTGGCATGGTCAGAGGTGCTCACAGGTCTACTCGGGTCTACTCGTGGAGCCAGAGTCAGAAGCTACAAGGCAAGAGGGCTTGATTTATCTTCTGGCTTTGTGATTCCAGGAGATTTATTTTCTCTGGGCCCCAGGTACTTCATATGTAAAAGAAAAGGAAAAATTGGAGCATCTTCTAAGTTCCCTTTGTTATGTTATTCTGGAATAGTAGAATATACATACGTGTGTGTGTGTGTGTGTGTGTGTGTGTGTGTGTGTGTGTGTGTGTGTGTGATCTTAGAATATAGAGGCTCAATAAAGATGTTAATTATGGACACCCTATTCAAAATAGTGTTTTTTGTTCTGGTTTTTCTTTGAAGCAGTGGGGATTTCATGCCCTGCTCTTCATGGCTAGCTTGCCTGAATTACACTTGTAATGACCTCTAAGAACACACAAATTTCAGTTCTATTTCAAAATACCCTTTACCAAGTGATAAATGGGAGCATAATGCAATGACCCAAAACCTGGCCTTTCACATTGAACTGTGGTTTAATCCAACTTGTTGTAGTACAGATGTACATAGCAAGTAGGGTCAATTATGGTAGAAGGCCAGTCTTTTAAGGATGAGAAATATTGTCCCAGCACAAATTTCCCGTGTGGGAAAAGTAACATCAACTCCTTTCTGATTTGTAGCACATACAGATGTCAGACAAAGAAAGCTCACCATGGCCACATGATGGAACAGTAAGAAATGTATTTGACACCTGGCAGCTGTGTGTGGCAGAAGGAGAGGAAAGCTGAAGCTTATTATATTGTTGATTTTAATTAATCATTTTATTTGTATGGAGTGCCCATGCATGTTCATGATAGAACTTTCAAACAGGGGTTCTCTCTTTCACAATAATTTTTTTAAGTGAAATAAAATTACTTCATTTCCCCTTTCCTGACCTCTCCAGGCCTGCCCATGTGCCCCTTGCTCTCTTTCAAATTCAGGCCCTCCCTTTTCATTGTTGTTATACACACATAATCATATAGATATAGATTAGATATAGATATAGATGTACACATACATATATTCCCAACTACATACGTACTTGCTCAGTGGACTACCTCCTTTAAAATAAAAACATTAGATATGTTATATATTACCCTGTATATTCCTTTTAACTTAAATATCTCAGATGTGCATTTTATTATTGTAGACCTCCTTATTTTAATGACATAGCTAATTTCATGAACAAACCACCTGATATAACCAGTCCTTTATTGGTAGATATTTTAGTGCCTTTCAGCCTCTTGCTATTACAAACACTGCTTAAATTAGTAATGTGAGACACATTGTTTTGTGCATGTTTGAGTCAATGTATCTATGTGATATATAAAAATTACCTTTTCTGAGTAAAGAATATCAAACCACTGATCTTGAAAGATCTGGCCAAATCTTTTTCCTGGGAAAATTATACTAGTTTATGTGGTTACCACACAGGACACTCTGCTTCCTACATCTATCAAGAGAGCATGCTATCAATAATTTTCTCTTATAAAGTGAAGGATGAAATGGACTTCTGATCATTATTTCATTTCTAAATAGGTTTTTTAATATAAGAACTTATCAACCTTTTTCTGTGATTCCTGTCTGTGTTAAAGTATACAATTGTGAGGGCTGGAGAGTTGGTTCATAGCACTGACTGCTCTTTCCAGAGGGCTTGGGACCAGATCCTAGTACCTATATGGTGGTTCATAACCATCCATAACTCCAGCCAGTTCCAGGAAACTCAATGTCTTCTTCAGGCCTTTGTGGGTACTGCCACACATGGTACACTTACATACAAGCAAGCCAAATACTCATACACATTTTTATGTTAACAATGGTGGTCATATGGTGTATGTCATACAGTTGTGTCATGTCAACCCACTTACAGGGAATATCCCAGACAGTGTCTTCTACTCCCTGAATATGCTGTGCATATCTGAGATCTCATACAAGCCTCTTTCTCAGAGATCCAAGACTTTACAGAAGTATGACTCCCCTTGATCTGAAGCATTAAGAACTAGAAAAGGGAAGTCTTAAGATCCTTTTACACCAACAGACAAAAGTAAACTGAAAAGGGGGATGGGATACCCCTAGAAGCAACCAGTGTACAGCAGTTCTATGGGCCCTCTGTCAGGAAGAGCAAGACTCCCATAACCAATGGTGGGAGAATGTCCTCTAAGTCAGCCTGGTTCTCCTAGGCTCTCACCCCTTGGGATTTTATTCTGCCCTGTTGTCTTTCTTAGAGGTCTCTGATGTGGATGTTGAAGGGTATGCCCTCAGTGAGGGCTAAGAAAATATTTCTCCATATTTACCCAGAAGGCATTTAGATCTTTAACAGTTTTGCTGTTCCTTGGTTTCAGCTAGCAGTTCTTATGATGATACAACTTTCTGAAATGTCACTACTTGAGTTGCAGCTATAGGACTCTTATACAACAAGCTGTATCTAAACTTGTCTTCTAGACATGCTGTTAACATTCTTACATTCAATGTTTCTTTGCTTCTTGTCTCCATGACCCCATATGTCTTCTTGTCTTCTTGTTTTTCTTCCCTCCTTCCTTCTCAATTTCAGTCTCTCACACTCCCCAGTCACACATTGTCTGCCAACCATTGAGACACCTTCTCTAGGACATTTTGCTCACTTGAAAGGATTTGGTGGGCACTGACTCACCAGCTATACCTCAGTTCCATCCAAAGGTTTTAACAACAGCACATGACAATAATATTCATTTGTTATTTGCCTTTGGGTGAGTTGCCAAATTTTCTATATCATTTGGGTTTGGAAAGCAGCATCCCTTCTAAGCCCACAGGTCTCCATTTTTCTGGAATCCTTTTTTATCCCTGCTATACTTGCCAGTTCTTTTCCAAACTTACTGAGCACTGTCACCTGCTGCCAACACATGCTATTAAGAGTCTGCTTCTGACCTCCTTTCTTTGGGCTCTAGATTTTGTTAGGTTTACTAAACTTCATGTAGCCACACCAAATGTTTTCTCACTACCTAACATGAATTGCTATCTTTTGTAGCTAGGCCAATGCTACCGATTTTTATATTTTAACAAAACTTTAATACCTTAGTCGATTGAATTTCCAGGTTCACACACACGTCACACACAGGCTGAAGGAGGGACTCTGTTCACTATTGCCACTTGAGAGCCAAGCTGACAGGGCTTCATCTCAACAGACACTCTTAGAATTATAGCAAAAAGAAGGAAATATAAAGAGACACTAGCTGGTACTGGGTCCTTACATCTATCTATGTCTAGAAGTGACACATACCAGATTCACTCATGTTGTGTCAAGCAGACAAGTCTCAAGGCTGTGCCTGTCATCACAAAGTGAGGGCTTGTACTGGTCCTTAGACAGTCCAGAAGAGCTAGAAAGACCTGGTGAGCAATATACTAACTACTACCAAAGACTACCATGGTCAGATGCCTCTGCTCCTAACGTCCTGTTCTACTCCCATTCATTCTCTCTCTCTCTCTCTCTCTCTCTCTCTCTCTCTCTCTCTCTCTCTCTCTCTCTCATTCTCTCTCTCTCTCTCATTCTCTCTCTCTCTCTCATTCTCTCTCTCTCTTTCTCTCTCTCTCTCTCTCATTCTCTCTCTCTCTCTCTCTCTCTCTGTCTCTTCCTCTCCTTCCCTTTTCTCCTCAACCTCATCCACTCTACCACCCTTCCGCCCTCCCCCCTCCCTCTTACTTTGGCATTGATAGAACCTTGACCATTCCTTTCTATGCCAGCCTCACCATTCCTCTTATAGTAATCACAAATATGACCTGGTTTATAATTTATAAGAACTAAAGCCAGAGTTCTTGGAGTGAAGTAAAAAAAAAATAAAAGTATGAATAAATACAAATAGGCTCGAATTTCACATAAGGAAACCCTGAAATCTTGTCAGCTTTGTCAGATGTCTGGAGGCACAGGTCTGATTGTTATCCACGATGCCCATTCTAGGAGACAATGGTGAAGATGTTTGCTGTCGCACAGACCCCATACCCTAACCCAGCATGGAAGCTAAGACAGACAGGTGCCATATGAACATATCACAGTTCACAGACTGTGTTCAGTCATCACTGGCAGCCAGAGACATAAACTAACTGGTCTTGGCAAATATCCTACCTTATTAAATAATATAATGAATCTATGCCAAATGACCTGCTTGGCAAATATGTAATATATAATATATATATATATGTGTGTATATAATATATTATATATTATATATATGTACATACATATATATATTTAGGATATATATACACACACACATACACATACATGCACACATACACACATATATAGAGATTTTATATAATTTTATATATATGGAAAGTAGTCTAAGTGGTTTTACAAATGTTTTCATTTTCATGTCTACCTAAAGAAGACCTCCCAAAGTATTACTTCGCTCTGTAGGTACTTGAGACCTTCCAACAGTCATCCCTGTTATTAGAAGTTCGTCGCCTGTTGACTATCATGGCAGACTCTGTACCTTCGTCAGTACTAAAACATCATAAGATCATTTGGGGTTTTGTAGCAAAAGGCAACATTAAATGCAAAAACCCAATAATGTGAGTGTTCACCTTGGTTGCCTTTTGGATTCACAGTGAGTCTTTGGGAAGCGGGCTTCTCTTAGCCGTGACCTCCACCACTGCGGAGGATGTTAGTTGGAGTAGATGGTAGGCAAAGTGCATCCCAACTTAGTTTCCTTTGACTTAGGCATCCCCTGGAGCACCAAACATCTGCAAATCTAATACTTCCTTCAGTCTTATCCAAATAATGCCCCTGATGTATCAAAGAAGGAACATTTTAAAATTTCTTTTCTTTAATCACAATAAACTCATAAAACAATTTTAAGCATTATTTAAATAAAAACCCACCGTCCTGACAATTCTCTTCCCATCATCTCTCCATCATTTACACTCCACCCTACCACCACCGAACCACTTAGAATTGAGCTTACAAACTAATCTGGCCTTACTGGAGCACGCTCTGAATCTTATAATCATCTTCCTTGATCCTCCACGTCTGGGCTGCCAGCCAGAATGTGAGCAAGAAACAGGAAGGGTCATTTCCTGAGGGGAATGCTGAAAGGCTTGCAACGTGGCCGTGGGTGGCTTGGCCTGCCTTGGCTACAAAGTTACTCTTTTTAGTCTTTATGTGCTGCTTAATGAGTCACTGGCCAGAGCATACTAGAGCTGAGTGTTCCTCAGCTGTACTGTGCAGTTACTGTTCCGCCCTGTACACCAGGTGCCACTCCAGCTAATGGCCCTCAAGTTCCAGAATGGGCCAGGGCTGGGTGCAAATCCAGGCAATAAAAATCCACTTGTCTTCCCTCCTGCAGCAGTCCGGCTCTCTGAGAGCTCACTCCCTCAGGATTCCCGCTCCAACCTATGTTAACATATTATGCCTAATGTTAACTTTAATACCTTTTAAATAGGATTTTAATTTTGACTCCTTCTGAATTTTCTTGTTTCTTTATTTAAATCTATCCATTTCCTTTGGATATATTTATTTATTTATTTATTTATTTATTTATTTATTTAGGGAAAAAGTAACTTCAGCTGCACATCCATTGTTTTAATTTCAAAGAGTTCTTAACCTACACACATATTTTCACTCATATTTCAGACAAAAATGTGGCAAAGAACATAGCTACTTTTCTCCCAGGAATTTACTCTATAGTTTGGATATGCACCTATCAGAGGAACACAGCAAGCTTATGGGATCAAAATGTATGCATTTGGTCCTCCTGTTGTGTGAAGAACTGAATAGAAAAAAAATAAAGCAGAAGAAATTTACTATACAATGATCCTTTTCAAAAACAACTTGGTATTAAACCCACTAACAATGATGTTGAGCAGTATTCGCAACCACTGTGTAGTTTAAAGACATTCAGTTAGAGTGAGATTTTGGAATATACAAATATCTGTGCTACTACAATTAGTGGTATATGCTACAAAGAACTAACACTTTAAATGTTTCTAGATCTGGTTTCTTACCCCAAGCTTGGACCAGCTCCTGTTTTTATTTGGCTTGTATGCTTCAGTCAGAACAGGGTGTCTTGAGAGCTCCCGTTGCTTTGGAGCTGAGTTACATCAAAAGCCCTTACAAATTGCCTTCATCATATCAAAGCATCCTTCTCCTCAGCTTTGTTCTTTTCATTTAAAGGAACAATCTATCTACTTTAACACTAGTGTTAAATAAAGCATTTAGTTCCTTCTTAAGGGATGAAAGTCTAATGCTAGATTGAACATCATGTCTGACCTTGCCTCCTGGTTGGTGCCCATCAGAGTTCCAGTGCAACCAACTGAGAGAGCATGTGAGCTTGGTGCCCATCAGAGATTCAGTGTACCTGACCTCGAGCACATGAGTGGCACTGTGCTCACATTAACCTCACTCAGCAACAAGGCAGACATCCTTTGCTTGGGAAGGTAGAAGCCCAGTCAAATGTAGCACTTCCCCTTATCCACAGAGGCTGTGCACTCAGATCCTAGTCTACCTGTAACAGCAGATGCTACTGAACACATGCATACAGTGTTGTTACGGCTTTTTCTATTAACTTCCCATAGATTTATCATAGGACTTAGTTTATGATAGAGATGAACAAAATAGAAGTAGAACAATTATAACGATGCGCTGTATTAAATTACATGAATGTCTCTCTGCGCATGTCTTTCTCCTCCCCAGTCTTCTGTTATTTCACAACAAGTCATTGGTGTTACCCAACTTCTTTTTGCCATGGGCAACTGACACCTTGGAAAGGTAGGGAGGTATGGGGAAGTGCTGAAGTGTACCATTGTTGTCAGTCACATGGAATCTCAGGATCACTGTTTTACAAGCAGAAATGGAATTTTCACTTATTTCCATTTGCTAGTGTGTAATGAGAGCTTGTTCCTTTTTCTTGTTGGAGAATGTCTGCATCCATGCTATGAAAAGACAATACACAGAGCTCCCTTGAAAGAGTCTGAAATCATAAAAGCAATCCCCCAAAACTTTTATTTTTAAAGCTACACCAAGTCATAAACAGGGTGTCTCTAACCAGAGTCCTGGTGCTCTCTTCCTACCAATCATGGGGTCTTGAATCTGACCTAACTTCAGCTACTATGGAATGAATTTCTTTCCTCTCCGGTAAAAGGTGCTATCTGCAAGCTCCAGCAGCCTCAAACTCCTGCTGCTCCAGGTGACCACTGACTGTAGAACAGACTCTATCTGAAGAACGGAAATCTGTGTAAAATGCCTGCTTCAGGGCTAGCTGGAACTAGGTAGTTATGCCTACCCTGTTTAGGGGGTCAATACTAACCTGAGCATTTAGACAGCAGACTTTAAACTATATCTGTTTATTCTATAACATTTTGATCTTTACACTTTTGGATATTGTTATTGTTGGTTGTTGTTTTTCTTAGCTTGTCTATAACTTGAACAGGGAAATGAACCAGTTTCATTTGTGTTTTATTCTGTTTTTAATTAGGGACTCCAGATTTCTATGATACAATGTATAACTGTGGCTTTAAGAGAGAAAATATCCATGTATTAGTAGAATTGGAGATGATATAGATGCCTAGAAATGAGCATACATTGATATCTTCTGAAAACTAGCAGCATCCACCTGCAAGGAAACTGTCAAGGAATAATGAAATATGCTTCAGACCTAATTTAGTATCAGTATGCTGGGAATCCATTACACCAAACAGTTGATCAATACTTAACTGTAGACAGAAAATCAGAACACAAAAGAACCAACTTAAAGCACATGGTGTTTTTCCATACTATGTTATAATTCTGAGCTAGAAGGCAATATCAAATAAATCAGATATGTGACCAACAAAAATCAATTCAAAATAGAACAAGAAAATACTTTAAAAGATCACTTAGGCACTAGAGAGATGGATCGTGGATAAGTACTTGCCTATATGTCTGCATGACCTGAGTTTGATCCCTGAAACCTACAGAGTGCAAGAAGAGAACTGACTCCTACTAGTTGCCCTCTGACCTTCACAAGTGTACCTGGAGAGAACATACGATATGTAGTACACATACAAACAAAAATAATTAAAAACAAGTGAGAGAGGGGGTTGCTATCCCACAGTCAAAACTCTGACCCATAATTGTTCCTGTCGGAAAGAACTGCAGAGATGGAAATGGAGAGGGGCCTGAGGTCCAACAACAGGCCCAAAGTGGGATCCAGCTCAAAGGAAGGTCCCAAGGCCTGACACTATTACTGAGGCTATGGAGTGCTCACAAAAATGAACCTATCATTGAAGAATCAGATAAAGATGTTTGCACCCAACCAATGGACAGAGGCTACTGATCCCTATGGTTAAATTAAGGGAAAGCTAGAAGAAGCTGAGAAGATGTGTGACCCTGTAAGAGGACCAGCAGTCTCAATAAATCTGGAGCCCCAAGATCTCTCAAACACTGGACCACCAACCAGGCAGCATACACCAGCTGACATGAGGGCCCCAACATATATACAGCAGAGGACTGCTGGGTCTGGGTTCAGTCAGAGAAGATGCCACTTAGAAGATGCCCTCAAAAGACTGGAGGCCCCAGGGAGTTTAGAGGTCTGTTGGGGTAAGAGGTGGGTTATGGGGACATTCTCGTGGAGATGGGTGAGGGGGTTGGAGAGGAACTATGGGATGTGAAACAGCCGGAGAGTAGACAGGGGGTGGGAATAAAATCTAGAGTGTAAATAAAAAAATAAATAAATAAAACAAAAACAAACAAATGTGTTTAAGTTTTATCAACAAACTTGGAATGTCTTTCACATGTATTCCATGTGGCATGAGGCTGTGAGATGTTTCTTTCGCTCATCAATGAAATGTAAGAGAACATGATGTCCAAAAGCTTCAGGAAATACACCAACATAGGAAAGGCTCTGCACAGCCTTGCTTAGCATGTTTTAAGTGACCCAAGATTCTTGAACACAGAACGTTACTACGAGCAGCAGCACTGAATTCCCATGGAACATGCTCTGGGAAATGCCATCTTATAAGTGTTTTATAAAGAAATAACATCTAAATCCCATCAGGAATTCTGATGAGTAGCCCTCTTGAGGTGACAGATAGTGCAGCGCTGAGAATCTCACTTTACAGTTCCACCACTAAAGTTAAGTAGCAGCAAAATACTACAGAACAATTTATTGTTACATTATACAGAGATAGAGAAAAAAGGGAGAAGGCAGGTGGCTTACATTATGTTCTGTACAGACACCCGGGACCCTGAGAACCATTCCGCACATTTATTTTTTTTCTTTTTTTTTTTCATGTTTTCTTTTTTCTTTTTTTCTTTTCTATATTTTTTTATTTACATTCCGAACAATTTCCCCTTTCCCGGTTCCTCCCTCCCCCAAAGTCCTATAAGCCCTCTTCCCTCCCCCTGTTCCCCATTCAACGCCCTCTCGCTTCTCTGTCCTGGCATTCCCCTTCATCCAGTCTTTCCTGGACCAGGGGTCTCTCCTTCCATCTTCTTGGAAATCTATTGATATGTGAATTGTGTCTTGGGTATTCCGAGATTCTGGGTTAATATCCCCTTATCAGTGACTGCACACCATGTGTGTTCTTTTGTGATTGGGTTACCTCACTAAGGATGATATTTTCAAGTTCTGACCATTTGCCTAAGAATTTCGTGAATTCATTGTTTTTAATTGCAGAGTAGTATTCCATTGTGTAAATATACCACATCTTCTGAATCCATTCCTCTGTTGAGGGACATCTGGGTTCTTTCCAGCTTCTGGCTATTATAAATAAGGCTGCTATGAACATAGTGGAGCATGTGTCCTTATTGCATGGAGGGGAAGCCTCTAGATATATGCCCAGGAGTGATATAACAAGATCCTCTGGGAGTGTCATGCTCAGTTTTCTGAGGAACCGCCAGACTGCTTTCCAGAGTGGTTGTACCAGCTTGCAATCCCACCAGCAGTGGAGGAGTGTTCCTCTTTCTCCACATCCTCGCCAACAACTGCTGTCTCCTGTGTTTTTGATCTTAGCCATTCTGACTGGTGTGAGGGGGAATCTCAGGGTTGTTTTGATTTGCATTTCCCTGATGACTAAGGATGTTGAACATTTCTTTAGGTGCTTCTCAGATATTCGATATTCCTCAGTTGAAAATTCCTTGTTTAGCTCTGTACCCCATTTTTTAATAGGGTTATTTGGCTCTCTGGAGTCTAACTTCTTGAGTTCTTTGTATATATTGGATATTAGCCCTCTGTCAGATGTAGGGTTTGTAAAGATCTTTTCCCAGTTAGTTGGTTGCCGCTTTGTCCTTTTGACAGTGTCCTTTGCCTTACAGAAACTTTGTAATTTTATGAGGTTCCATTTGTCACTTCTTGCCCTTAGAGCATAAGCTATTGGTGTTCTGTTCAGGAAAATTTCCCCTGTGCCCATATGTTCAAGGTTCTTCTCTATAGACTTTTCAACAAATGGTGCTGGTTCAACTGGAGGTCAACATGCAAAAGAATGCAAATTGATCCATTCTTATCTCCTTGTACTAAGCTCAATTCCAAGTGGATCAAGGACCTTCACATAAAACCAGACACACTGAAACTAATAGAAAGGAAACTAGGGAAGAACCTTGAACATATGGGCACAGGGGAAAATTTCCTGAACAGAACACCATTCCGCACATTTAAAACCAATACCTCCACCAGCAGTTGCTGAAGGTGAACTTGGAGTCAGTCTTCCTAGGACCTCCAGCCTATTCCTTGTATTAAAATTAGCTAGAGTCCTCTCTTCATGCTGCCTGCCAATCAAGATGTAGAACTCTTAGCTCCTTCCCCAGCACCACATCTACCTGCATGCTACCATGTTTTCTGCCATGACAATAATGGACTAAACCTCTGAACTGTAAGCAAGCCTGATTAAATAGCTAGAGTCTCTCATCCATCTTTTTTCTAGAAACAAGCTATCATCTTTCAACCTCACTGCTACCACAACCTAGATGTTGAGATTGGAGTTGCTCAGTATCTCTGTCTGGACAGATAGACCATAGAGAAGTGATTAGTTAACAAACGTTCTGCTGCAAGAATAACTTCTTTACATTTCCATGTCTGATCATAGAACCCTAGAGTCATGCCCCTGAAACTGGTGAGCCGAGGTAGCCAAGAATAACACCAGTAATCTCAACAAGAATTTTAAATTTTCACAGGTAATGAATGGCACAAATGTCTAGATAAAGATGACACATAGTTTAAACACTGGGTAGCAATACATTTTTGGTAACTGTCACATAATGGCGGAGATGGCTTTTTTGAATAAATGTTGTGATAAAATTCAAGAATCATATGATCAGTATAGAACAGGAAGTGTGGGTGGTTCCATGTGATTTCAAGGTTTCAGAAATGGAACAGTACCAAAAGATACAAACAGTACCAAAGAGATATACAAATCCTATTGGTGACACTATCTATAAATAGAAGCTGCCTTTTCCAATTCATGTACATTATCTTGTCACATAGCTGCTAAGTCGTTGGGTATAAATTCCCAAGTCGTTCAGATCTTATAAACAAAACCAGGCAATATACAGAACTGTTAGGTGTTCTTTTTGGTCCATGTGGACTATGGAAATGTGATCTAAGACAGTTTGGAAGCTCTCCTCAGAGACTTAGATGAAAGTGGGTAGGAAGATAATCTCAGCTTAGGTAAAGAACCATTCTGTAGTTTATCCCTGCCTCCACCTTTTAAAAGTACCATAATGCTAGAGTATTTTGCACTGAAAAAAAAATGTCAGGGCTGGGGAAGTAGGTCAATGGGATAGAGCCCTTGTCTAAGCATAAAGGACCTAAGTTCATATCCTAGCACCACTGCAAAAAGACAGGAGGAATGGGCAATGCTGCAGTCCACATGCTGGTAGGGATAGAGACATAAGGATCATTGGGACTCAATAGTCAGATATCAAAAATGAATGTTGGTAAACTAGGGATCAGTGAGAGACCCTGTCTCAAGGGAATAAGGCGGAACGTGATAGAGCAGGATGCCTGATATCCCCATGAACACACTCACCTACACGTAAGTGAGCATACACATATATACAAACACCGGGGGGAGGAGAAAAGGAAGGGAAGAAGGAAGGAGATAAAATATTGCTTTCTAAATTTATAAGAAGCTTCTATCCACATAAGATAGGGTGGAAGATATATATATATATATGCACACATATATATGTTCCACTTCAAGTCTGAGGAAGAAATAAGGGAATGAGAGATAACGCTCACTTCGAGAGGCTTAAAAAAAGAAAAACCTGGGGAAAGAGCTCAGAAGCTCACTGAGGCTACAATGTCTCCTCAGAAGCTCACTGTTGCTACAGCTATCTCCTCAGATGCTCACCAATGCTGGATCAGGAAGCTATCCAAACACAAATGTATCCTCCTACTTTTACCCATGAAGTACTTCTTTAAGTACTCAGAAGTAAAGAATTCAGATAATCTAAGAATACAAACAGCCTTAAGTTGAGTTTAGCACTCTGAAAAATCATTCTGCAAGCCAGGGGTAAGGATCATACCTCTTTCTCTAGCAGTCATTGTTTTTGTGTGAATTTCTGAGACCCCTGGCTTCTTTTCTCCAATTTGTTGGTTTTCCAGTGATTTTATCACCACTTTCACTCACAAAGACTGTACTAAAAGCCTCCCTCCTTCTAGAGGCCCTCATCCCTGTCGGTCACAAATCATAATGTTATATTATTCATAATTCAAATATTTAACCATAGCCTCTATAAGGATTCAAAATCTTTAAATTAAATTCTAAGTCATGGAGAAATGATTGGACAAAAAAGTCTTCTACCTTATACTCTAATCCCTTTATGAACACAAGACATATTAAATGATTTGTCCAGACTCACACAAATGTGGAGAAACAAAGAGGTATAGAATCTATCTCTTCCTTTTCATTATAGGACATGTGAGATTTTTTGTTGTTGTTGTTTGTTTGTTTGATTGTTTGTTTATTAAGCACAAGGTTTTTTTTATTTATTGTAATTTATTTACATTTCAAGTGTTATCCCCTTACCTGGTTTCCCCCTCTCCCAGAAACCCCCTATCCCATTCCCCCTCACCCTGCTTCTATGAGAGTGTTCCTCCACCCACCCCACTCCCACCTCCCTGGCCTCAATTCCCCTACACTGGGGTATGTAGCAAACCTTCATAGGACCAAGGACCTCTCCCCACATTGATGCCTGACAAGGCCGTCCTCTGCTACATATGCAGCCAGAGCCATGTGTACTCCTTGGTTGGTGGCTTAGTCCCTGGGAGCTCTGGGGGGGAGAGGGGTCTGATTGGTTGATATTGCTGTTCTTCCTATGGGGTTGCAAACCCCTTCAGCTCCTTAAGTCCTTTCTCTAACTCCTTCATTAGCCTCCCCCTGCCAACCCCACTCAGTGCAATAGTTGGCTGTGAGCATCCAACTCTGTATCTGTGATTTTTTTAAATAAGCACAAATGTACGGCAGATATTAATGCAATGTAAGAATCACTAGGTGTGTGGTTTAGAGGAATAGATTCTTTTTTGTTTTGTTTTGTTAGTATTTTATACATGAGTGCAACATTTAAATCATCTGCATCTCTCCCTTTCCTTCCTCCAAGTCTTTCTGTGCCTTCCATTCCTTCTCAGATTCATGATTCTTTAATTATTACTGTTATATATACATATGCACATATAAATACAACCTGTTGAACTCGTTTGGTATTGCTTGTATGATAGATGTATTTAGGACTGATCGTTTGGACCTTCTATGAAGGGTCTCATCTCTGGAAAACTGAGACTTCCTCTCTTGGTAGCTGTAATCTGTCTATAGTTCTTCATATGGGGAGAGGAAACTTGTGAGACTCCCCTTCCACATTAGCACAGCAACTGCTGTTGTCATTGTGCTGGTCTTGTTTAAGCAAGCCTATTGGGACATCGTGGCTGCAGCTTCCTTGTCATACACAGTCACTATCACAGAGCAGAAATCCTGGTCTTCTGGCTCTTACAATCTTTCTGCCTCTCTTCCATGATTGTCCCTGGTCCTTAGGTGCAGGACTTGTGTTGTATATGTATCCACTGAGGCTTGTGCTGGTTAGTTTCATGTCAAATTGACACAAGCTAAAGTCATCTGAGAGGAGAGAGTCTCAATTCAGAAAATGTCTCCATAAGATCCAGCTGCAGGCAAGCTTGTAGGACCTTTTCTTAATTAGTGATTGATGGGGGGTGGGGGGTGGTCAGCCAATTGTGGGTGATACCATCCCTGGACTGGTGGTCCTCAGTTCTATACGAACGTAGACTGAACAAGCCAGTAAGCTGCATTCCTCTATGGTTTCCACATCAGCTCCTGCCTCCAGGTTCCTGCCCTGTTTGAGTTCCTGACCTGACTTTATTTGATGATGAACAGTGCCGTGGATGTTTAAGCCAAATAAACCCCTTCCTCCCAAAGTTGTTTTGGTCAAAGTATTTCATCACAGCAACAGAAATCCTAATTAGAGCAGGGCTGGACATCCCACAGGCAGCTGTCCTCTGCATTTTGACCAGTTGTGGCTTTCTGTAATGCTCTCCATCTGCTGCAAAAAGGAGCATCTTTGATGGGGCGTGAGGGCTCCACTTATCTGTTGGCATAAGGATAAGTATATATAGAATGCAGTGACCAATTGTAATGGGCTAGAAAAGTGATAATTGTAGGCTCTCCTCCATAATCTATGACCTCACCCGTGGATATTTGGATAACTTTCCAGTTCCAAACATGAATTCCCTCTTTTTAAGTGGGTTTTAAATAAAATTAGACATTAGATGGCTATTGGTTACCCCCAGGATATAAGTGCCACTGTTGCATGATTGGAAGCATCTTGTCATGCTAATCATTTGCTGGCACACCTCAGGACTGTTGAAGAGACTTGAACTCTGCTCTACAACAACACTATCTCCTTGAGTGATGAGGGCTGCTACCCTTTCTGGTTTCAGGAATATGAAGAGGATCAACGTCTCCCTGGAGAGATTAGGTTGTGTACTAGATGAGTTCCTCTGCCACTGGAGGATGACTGCTCTAGATCCAAACTGAGAAATCCCAGGGAAGAAGGAAGTCCATTTCTTAAGCACAGATGAAGTCAGTGTGCCCTCTAGTGACAACTTCCCAGAATTCTTGTTGAGAAAACCACAGAGTAAGTGTGCAGGGAGAGCAACTGGACTGGGAATGATCCTTCCCTCTATCTTTCCACAATGGAATCATTTCCACAAGGAATCTTTCACAAAATTGCTTCGATTATATGATCCCAGAAACATCAATACTTGAGTTGTCCCAAGGGTGTGATTACTGCTAGGAAGCTATACCTGGAACTGCTCTCCTAGTCATTCACATCAACTTCCTGGGTCATTTCGTTATTGGGGATATTCCTCTCCATAATGTTTATCTCAAACATGCTTTCTAATATCATCAGTTTCCTTTTCTGTAGTGTAAGTTAAGCTCCTTAGGGGAAAGAGGTGTCCCAAGCAAGCTATCACTATTACTATTTTAGCACTAAATTTGTCTTTCTCCTTCAAGACTCTCCTGTCTCATCCTCCTGAATTCTTCCCCATGCTTGGATCATCACAAATCTTGTTAATACATTACTCCAAAACCTTAAGTCACCCAAAAGAATAGTAATAACGCAACACAATGCTAATTGAACATTGACTATAGCACATGTTGTCCTAACTTAATAGCCACATCTGTCAGAAGTATGGACAGCTTTTATTCAGATATTATAGGCAAGAAAACTGGCACAGAAAAACAATACCATGGAGTTCCTAAGAACTGGGGCTGGGAGCTTAGATGGTTCTTCCTGTTTCTAGAACTCATGCACTGCATTGTCATACAAACATTCAAATTCTCCTCTCTTGAAGCAGGAAGAGTGTGCACTTTACATCCTCTCAGTGAAGCAAAGAACAGAGAGAACGATAAAATGGATAGGTGAGTTCCACTTCAAAGGATGCTCCTGCCGATGCAGCACATTAATCACAAGAGGTTTCCTAAACATGATAGCATGCGAGATACTCAACAGCATTTTATCACCATCTTGGGTATTTTAAATACAAGTCACTGGTTATAACAAACATTGATCTAAAATATGATGATTTTTGCCCCACTAGACTTAATAGATATATTTATGCCATTCAAATTTTCACATTTTCACTGCATATCGAACAGATTTTATTTCTATGTAAATTAAATTGTTACATATGGCTTTAATTTTTCAAGTTTTTATATAAAATATTCATTACTACATATTTATCATAGAAAATATATGCTTAAATAAATTCTAGCAAGCAATCATTACTTTGAGAAAATTTGGATTTGTAACTGTAAATTCTTAGCAAATAGAAACATTAGTAAGAATTCAAAATTAAATCATTTACTCTGCAATGATCTGATTAAACACAATTTTTGAAAATACTTACTCATAATTTAATTCCTAATATCTATCTTCCTATTAGAGCTAAAGACACATATAATGCAAAAATATCTGTCAGCTTAGATAGGCAAGGCCTGCCTGCTCATGATATCTCCTCCTGGCAAGATGTCAGAATAAGGTTTCTCCAAGTTTCTAAATCCCAACAAGGATGTGCACATCAAGTAGCAATGCCACCAGGCATTAGGATCACAAGGGTCTCCTGACACTGCAGGTTCTCCGAAGCCCAACAGACACAGCAGACTCTGACCTTCAAGTGCCCCTGGCTTCTAGTCCTCCACCTCTTCCTCTCTGTGTTATCACCCCATCACAGTCCACGGCTTGGACAGTACAATTTTTAATCAAATTTGTGGATGAGAGGGTTAGCTGCTCTGGTCAGTTCATGCACTGTGACTGAATGCTCAGTCCTTCAGGATGCATTTATGCTGCCAACTGTTCGATAATCCTGACGATACCACCTTCCCTCTCACACATGCAACACCTTTGACTGAAGAGGCAAAAGCAGCCTCTTCCTTAGAACGCACACTCCCAGCTTTAAGAACATGCGAAAACCAGACAAGGTAGCCCAGGTAGGGTAATGGGATCGACTAGCAGGCAACAGAGACAGGGCAGCCCCTGCTCCTGTTGGTGGGGCACCCACATGACATCCAAACTGCACACTTGCTATATATGTGAGGGAGGGAGTTAGGTTCAGCCTGTGCTTGCTCTTTGGTTGGTGGTTCAGTCTCTAGGAGCTCCCAAGGGTCCAGGTTAGTTGACTATGTTGGTCTTCTTGTGGAGTCCCTATTTCTTTTGGGTCCCTCAATTCTTTCCCCAATTCTTCCACAAGGCTTCCTGAATTCCATCTAATGCTTGGCTATGGGTCTCTGCATCTTTTTCCATTGGCTGCTAGGCGGAGCCTCTCAGAGGACAGTTATGTTAGGCTCCTCTCTGCAAACATAGCAGAGTATCATTAATACTGTCAGGGATTGGTGCTTGCCCATGGGTTGGGTTTCAAGTTGGGCCAGTCATTGGTTGGCCATTCCCTCAGTCTCTGTTCCATCTTTATGGCCTCAGTGTGAGAAGATGCACCTAGTCATATAGTAACTTGAAGTTCCAGGGTAGGTTGATACCCCAGGGGGTTTCCCACTTCTCAGAGGAGAAGGAAGGGACTTGTACAGATAGACTGGGAGGGAGTGAGGGCTGTACTCAGGATATAAAGAGAATAAATAAATAAATAAATAAATAAATAAATAAATAAATAAATGAAATAAAAATATGTGAAACTCAAAGGTGCTTTCTTAGCCCACTAATTTAGCATAGTAGTTAAGCACAAGGGTACTAGGGTCAACAGCCAACAGCTAACATTATATCTTTATGATGTTACTAACATGCTCTGTATTCGTTAACAAGTAGCCTAACTTATCTGTGCCTCAGCCCCTTATGCATAAACTAGGAATGATAATAATAGTATCTGCTTCAAAAAGTGTACACAATGATTTGATGTGTTAACAATAAAAATGTGCTCATGATAGACTTAGTATATAGAAGGTATGCCTAAAAGGTCTAATAAATAAAAATAAAATTACTCCATGACACTCATTACATAAACACACCTCTGACTGTGGATGATCCTGCACATTCTTTCTTACTCCCCCACACCCTATCTTAGTAACCTTTACATGCAGAGAACACATGTGCCTAGTTAATTGTTTCATTCTGTTGATGAGCTCTCCCTTCAAATCTTCTGTACATGGACTTCAAATTAAGTGTTCAATCAAGCATTAGTGGTATGGTGATGGTTAACCTTCAAACAGAAAATAATTATACAGAGAAATCTTTATTATTTTTGAGGTCATAAGAAGTTATTTGTAATGTATTAGATTTTGCTACTGCAAAGCAATAGTGGGTTGATGAGCTGTTGGGATCTGAGTTATTCTCTGGGTTGAAACAAGCATTCTGGATGTGTTAATAATCTGGTTTAAAACTAAGATCCACACAGTAGAGTCTGGCCTCCAAGGAGCCCTATACAGTACAGCCCCGCAGATGACAGTTTACACTAGGGAGGGCTCTTCTCCCTTGGTCCTAAGGAAGACACAGCTTCCCTCTCTTGTACCATCTATCTCTTTTGTCCTTCAAGGTTCCTCATTTACATCAATTTTTAAAAATTTAAACAAATATATATATATATTGAAACCTAATTATTTTTTATTTCAAATGAAATAAAAGCCCCCCTCTTTTTTTAATTCTGAAAAAAAAAATCCCTGTGAAGGCTAAGCACCCCTAATTTGAAATTTAAAATTTAGAATGTTTTTTAAATTTAAACCTGATTTCTGAGACAAAATCCCAATGTGTATTCCAGACTAGCCTCATATTCACAATCCTTCTGCTTCAGCCTCCCTAGCTCCGTGATTATAGGCATGTACTCACATAAAATGCAACAACTAATTCAGTGCCACTGTAACACCAAAAACAAACAAACAAGAACAACAACAAAAGCTATACATTTAGCTTCATGGGGTGAGTCACAGCCAAATCTAACAATACTAAAATTATTACACGAAGTTACAGTCAGATCATGTGTACAGTATGTATATGAAAACATGAATGAGGTACATGTTCCAACTTGATCCTGTACCCAACATTAGGTATATGCAAATATTCTAAGCTTTTAAAAATTCAAAATCTGAAACATTTATTGGCCTAAGCACATCAGATAAGAGACACCCAAACCTGTCCAAAGAACTGCCCTCCCCCCGAGGAGCATAGTCCCATGTCCCTGGCCTCACAGAACATGTCCCTTACCTCCTCCTCCTCCTCACATGGCTGTATCACGTGCTTACTTATGAGTATAAATCAATATGGGACCTTAATGAGACTTGTGGCCACGCCCCAGGTTCTAGCCTGACTCCGCCTCTAGCCTGTCACCTGCCTGCAGCCACTCTCCCTGCCTCTTGGGTCACCTGACCACCCAACTTACTATAAGTAACACCCCTCAGCGCGTGCTCTCTCTCTCTCTCTCTCTCCCGCTTGTTCTCCCCTGGCCCTCTTCTTTGTCTATCTCTCTGTCTCTCCATTCTCTCCCCTTTCCACATGGTCATGGCTTTTCTTATCTATTTTCTCCTCTTTCTTTATCTTTCTATCTCTTTTCTCTTTCTATTTTCTTAATAATAAAACATCAAAGCTATGGGCCGCCTCTTATTAAATTCACCACACAGAGCTAGCTGGTACGCGCCGTCTGAGACTCTGGGATTCAGCCACGCAGACAGTCTGAGCACAGGTAACGGGCAGAGAGACCCACACCAGAACACCTTCTGTGTGGCATTTCTCTGAGCCCCCGCACGCCCCCACGCACAGAGACCGGCTGACGGTGTGACTGCCCGCTCCCCGTTAGGCTGAGGCACGCATGCATCTTGCCTGCTTCCCCAAAAACCCCACGCGGAACCTCCGTGTCCGCCTGTGTCCTCTGCATATGCACACTACCTTGGCCCGAGAGTGAGGCCCATGCGCCGCAGGCCTGGCCTGGCGCGTGCCCCTGTGTCCGCCAGCGCCAGGCCCGTGCTTTTCTTTTTTTTCCCACAAATCAACACTATGGAAACCACTATGAAACTTATTTCAAAAAGGCCAATGATGGAGGTCAACAAGATGACTCAGCAGATAAAAGCACTTATTACCAAGTCTAACACTCTAAGATAGTTCCTTTTGGAACCCAGATGATGGAAGGAGAGAATCAACCACACACAACAACAACAACAACAACAAACTAAATGTAGATTTAAAAAGAACGAAAACCAACAGTAGATCTTCCATCTGACCCCACTATCCCACTCCTGAGTATTTAACTCAAAGGATTTCAAGTAGACATATCTCAGATCTTTGCACATCAGGATTATTCCAACATTCTTCACAGTAGATGAGCTACGGAGCTAACCTAGGTAGCTGTGTTACTTGTGTTTTGTCAACTTGACATAAATCTAGACATATCTGGGAATGGAAAATATTTTCTATTTTTTTAAATTGAAAATAGATTTTTCATGTAATATATTCTGATTATGGTTTTTTCCTCTTACAACTCCCCCAGATATTCCCCAACTCCCCTCTCATCCAAATTCACATCCCCCTCTCATTAGAAAACAAATAGGTGCCCGGCAGTGGTGGCACACACCTTTAACCCCAACACTTGGGAAGCAGAGTCAGGGAGATTTCTGAGTTCGAGGCCAGCCTGGTCTACAGAGTGAGTTCCAGGACAGCCAGGGCTACACAGAGAAACCCTGTCTTGAAAAACCAAAAGAGAAAACAAATAGGAATCAAATAATAATAATAATAGTAAAACAAAAAAATAGAGCAAAACAAACAAGCAGAAGAAAAAGAAGCAGAAAAGCACAAGAAACATACAGACACACAAATACACATTCACACACAGAGAAATCCCATAGAAACACACACATATACGTATAATATATATATAATATCCCATAATATATACAGAAAGGATCTGTAAAAAAAGCCCTGACAAAGCATCGAAAGACAAAGAACCCATCAAAATGCCATTGCGTTCATTTATCTTAGCCATCTAGTGCTATGGGTAGATTAAGAGTAGGGAATGGGAAATATTCAAATGAAGCTCAAGAAGAAGGAAGAACAAAGTATGGATACTTTGGTCCTTCGTAGGAGGAACAAAATACCCATGGGAGGAGATACAGAGACAAAGTGTGGAGCAGAGACTGAAGGAAAGGCCATCCAGAGACTGCCCCACCTGGGGATCCATCCCATATACAGTTACCAAACCCAGACACTATTGTGGATGCCAATAAGCGCTTGCTGGCGGGAGCCTGATATAGCTGTCTCTGGAGAGCCTCTTCCAGTACCTGACAAGCGCAGAGGTGGATGCTCTCAGCCAACCATTGGACTGAGCACAGGGTCTGCAATGGAAGAGCTAGGGAAAGGACCCAAGGAGCTGAAGGAGCTTGCAGCCCCATAGGAGGAACAACAATATGAACCAACCAGTACCCCAGAGCTCCCAGGGACTAAACCACCAACCAAAGAGTACACATGGCTCCAGCTGCATATGTAGCAGAGGATGGCCTTATTGAACATCAAGAGGAAGAGAGGTCCTTGGTCCTGAGAAAGCTTGGTGCCCCATTATAGGGGAATGCCAGGGCGGGGAAGAGGGAGTGGGTGGGTTGATGAACAGGGGGAGGGGGATAGGATGGGGTGTTTTTGAAGGGGAAACCAGGAGGGGAGATACCATTTGGAGAGTAAATAGAGAAAATATCTAATGAAAAAAGAAAGGAAAGAAAGAAAGGAAGAAAGAAAAAGGAAAGGAGGGAGAGAGAGAGAGAGAGAGAGAGAGAGAGAGAGAGAGAGAGAGAGAGAGAGAGAAATTCCTAAGTAAGATTGGCCTATAGGAAAGCCTGTGGGGTATTCTGTTAATGATTGATGTGGGATGGCCCATTCCACAGTAGATGGTAGTATCCCTAGGCAAGTGGTCCTGGGTTGTGTAAGAACACCAGCTAACACAGCTGTTTCAGCTTCTACCTCCATGTTCCTGCCTTGAGTTCCTGCCCTGACTTCACTCAGTGATGAACCATTTGGCACCTAGAAGTTTAAGATGAAATAATAAGTCCTTTCTTTTCCAAAGATGTTTTAGTCCTGGTGTTTTATTATAACAATAGAAAAATAACTAAGGTACTAGACAACAACAGAGGGGTAGATAAAGAAAACCTGGTTGTGGTATAAATGCACAACAGAATTTTTCAGCCACAAAATGGGAAGTTATGCTGTTAGCAGGAAAATGGAAGCAACTGGCCATGACATCAACTACACAAATTAAGCCAGTCTCAGAAAGGCAAATGTATGTCAGCTCTCATATGTTGCTCCTAGGCTATATTAAATATATACATAAAATCATGTATGTATTTATGAAGGAAAATGATGTAAAACTGTCTGGGGAATAAATAGAAGAGCAATGGAAGGAAAAAGTGATGGGAGAAGGAAAGGAAGGGAATTGTGGGGAGATGGGTTGACCCTACAGTATACCCTATGGTATATATTTTGTGTGGAAATTTTAAAATAATAAAATACAAATGATATTAGTTACTGTCCCCTTCTCAGCTTAAGTAAATTCCTATTTCAATAAAAGTATTAAAAGCTGATTAGCAAAACCGAAGTACTAATTCTTTCTAGTTGGTAATGGGCTGTTTTCAGAAAGAGGTGATACTCATTACCTATTATGTAATGCTAAGCCAGTCTCTGAGGAGACAAAAGTGAGATAGACCTGCGTGCTTAGTGTTTTGATAAACCCTGTGTTTCTTGGGATAGGCAGATTAAACAAGTTATCAGATGCAAAAAAAAAAAGTGTACTCAAATTACAATGAAATTAAATGCAAATCTGATCAAATAAAATCATCTCATTCACAAGGGTTCTCTAAATTGACTGCAATGTCAGAATCACCCAAGGAGCCAGTAGAAAGCTCCTTGCCTTCCCAGGGAAGAGGAGTATGTGATAGGGGAATCAGGTGCCAGTTTTTTAAAACTCCTCAAAGTGACTCTAAACTGTATCCAAGATAGAAAATCAATGTGTGTGTGTGCGCGCAGATGCATGCACATACACATAAACACACACACACACACACACACACACACACACACACACACAGAGTCAGTCAGAATTGCAAATACCTAAGGGAAATTTGGTTCCTTCTATGGATAAATTTGTTATTAATACTGGTTGGGTGTGCATAAGCAAACTAATCACTCTACACTTTGATTTCTCGACTTGGAAATGATTATCTTAATATTGCCAGCTCTTTCTAACATTTGTATTAAAATCAAATTGTACATGCCAAACATTTGCCACAGTAGCCTAGGCCTAAAGCTTGCTCCCAGAGTCTGCTTGCAGTACTGACATTTCTGCGGAAGAGTCTGCTCTTAGGACTCTCTGCTGCCCCCACCGTCTGCTTGCGGTACTGCTGTTTCTGTGGCTCACTGTCTACTCTCAGGACTCTCTGCTGCCCCCACCGTCTGCTTGCGGTACTGCTGTTTCTGTGGCCCACTGTCTACTCTCAGGACTCTCTGCTGCCCCCACCGTCTGCTTGCGGTACTGCTGTTTCTGTGGCTCACGGTCTACTCTCAGGACTCTCTGCTGCCCCCACCGTCTGCTTGCGGTACTGCTGTTTCTGTGGCTCACTGTCTACTCTCAGGACTCTCTGCTGCCCCCACCGTCTGCTTGCGGTACTGCTGTTTCTGTGGCTCACGGTCTACTCTCAGGACTCTCTGCGGCCCCCACCGTCTGC
Organism: Tokudaia tokunoshimensis; assembly: GCA_036184795.1. Taxonomy (NCBI): domain Eukaryota; kingdom Metazoa; phylum Chordata; class Mammalia; order Rodentia; family Muridae; genus Tokudaia; species Tokudaia tokunoshimensis. The sequence goes on from BTHU01000017.1 coordinate 38,999,239, forward strand.
TTGCGGTACTGCTGTTTCTGTGGCTCACTGTCTACTCTCAGGACTCTCTGCTGCCCCCACCGTCTGCTTGCGGTACTGCTGTTTCTGTGGCCCACTGTCTACTCTCAGGACTCTCTGCTGCTGCCTCCTTACAGCTTTCGTTTTTTATTGTTACTGTGTCTGGTTCAGCTGCAGAAAACAGCAATGGCCTTCAAGCCTTAAGCTCTCTTCCATGTAAACGTGGCACCAGCACTTCACCAAGCTTTTCCTAGGATCCTAAATAGCCTGCAAAGATTGACCTCAGCGTGTTTTCCTTGTTGCCTGTGGCTCCTTTTCACCATTTTTATGTTCCATGATGATTTCCTTTTCTACCCTACCCTGAAAGAAAAAGAACTGCCAGGTTCTGCATAAGAGAGAGAAGGGTATGTGATTCCCCTGGGGCCATGAGACTGTGGGGATTATCTTCTTCCTTGCTTGCACCTCATCAGAATCCGCATCTAACTTTCCATTCCATTCTAGAATTTCTCTCCTGATGTCCTACTGCACTGCCATTCAGTTTATCTCATGTTTTAGAAACTGAGCAGACTGTGAGTTTTCTTTTCTTGCTTCTGACTGGGTCCTTGGAGAGTGGTAGAGGGACTGGGGAAGTGACAGTTTTTTCATTCCCAAACATACAACCACATTTATATAAAATGACGGCATGCCCAATTTCCATACTACATCTGGCACACTCATCTACACGATAAGAACGGTGACAAGAATTATTAGCAAGTTTTTATTTAAAAACATATTTCTCACCATGGTAGAGGTATATCTCGCCAAAAGGTACATCGTTGTAACAGAACTATGACTCCTCTCTCAAATGACAGCATGACTCTTTTTAGCAGTGTCAGATGCAGGAAAATTGCACATCTATTTTTCTTTATAAGAATATACATAACCAGTCATGGCCAGAAAAAAAGATACCCAAGCACCTGCCATGGGCATCACTACATTGGGTGAATGTGTAGAAAGATGGGAAGGATAGAGTGTGAGGTGGATGGAGGGAAAAGTAAAGCTAAGGGACAAAGGTGGAACTGTAGACTCATTGGTGGAGAGGAACAGGCAGATATAAGGATGCCACAGTGACATACTGGCCCGGGCTGCTGCCAAAGGCCATGTCCAGGTCCATGTATGGTCTTGCTACTCGGTGGGGTCTGTGTTGATGTCTGTGGCCAGAGTTACCATCAGTGACCATGTGGATATCTGAGAGCCATGCTGCTGTTGGGTGGCATGCTCATCTGAGTGACCTGTACTGCCACCTGAAGCCATGGGGACTTCCGAGCCAATGCTGTTGCAAGAGGTGGGAGGTAGGGGTGGAGGGGTGAGAGGTTACCTCTGGGTACATGGTTATATGTAAGCCAGTGTCTGTGTTGATGTCCCAGACCTGTATGGACACCAAAGGCCATGTCCCTGGTCTGGACTGCCACCTGAGGCACTGTGCTGAGCTGGCCTTGTCCCTTACCAGCCACCATACTCCAGAGAGCTGGCCCCATCTCTTGTCAGGGCAGGACGGTGGAACTGACCCTGATGGCATAGAAGCATAGGATCCATCACTGAGGGTGTCAGTGAGGGACAGCTGAAACCCTTGTCTGCTGTGGGGTAGCTTGGGCAAGAGAGAGATGCCCTGCCCACAGCACCCCTCGCCATCTGCAAAGGTCATGAGAATAGGAGAGCTGGCCATGGTCCTCGCTGGCTGAAGCACACTAGAGAAATCAGCCCCTGAACCTCACCAGGGCAGCAAGGTAGAGGTGACCCTGGTAGCAAAGGCATGGGTGAACTGGCCCGCTTCTTTTCCTTTGTGGTACGGGGTGAGCTAGCCAGGGCAGTGTTTGAGAGCTTAGACTATTGGTGTGGGTGCAGGAGAACTGGAAGCCTGACCAACTCAGCTACCTCTCAGATCCAGGTCTAGGGCTTTGAATTGGCCCACCCCAGAATTTACCCCATCTCTGATGGGCTGATGTGCATGAACGGCCAGTCCTGCAGACCCAAAGCTGCAGGATCTCCATGGCACAGGGCAACATCAGAATATTCAAGAGGAATCCCTATGAGGATTCAGTATTGATAGTATAGCAGAAGCCAGAGGCTTCAAAACAGAACTGTGCTCCCATGCAATGAATATTTGCAAGAAAAGATGTGTGGACAAAGAGTATCCTATGGCACACACTGTGAGACACTACAGCTGCCCTGACAAGATAAGGGGTTTTGTTGTTTGATTTTGCTGGTTGTTTTTTTTTTCTGTCTTCTTTTCTTTTGGGAGAGGTTGCAAGGCTGGAGGGAAGAGATGAAGGGATGGGGAGATGAGGATGATTGGAGTGACTGATATGAAATTCACAAAAAAATCAATAAAAAGTTTTTAAAAAAAATAAGAATATATATAACCACTGGGAGTATAGCTCAGTTGTAGAGTGCATGACAAACATGCATAAGATTCTAGGTTAATTCCCTACTAATGGCAACATTTTATATTCTTTCTCTCTCTCTCTCTCTCTCTCTCTCTCTTGCACACACACACACACACACACACAGAGAGAGAGAGAGAGAGAGAGAGAGAGAGAGAGAGAGAGAGAGAGAGATTTCTGGAGTGTAGGCTTGTGCAGGTTAGTTTTTTACCAACCTGACACAAGCCAGGGTCATGAGGGAAGAAATTATTCTATTAGGTTGGCCTGTAGGCAAGTCAATGGGGGGCATTTTCTTTATTAACAATTGACTTGAGGGGAGGGAGGCAGCTCACTATGAGAAGTGCCACCCCTACACAAATGGTCTTGAATTATTTAAAAGCAAACTGAGCAATCCATGGGGAGCAGGTCAGTAAGCAACTGTCCTCCATGGCTTCCGCTGCAGTTCCTGCCTCCAGGTTCCTGCCTTGTCTTTCCTCCATGATGGACTGTAATCTAGACATTTAAAGTAAAGAAACCCTTTCCTCCCCAAGTTGCTTTCAGTCATGGTATCTTTATCAGAGCAACTGAAACTAAGACAAGGCTCTTGTGTGTTAACATTGATTGGCTTTAGAAAGCCAATCTAAAGCCTCTAGAATAAGTGTTCTGAGCTGTCACCAGCATTACCCAAGAGAATTTCAACCATGGCCACCTATAAATAATTGTAATAGTCATTTTCATTTCAAATCATTCCTTCTGGGTTCATTTTCAGGGCCTGAGAGTCACTGTAATCAGCAAACTACCGATTACAAATGGCCAAAATGTCAACTGAACATACAATAGGAGAAAGCACAAAGTCCTGAGCAGAGACAGAAGCCTACCTCAGATGCCTCAAAGGTAATTACGAAACGTTTACTACTAAGCCATGAGAGGCTCAAACATGCCATCTTGCATGTAAGCTTTGTTCAAAAAGATGAAGAGGAAACACGTGGTAGAATCATATGGTTGAAGGCTGATTCACATATCCACAACATAGCACTGACCACTTGCAGACATGTGGTGTGCAGTCATTGCCTTCAGAAAGTTCAGAGCTAAGAAACTAGATCACTCTCTTCCTCTTCCTCTTCCTCTCACTGTAGCCCAGGACTTACCATCATCTGGGAGTAAGAATGCACTCAATGCTATCTGGCACTCCACCCTCTCTGTCACTAAGGCAACCTAGCTGGGAACTATCCAAGGACCCAGTAGGTCTATAGCCTTTATACTTCTATTGATAAATACAAGATGGGCAGAAGGAAGACAGAAAAACAAAGAGAAACACACTGGAAGAACATGCACATCAGGATTTGGAATTAAAATGTAGTTCTTAGATTGGCATTTGATTGTTCACCCCAAATCAAAACTGAGAAATAGAATCCTGTGCTTTACCGTTTTTAATTTATCTTAAATGATTACAGAACACAGCATACATTTTGAAATCCACCGTAGCAAGCATGAGATGTAGAGGGACAGTCACCAATGAGGTGACTGTGACAGTGAAGGAAAACAGAATCTATTTGAGGCATGTATTCCAGAACAGTCTTTAACCTCATTGATTTCTCTTGTTTGGAGGATGTACTCTGGCAAAGAACAGTCGCCTCCGGGCACACATTACACATTCAAATAGAAATAGACAGTATCTGACAAAATAATTTACAATCTTCGAAGTGAAGATAAACACCATACACTCACACACTGTTAGAATGCATAAGCATATCACTTAAGTGTTCAGAGAAGATTTGATATTCTGGATGCTGAAGCATCATCAAGTTAGGCATCAGCGGGCATACATAAGGGAGCTCAGCTATTCAAGAAACTTTTCTGGTAACTTTGTATAAAACCCATTGTTTATTAATTATCAGCAAGGAATGCACCATATGCTAGAGATTTCAGCAAATATTCTGATTCATCTTCACCCCAGGCGCAGAGAACAGCAAAGGACAAATAACAATCCTTGGGAAGTGCTGTGGGCTGCACTGTGTTGCTTAAAGATGAAATGCCCTTTCTTACAATGAAACGCCTGAAGGAAACGCTGTGTGTATCTCAGGGCCCAATCTGTGCTACTTTGGATTCCCTTGGGCATAGGCTTCTTTGCTCTCAGGTTCAGGGAGATTGTGAGGTACAGAATTATGATGGAGTCTCTGGAAACTGAGGATGAGCCTTTGTTAAAATACTTCAAGTTGAATAGGTGAAGTAGAAGAAAAATAATTCTAGGATATTACTAGGCATAGAGATGCCAGAGAATGCACCTCGGTGCACATGTAGACAGGGAAACAGGGGCTGTCCACACAGGACACCCAAGGCTACATCTTGGGGGGCAGCAAGCAGAGACCCTGCACTCCAGCCAAGCTCCATGATTACTGGGCTTCCAGCAAAGATTAAGGGAAGTCAGTGTACCCGGCCTAGGTTACTTTAAGAGAATTCATATCATCTGAAGAAACGGCGCTTTCCTACTCATCTATGGGGAATAAGAAAGAAAGTAGAGAAATGTACACACATGTATGTGGCAGACACCATGGCAATAGCTAAGAACTTTTTAATATATGTAACTATGATTCAATTCATCAGCAGGAAAAAAAACTGGTTTGTTTTTACGTTGATTTGCATAATCTCACAGGAATCTGATATGCACAGAAGTGAGGGGACTTTCAGAGATTCAGCAACTTGATAAATAGAAGAATGTGAATCTGAAATGAAGTTTGGTTCTGACTCCATGGTTTGTGGTCTTATAACCAAAAATCCTCTTTTCCTAGGTGGAGGGACACAGAGTCAGGGAACCCTTTCAGAGCACTTTGAAATGAAAATGCTATTATTTGAGGTCAAGTTACAAACTATCTGGCTTGAGATTCCAGTATGAACAAACATCAGTAGAAGCCAAAGACTTACAAAAACAAATTACTGCACTGAGGCCAGAGGTCCTTTGAAAGCTGGAAGAACTTTCTATTGGGGGTTTCATCTAATCTCAAGATGGAAACTGCTGGAAGCCAGAAGCAGAGCACAGAAGAGCCAAGGGAAGAAGTGGAATGCCAGATGCCTAGTCAACCAAGCACATCTTCTGTGAAGACTCAAACAATGGGGAAAAAAACAAAAACAAACAATAAAAAAAAAAAGCCAGAGAAAGATAACAGTTGTAAACCAAGGGAGAAATCATGAAATTCTGAGACTCTAGGACATACTCGGAGGAAGGTATCAGTTCCAACTTTTCCAGAACAACCGCCCCTAGGAAACCTGATTCACTGAGATGTTTTGCCAGCATGGTGCCAGCACATGTGGCTGAGCAGCAAAGGCCACAAATTAGATACTTATAAATGACTCCTTGCAGGGACTTTCCCAGAGCAAATGCCTGATTTGAAGAATGTTCCTGACTCACCAAAAGAGACCAGGATGAAGACATCTTGCAGAAAAAAAAAAATGAAGACCAAGAGGGGGCGACAGTTCCCCCTTGAAATGGTTCCTCTGTACCAGAGGAGCAGACCCTGCCCTGACTGACCCTCCTGTGTTCTATGAGGAAGTCAACACTACTGTTGTGACTACAACTGCCTCTGAAACAGTGTTGGCCCAGAATTGCAGCCAATGTTAAGAGGATCTATTCAATGCAACACCAGTAGACCAATGGGAAAATGTGGTGTGTGGTTCATGGGAAGAACATTCCTGTGATCTGAAGTAGTTGGGTTTGGCTTCAGTTCCATGCTACACAAGCCTGGGTACCTGAGAAGAAAGGAAAAGTAATTGCCTTTTTCCTGCTTCCTGCTTCCAGCCTGCACATTTCCCCCTCCATGCCCAGAGGACAACATACTGTGCCCTAAGTGTATTCACAGGAACAAGGTCTTTAACTAAGAGGCTCCAAGGATAAAGGGTAGATCTCTTGTTTGGCATCTCTTTACAACAACAGAGAACAAACCCAAGCACTAAGGGTAGATCTCTTAGGTAGCATCGCCCATTCTTGTGGAGGGGTCTGCAGAACTGCAGCTGACCCTGAGACTGAGGGAAATCTACATCTATGCCTTTGATGGTGCCCATCTCACCCAGAATTATAGGACATTGTAAGTTAGCTACTCTCCTGTGAAGATTAAGAAAAAAATGTGCTCTGTGTTTTGCTGCAAGCAGGTCCAGGAGCAGGAATATGACATCTCCAAAGATAACAATTGCTTGTCCTGTCACCAGCACAACACAGGTCACAGCCAGTTCAGCAGTCAACTGTAGACTTAGCTTGTGCCTATAGTTTCTACATGTCCTCTTCCCTGGTTGTGTTACATTGTTAGTGTTTGGTGCTTGGGTTTGTTCTCTGTTGATGTAAAATATTACATCAAATCTTGGAGGGGAAAAAGAAAGAAAGAAAGAAAGAAAGAAAGAAAGAAAGAAAGAAAGAAAGAAAGAAAGAAAGAAAGAAAGAAAGAAAGAAAGAAAGGAAGGAAGGAAGGAAGGAAGGAAGGAAGGAAGGAAGGAGAGAAAGGAAAGAAAGAAAAGAAAGAAAGAAAGAAAGAAAGAAAGAAAGAAAGAAAGAAAGAAAGAAAGAAAGAAAGAAAGAAAGAAAGAAAGAATCAGGTCACTCATAACTGCCTCAAGTCATGCATTAATTTCTGATGCATTTTAAGACTCAGTACAGTAATTGTAAATGGTTTAATATCAGATGTGCAAGAGTAATAAATGTATTAGGCCAAATTTAAGGAACCACATGTACTTGCCATGAGAACATTCTTAGAGTCAAGGAAGCAGCTTTAGAGGAATCTCTAGAAAGGACCTGGAGATTAGACACCTCTCTTGTGGAGCAGCTCTGAACTGAGGGAGTTATTTCTTCCATTACTTGGCCTTCCCTATCTCTTCCATTCTGCATCCCTGCTTGCTTCTGGAGGCACAGGCACAAGCCGAGGGTTCCATGGTCCAACTCTCCTTTGAGAGCCCTACAACACTCTGAGTCCCCATGTTTCGTGAAGGAAGCAGCTTTCTTACAAAATGACTGCTTAGATGTACCGATCACTCTCGACATCCTCTGTTCATTTTTTTCACATCTCCTTCAGCCTGCACACATGAGTGTACCTCCAAGTGATTATCAGAAGACAGATCACAACAACCACTTGATCCACATTCAAGTGGTACCTTTAGAATATAAAAAAATCTCCAGCTTCACTGGGTTTTAAGGCCTTTATTCTAAACTCCCAACACCACTTATCTCCTACCTTTTTTGAAATTAGAACCAAACTCACTACACACACACTGACAAGAAGCACAAGACAAGATGTGCTGGGACAAAAAGAGAGGACAGAAAAGCAGGTTTAAAGATCTGAGAGTGTCTCCTTTGCTGGCAGAGCCCAAAGATGTGTGTGTGTGTGTGTGTGTGTGTGTGTGTGTGTGTGTATGTTTCTGTGTGTGAGAGAGAGACAGAGAGACAGGGAGAGACAGAGAGACAAAGAGAGACTGATATTTGCAGCACATTTGAGATGCAGGTGCTGTCAATGTGAACAAATGCATCCTACGTGCACATAAATAAAGAAGGAGCTATTTAAGGTGAAGGGAATTTGTTGTATAACCTGCCTATGTCAAGGCTTAGATATATTTAGTAAATCAGTCTTAACCACTCAGTAAACATTTATAAAACTAGAAAACATTTCCCTTCATGCCACAAGAATGTCTATTCCTGAATGTCTAGCTTATTCTCTCCCCCTTGACCTATGTGGTTTTTCTCCTTCCCTCTAGCAAGCAACTCAACCAAATAAGGTTTGAACTTGCACGTGGACTTTCATTATCCCCCTCAGTCCTTTCTCCAATTTTCATAAATAATCAAGTTGACAATACTGATGATCCATGTTAAAAATAAATTAGCATTCTTACCTACACAGCTGGCCTAGATTGTTACTCATCCTCGGTTTCTCTGAGTTGAGAAACTGCTCTATATGTAGATGTAAAAATCTCCATATATTACTCTGACATTCTTAAATGGTCACAAACTTGGCCTATGAAAGCACATCCAGCAATAAGGCCATCTTCAGCTAAAAGGTTAATTATTTTAGCAGCTGCAGTCTGCCCTCCTGGGCATATCTCAGAGCTGAGGACCTATTACATGAGGGACAATCTCATTGGGCATGCAGACTTGATAACCTCGTTAGGAACTTAGTGTGAAGAGCCACTATTCAAATGGGGTCAAACAGAGCAAGAAGGTAAGGGGAGGAGGGGCAGGCAAGTGTGAAGCTGCTGTAGGGTACAATCTGTGTGGCTGGAATCATTTGGGGATGTTGAATATTGAGAGAGCTGTTGCTTGGCACTGGGCAGGGGTTAATGAAAGCACCCAGTGTGGAGTCTTTAGTCTAAAGATGCGGAGCACCTACCCTGGTGAACTAAGGGGATGCTGGCGAAGAGCTATGCAGGGTCATCCAGGCTGCTGACCAAAGCTGTCAGAGAGGCTGAGCTTGAGGCAGCTGAAAAAGAACTTAATTATCCAGCTTTTGTCATTAGAACGGAGCCAAGCAGCAGGAGGATTGCTGGACCACCAATTAGGTTAGTGAGGAAGTTATTCAGTTAAAGATCAGAAGTAGAGGTGAGGCACAGCCTGGAGGAGGCAAACATCAAAGGGCCTTTTTGGCCAAAAGAGGGTTCCCCTTCCCACTGTGAACCAGGCCATTCCCATGACCCAACATTTCCTAAGTCTAATTTTTGGCGCCACCAAGGTCCTGGTTTTTCTCAGAGAAGAATGGTGTTAACTCGTGATACTCACTGGACAGCTACATTTTAAGATCTTTTACCAAACATTGAATTTCACTACTGTTATGACAGTATTTTTTAAGAAACTCAGACTGTAATCGAATCCTGTTTTCTGACGGTTGACCTCATCAAAGTTCACAGAAAAAAAAAATGCCGGAAGAAGGACCACTTGAGACATTTCAGGCAAGATATTTCCTTTAATGGCCTACATCAGTCATGTTATCAGAGGAACCCTTTTCCATGCCCTGAAAATATCCTGAGTCCCTGAGAGTAAGCACTGAATAATTAAGCATTTTACAACTGCGAGGATCCATCTGTCAGTCACTGTGGAAAAGGCATTTTGCAGAACCTTCTAAAGTTATGGCTGTTCAACTCTTAAGAGGATTTTATCTTTAACTGTAGCATTAACTACAGACACTTCTTAGTTCAGTGCATGAACTGGAATATGTAGATCATAGGTAACACACAAAAACCATACCTGAAGAATATACATTCCTTACCTGAGATACACAAAAATTCCTAGCTCAGAAAAATGTTGGAATCTAGTGTCTTCCTGCAGTGTAAACCTCTGTTTAAAAGACAAATTTATATCTATTTTAGACAAGTTAGTCTAAAAGAAAAGTATTACATTTATTTATGTTTGTGTGCCTAAGTGTGTATGGAGGTTTGCACATACCATGGTATGTGTGTGTTAGTCAGAGGACAACTTACAGAAGTCAGTTCTCTCCTTCTACCATAGGAATCCCAAGGATGGAACTCAACTCATCAGCTTAGCCACACGTGTCTTTACATGAGCCAGTTCTCTGGCCCTTTATAAAAAAAATTAAACTATTTTAGCTATAAACATTAATTTCCCCATTAATAATCTATCTGACATTAAACATTTTCTTTGAATTAGAAAATGTACACTGTAAACTTTGGGGTTTTAATTAGTAGATATTTCTTTTACAATATGTTTAATCACAATAAAAATGTGATTAAAATTAATTTATCAGCAGCAAAATTAATGTTTTACTTTTAATTTTTCATAGTTTCCAGTTAACACTTAATAAAATAGATGCGAGATTCTGAAATTTAGGCGTAGCAATACATTCTGTTTTGAGATAAGCTCTTTATAAAGTGTGTGTGTATATGTGTGTATATATGTCTGTATGTGTAATGTTTCTATGTGTGTGTGTGAGATGTTCTGTGTGGGTATATGTCTGTGTTATGTGATATGTCTATGTATATGTGTGATATGTCTGTGTGTATAAGTCTGTGTATGTGTGAGATGTGTCTGTGTGTATGTGTGTGTGTGTTTTTTTATGATATGTCTCTGTGTGTAATGTGTCTTTCTGTGGGTGTGAGAGATCTGTGTGTGTATATTATATGTCTGTGTAAATTATATGTCTCTATGTGTGATATGTCTGTATATGTGTGTGATTTGTCTGTATATGTGTTCCTTTATTACAATTGTTTTTACCAAAGATAAAAATATATTTTTCTTTCAAGGTGGTTTCAGTAGAAAAAGCTAAACCCAATTAGTTTGGGTAGAGCTCACAGTGGGCTGGTGTTTGCATGAGAAGGAATACTAGTCATTTCACACCTCACTAAAAATCATCATTTAGATATTTTTAGGACCTGGTTGTAGAGGGTGGCTCCATCCTCTTCATCACCATCCCAAAAGTTTTATGTGCACACAGATAATGAACAGGGACGTATCAGCAGGACCCAGAACAATAGCTCAGTATAATATATGCCACTTGGTGGATTAATAATTTATAAGATATTTTTCCATCTTTCTGTAGAATACAAATGAACATATTTTAGTGTTCCTTTAAAATGATTTCTCACTTGAGGCTGAAGAAATGTTTAACACCTTAAATTCTAAGATCTTTGTTTCTCTGATTATTTTATCTGGAAATTAAGCTAAATCATTGGAATAGTTGATAAAAGAGCCACAGTTCCTATATCATCCATGTGTAACTCTTCGCCCTTTACAAAATGTTCCAATAGGTTACCCTCCATGTATACACATACACACCAAGACAACACAGCAGTCATCCCCAATCCTATCTATAAGAGAGACATGAAGGCCTGAAAGCAAAACTATGGAGTTTTTCTCCCTAAATATGCATACTTATAATAATGCTAAATTTATAAATTAGGCACAATGAGAGATTAACAGCAATAAGTAAAACAATAACTATATAAGTAGTAAAATTCCCAGTATCACTACTATTGCATTTTAGGTCTAGTTCTGAGTAAAAATGGGCTCTGAATAAGAAGGCTATGGTACCACTCCATTGATCTTATGACTACGACCATAAGTCGTAAATATGCACCTATAAGGTGCATAAGGTAGATCTACCAGATAAAGAGGTACTTTGTGTTCTGGGTTGGGATGGAAAAGGACAATGCAAAACGTTGTTCTTATGCTTCCCAGCATGTCACATATTTGAAAATCTATGAATTATTTATTTTTGGAAATTTCCAGAATTAAGTTATTTCCCCTCTTATATTTTTAGACTGCAGGTGGCCATCAGTTGTGTGCAAAGTGAACTAGTAAGTCTGTTCTATAATCCTGTGAGTAAAGCTCTGTTTCATTGGGTTTGTGTGTGCACGTGGGCTGTGCACAGCAGCAATTTCATGTTTCCAAACACCATGTTTGTGTCTGTGAGCAGTCAGTGTGGCAGTACCTAATGGAGCTGTGGTGTGATGTAAAGCGTTCCCACAGGAGCAGGACAAAAGCCTACAGCCCTTCTGCTGCTGCAATTTGACTCACAGAGAAACATTTTGTTGTGGGCATCAAGGTAGTTTTGCTTAAATACATTAATAGATTTGTTTTCATTCCTTAAGGCGAGGGTTGAAGCTAATCTACAAATACATGTTACTGACTGAAAGATTTATATTAATCTGGCTTGGTATCTGACAGTACTGGTTAGAGATGCTCATTCTAATGAGGAAATACCCCCTCAGAACCTGCCAGTTCTCATCTTGTCTAATAGCACTGTAATGACCACTAGAGAATGCCACAACATAGTAGTAACTGTTGTAATTAGGGACCATTCAGAATGCAGTAGATTTAGACATAGCAAAATGGTTGTATGCTTAGGCCTTTGTTAATAATAAACTAATATGTTTAATGAAATAAAATTTAAATGCTACTCATACAACGTTAAAAAAACTATAAAGGCACTCATTAAATTATATAAAAATGAAAGCCAACAAAGGTATTTAAGATGAAATCAAAATTGAATTCCTATAAGCATGTAGCAAGATGGAACTGCCTGAGCCTCAGAGATCTAAGAAGAAGGTAAAGATTGCAACATTATGCCCAGCTGAGGAGATGGTTGGCTACCAATTGCACCTACCTGTGGTAGTGAATGCAACCTCAAAGCCCAGCAAAGGCAACTATCCTAAATCCGTCTCAATCTTGCCTTACGACTGGTCTCAATGCACAGACTCCTCACGCTCACACAGTACCCAAACGCATTTGCTAGTTGAGCTTTCTGGATTATATGAAATTTTCTAGGCTTCAGATCTAAAGAAACAAACAAAACAAAAAAGTCACACAACAAAGGCATTCCTACCCAGTGACTTCCTAAAGCACAGACAAATTCTGGGGCAAAAGAAAAAAAAAACCATCTGAAGTAAACAATAGGACTTTAAAACTACCTATTATACCTCCCCCCTCCCCCAAAGTCAGTTTTTAAAGCAAGAATTTTGGAGAAAGTGATAGAATCTCATTTGGAGCTTACTGTGATGTGGTATTTTAATTTGAAAAGGGGAATGACTTGAGAATCAGCTGAAAAACTATTAGAATTAATCTTTATAAAAGCTCAGTAAAAATGTCTAGTTACAAGGTCCCTTTTAAAACTCACTTTTCCCAAACCAACAAAAACTAGTTAAAGAATGAACTGGAATAATAACTCACCTTTACAACAGCAATAAAAATACAACTCCTAACAATAATCTAAACAGGGATGTGTGTAATTTATAAAAATAAAGACACAAAGTTTGCTAAAGAATATGATATATGTGGGAACCAAGGGAAGTGTGGTGATTAATAGTGTTGGCAGGACCTCTAGTCACCTAGGAGACAAGCCTCTGTTATCTGGATTAGGCTAATTGAAATGGGAAGACCCTCTCTAACTATGGGTAGAACCTTTCCATTGGTTGGGATTATGGACTGAATGAAAGGGACTATGTGATCTGATTATGAGCATCCATTGCCCTCTGCTTCCTCATTGCAAATGTGATATCAGCTCCCTCAAGTCCCTTGTACCATGCCTTTCCTGCCATGGCCTAAACTACTAACCAAAATAAAGCTTCCTTCCATAAATTTCTTTGCTTGACATATTTCTCTCTCCACACAGGAAAAGTAATTCAATATGGGTAGGGTAGAGATAGAGACTTAGTCTCATTAAGAGGTAAATTCTTTCTAAATCAATTTTCACTTTACACATTTCACGTGATTTAATCAAAGTCTCAGAGAGATCTAACCTTTCCAAAAAAAAAAAAAAAACTTTCCAAAAAAAGTTTAAATTATCTGGAAGAAACAGCAGACAAGAAATATAAACAAACAAACAAAAGATTAAGAGAATAGTTGTGGGTCAGGAGACTCTGAAGGACCTCCAAAACAAGATAGGCCATTGCTGTTGCCCTTGATTACTTTCTAAAACTTGAAGGTGAGACTCTACTGCTGAACAGACCATGTACCTTAGTGAACTGGCTGGTTTTGTGTCAACTTGGCACAAGCTGGAGTTATCACACAGAGAGGAGTTTCAGGTGGGGAAATGCCTCCATGAGATCCAGCTATGGGACATTTTCTCAGTTGGCAATCAAGGGTGGCAGGGCCCCTTGTGGGTGGTGCCATCCCTGGGCTGGTAGTCTTGGGAACACAAGCTGAGCAAACCAGGGGAAGCAAGCCAGTAAGAAACATCCCTCCGTGGCCTCAGCACCAGCTCCTGCTTCCTGACCTGCTTGAGTTCCAGTCCTGACTTCCTTTGGTGACCAACAACAATGTGGAAAGTCTAAACTGAATAAAACCCTTTCTTCCCCAACTTGCTTCTTGGTCATGATGCTTGTGCAAGAATAGAAACCCTGACTAAGACACTTAGACACAGGACTTGGAGGAATCCAGCTAAAACTGACCCAAAAGCCTCCTTTCCTGGGGACTAGATTGGATTGTATCAGAAGATGTTATGCAAGCCAACATGTAAAAAACAAAAAAAGCTATGAGTCCTACTCAGCTATAAAGCTTATAATTCACAAGAATAACCCTATGCAAGATATCTCTTAGGGTGCTGTAGAGGCACTTAAACTTTAGGGGTTACCAACAGTCTTGTAATTGGACCTAAGGCTTATTTAATAGGAAGGAATGCATACTTAATACTATAAACCTAACCAATTACCTGTGGCTGGGAAGGTCATGGGACCTAAAGGAGAACCTATTCCTGCCATTGCTAGCATAATTTCTACTGCATTCAAGTACCTAACCTTATATTTGCAGATAAATGTAGTTCTCATCCCTCATCAAAGAAGCTTCACACAAAAGCATACCACAGACCTCACAGAAAACCACAACTGGTCAAAATGTAGAGAATAACCAATTGTGGACTACCCAACTACAATAGGTAGCTACAACACAACCTAAAATAGGTGTAGCTACAACATACCTAAAACTCTGGGAAAATCTAGAAGAGAATGAAGACTGTAGGAACTAGAAGACCAGGACTCTAACTGTGAAACAGTGTCTTCAATACATGACAGAGAGTCATAACCATGAAATCTCAACAATTTAGATAACTAAACACAACCAGCACAATGGCATGCCAACAGAGATGGAGAAAACTCACGAGGCCCAACCCCTAGATGCAGAGGTACAGGAAACTAACAGTCCCTGAAAACTCCAGATTCAGACCATTCCAGGGAGGAGCCCCAGGTTATCAAATCCCAAGTCTTCAAATCTAAATATAACTACATATAAGTAACACTAAATGGGCTCAGCTGGCTACATTTATGTATATGTGTATATAAGAGTAATGATTAAAGAAGATAAGGTCATGAATTTGAAAGGGAGCTGGGGACAGAAGAGGAATTAGAAAGAGAGAGGGGGGTTACTAGTAAGGTCAATACAAAATATAAAATACAAAAAGTTTTAAAAATTAATGAAAGAAACCATGTTTGAAAACATTTTGAAACTATGACCATTAAACCCAGAGACAGCATTGAGACTCAATGGCAAGAAACATACCCTAACATATATGGCAGAGCTCTCCTTCAGACACTCAGTATCAGACAAACTAGTCATTTCAAATGTTCTGATACTAACTTTAAGGTTATTATATTATAAACATACATATAATATTATAACATATATTTTACTATACCTAAAATATTGTCATTTCAGTGTGTCGAATTGACAATCATTAATGGAATAACTTACACTTTTTGTTTGTTAGTGTGCTATGTGTTTGAAATTCAGTATATAGTCTACCTCTGCATCACATCTTGGGTTGGATCTAGGCATATTTCAGATCAGGCATGGAGTGGCTACTACACTGGACAATGTGAGTACTGAGAAAATTAACGTGTAAAAGAAGCACCATGAACCCAACAAATAGTATTAAATCACTTTTTCTTTGATTACAGGATAGAAAATTCCAATATGAGCTTATATCTATACGTTTGCACAAGACAAAAGAGTTAAATGCTTTAAAACATCAGAACTAGAGACTATTTAAGTGACTTTTCACCCATCTTATTACAAAAACAAAAGTTCCCCCCATGGTTAAAAGCAATATAAGAAGTCTTAGAACATTTGACCAACATATCTGATTTCATAAAATTTCAAAGCTTGTTCATGTTTGAAATCAATTGACAACTGGTAAAAACAAATATTTGTCATAAATGGTAAATAGGGTTTTTAATAATTTTGAGAAAATAGAAACCAAAGTCCTGGTCCAGGAAGAGCTCAAGAGATAAACAGACAAAGCAAGGAACAGACAATTTAGAAAAGAAAATACTCAAATATCAAGCAAACAAGCAGAGTGAAGGACAGACCCACCTCACTAGTAATCCCAGAAATGTAAATTTAAATAAGATTGTTTAGCATCCCTCCCTTTCCTTCCCTATCCTGCCCATCTTCTCTTCTTTCTGACACAATGACTGTAGGTGACTATGATTAACAAAGGCTGTGACATTGAGTCTCTGCCAGGGAGAAGAACTCTAGGCATTAATAGACTTTACTGACTTTATTGAATGCCTGAATTATCTAGAGCTCAAAGAGAAACACTCAAAAGCCAAAAGATCTGTAGCATATCTATGTGGGAGAGACCTTAGACATCTCTAAAACTGAGAAAGAATGAAACCGAAGTTGCCCCACAAAGACAAAGATATGGTTACTTTCCAGATCTTCCCAGCTAGGCGTCAAAGGTGACCTCAGCTGATCAGCTGCTAAAATGTCTAACAACAAAAGCAATACCGAGAAGGATAGCAGAGATCTTGTCCAACACATGATTTCAACAGTAAAAGTGTCAACTAAACCTTAGTTCACCAAACGTAACAACATACCAAATTCCCAAACAGCACCTACTATGTGCCTGGTCATGTTCTGTCCTAGGCCTCAGAAGAACTCTAAGTTGTAGGTATTACCCAAAGACTCATTTCAAAGCAGGCATGGAGGCTTAAATGACATTTTTAAAGGACACCTTGTTCTCAAGAACGTGAATGAAATACATATCCTGTCTATAACAGACTGCTGTGTTCATAAAGAGGCTAAAATTTTATTCACTTAATATTTAATAAAACCAAAGTGGGCTTTTTCATTTTTTAATTCTTGACAGTTTCATGCACATATATAATGAATTTTAGTCATTTTTACTTCCATTTCCCTTATTCATCACCTCTCTGTCATTTTGTGTACAACCTTTGGATTTTATTAGTTACTTGTACACATGTTGGTGGGAGTTTACTTACTGGAGCATAGGTAACTTCTCAGTGGATATACCACTGACGGAAATAATAGCCCACCCTCCACCAACCATTAATTGCCAATAGTCCCTTAAGGAGGGCCTTTCTCCCATTCATAAGAAATATGGATGGATTGGAGGGCTCCAATCTTGTGTGGGTCTTATGCAGATAATCACAGCTGCAGAGAATTTATACGTGCAATGGCTGTGTCATGTCGAAAAGATACCTTTTTGATGCATATCTCCCATTTTCTGGATCTTATTCTCTTACTACCCCCTCTTCTGAGCCATCGGTGGGTGAGATAGCCATCCTATTTAGGTCCTAGGGCTAAGCATATCGTTTTCTAGAGGCCAAACCTCTGCCACGATTGTGTTTTAGTCTATGTGCCAAAGTCACACTGATGATGTGTAATTTTTTCACAAATGTCAAGGAAGAAAGTACATTATAATGGTAAGACTTGGAGAAAGCTTTACCATGCAAGTTTTTTATGGATGTTTATAAGGTTCTTTTCAGAGGCTACAGTGGCTTATATAAATAGCTAAATGTTTGTGATGAGAAATACAAACCCCATCATTGTCACTGAAATAATCTATGTGATTTCATTCCCCACTTTGCTCCAAGGAAAGAGGAACAGAGAAAATGAGCTCATTAAAGCGAACGAAATGTAGACTGCCACATCAAATAAGGAGAAGTGAGAAGCCAGTGTTCTCATCCCAGTGGGTCAGGAGGAAAGGGTGAAGGAAAGAAAGCAGTTTCACCTTTTTAATTAATCCTGTATTTTTCAGTGGACACCACTCTTCTAACTTCTCTGGTAAATTCGAAAACCTGCTTTCTGGATAGTTCCATGTGAATTTATCACCACTGTACCAAATCTACCATGCTATGTGCTGCATGCTAAATTATTATTATTATTATTATTATTATTATTATTATTATTATTGAGACTAACATTTCCCAAGCTACAAGAAGAACCAATCAGAGAAACCTACTTGGCTTCTCACCGTCTACATAAAACCTGTCACCACGCTCTATAGATTCAGCTTCCTGCCACCACACCCTATAGATTCTGTTTCTCCATAACCTCAGAGGATATGTCACATCTGTTTTCAGCATAATACAGTTGTTAAGAACATTTGTGGAGTATAGAGCAGAACTGGTTAAAATCCTGACATAAGAATTTCGTAAATCATATGACCTTTCCCCCTTTCTTTGTCTCAGATTTTTCCATTAGTGAAATAGAAATAAATGATAATAGTTCTCATGGTTCAGGGCTAATAGGAGGATTTAATCATGCTGTTAAGGTACATGAAACAGTGCTTTATCCATCTTAGACACAGCCAACTCAGGTGATTTTTCCGGGCCCACTACCATTCAATTCTTCATCTACCATGACCATTCCTAGAGAAGAAGAAATCCAAGGAAAGGCATAATAATGTCAGTACCTCTCAGAGGCATCTCTGGTCTGATTAATCACTCATCTCCTGACCATTGGGAATACAAAGGGAAGGGTGTTTGGGCTCAGGGAATGAAGGGGATGAATAAAGTTGGATATGACATTTTAAGTGTATACAGATGTGTGGGAAACTACATATAATGTAAGATAGAGTCAGAAATTGTTTATTAGTTACTTTTCTATTACTGGAATCAAATACCATGACCAGAGAAAGGAAATTTATGGAAGAAAAGGGTTTATTATGGCTTTCAGTTCCAAAGGAGATACAATCCATCATGACAGAGAAGGCATGGCAGCAAGAATGTGCGGCTGACCTGGCAGTCAGGAAGCAAACAGAGAGGGAGAAAACAGGAAGTAGGACCACACTATAAACCTCAAGGCCCACCCTCAGTGACATACTTACTCCACCAAGGCTCCATTACATTCTCAAATAGTACCACTAACTAGAGAGCAAGAATTCAAGTCCGTGAGCCTCTAGATGACATTTCTCACCCAGACCACTACAAACAAGAGTAGAAAAGAGGTTAGACGGCCCATCTGTTCTTTCATCCAGAAAACATAAAGAGAGACCAAATACATAATTTATGTTAAATCTATAAGGTATACTATTAACCATTTTTTTATGAGAAATCTTACAAAGTAAAAGTCTTGACATGGTCCTAGCTCACTGTTTGCATATTCAAATTTTGAAAAGCAATCTATAATTCATTCTTGCTACTCACGGTAGTCATGGTCCATAAAGGTGTGATGCATACTGAATTAGAGAATAAAGAGCCACTACTACTAAAGGAAATACAAGTAGACCCTGTAAGTCTCTGGTCTCAACTTTATGATCACTGATCAATACATCACCTTGTTTTAGTTCTTTGAACCTAATGATTCACTTGCTAACATTGAGGGGGAAGTCACACCAAGGTTTGAACATGTTATCCAGAAACATATTTTCTCCCTAAGATGGCCTTCTTTCACTTAAAAATACTCAATAGTATTTCAGTACTATTTGTGGGGCCACTTAAGACAGTGAAATCTTGAACACAAAACTCAAGATGTGAAAGAATGGCACTAAATATACCACAAAAGGGACATTTACAGTATAAAAGGGAACACAAGAGAACAGGGTAGCCCTCACTCTGCTCAGCAGGAAAAATGGACAAGAACAACTTAGTTTTTCATTGTCTTGTCTACTGGGAAATGACCCTAGAGCTTTACTCCTTTTGTGTTACAAATAAATTCACTTTAGCAAGAAAGAAAATTTGTAAGTTTAAAATCCACAGTGAGGGTCATCTTAAATAGAGGTACTTGGATCTCTCCTTTAGGCTTTACCTTACCATGACCCAAGATCCTAATATATATGAGGATTCAAAAAGGGAGAGAGAATGATTTAGCTTCCATACCCACTGAGTCTTCCACTGACCAGGTAACCCCTGAAGAAGCCTAGAGGTCACAACTTGACCTTATCAGAAAATTAAAAGTTGACCTAAAAGTCAAAACTTTGAAGAGAAATGAGGGCCAAAATGTAAAATGCTGCCCCCAAACTGCAGAAATCATCATAAGAATCCATAGAATCAGAACTACCTGAACAGAAACCTTTGGAACCAGTACCTTAGTAGAAAAACCTAAACTGTCATTCACTGACATCCTTCTAAACAATCACTGGTGATCAGTTTGACATGCTAAAATTTCCAGGAGTCCTAATGTGGCCATAGTAGAGTACTTAATACAAATTTTCATAAAATACCCATATCTCATTGAAATAATTGAATCTAGACACTGGCCTTTACAAAAATGGCTGAAAATAAGTCACAGGCCAAGAGATAAAAATGAAAATTTACAAAACTAGAAGCCAGCACAAGAAAAAAATTACATATCTCAATAGTATACACAGAGATAGAGGACATGGGGCTTTGGACGGGAAGCCGCCTTATTCATGCTTGTTCTAGCTCAGTGGATGTAGATCCAAAGGTCAAGTCCTAAGCATTAAAATGTATCTAAAAATGTCTTATATACATTTTTAGCTTCTTTGTCCTCCTTTTGTGGTAGCATATAATTTCATTGGGTATTTTTTCACTATGGGTTTATCATGCTGTGGGGCTCTGAATAAGAATAACACTTATAGGCTCCTATACCTGAGGAATAGAACTGATTGAAAGGATTGGAAGGATTAGGAGGTGTAGCCTTGTTGGAGGAATGTGTCATTAGGGGATGGGCTTTGAAGTTTCAAAAGCATGCTCTCTCTCTCTCTCTCCCTCTCCCCTGCAGATCAGGATATAGAACTCTCAGCTACTAATCCAATGCCATGGGAGCGATGCTCCTGCCATGCCCACCAGGATGAGAATGGAATAACCCTCGTAAATTATAAGGTATTGTCCTTATATATGCTTATAAACGTTTTCTCTTCTGAGAGTTGCCTTGATTATATTCACAACCATAGAACAGTGAATAGGACAGCTACCAAGGCTACAGGAACGTCACAGAGTGCTTATATCACTGAGGACTCGGAGATGTGATAAAGCTACGCATGCATGTTGATTAAACCACATTGATTATCTTCTTTTTTAAGAGAGCTCTTACCACAATAGCATAGTAGATACTAAAACAAGGGATTCCTATTAAAATTTTAAACTTCTGCTTAGTGCCCAAAGAATGAGATGATAAGCCACACCTAGAGGATATATTTGCAAAAAGTACATATGAAGAAGGTCATATATATGTGTGTGTGTGTGTGTGTGTGTGTGTGTGTGTGTAAAAGAGAGTAAAAAGAGTAACAGAGAGAGTAAAAGTTAGCCTAATTTTAAAATGCCCCCCCAAAAAAATGGTTCATTAGCAGCTGGGGGAGGGAGCATCATTCATTGATGGTATGGCAACTTGTGTGTTATTCATGCTTCGGTGGATGGCCTCATACCCATGAACAATGCTAACCTGACTTAGAGGAGAAGGAAGAGGGAGGAGGAGTAGGAGAAGAGGAAGGAGAAGGAGCAGGGGGAGGAGAGAGTGGAGAAGAAGAAGGGGAAGAGGATGGAGAAAGGGGAGGAGGAGACAAAGAGAAAGAGGAGAACTAAATGAAGTTAGCATGTAAATGTGAGGTGAATTGGAAAAGACACATAGGAAGTGGATATCATTTATTCCATTGTATGCCAGTATTAAATCTTCATAGAACAAAAACAAGAAAAAAAGAATAATAAAATACAATTGGCCAAAGATCTTACCAGATGTCTCACCAAAGAAGAGGTACACAGAAAAGAAAAGAAAAATAGAAAATTTTATCAATCAAGAAAATACCCCACAGGCTAATCAGATGAGGTAATTATTAAAGTTCCCTTTTCCCAAGAGACTCTAATAGGTGTCAAGTTAACAAAAACTGACCTGCACACATTACAAATTCCACATTTGTTTCAACAAAGTGAGTAATTCTCTTATTGCTTTCTACGGTGCCTGTTCATGAAGCTAATACACTTACTGTTTGATCTGAAAGTATTATCCAAGTGGGTTCATTTTATTCCTCTGTGTCTTTGGGGTCAGAAAAAACGCATGCTGTTCTGTCCTCCAGCTTTTAAAGGTCTAGCTCCCTAAAGCAAAGTGAGTGACTTAGATGAAAGGAATGCTTGCCTAATGTGTTAGGGCTTAAAGGAATCTGGGCTGTTTCTAGAACATGTATGGGCATGTGTAGGTATGTGCAAGTACGTGTGTGTGTGTGTGTGTGTGTGTGATGTATGTGGCAACTGCATGCGAGTGTACAGGCTCTTGCATCTGTGTGTGCAAGCATGTGTAGGCCGGAACAGGATGTAGAATGTCTTCCTCTATTGATCTCTGTGTTACATTCTTCAGACAAGGTCGCTCACTGAACCAGATGCTCCTTTCTTGGCTAAGCTGGCTGTGTATCTCTTCCCCAAGACTCTAGTTAAAGGCACATACAGCTATATCTGGCTTTGTATGTGTCCTGGGCATTTGAACTCCGGTCCTCAGGCTCACAGAGCAAGCACACTTACTCATTCATTGAGTTATTTTCCCAGCCCTTCTAGGATTTTCTTCACAATGAAACACATTGGAGT
Organism: Tokudaia tokunoshimensis; assembly: GCA_036184795.1. NCBI lineage: Eukaryota > Metazoa > Chordata > Mammalia > Rodentia > Muridae > Tokudaia > Tokudaia tokunoshimensis. The sequence continues at coordinate 39,021,828 of BTHU01000017.1, forward strand.
TACTATGACATTCCTCAATAAGCATGCATGTACAGCTTAATCTTATTAATCCTGTGAAAACCTAGCAACCCAATCTCTACAGGCTATATTTTCCTCTCAGTTCCCAGCCTTCAGTGTATAATGACACTGTGAACATATCTGCCCTTCCTTCACGAGGCCAATTTCCTCCCTATTAATTAACCTCAATGCTAATTAGGTTATTTGAGATCTACTTGTAGACTTTACTGAAAATAACAACATTTCCATTATGTCAGCAATCAAAGCCAAACAAGATTGGGATGATGCCAGTGATCAAAGCTCATCAGTGAGATTTAGGGACAAGAAGGGCTTTCTGACTTCAAATGCTTTCTGCAACAGTGTTAGCTGTCACTTGATTACTTTTAAAGGCAATTTCAGAAGGGCTTACATAACGAATATGCTAAAGAAGGAAAATTCAGCTACAAGGCCATGTTGATTCACCTGGATCTTTCAATCAATTTCTCTCTATCCCTGCAACACCCTGAATCTGGGAACAAGTAAGATGATTTGATTTGCCAGATGAGGCCAAACAAGATGAAGATAACTACTGCACACTTTTTCTGAAGACCCAGTCGCAGTGGACAATTTCTATAGATGCTTTTCCATGATGAGATGCAAGCACTAGTCCATCATCAGTCCGGCGAGATGATGCAATACCCAGAGTCAACCTTTAGGTCTTTCCCAGTGGGGAGTTAGGACAGGGTGGGAACTCTAAGAATCCCCTTTCAAATCCACTCTACTTGAACTCTTGCAAAAGATGCCACTAACCATCTCTAGATGCCAGTGCTATCAGTTTCATGGGATCTCAAATACAAGCCCTACTAGCCCTGACTGGGTAGAGAAATATTCTCATTCTCTCTCTCTCTCTCTCTCTCTCTCTCTCTCTCTCTCTCTCTCTCTCTCTCTCTCTCTCTCTCTCTCTCCCTCCCTCCCTCTTCTCTCCCTCTCCTCCCTCTCTCCCTCCCCTTCCCTCTCCCTCCCTCCCTCCCCTTCTTTCCCTTCCCCTCTCCCTCTCACTCCCCTTCCCTCCCCCTCCCCCTCTTCTTCTTCCTCTCCTCCCAGCTTTCTGTGCATGTGCACTCACGTGTGTGTGTGTGTGTGTGTGTGTGTGTGTGTGTGTGTGTGTGTGAGACATCTAACATTCCCTCTCCTAAGGTTCCAATGACAAACCAAAAAACAAAGTTTGATTCTACGAAATTTCCCTGGGGACCCAATGAGTTTACTGAGCATACTTACAGAGCACAGGTGAGAGTTTACTGAAAGAACATTGGGGACCCCAAAGAACTGCACTGAAAAGTCAGCTCCCAGCATGGATGATGGGTTCCGTACAGCTACCTAGATGGAACCTTTCTCCCTAGTTTTCCTGCAACCTATCTACTAGGCCCTCTCTAATCCCCTGAAGCTTCATGCAATTATAACAGAATTACATACAACTGGCGAAGAGGAGTGGCTGGATATTCAGGTGAGTACCCTAAGGCCTTCCCCACCCCTTCTTCTTTGACATGAATGTCAACAGTTAGCAAGCTCAGGTGTGATGATCTTTGGGAGCAGGTGCCACTGGTCTTATGAAGATGAAGGTCACTTGGCTTAGAGGACAGAGCTGCAGAGAGCCTTCTGTCCCGTTTCTAGCCTTGTAAAGAGCTTCCCTCTAGACTCCTGCTTTCACCATTACCCAGCCACAACCTCTGCTTGTTCAGAGCAGTGGAGCATACACAAGCCAGATGAACTGGTGGTAAGGGTGGAAATTTCAGATACAAATCACCGTGCACCGAAGAACCATAACAGTTAGGTTTCCACATTGTACGGTCAGCACAGCTCCGCTTTAATTAAAGCACTCAATCGTACCATTACCATTTTTGGTGACAGTTCAGGTATAAATATATTAAGCACAATTCTTTCCAGGCACTGCTTGTCAGCACTCTCCTTAAATGCCCTTTTGTCTTCTCCAGCTTTCTTCCAAAGCCCTGCACTTTTAGCTTATAAATGATTAGTACCTGAACATTTCTACCTCCAGGGTGCTCAAGTTAAATTACTGTCTTTAGCCTTTTTCTGGATTCCTCTGGAGTAATAAGTCTCTTCTGTTGAACCATAATTCCTCCCTTTTAGCTTTAATCAAAACTGCATTGACATCTTAACCTCGTCCCTCAAATCTGACTTCTTTATATCTCCTCCCTCACAGGCATGAATATACGTTTTTACCAATCCCAGACATCAAATCTGATGTTTTCCATGCTCTGAATACTGCTTGGGTCCCTAGTTTCTTCCTCTATTTCTCTAGTTTCCTTGCTTTCCATTGGAATTCCTTTCCTGTTCATTGACTCAAAACTGTTGATTAAGTACCACCCACATGCCAGGATCTATTCTGCAGGTTAATGGCTCATGTGAGATCAGGATACACAAAGGTCCCTCATTAGAAGTGCTTATGCTCTGTCAGGCAGATAAACAAAGCAAGGAAAGGAGTGTCCTACCTAAGTGTTATTAGATTATGGTTAATACCTTAGAAAGCTGTGGGAATGGCCACGTGGTGGGTTACCTTTTGGGGAAGAGTTGGCCATACTAAGAGATTCAGCTAAGGAGATAACGTGGGGGAAAGAGCACCCAAGAATAAAATACCAAGTTGACAAATGCCTCAGGCATAAGGGGTTGTGCCCTGGAACATTCACAAACAAGAAAGTAGTGTGGCTAAAAACATGTGACCAAAAGGACAGGGGAGATTCAATGACCCTCTTCAATATGTGCCCAGTACAATAACCTCCTTTGAAACCTCATAGTATAAATATATATATTTATATGTCTAGGCAATCTCTATACATTTTTAAGGCAGTTGTTAATTGGTGGGAATGTAAATTTATGGAGAATCCTGTGTAAGATCCTCAAAAAATTAAAAGTCAAGCTTCAGTAAGACCCAGCATCCCTGACTTGTAAGTATGTGTTCAGAGGAAACAAAGTGAATATCTCAAAGAGGCATCAGCACACCTCTGTTCGCTGTAACCCAACTGACCATTTATGGAAACACCTGATAAGCCACTGACTCAAGATGAGTGGCTCAATAAGACATGTACCCATAGAAAAGAGATGCAGCCATAAAAAGAACAAACTCCTGCCGTTTTTGGCAATTCAGATGGAGCTGGAGGACACTATGTTAAATGAAATATGCCAGACACAGAAAGACAAATACTTCAGTCTCCTTTAATATATGAACCAAAAATGTTAAACAGTTTTTATTAAAACAGAGAGTAAGAAAGGTGGTTAGCAGGGTCTGTGCGGTGGGGAATGGAGATGTTAGGTCTCAGGAAGTACACATATGCAGAAATGAACTCAAGCTGGACTATTGATGGATTCTGGCAGTTAGAGCAAAACCAAACTGAGCATTCCTTAAAAACTTGTTAAATGGCTTTTCTGTCTACCTACAGGAGTTATTCCCCTTCCTGAAGAAACGGACATATGGCTCGCCACTGACATACACTTATGGTGCCTATTAGCATATCAAAGTCCACACTGGGCTCCTGGGTCCTACAGTCACTATTATCAAGTGTGCATTACACATTTCAAATTCCACTTTAGCATTCTGGTTCCTGTCATCCACACCCCTTCTACCCTAACCTCCCAGGCCTGCTCCAGCTCACAGGCACCCACCCCCCCCCCCAGTTACTAGTCTTCCTTATAAACCACATTTTCCACAACCACCAACCCCACCCCTCTTCTCATAGATAGCCCTGGCATGACCATTCTGTTTCTTTTTCTCTCTGATCTGAACTCTTCCAAATGCCTCTGAATATTTTCTCTCTCTTACCCACAAGAAAATCTTTCTCCCTAATAGAACAACCATTTTGGCAGTTGCTTTACTATTCTCCTTCACATACAGGAAAGATTTTAGTCAAAAGGTCCAAAGATGAAGTTCAGAGAGGAACTACTCCTGTGACTCAGTATAGTCACTATGTTGGGCAAATATTATATACATCTGAAATTTCCTAGAACACTTTCTAGGACAGTGTTCTTACTATAATCCCTAAGAGATAAGTCTGTGGGATGCTGGATGTGTTGACTGATTTGATTATGGAAATCATCTTGCAATATATAAATACGTCTAATCACATTACACTGTAGGTATGTAATTTTGTTGATTATACCTCAATAGTTACGGAATAAAGCAATACAAAAATTGTATTCCTGCAATAAAAAGAAAATGTGGGTACAGCCTAATCTTACCCATCCCTAAGAATGGGCACTATTTCCTTAAGCCTAAAATGCTTGAAATTCTGCAATTGTAAAATAGTCTTTTCTCTGAATGGAAGACACTATACGTTCTGTTGGATGTTGTGGGAAGAAGCAGAGAGTGACATGGAACACAAAGAAAGGAACCTCAGGAAGGAAATGAGTCAGTCACCGGGTGGGTGGGCAGAGCCGGCACACAGATTCCACTTGTGGATGTGACACAAGCTCTTCCTGTCCTTTTTCTTGATAGCATCTTCTGGCAGGCATCGATGAGAACAACAGCATTAGGAAGAGTGTTCTGAAGTGTTTAATGCACATGGTCCTGTAGGTGAAAGGCAGACGATGCCCCTGAACCCAGGAGCTAACAATGTTCATAGACTTTGTGGCCAGACATCATCTTAAGCATGCACACTCACAGCAGTTCTGAAGCTGCAGATGCAGTTTTCCACTCCTGTACTGACAGGTTTTGTGTGTCAACTTGACAAAGGCTGGAGTTATTACAGAGAAAGGAGCTTCAGTTGGGGAAATGATTCCATGAGATCCAGCTGTAAGGCATCTTCTCAGTTAGTGATCAAAGGGGGAGGGCTCATTGTTGGTGGTGCCATCCCTAGGCTGAAAGTCTTGGGTTCTATAAGAAGACAAGCTGAGCAAACCAGGGGAAGCAAGCCAGTAAGAAACATCCCTCCATGGCCTCTGCATCAGCTCCTGCTTGAGTTCCAGTCCTGACTTCCATTGATGATGAACAGCAGTGTGGAAGTGTAAGCTGAATAAACCCTTTCCTCCCCAATTTGCTTCTTGGTCATGATGTTCATGCAGGAATAGAAACCCTGACTAAGACAACTCCCAACTACACAGAGAAATCTCCTGAAGAATTTCTGATAGTGGTTGACAGGGTCCAAGCTCATAAATTCTGACTTAATTGTTCTGGGAGAGAGCCTGGACATCAGATTTTTTTTTAATCTCTCTAGGTGGCTCTAGTGTCCAATCAAGGTTAAATGTCACTTATGATCCATTAAACAATGGGCCAAAGATGTTCCAGGTGTGCCCAGTGCATTCACAGGAGCTCGTGCAAGAGGGAAGCAGGAGTCAGAAATGGGAGGTGTGATATCTGAAAGGAAAGAATAGAGTTATGTGAGGAAGGGGCCATGAGCCAAGGGCTATGAGCAACCTCAAAATTATTTCCCTTACAAAGAAATAGATTCTCTCCTGAAGCCTTCTGAACTTTTTAACTTGAAAACAATTGATTTTTATTTGTAGTTAATTTTCTACAACAACAGAAAACATGCTACAACAACAACATCAAGACTACTACATCTCTATTTCAATCAATAAATCTGAATGGAACACAGATTACACATTTGTGTGTGTGTATTTTTAAATTGCCCATGCAGTAAAAAATGATGTATTTATTTAACTCTACCTAAGTCTCGACCCTGTTGGGTGGTAACCAAGCAGGGGTTTCCAAGCCTGGAAGTGAGTGTGGGAAAGCAGGGATTGGTGACTTGTGGAGCCTACCGTGTTCTGCAGTGAAATAGTCCCACTACAGCCAATTCAACTGACTTCACAAGCTCCTTGTCTGCTTGCTTCCTGAAAATGCAATGATCTCTACAGGACTGCTACAAACTGACTGCAGCTCACACCTGAAGACAGTGGGAACAGCGGTGAGTGGGGCTCACAGTCTGTTTGAATACACTCACATGAGGCTCCTCCCGGGAGAATAGCCTCCTCCATAAGACTGCCACACACTTACTGACTCTTGATCTTTGACAAAGAAGCCAAAAATATACAATGGAAAAAAGATAGCATCATCAATAAATGGTACTAGTCTAACTAGCTGTCTGTATGTAGAAAAATGAAAATAGACCCATATTTGTCACCTTGCACAAAACTCAAGTCCAAGGGGATCAAGGACCTCAACATAAAACCAGATACACTGAATCTAATAGAAGGGAAAGTGGGAAAGAACCTTGAACTCATTGGCACAAGGGGAAATTTCCTAAACAGAACTCCAATGTCTCATGCTCTAAGATCAAGAACTGATAAATGGGATCTCATGAAACTGGAAAGCTTCTGCAAGGCAAAGGACATAGTCAATAAGACAAATAGGCAACCCACAGATTGGGAAAAAAGAATCTTCACTAACCCCACATCCAATAGAGGGCTAATATCCAAAATATATAAAGAATTCAAGAAGCTAATCACCAAAAAACCAAACAACCCAATCAAAAAATGGGGTATAGAACTAAACTGAGATTTCACAACTGAGGAATCTCAAATGACTGAGAAGCACCTAAAGAAATGTTCAAAGTCCTTAGTGATCAGAGAAATGCAAGTCAAAACAACCCTGAGATTCCACCTTACACCAATCAGAATGGCTAAAACCAAAACCTCAGGTGACAACACATGTTGGAGAGGATGTGGAGAAAAAGGAACACTCCTCCATTGCTGGTGGAATTGCAAACTGGTACAACCACTCTGGAAATCAATCTGGAGTTTCCTCAGAAAATTGGAAATAGATCTACCTGAAGACACAGCTATATCAATCTTGGGCATGTACCCAAAAGATGCCCCACCATGCCACAGGAACATGTGCTCCACTATGTTCATAGTGGCCTTATTTGTGATAGCCAGAAGCTGTAAACAATCCAGATGTCCCGCAACAGAAGAATGGATAGAGAAAATGCGGTTCATTTACACAATGGAATACTACTCAGCTATTAAGAACGAGGACATCCTGAGTTTTGCAGGCAAATGGATGGAATTAGAAAATATCATCCTGAGTGAGGTAACTCAGACCCAAAAGAACATGCATGGTATGTACTCACTAATAAGTGGATATTAGCCAAAAAAAAGTACAGAATATCCAAGATATAGTCCACACAACTCAAAAAGGTCAACAAGCTGAAGTGCCCAAGTGAGGGAGCTTCACTCCCACTTGGGAGGGAAAAGAAAGCAATCACAAGTGGGGAAGGAAGGGACCTGGAAAGGAACATGGATGGGGAGGGGGCTGATCTGGTATTAGGTGAGGGAAAAGGACTGAAGCCCTGAGGGTCAGCAGAAAGAATGGAAACAGGCAACCTTAAGAGATAGGAAGTTGGGAGGACCCTACAGAGACTTAGGAGATTAGAGACTCTTTGGATTCAAAGGGAGGGACCTTAGATGAAATGCCCAACAGTAGAGAGAGGACACGTATAGAGCCCACTTCCAGCAGGAAGACAGGGCATCAAATGAGGGAGTGGCGGGCCATCCCACAGTCACAACTCTGACCTATAGTTGTTCCTGTCTGAAAGAATTACAGGGACACAAATGGAGAGAAGCCTGAGGAAAAGAAGGTCCAATGACAGGCCCAAAATGGGATCCAGCTCAAGGGGAAGTTCCAAGGCCTGACAATATTACTGAGGCTATGGAGCACTCACAAAAAGGGACCTAGCATGATCACATTTCAGAAGACCCAACAAGCAGCTAAAAGGGTCAGATGCAGATATTTGTACCCAACCAATGGACAGAGCAGATTACCCCTGTTGTTGAATTAGGGAAAGGTTGGAAGAAGCTGAAGAGGAAGGTGACCCTATAGGAGGACCAGCAGTCTCAATTAATCTGGACCCACACTGGAGCACCAAACAGACAGCATACACCAGCTGATATGAGGCCCTCAACACACATACAGTAGAGGACTGCTGGGTCTGTGTTCATTCAGAGATAATGCACCTAACCCTCAAGAGACTGGAGGCTCCAGGGAGTTTAGAGGTCAGGTGGGGTGGGAGTGGGAACATTCATGTGGAAGCAGGAGGGTGAGGAGGTATGGGATGTAGGACAGTCGGAGGGTGGAGGAGGGGAATATAATATGGAGTGTAAAAAATAAATAAATAAATAAATTTAAAAGAAAAAAAAGATTGCCAGAGTTGAATCCAGAGCTCAGCTAGGATCTTTCGGTCATCCAGCAAGGGTGCGTTTTCCATCTCTTGTTCTTTTAGGCATGTTCTAGGGATGAATGGTGCAGTATTTAACAACTTACCCAGTTTATCTTAATACAAAATGCAATATTTACTGGGACAACTATACAAAGCACTTTCCTAAGCCCTGGAGATACAACATTAGAAAAAGGACATTTTCTAATAGAAAAGTCAAGATATTTCCATGCATATATGTTTAAAACTTGCTTCATGGGACTTTTTAATCCCAGTGAATAAACACTTATAAACAAATATGTATATAGATATAGATATAGATTTCAGGTGATTTATATCTATAAAGAAGTAAATCAAAGACATGAGGGTGACATTAAGGTTTTAAACAGTGGATCATGAAAGGCCTTCTAAAAAGGTATCCATTGGACAATGACCTAAAAGATAGAAATGGGATGTCCTTGGAAGACCTCCCTGGAGATGGCATTTCAAAGGACAGGGACAACACCTAGAGGGGTCATGAGATAGAAATGCACCAGGAGAACTCAACTTTGAACAGAACAGCCAAAGAAAAGAATTATTTTAAAAAAAGATAAAGACCAAAGATCACAGGACCCTGGATTCTGAATAAGATATATGGAGTTTATTTGAAATATCAGGAAAAGCAATTTAAAGATTTGTATTCATCTAAAACTTTGTACTTAAGGTGAGTTAACAAGACTTTGGTTTGGTTTTGTTGTTATTTTAGGGTGTGTATATTGTAATTGTTGTTTTTAATCTACTCATGCAGTCTCTTTCCTTTAATTGAAGTATTTAAACCATTCACATTTAGAGCAGTGGTTCATATAGTCTAGTAACTACCATATCTATAATTATTTTCAATCACTGCCTGCCTAGTAGATAAGCTGCCTGGCTGATTCTTGGAGTCATGGGTGTGTAGAAAGGACCAGTTGACCATTTCTGATACAAAGAAAGGGTGTTTGAGGAGGCCCAAGTCTTTTCTGGGAGTCATCCACAGATTGAACAACTCAAGGAAGGCTGCCAGGTGCTTCCAGGAGCTATAGGGGGTGGGTAGAGCTTCCTGTCAGATTCACTTGGAGGTGTTAATGGAGCTGCTAGAGGCAGTTGCCTGGCAGCTTCAAAGATCTTTGGCTTGGTGAAAACTTCAAGAGGACTCAAGCAGCAAGAGTACCATTAAGGGAGGCACAATGTAAAGTGGGTGAGCTCCACCCACTTTTTCTCAAGGATAAAGAACTATTGTGGTGACCCTGCAGCTCCCAAAATAGGTCTTAGTTTCTCCTAGGGCCACAATGTTCTCCAGAAATAAATGCCTCAGCTGTTTATTGCATCAAAGGGGATGGGACTGGCTGCTTACCCCTCTATATCAAGAAAGATCACTTGGTACAGGGTTGATCCTGAGAGTAAGACAATAAATAGCCTCCTTGTATTTAAACACATCTCTCCAAAGTCCAAACTGCATACTTCATTGAAATGGCAGTCATTCTCTTGCTTGAGCCCTTTGCTATGGAAAGAAGTACATCAGGCCAGGATACTCAGCCATCTTGCAGATGCTACTGCTCCCTAAGTGTTCTTGACCCTGCTGCAATGCCATGATGACTGTGCATTCTAAGAAGCAAATGCTCATCCAAGTCTTTGCAGACTGTCTTGTCTGAATGTTATGAATACTCTGAAGCAGGTAGCCTATGCAGAGACTCTACGCTAAACATCCAGTGTGATGTACAGGTTGGCAGGCTTGCCACTAGAATCCGGGACTGGCTGGCCTGGTTCCTGGGTCTGCTGAGGGGTAGGCTTATAGCCCAAATCCACAAAAATGGACTATTTCTTGGGTCTTCTGGGTTGGGATGGGGTACTGGAATCTATATTCTTTAAGGCTAGCCTGAATCAAATGTTCACAGGATTTGAAAATGAGTGATGAGTGGTCTTAAACCCAAGTCTTCTGGGACTAGTAAGATCCTTCAATGGAATGGATCTAGTATCTCTATCTTCTGGAATTCCCTTGAGCCTAAGTCTATGATGGTGGATTGTCCTGGAGACAGGATCTTTAGAGGTATTCCTATAGTGTCAAGCCACAGTAACTGGCCCAAATTCAGTGAGCTGGAACCTCTGTTCATAGGAAATAGCTTGGTTCAGATTGAGCCTGAAGTCTATACTTACAGAGGCTGTCTCAAAGGTAGGAACAGCCAAAGCCTAGGGCCTCTGGGCCTTTACAAGTGCTAGAGTGGGTATGGAGGGGTTGGAGGTTTGAAGTCTGGTGCAGCCCTCTCTAACTAGAAACACTTACTAGGTTTTTTTTTTCATCTTTAATTTTGTTATACATGGCATGGCTATTAAAGAGCCATGGCACACATAATGAAACATCTGCTACTATCTTACGTGTCTGCTGCTTGGAATTTATTGGATCCTGGAGACTATGACTAATGAACTTATTCCTTGATGGGTTTGTCAAGGACATAATTAGGGGATGGTGGAAATCAAGAGGTGGTATCTTTATGAAGACATGGGTCACTGGAGGTACACCTAGAAGATATGCCTTGTCTCCTGCCCTTTCTTCTCTCTGCTTCTTTCCACCATGGTGTTGGGCCTTGCCACCTACCTGAAAGCCATAGAACCAGCTGAGAATAGACTAAAACTTCTGAAACTGAGACAAAATAAGTCTTTCCCCCCATTTAAGTTGTTGTTCTTAATGACAGATAGCTACAACACAGCGTGTAGCACCGCTTTGTTCTTAATTGGACTAAGTTTTAAATTTCCTCAATTACCAAAGTTCTTCAAGAGTGTGAACACATATTAGATACACAAAGACTTCTTGTTAATTGAGAAATAAATTCATTTTAGTTGACTTTGGTGGGCTACTTGGATTGCATCTGCAATGCATCACAGAGAGCTGTGCTAATGGAATGATAATTTACCTGCCACATTCAGTTCAGTTACTACTAAGAATAACATTCCCTTAGATATGTGTCTGTATGTGTTTATATATCTGCAAAATGTGCACTGAAGTTTTTATTAAGAAAAATAAAGATAGGAATATCCTGCCCTGAATGTACTACCTATTAAACCTTTTTTGAAATTATCAAAATTTTTCACATACTTTCCTTTTTAAGTTCTTCATAGACTCCTGAGCCTTGGAGGGAAGAGTTTGATAAAGAAAACTCGGATTGAGAGCTCCAAAGTCTCTCACTCTGTGTAAAATTTCCAGCTGTAGGTCCCTGTGTTAATTACCACATACTACAAGAAGCTTCTCTGAGGATGGCTGAGTAATGCTCTGATCTATGAGTACAGCAATATGTCATTAAGAGTCATTGTGTTCTATGGTTCTTTGGATTTGAGCTCTTGGACACTTTATCACTGTCATGTACGGCTTCTAGCTCATGAACATGACCCTAAATTCAATTTTAAAAAATGGTTGATTACTCTGTGACACTTATGCTACGATTTTTACCAGCATATTTTACAGGCAGGTCTCTGTTGCAGGTCACAGGATTTGCAGCTGGGTGATATTGATGGTTACTTTTCTCCTCCAGTTGCATGCACAGTACCGTGCAACATCATGAATGATTGCAGAAGGAGTGAAGCTTCTACTTGGATACCAGCTTGACTCCTCTATATTTGGTAACATAGTAAGTGATGTCTTCAGCAATAGGAACCTTAACATTAGGTTGTGGAGAGTAACCAATAGCCTCAGCTGTTACCTGTGATGTTTGAGGGGTCTATGGGAACCCTTGTGGCCAATCATTCAACAAGATGCAACCATTCCTGGCATTGGAAGTTTTACATGATGACATAAGATTTCAGGTAAGGGCCTTGTCTCCCTCATTGTATGGTATTGCATTTAATTCCTCATATATATATATATATGTATGTATGTATGTATGTGTGTGTATACATACACATACATTATACATACATACATATATATATATATATATATATATATATATATATATATATATGGAAGCTTCTACAATAGTAGACCTCCATGTGGCTTTTCAAAAGGTCTATAGTTTTAGGAGTCTCTCCCCATATTCCCTCTCCTACTCTGCCCTCTCATCTATCTCCCCATTTAATTCTCCTATCCTAATTTTCCATTATCTCTTTATAACTCTATATTTTATTTCACCTTCCTTGGAAGATCCCCTTCTCCCTTATGGGTGCCTTATTAGCTACCTAAGCTGTGTAGTTCTTTGGATTGAAACACACACATATAAAACTTAAAGCTAACTCCACAAGTAAGTGGAAACGTGGCATATGTGTTCTTTGGGGTCGGATGATGATAATAAAGGCACATTACAGCAAGCCTACAGCCAAAATCCATCTAAATGGGAAGAAACTCAAAGTATTTCCGCTGAAATCAAAACCAAACCAAGGCTGTCTACTCTCTCCATACCTACTCAATATAGTTTCTGAATTCTTAGCTAGAGCATTGAGACAACTGAAGAAGATCAAGGGGATTTGAATAGGAAAGGAAGAAGTCAAAGTATTATTATTATTATTATTTGCAGGTAATATAATTTTATATATAAAAGACCTTAAAGACTGCACAAAGAAACTCTAACCACTGATAGACACTTTTAGCAAAGTAACAGGATACAAAATTAACACACAAAATCAATAGCTTTCTTGTATACTAACGTCAAATATACTGAGAAAGAAATCAGGGAAACTGTATTTTTCATAGTAACATAAAAGTATCTTGGGATAAATCTAGCAAAGCAAGTGCAAAAATTGTACTTAAAAATGTAAGACATTAAAGAAAGAAGTTGAAGGAGATGGCAGAAAATAGAAAGATCTACCATATTCACGGATCAAAAGAATTAAAGCTATGGAAACAGTCGTCCTACTGAAAGCAATCTACCAATGCAAACTCTATCAAATTCAAATATAATTCTTCACAGAAATTGAAAAAGGAGTCTTCAGTTTTATATGGACACACACACACACACACACACACACACATACACACACGGGATAGCTAAAAAAAAAAATCTGAATAGTACTGGAACTGCTGGAAGTTTCACCATCCCAGATTTCAAGTTGTACTACAGAGCCATAGTAGAAAATAAACAAACAAACAAAAACCCCACCAGGGTATTGGCATAAAAACAAACGTGTCTGTCAAGGGAATAAAAGTGAAGACCTAGACATAATTCCACACGTGGGGAAAATTCAGTATTGTCAACAATAGTTCTAGTCAAAATAGATAACTGTTCATAGAAGAGTGAAGATAGATTCATGCATCAAACTCAACTCTTAATAAATCAAGGACCTCAACACAAGGCCAGATACCCTGATTCCGACAGAAGATAAGGTAGAGATAAAGTCAAACTCATTGGTTCAGGAAATGGCTTTCTGAATATAATACTGATAACACAACCACTATTTAAAAAATGGGACCTCATAAGGCTAAAAAACAATACGAGGTTTGTATGGCAAAGAACATCATCATTCAAGCAAAGCAGAATAGGAAACGAAATCTTTACCAATTACACCTCTAACAGAAGGTTACTATCTAAAATATGCAAGGAACTAAAAGCAAAACAAAAACACTAAACATCTAGAAAAAATAACCAATTTTTTAAAATGAGGTACAGAATTAAAGCAGAGTTCTCAAAAGATTAAACAGAAATGGCAGAGAAACGTTCAACCTCGTCACCCATGAGGGAAATGCAAATTATAGCTACTTTGAAATTTCTTCTTACCCCAGTCAGAATGGCCAAGATCAATAAGACAAATGACAGCTCATGCTGGCAAGCATGCAGAGAAGGGGCCACAGTTATTTCTTGCTGCCAAGAGTGAAAACTGGTAGAGCTGCTGTGGAAATGAGTGTGGTGCTTCCTCAGGAAGCCAGAAACCAATGTACCAAAAGATCCAGCCTGCTCTACATTTTAGTTTATGTGGATAGACCAGTTCATCCTTATACTAAGGCTACAACACCTATGTATAATAGTGCATAATAGGTTATTGCCAGAAGGGCTACATGATCTCATCTGATTGATCCAATCTTATTTCAAAAGTGGAAAGTGAGGTTCAAAGAAAGAGTAAAGAACCTGTTCCAAGATGTAAGTACCAAAGCCTACAATCCCAAATTCTCTAGCTCCTGTCCCAGAACCAATTCCCAACCAACAGGTATAGGTCTGCCAGAGGCGTAAGGTGCAGTGACAAGAAATATATTACACTGAAGAAAGAATACTAGAAGAGGCCATGACAAGTGTCAGGAAATTTAAGAACTATAATACACACTACCACATTGCCTTATGTGAGAAGAGCTTTAGTTTTTAGTTTTCTACCTAGACACTAATTAGCAACAATTATCTGCATGCCCCTATTGATTAACATGCAGAAAAGCTGGTGTCAATTAATAAAACAGTGTACCAACAAACACACAACATAGATAAGTGCTTTGTGCTCTGGCTCGGACCATTTTAAGTTTCTTTCTTCCCTAGCACTGTTTGGATGGAGGTTAATTGAGCTCTTTAAATACATACTTGAACCCAATAAAGAGGAGGGGCATGAGTGCAAACTGCCAACAGTCCTTTACCTGCAGTCAGAAGCATTAGCACGGCTTCCACACTAAAGCAGGTTTGTGACTGATGGCACTGTGGGACTGTTTCTTAGCCACCTCCTGGGAGCAATTTAAATCCACTTCATTGATAGGGACTTTATGCTGTTTTACAGCATGTACATATTTTTTTCTTCTTCATCAACTACTGAAGTATAATGAATGATTAGCTATCCAAGGATGAAGTCAATAAGGAAGGACAGAAAATTTGCACCCTAAAGTTTGGACTTTGGCTACCTCTAACTTTGACTTCCCCCTGGTCATTTCACTTCCATGCACCAAACAAAGACGTTTTAAAAGAATTTTCAAAAACTGTTCCCTTCAGGGTTTTCGTTCAAAATGAACCTTGCTTTAAACACGTCCTTTGTGCACGCTCTGCAGGGTTGCTGAATGGTTTCCCGTGCTGCCCCAGCAGAGAGACTCTGTTTTATTTTCCTTTTAACAATTTCCATCCCAAACACTATAGAGGCAGCTAACACACAAAAATCTTCAGTAAGGTACAGTTCGAAGGAAAGTAGCCATGGGCAGGGCTTTGATTCTTTATCTCCCAACAACAGACAAACAGGTTGCAGAAAGTCAGGCAGAACAAAAAGATTGGATTCAAAGGCTACTTGTGCTTAGAAATGAGTCTTTTCCTCTCTGTCTGTTTTCCTTTCCTTTTCAGTTCTGAGTTTGCCCACTAGCTGCTTAGGCCCTTACCTGGAATGCCTAACTATCTCAGTTCCAGCAGAGAGCAATGAAGGGGAGCTGTCACCTCATGCAGAACCAGTTTGTCTGTGCTTGGTCAAACCTTACATCTTAAGCACATGGGTTTCACATAGAATCCTTCAGCATTTCTCCTTTTGCGATTCCAAATGGTTTCTTTAATGTAATTTTAAGATACAACCCCTTTTTGGTTTCTGTAAATTGAGCCGTAGTTGAGTTGGTGAGAAAGAGTCCAGCAATCGATCTCCAACATACTTCGTTCCTTAGCAGCTCTGGTTAGATAGAATTCACATACCTTGCAAGGCTGTAGGAGGTAGTGCAGATGAGCCATGCAGTATATTGACTTTTGTGCTTTCCCCCATGTCTCCTAATCCTTGTAAGGTTTATGATCCTCATAACACTACTCTTTTAATGGCATGTTTCGTTGTATGGATAATTATGGATCAATAAATCAGTTGGTAGGTAGGGTTTATTTTTAATTAGATATATTCTTTATTTACATTTCAAATGACTTCCCCTTTCCTGGTTCCCCCCTCCCCGAAAGTCCCATAAGCCCTCTTCCCTCCCCCTGTTCCCCAATCAACCCCCTCCTGCTTCCCTGTCCTGGTATTCCCCTACACTGCTGCATCCAGCCTTTCCAGGACCAGCGGCCTCTCCTTCCTTCTTCTTGGACATCATTTGATATGTGAATTGTATCTTGGGTATTCCGAGCTTCTGGGCTAATATCCTCTTATCAGTGAGTGCATACTGTGTGTGTTCTTTTGTGATTGGGTTACCTCACTCAGGATGTTATTTTCCAGTTCCACCCATTTGCCTAAGAATTTCATGAATTCATTGTTTTTAATAGCTGAGTAGTATTCCATTGTGTAAATATACCACATTTTCTGTATCCATTCCTCCGTTGAGGGACATCTGGGTTCTTTCCAGCTTCTGGCTATTATAAATAAGACTGCTATGAACATAGTGGAGCATGTGTCCTTATTGCATGCAGGGGAAGCCTCTGGGTATATGCCCAGGAGTAGTATAACAGGATCCTCCGGGAGTATCATGCCCAGTTTTCTGAGGAACCGCCAGATCGCTTTCCAGAGTGGTTGTACCAGCTTGCAATCCCACCAGCAGTGGAGGAGTGTTCCTCTTTCTCCACATCCTCTCCAACAACTGCTGTCTGCTGAGTTTTTGATCTTAGCCATTCTGACTTGTGTGAGGTGAAATCTCAGGGTTGTTTTGATTTGCATTTCCCTGATGTCTAAGGATGATGAACATTTCTTTATGTGCTTCTCAGCCATTCGATATTCCTCAGGTGAAAATTCCTTGTTTAGCTCTGTACCACATTTTTTAATAGGGTTATTTGGCTCTCTGGAGTCTAACTTCTTGAGTTCTTTGTATATTAGATATTAGCCCTCTGTTGGTTGTAGGGTTGATAAAGATCTTTTCCCAATTTGTTGGTTGCCATTTTGTCCTATTGACAGTATCCTTTGCCTTACAGAAACTTTGATATTTAAGAAAAATGTTTCTGTAAACGTTTGGCATTTTTAAAATTACCTTTTATTGTTTGAAAATTTCATACATGCATATAACATACTTGAACCAAATCTACTTCCTGATCCTTCCCTCTGATTCTCTCTCTATCTCTCTCCGCCCCCATGACTTTTCTCCCAACTTGAAAATGTTCTTGTTTTAAGCCCACTGAGTCCACTTAGTGCTGCCTGCATGTGCATGGGTGTAAGACCATCTACTGGAGTCTTCCAGAGAGCCACACTCCTAAAGAAAACTGACTTTCTCTCTCCCAACAATCATCAAGAATAAAAAATGGGGTACAGAGCTACACAAAGAGTTCTCACCTGAAGAATATCTAATGGCTGAGAAGCACCTAAAGAGATGTTCATCATCTTTAGTCATTAGGGAAATGCAAATCAAAACAACCCTGAGATTCCATCTCACACCAGTCAGGATGGCTAAGATCAAAAACACAGGAGACAGCAGTTGTTGGCGAGGATGTGGAGAAAGAGGAACACTCCTCCACTGCTGGTGGAATTGTAGGCTGGTACAACCACTCTGGAAAGCAGTCTGGCGGTTCCTCAGAAAACTGGGCATGACACTCCCGGAGGATCCGGCTATACCACTCCTGGGCATATACCCAGAGACTTTACCTGCATGCAATAAGGACACATGCTCCACTATGTTCATAGCAGCCTTATTTATAATAGCCAGAAGCTGGAAAGAACCCAGATGTCCCTCAACGGAGGAATGGATTCAGAAGATGTGGTATATCTACACAATGGAATACTACTCTGCAATTAAAAACAATGAATTCACGAAATTCCTAGGCAAATGGTCAGATCTTGAAAATATCATCCTTAGTGAGGTAACCCAATCACAAAAGAACACACATGGTATGCAGTCACTGATAAGGGGATATTGACCCAGAATCTCGGAATACCCTAGACACAATCCACATATCAATAGATTTCTAAAAAGATGGAAGGAGAGACCCCTGGTCCTGGAAAAACTGGATGTAGGGGAACGACAGGACAGAGTAACGAGAGGGGGTTGAATGGAGAAAAGAGGGAGGGAAGGGGGCTTATGGGACTTTCGGGGAGGGAGGAAACGGGAAAGGGGAAGTGATTTGGAATGTAAATTAAAAAAATAAAATAAAATAAATAATAAAAAAAAAAGAACCAAGGAGTCCTTAACTAGGAGTGAGGTTTCATGAGCCCCTCATACCCAATGCTGACTTGGGATCATTTATTCTTATGCACCCATGTCACAGCCACTGTGAGTTCCTGTGTAAAATTTACATGTCATATCTGGAAAATCCTAGCTTGCTACAGTCATCCACCATCATGGGTGGCTGTTCCAATCTTCCATCCCCTCTACCAGTGTGATCCTTGAGCTTTGCAGGAAAAGACTGTGATATATACGTCCGTTTAAATGCTGAGCACTCTAGAGCTCCTTATGCTCTCTAGACTAACCTGTTATGAATCTCTGTTTTATTTATCATCTACCAAAAAGATTTCTCCAATGATGACTGAGAGATGTGATAATCTATGAGTATAAATATAATAACTTAGGGGACAGGTTATCACTTGTCTATTTAGTTCAATAATATTAGTAGACTCTCCTTTGGGTTCCTGGTTCAGTTAATAGAAATACAGATGTCGAGTGGTACCAACCTGAAAGCTTCATCCCTACTGGCTAGCTTTTGTGATGCTGGAAGGTACTATGTATACTACTGGGAAAGAGAAGTATTCATAAATCTCACCCAGTTGTGACCCCTGAGAGTTACAATAATGACTAGACTGGCAAAATATGCCTACCGGTGTAATAGTGATATGAATGTTAGGGAAGTAAACAACAACTTCCTGGTGAGATTTAAGACCCTCTCCACACGGTAAACATCTGCTTACAAGTAATGGTTATATTTCATTTCCTGAAGTATATACTCAATTCCTGAGTAGAATTTCTGGATCATACAATAGTTACCATGTTTAACCATTTGCAAAGCTGCCATTATTTGTTTTTCTATCAGTGACATCACTTTGCATTCTAACAGATATGTATGAAGATTCTGACTTCCCTATATCCTTCCAGAAACTTCTTGCTGCCTGTATTGTTTACTATGCCCATCCTGTGGGAATCACATAGTGTCTCACTCTAGTTCCGATTAGCACTTCTTTGATGACTAGCGATGCTGAACACTTCAGTGTTATTAGACATTTGCATATAGCCTCATTGCTAAAATGACTATTCGTATCTTTTGTATCTTTTCAATTGGATGGATAGTCTTGCTATGCATAACTGCATGGTAATTACTATACATTACAGATACAAGTCTTTCATCAGACAAAAGATTTACAAAGGTTTTCTCTTATTCTATAGTCTACCATTTTACTCTCTCGATGTTATATTTGAAAGCACAAAAGATTTTGATGTTTGATGATATCACATGTGTATTTTTGCCCCTGCACCCATGCTGTCATAGAATTTGAAGAACCATAAGGCTCATGCTTGAGTATCTATATCTTTGTTAAGAATCACATTAATGACTAAAAAAACTATGGTTGAAAAGTATGACGTTATGACATATGAACATTCCTTATATTAATATATTTCATATCTCTACAGCAGAGCTACATCTCTCAAAATTCAGATTACTGAATTCCAAAAGAAAGAGGTACAAATGGACATTTTTCCAATTAAGAATTGATCCAAATCAACTTGTATTGCTGAAACTACTGTCTTCCAAGCTGTGAGTATTGTTCTATTTGAAAATAAGAGATGTCATTTTAAAAATGGAGCCAAGATGCAATCAGAAAACTCATTTAAAATTTGTTTTGTAACGTTAAGTCTTGTACAATTTTCTTTAACTTTAATCAGCTAAACATGTTATGTCAATACTAAACAAATAATTCTGATTCTCACAAGAAGGTTATAGATTTGAGTTGTATTTGTCAATTGTGCTATTGAGAGGTTTTACAACAAAGGAGGGAAAAGGCTGAAATGGATTTAATGAGTCTTGGAGATGTGGTGAGCCAGGGATAGGTCATTATACTCTGAAGTTGTTTCTCTGTAAACAGATCAATTCTCATAGCCATTGTGTTAAGGGGAATAAATGTAAACTTAGGTGGAACGTTAACCATTTGTTCTGACATGTGACCAGAATACCTTTCTTTTTCCTCTCTGATATAACAGTCTTGTTCACATAACAAGTATACCTAAGTATGACCTCTTAAACGTTGATGAGTGAATTAAGCCTGCTAGGCTACAGAAATTGCTTTTGTTCACTGTATATACAGAAAACAGACACCTTGAGCCTGTTGACAATTTTATAGACACACACACACACACACACACACCTCTTGAAAATCTTAATCATTTTTTATGCCTTTGGCAAAGATTTCCAAGAAACTAACTCTAAAATCACCAGGAAAACACCGTTAATTAGACTGGAGATTTTTTTCCCCCAGATCTTTCTATATAGAAACTCTCTCTCCCACTATAAGAAAGTAATTGAAAGAGATAATTCAAAAGTACATGTTCAGTTTTATAATTCCACTAGTGTCTTCCAAATCATAGTCTGTGGAGAACTTCACATGCCTGGGAAGGCTAACTTTTATGGAATTACAAATGTGATATTAAAGAACATCTTCACTTTTTCAACAAAAATTTCAGGGTCTTCTTAAAATTATGTCTTAACTTCTTGACTGTGTTCACAAGAAAATATCAGGGTTGTTGGTACAGCAAAAATTGCTACATTATAGTAATAACACCCTAGGTTCCTACAACCCCATCAAACTTCAAGTGTTTTTGAGAATAGTATCTTTCCATGCAACCAACTCTTGGAACCAGAAATGATTCCACCTCATATATGACTCAGAAGCTGCACACAGAGTGTCCCAATAGTGCAAGGAACTTGTGTTTTGTTGCTGGTTTCTAGGATTTCTGATTTCTAGACCAACCCCTTCTCTGCTTTTGTTTCTCTTGTCCTCCCACATGCTGAACAAGTCATCCAAGGAGACAGTCTTTATGTCCCACAGATTGTAGATGTGGGCCTCCAAGCTGTCTTTGCCTGGATGTAGTAGTTCAGGTGTGATTGTTTGATAGAGACCAGGATACACTTGCTAAGGTCATCTTGCACACTGTGCAGACTTACTTGCCAAGAAATCCAGGTTATTTCTATTTCCATGGCATTCATCCAGAGGTCACAAATATTTGCAGCATACACACACACACACACACACACACAAGCACACACAAGCACATTGCTTTCTATTCTCCTGCCCATAAATGACCACTTTTCCAGAATCACTTCTCCTTCTAGATTATATCTGGAAATATAAGTCCTAGAAAGCTCCAGGTCTTATCCCTAGGCCTGGATGGTGATGATTAGAGCTGTAATCGATTATAACTGCCTGTAGGATTTCCAAAGAAGCAAATCCTCATGCATGTTGCTGTCCTCACTTGTCCTGGCTCAGCAAAGTTGTCAAGGACACTGGACCACATGCCTAGGGCCCAAGCCCACTAGCACCATCAGCAATACTATATAACAAAAGACATAGGCAGTGAAACTGTGTAACAAAAGTCACTGGTAGGTTCTGGTTCCACCATGATCTTAAGCAAATGATATAACATCTACCAGCCTCACCTTAAAAATAACACTACTTTTGTGAGTTGCAGTGATTATTGACAGAGATAAAAGATGTAAAGCATTCAGCTCAGGCCAGTTACTGAGACATGGCTTGTGGAATATTCCTAGAGCATTGCTGTGATGTGTCAATTAAGAATCAGTGAATGCAGGCGGTGGTGGCGCACGCCTTTAATCCCAGCACTTGGGAGGCAGAGGCAGGAGGATTTCTGAGTTCGAGGCCAGCCTGGTCTACAAAGTGAGTTCCAGGACAGCCAGGGCTACACAGAGAAATCCTGTCTCGAAAAACCAAAAAAAAAAAAAAAAGAATCAGTGAATGGAGACTGGAAAAATAGTTCAGTCAATAAAGATCTTGCTTTTAAAGCATGAAGGCCTCAGCTAAATCTCCATGATCCACGTGTAAAAAGCTGGACATGGTGGCATATACTTCTTATCTCAGTGCTGGAGAAGTGGAAACAGGCTCACTGGCCAACATGTGTTCCATGATAATAAAAGACCACACACACACACACTTAGAAGGTGGACAGCCATAGAAGACTGACACCTAAAGTTGTCCTCTGATCTTTATAGTGTGCACATGTTCATGCATGCTCATAATACCCACACAAACACCAGTGGTTTTTCTGCACAGCCACTGCAAATATAAGGAAGGGTACTTTCCATAGACCTACCTACAGAAGCCCAGCACCTCAAAATGGTTCTCCTTCTGAAATCTTCTCTACCACAGAAAACTGCCAACATACATATTTAGACAGGAATGTGAACCTCGTAGGAGCTAGACAAAGTATATACATATAGTCATGCCAGATAAAATGCAATCCAAGGGAACACCACTCGGAGAGTACCCATGAAAGTCTAGACCTTTCTTGGAACCTCAAACAGGCTATCCAATGGCTACACCCAAAAGAGATGCACAAGGTGTAGAATGGAGAGTGAAGAGATACTTAACACCAATTCTTAAGAGGAGGGAGATTGGCAATCCTTGTGCCTCCAACCCATCTGTACTGGACTTTCTGCTCTGAATGTGCATGGATTGGGAGAAGCTGCCAAATCTGTTTGCATTTCCCTGTGTACTTTCTCTGTCTAGCAGGGCTCAGAAGAGTCATAGCTATTTACCTTTTGTAGGCTTTTATTTTGACGGCTGTTTGGTAGGTCCTTCATCCAGTACCCAACAGCTCTTTGCAAAGCCCAAAGTGTCTTCTCTTAACAACAGAGGACCGCACAGTCTTTGGATTAACCAAGTATCTCAAGAGGCAAGAACAAGAAAATCTATGAGTGACAAAGTCATCCAAGGGCGTGGACAGGGTCTGCAGGACATATGGACATATTTGGACAAGTCAGTCAGGCAATGAGCAAATCCTGGCTGATAGTACCCCATGGAGCCTCAGCTCCTCCCTGTCAGCCTGCAAAAGAGTTGGCCCTTCTTTCCCTGCCCCCTGGTGAGGCTGCAAATGACAGCCCCTGTCTTGCCAGGAGACAGGCCTCAGCCAGTTAGCAGATTAGAAAAGTCCCTTTCCAGCCTGCTATGGTGCTCACAAAGGGGGGCAGGAGTTTTGAGAGCAGCATTTGGTACCCTCTTGTTACTCTCCTACCTCAACAGGCCACAAGACACATATCCACCCAGAAAACTCTGCCAATGACACAGCTGGTAGCCACCTCAAGAAATGGAAGCATCTTCACTGGCATTTCGCTCCAGCCCAGTACTGGGTCTTCCAAACACTGTAATTAATGATGCATTTAAAACAAAGCACAGGTTAATCTCTTATTTCAAATCCCCATCTCTCTGCTGGTTTATGTCAGTCTTCAGAAAATTATCAAGAATCCTCAATTGAAAGCGCAATGGACATCATGATGGGCTTGCTCCCTGTCCCCAGCTACCTGTGTCTATGTCTTTCTTTCTTCGCAGTGTGATGGCCTTTATGATGAATCCCCTTTAGCAGAAGGAGAATTCCTCCATCTCTTTCCAGTCTCCTTACCTTCCCCTTCTCCCTCTGTCCTTCCCCCTTCTGCAGACCTTCCATTAAATACAACATATTCTGCATGTGTAATCCCTCATTTTCTTGCCCAACAAGACTTATTAGGACTTGGTCAAATGCCATTTCCTCCTAGAAGCAATGACTTATATGTGAAACCCTTACATGTGAAATCATCAGCCCATTCTTCATAGACCTTCATATAGTGCATTGCTTATGCTTGTCATCTGATTTCCTGTATAGATTTTCACTTCCTACTGTTCATGAACACACTCACTGTATACTGAACTCCTTGGGAGTGAGACTGCTATTCCCTCTTAGTAGCACATCCCTTAGCCTAGCATAGTGTTTGACACGCAAATACGGTTAAAGGAGAGCAAAGCAAATCACATCAAAATTAATAAAAAGAGGTATGAGGAAAATTATACTCAATGTACAATATGTACATGTATAAATGTGTGGGGAAGAAAGTAGGTTTCAAAAAAGAATGAAAGAAAGACAAATAGAGAGAGGAGAGAGTAAAACCATGTATTAATGAGAATGGATGCAAGACCTAGGGGTGTAATTCAGTGGCACAGCACAGGGCTAGCATGCATGAAGCCTAGGTACAAACTTAAACCAGAAAATAAATAAAGGGAGGCATGAACTCCTCAGCCAGTCCTACAGCACCCAGAGGAACTCCATTGCCAGGCACTCTAACATGCCCAGGATCATAGGATCAGAGGTGAGGAGGATACAACATCTGTCCCAACACTAGGAATAACTGGGACTAGTAGGATCCAGGGACCCAGGAACACTGCCCAACCAATGGCAAGGGTTCCTTCCAGTCTACAGTCAGTCCCACAACACTCAGAAGAAGCTCCACTTCTAGGCACTCTAACATGCCCAGGATCACAGGATCCCAGGATCCCAGGAACTTGATCACACCAGTATCTCAGGGTCCTAGAGGCAGCTTGACTTCCAGGAGCTCTGACACACCCAGGATCTCAAGATCACAGGATCCCAGAATCACAGGATCACAGAGATAGCTGAACTCTGAGGTGTTCTGACACAACCAGGATCACAGGAAGGACAGGCTCCAGTCAGATAAAGCAAGGGAAGGTAACCCTAGAGAAAATCAAATGGCCAGAGGCAAGCTCAAGAACATAAGCAACAGAAACCAAGGTTACTTGGCATCATCAGAACCCAATTCTCCCACCATAGCAAGTCCTGGATACACCATCACACAGGAAAACCAAGATTCAGTTCTAAAATCACTTCTCATGATGATGATAGAGGACAGAATTCTATCAGACCTTCAAAGGATACCAAATACCAACACTCTTCAAACTATTCCACAAAATAGAAACAGAAGAAACACTACCCAATTAGTTCTATGAAGCCACAATTACTCTGATACCTAAACCACACAAAGACTCAATAAAGAAAGGGAACTTGAGACCAATTTCCTTTATGAATATCGATGTAAAAACACTCAATAAAATTCTCAAAAACAGAATACAAGAACACATCAAAATGATCATCCATCATGATCAAGTAGGTTTCATCTCAGAGATGTAGGGATGGCTCAATATATGGAAATCCATCAATATAATCCACTACACAAACAAACTTAAAGAAAAAAAGACTACATGATCATTTCATTAGATGCTGAGAGAGCATTTGACAAAATCCAACATCCCTTCATGATAAAAGCCTTGGAGAGATTTGAAATTCAAGACCCATACCTAAACATAGTAAAAGCAATATACAGCAAACCAGTAGCCAACATCAAACTAAATGGCGAGAAACTTGAAGCAATCACACTAAAATCATGAACTAGACAAGGCTGTCCACTCTTTCCCTATCTATTCAATATGTTACTCAAGTTCTAGCCAAAGCAATTAGACAACAAAAGGAGGTCAAAGGGATACAAATTGGAAAGGAAGAAGTCAGACTGTCACTATTTGCAGATGATGTGATCTTATACTTAAGTGACCCCAAAAATTCCACCGGAGAACCCATAAATCTGATAAACAGCTTCAGCAAAGTGGCTGGATATAAAATTAACTCAAATAAATCAGTAGCCTTCCTTTACTCAAAGGATAAACAGGCTGAGAAAGAAATTAGAGGAACAACACCTTTTGCAATAGTCACGAATAATATTATATACCTTTGTGTGACTCTAACCAAGCAAGAGAAAGATCTGTATGACAAATAAAAAAACTTAGAAAATAAAATAAAATTAAAAAAAATTTAAAAAAAAAGAACTTCAAAACTCTGAAGAAAGAAATCGAAGAAGATTTCAGAAGATGGAAAGATCTCCCATGCTCATGGATTGGCAGGATTAAAATAGTAAAAATGGCCATCTTGCCAAAAGCAATCTACAGATTCAATGCAATACCCATCAAAATTCCAAATCAATTCTTCATAGAGTAAGAAAGAGCAATTTGCAAATTCATCTGGAATAACAAAAATCCCAGGATATTGAAAACTATTCTCAACAATAAAAAAACTACTGGGGGAAATCACTATCCCTGACCTCAAGTTGTACTACAGAACAATCGTGATAAAAACTGCATGGTATTGGTACAGTGACAGGAAGGTAGCTGAATGGAATAGAATTGAAGACCCAGAAATCAGGCCGGGCGGTGGTGGCGCACGCCTTTAATCCTAGCACTTGGGAGGCAGAGGCAGGCGAATTTCTGAGTTCAAGGCCAGCCTGGTCTACAGAGCGAGTTCCAGGACAGCCAGGGCTATACAAAGAAACCCTGTCTCGAAAAACCAAAAAAAAAATAAAAAGAAAAGTAATGAAGACCCAGAAATCAACTGACACAGCTAGGGTCAATTGATCTTTGACAAAGGAGCTAAAACCATCCAGTGGAAAATAGACAGAATTTTCAACAAATGGTGCTGGTTCAACTGGCAGTTAGCAAGTAGAAGAATGCAAATCGATCCATTCTTATCTCCTTGTACAAAGCTCAAAACCACATGGATCAAGGATCTCCACATAAAACCAGATACACTGAAACATAGCGGAGAAGTGGGGAAGAGCCTAGAACACATGGGCACAAGGGAAAATTTCCTGAACAGAACACCAATAGCTTATGCTCTAAGATCAAAATCATTTGGAATGTAAATAAAAAAACTTAGAAAATAATAAAAAAATATATAAGAAAGAAAAAGGAAAAGGAAAAGGTTCTTGCAAGGACAAATTTCATTTTTTCTGACTAGTTCCCCATTATCCACGACCCACAGGTTATTCTGTGGAATGATACATTTTATCTTAAACTTTTTCTTCTTCCTAGAAAAAGAATCAAGTATCTCTGTTTGTTTGATTTGCACTGTACTTGGTATTGTTTGTGGAAATACCCAATTCCTCCTGCCCCAGAGCAGAGGAGGACTCCTCTGGTTTATCACTCAGGCACAGTTCAAGCCAGGGGAGATGAATTCAACAAATCATGTGTTGAAGGAAGCAATGGGATATGAGCTTCTCAATGCTCACAAATAGACATAGCCTGATTGTTTTCTGATTGGATAAGGTTTAAAACAAACATACTATGAATATGTGTGTGTATATATACATATATATGACATTTTTAGAAAGGTATGTATTTCAAGATTTCATCCTTAAATTTTGTTCATTAGTAACCATTATGTTGTTTCCATAATTATCATACTATAAAATATTAATTGAAATTTTGTATTTTACTTAACTATATTTAATAGTCTTTCCCAAATAAATAATATAGAAATATTATCTAACCGAAAAAAAAAAAGAATTGACAAATGAGACCTCATAAAATTGCAAAGCTTCTGTAAGACAAAGGATACTGTCAATAGGATAAAATGGCAACCAACAGATTGGGAAAAGATCTTTACCAACCCTACGTCTAATAGAGGGCTAATATCCAATATATACAAAGAACTCAAGAAGCTAGACTCTAGAGAACAAAATAACTTTATTAAAAAATGGGTACAGAGCTAAACAAAGAATTCTCAACTGAGGAATACTGAATGGCCAAGAAGCACCTAAAGAAATGTTCACCATTCTTAGTCATCAGGGAAATGCAAATCAAAGCAACTCTGAGATTTCACCTCATACCAGTCAGAATGGCTAAGATCAAAATCTCAGGGGACAGCAGATACTGGAGAGGATGTAGACAAAGAGGAACTCTCCTCCATTGCTTATGGGATTGCAAGCTGGTATAACCACTCTGGAAATCAATTTGGCGGTTCCTTAGAAAATTGGACACTGTACTTCCTGAGGACCCAATTATACCACTCCTGGCCATATACCCAGAAGATGCTCCAACATGTAATAAGGACACATGCTCCACTATGTTCATGGAAGCCTTATTTATAGTAGCCAGAAGTTGGAAAGAACCCAGATGTCCCTCAACAGAGGAATGGATACAGGAAATGTGGTACATTTACACAATAGAGTACTACTCAACTATTAAAAGCAATGAATTCATGAAATTCTTAGGCAAATGGATGGAACTAGAAAATATCCTGAGTGAGGAAACCCAATCCCCAAAGAACACACATGGTGTGCACTCACTGATAAGTGGATTTTAACCCAGAAGCTCAGAATACCCAAGATACAATTCACAAACCACATGAAGCTCAAGAAGAAAGAAGACCAAAATGTGGATGTTTCAGTGCTTCTTAGAATGGGGAACAAAATACCCATGTGAGGAGATACAGAGACAAAGTGTAGAGCAGAGACTGAAGGAAAGGCCATCCAGAGACTGCCCTACCTGGGGATCCTTCCCATATACAGTTACCAAACCCAGACACTATTGTGGATGCCAACAAGTGCTTGCCTGATATTGTCTCCTGAGAGGCTCTGCCAGTGCCTGACAAATACAGAGGTGGATGCTTGCAGCCAAACATTGGACTGAGCAGAGGGTCCCCAATGGGGGACCTAGAGAAAGGACTCAAGGAGCTGAGAGGGTTTGCAGTGCCATAGGAGGAACAACAATACGGGTCACCCAGTACTCCCAGAGCTCCCAGGGACTAAACCACCAACCAAAGAGAACACATGGAGGATCAATAGCTCCAGCCACATATGCAGCAGAGGATGGCCTTGTTGGACATCAATGGGAGGAGTGGCCATTGGTCCTGTGAAGTCTATATTGATGCCTCAGTATAGGGGAATGCCATGGCAGGGAAACTGGAGTGGGTGTGTTGGGTGAGCAGGGGGAGGGGTTGGGATAGGGGACTTTTGGAGGGGAAACCTGGAAAGGGGATAATGTTTGAAATGTAAATAAAGAAAATATCTAATAAAAAAAAAGAGAAGAAGGATAAATTTTCCTTACAGAAAACTCAAATCCTATACCTAGAATCTCCCTTTCGAGAGGCACAGTTTATCCACTGCTCTGCCACTGATGGTTGAACTTGGAGGCCAGCCTCTAAAGACTAGCTATGAAAAAGGGACTGGTTGCAGACCAGAGGAAGGTACAGGAAAATGGCCCATTAGTTCAATTGAATATCTTATATATAACTAAAGGAAGATATTGATAAATCATCCAGATAAATCTGGAGTTCAGAAAAGAGGAACAAGTCAGATTTTTTTATGCTGGACAAAGACTCCTTGCTCATATAAACTAGACTATGTAGGAAGTCTGTGTTCTTTTTGCAGCTTTCCTGCAAATGTTCAACTTTTCAAAAATAAAGATAATATTTTTTGAAGCAGAAAAAAAATAAAAATCTAAAATAGGATCCTGTTATAGATCACGTAAGTGCAGTAGTAAGCAAAGGCACTTCTGAAAGGTTCTATTTACAGCTCCACTTGGTCACATGATGTGGCTGGGTTTCCTTTCTGAAAAACCAAGATCTTGGGCTTGCTGGTCTCTTCCAAGTCTGGTCCTGCGCTGAGGCTCCTCCTTCCATCTTGTCCTGTTTTGATTTAGATATGTCACTTGCCTAACGTTTCTGTAGGGAAGAAATAAGTGCCTCACTTGTTGAGCTAATCATTAAGAAGTGGTTATTTCATTGCTGAATTCATAATGACATTATTGGAGGATTGCTTCTGCTTGCTTTCTGTTGTTATTATGAAACAGACAAAACAAAACAAAGCAAAACAAAACCAACTAGTAGAAGAAAGGGTTTATTTGAGTTAAAAGTTACAGCCCCTAATCAAAGAAAGCAATGTGGGAACTCAAGGCAAGAACTAAATCAGAGACGATGGAGGTCTTGCTGGCTTGCTGCCCCTAGCTTGCTCAGCTCTTTCTCATACAAGCAAGGATCACTAGCTTAAGGTTGGCACTGCCCACAGTGGACTACGGCCAATCTGTTGGAGGCAGTTCTTCAGTTGAGACTCGCTCTTCCCAGATGACAATAACTACCTGGCACAGAGGTGTGGGGTAGGAGGTTGGTTAAAGAAAGTACATCACCAGGAGTATGCCTTTGAAGGGTACCTTGTCCCTAGCTCCTTTCTCCTTCTTCCCTAGTTGCCCTTGGTTGTGTTAATTTTTTTTTTACAAGAGCAACAGAAGTCTAAGAAAACAGGAAATAATTCAATATTGACTCAGAATTCTATCCTTATTCTTTTAACAGAGAAGAAAACTGAGAAAATGCTAGCAAGGGATTTCTAAAGTTAAGGAGTTTATTTAGCTTTGCTCCCTTTAGAGGTAGGGCTAGGGTCTTGTTCATCTTCACAACTGTGGCCTTTTAATAATTGTTCAATGACTGAATGCAGAATGAATAAATATACTTACTAATAAACAGCTGTGGGGCTGCCTCAGTGGTTAAGGCTTCTTACTACTCTTACAGAGAAATGAAGTACATTTCCCAGAGCCCATATTGAGTGGTTCATAACCACCTGTGACTCCAACTCCAAGGGATTCAATGCCTTCTTCAAGTCTCTACAAACTTCTACACTTAAATATAGACATGTGTACATATATACCCCTACACACACACATCACATGTATACATACATACATATATACACTTTACTACATAATAAAACAATCACCAGTAACTCATAACTGATCAAAGTGCTAAGAATAAGTGAATGCTCAGCCATATATGATATCAAGTACACTCTGAAAATATTACATAATCAGTCCTAGAGACAGTGTCCTATGAGGCAATTTGTATTTCTACAGATTATTTATTTATATCTGTGTATTTACAGTATGTTGGACATCTATACCAACCCATCCAAAGCTCAAGGAACATCATAGAAGAAGGTGCAGAAACAGTGAAAGATCCTAAAGAGGTGATGTGGAATATTGTCTTCTGGACCCAATTTGGTTATTGCACTCTTGACACCACAGAAGCTGTGATAATCTGCATAAGATATGTACAAGATTGGGTCCATCAACAGCCTATCATAGAGTACACAAGTGTTCAAGGTGCCCTAGCCCTTACTGACGGTTTATATATACAGTTAAATGTTGACAGAGAAACTGAAGAGATGTTTTCCTTGTTGCATCGCCTCTAGAAAGGTGCCATTGCTCAGCTCACCGTCCTCCCTAAACAAGCTTAAACAAACTCATTGAGCTGCCTCAAAATTTTGTAATGAAACCTACCATTACTCATGATTAATAAATGTTAATATTTTATTTTGTTACAAATGGTAGGGGGCATAGTTCATGGATAGAGCACTCACGAAGCCAAGGCCAGAGAATATCACAGTTTCAAGGTGTAACTCTATTATACAGCAAAACTGCCTCTCTCTCAAAAAAAAAAAACAAACTTTAAACACCACCAAGTTATTCACAGCTAATAGAGCAATCAATGATCTTTCTAACTGATCACTTATGAGAGCCCCTTCACACAGACAAGTCCTTGTGGAGTGTTTCTAGTATTAGCCCTGGAGAACAGAGAGAGGCTGTCTGCTACATCACTGTCTGGTTAATGCATGTGCAACATCTTGCCAGCATTC
This sequence comes from Tokudaia tokunoshimensis, assembly GCA_036184795.1. Classification (NCBI taxonomy): domain Eukaryota; kingdom Metazoa; phylum Chordata; class Mammalia; order Rodentia; family Muridae; genus Tokudaia; species Tokudaia tokunoshimensis. Next base: position 39,053,248 of record BTHU01000017.1, read on the forward strand.
ACTGAAGGTCAGAAAGTCAACAAGCTACGCGGCCTGGACAACTCTCATCCCACACCTGCTGGTCTGCTTGTAGATTTCTGCAAACCTTCCACCATCATCTCTCCTCTGTGAATTCCTTATCTATAGAAATTGTGCCTATCTTGCATGACAGTTGAGAAGGTTGAATATGGAGATATGGATATATATATATATATATATCCATAAGTATGCAATTACTTTCATTGTTAAAATCAATAAATGACCCATTTAAACTGAAAAGCATATGAGTTAAAATTTTACTTCAAGACAAAAATTCCCATCAGGAGTGAAACTATTTTTATTCATTATAAAATACCTGCTTAAGTACATGCTTCAAAATTTCAAAGGTAGCCAGTTCACTGGGACTCATATAATTTACTTTAGCAATACTTGAATTTTAGCCTAACTGGAGCTATCAAATTCCACTGATGGGACAGTTTGTTGTAGAGAATTTGTTTGTAAAAAGCAATGGCTTTGATCTTAGCCATCCTGACTGGTGTGAGATGGAATCTCTCACACCAGTCAGGATGGCTAAGATCAAAAACACAGGAGACAGCAGTTGTTGGCGAGGATGTGGAGAAAGAGGAACACTCCTCCACTGCTGGTGGAATTGCAGGCTGGTACAACCACTCTGGAAAGCAGTCTGGCGGTTCCTCAGAAAACTGGGCATGACACTCCCGGAGGATCCGGCTATACCACTCCTGGGCATATACCCAGAGCCTTTACCTGCATGCAATAAGGACACATGCTCCACTATATTCATAGCAGCCTTATTTATAATAGCCAGAAGCTGGAAAGAACCCAGATGTCCCTCAACGGAGGAATGGATTCAGAAGATGTGGTATATTTACACAATGGAATACTACTCTGCAATTAAAAACAATGAATTCACGAAATTCCTAGGCAAATGGTCAGAACTTGAAAATATCATCCTTAGTGAGGTAACCCAATCACAAAAGATCACACATGGTATGCAGTCACTGATAAGGGGATATTGACCCAGAATCTCAGAATACCCTAGACACAATCAGCATATCAATAGATTTCTAAAAAGATGGAAGGAGAGACCCCTGGTCCTGGAAAGACTGGATGTAGGGGAACGCCAGGACAGAGTAATGAGAGGGGGTTGAACGGAGAAAAGAGGGAGGGAAGGGGGCTTATGGGACTTTCGGGGAGGGAGGAAACGGGAAAGGGGAAGTGATTTGGAATGTAAATTAAAAAAATAAAATAAAATAAAAAAAAATGCTTTCATTTTCTAAAAAAAAAAAAAAAAAAAAAAAAGCAATGGCTTTTCACAAAGATACAAGACCTGGCTCCCTTAATTGCAATTTGAAAAGGCTGAGAAAAGTTCTCAACTCAGAGAATTTTCTCATTCCTGGAAAGGTAGTTATGTAAATAGCAAGGAAGTCTATCTGTAAATTCAATGAGATTAGGAAATATGCCCTGAGTAATGTTCTCTTCCTCTCCTAGTTATCTATATTTGAACTTGTTATAGATTATCAATTACTGAGTCCTCTAAGGTCAAGAACTAAAAATCAGCAATAGCTTCAGACTTTACCACTTTTGTTATTTCCTATTAAAGGAGTTAGAGAAAGGACTGAAGGAGCTGAAGGGGTTTGCAATCCATAGGAAGAACAACAATATCAACCAACCAGACCCCCCACCACCACAGTTCCCAGAAACTAAACCTACCAACCAAGGGGTACACATGGAGGGACCATGGCTATAGCCACAAATGTAGCAGAGGATGGCCTTGTTGGACATCAATGGGAGGAGAGACCCTTGGTCCTGTGAAGGATTGATGCCCCAGTGTTAGGGGAATACCAGGGTGGGAAGGTGGGAGTGGGTGGGTGGGGGAGCACCCTCATAGAAGCAAGAGAAGGGGGTGGGATAAGGGGTTTCTGGGGGGAGAAATGGGGAAAGGGGATAACATTTGAAATGTAAATAAAGAAAATATCCAATAAAAAAAAGATTTTAGTATTATTTCTAATACCTATAAGTGGGGACAATTGTTACATGTGAGTGCATAGGCCTTGGAGGCCAGAAGAGGGTAATGGATTCCCTAGAGCTGGTGCTACAGGGGCCTGTGAGCCTCCTTACACAGGGTTGGAACCACACTCAGGTCCTCTTCATGTACATCAAGTATTCTCAACTCCAGTTCACCTCTGTTAAGCAAATTTAAATCATGAAAATTAGAGTGGGCTGTCACATACTATCCACTGGTGACAGGAAGGTGGGAGACTGATTAGAGTTCACCCAAGACCAAGTGCAGAAATGAAGTTGTGTTTGTACCAGAACCAAGAACCCAGACGTCTGCAGGGATCACCCATGCAATAGAAATGAGCAGGTTTGTCACATGAAGCAGGGAAAGAGAGGTAGGGATGCTGGCAAGAAAGTATGTGTGTCTCTGTAAAAGTGAGCAGGGACGATACTTAGTTTATCTTCATTTCAAACTAAGGATACAGTTCTAGAACTGATATAACTTCTAGCTTTTGAAGAGAAGCCAGGATCATTTATAAATTTTTCAGAATGCTACCTATTACCATCAAGTTCCATTAAAAACAAACACACTCTGTAGGCCAAATAGAAAGGCCGCGTGCCAAGTTCAGTCCATGGGCCGTCAGGTTGAAGTTTCTGACCTATAAATCCTCATTATGATCACCACATGGCCAAGCCTGGCAGACTCTCAGAAGTAGCCACTACTGTGAAGCAGTTCTTTCTTAACCCCGCCCCCCCCATATCCGGCTTTGTTCTTCTTCGTGCCATGTCCAACCATGACCAAAAAAAGAGAAGTTGGGAAGGAAATTTCAAATGAGCAAATTTGCCGGGACTAATTATGGCCAAGAAGAATTTTAACTATTATTTCCTTTGATCCTTTCTTTGACACACCTCTGAAACCCCCTGACAGTGAAAAGTCTGTCTCCCAACACTGGACGAAGGACACCGGCCGTATGTCCGTAGGTCCGGATCAACTTAAGGACTTCCCCTCCCCCGCCCCAGCCAGCTGACCTTGACAAGGACAGTGGAAAACAAAGCGCTGGCTCTCGAGCCCACTGACATTTGGAAGCACAGGTGCAGCCCAAAGCCCTGGAAGGATTTGGCCAGGCATTCCTGTGACAAGCCCAGGCCGGAGGGGGAAACTCCCCTGACAGTCTGGGCAGGAGTCTGAATCTGTCATTGTCTGGCTGCCTTAGCCACAATGCCTGTCTGCGACGACAAGTGCTGACACTGGATGCCTGAAAGGGGGCTCAGTCAAGCAAGCATTTGTCACAGAAAAGTGCCCCAACTCATATTTCACAGGGTGATTAGAGGCGGTGAGACAGGACCCTGAAGTGGCCCATCCGGCGCGTTAGCAATGGCAGCCCTCTCACTGGGGACAGCTGGGCTGAAGCCAGAGCAGCTTTCTAAGGACTCAACTGTTCCTGTGCCCCTAGGGATGGTGTGGAGAGACCCAACCAGACCTTGCCCCGCCCCCACACCTCAGTGCATAGTCCTCCAACACCCCCTTGAGGATCTAAACGGAATGAGCACCACGAGACTGGGCAAGACTCACAGATAGAGGGGAAGGGAGCCTAGGGCCCCGAGCCTTCCCAGGCTCTCTCCCACCAACCAACCCCAACCTCCCAACCCCCCCCACCCCATCCCTCACACACACACACACACACACACACACACACACACACACCCCACGCTAGCTTTTGACTTTTATCTCAACAGCTACCCTGAGTGGAAACCAGCAGAAGTCTTCTCAACCAACAAAAGAAACGCGTTTTATTTTCCTTTCATTCTTGTTGCTCTGCGGTGCGCACAGTAATTCTTGATTCTGAGCTCCATTCATCTACTTGGATGGAAAGGCAAATGAAAATGGCAGAGGAAACCATCAAATTTAGTTTGGTCTCCGGAGTTTTACAGAGAAATGAATTTTTTCCTTCACACTTTCTAATTGTATTGGCACGGCGATCAGAGGTGGAGATTATTACCAAGCTTCCCACCCTTGATCTCAGTGCTCTCCTCCCTCCCCACCCCCCCACCCCAACCTTCCACACTCACCTCTGGTCTCAAGCCCACCCTACACTGTTAACTGACTTACTCTTTTGGGAAACTTAGGAAGTACACACAAAAGATGAACTCTCTCTTCTGGCAATCAGGACAAGCACAGTAAAAAGCCGGGTAGCTTTAACTTCACCAGCAGATCCAGGGTTAACCAGTCCTAAATCCATAGCACAAGGAATTAACTGAGTCCTAAAACACAAGGAGCTAGACATGCTGACAGCCCCATATTGAGAATAAACAAGGACTTGGTGAGAAGAGGGGTATGAGAAGGGGCAGAAAATAAGATGACTGAGTGTCCTATGCATATATAAAATTGTCATGGAATAAATTATTTTTAAAACTTCAATTTCAAAGAAACTGAATAATCACTAATGTTTATGGAATGCTTAGCGCATAATAAGCCTTTGTCTAAGCTTCTGTGCGTACTTTACTGATGAGAAAAACAAGGTCCAAGGGCTTGCCTTGTCAAGCTGAGATAACGTGGCATCAGAATTGCAAACAAAAGATAACATGGAGTCGGGAATACAAACAAAGGAAAAGCACCTTGAACAGAGAACTAAAACCGTGTCCTAAAAACTAATCCAATCTTGAGTAAGAACTAGATTTAGTCTTACTACATAAACAACGCCTATCAGTTTGGGCAATTTGCCTCTTACGTAAAAAATAAGCATTCGATTTAAACAATTCACAATAAGAATTTGACAAGCGATCAATAATGCATGTAAAATTTCACTTGCTCACCCTAAAAATCAGTGTGCCATCTCTATCCTGTATATAACACAATGCTAAGTGCCTCTCACAGTACTGACAACCAGATGGTAAGAGTGCATGGTCAGCAAATATTGGAAAGAGAGTTGATTTCATACATCTTTTAGGGACAACTTGATAAAATAAATGTCCAAATCCTGAGAGTAGTTTATCTCATCACTGGTACTTCTTATATGTGGCTATCAATTCTTTAGTGTTTCTTCTGTGGATCGATGGGGTTGTGATTCCCTTTCTGAACACAGTAGGATAGTGACTTCTTTGACATTCAAGTACATCACAGTGGCACTACATAACCTCCAAAGCCCCCTTATGAAGCCCCCATACCTTTGCCTTACTGTTAATGCTGGGGTGTCCATTCCCATTGCTCTGATCTACCATACACACAAGGCATTGCACCGAAGTCATCAGACTGGAGGAGCTGCCTATGGGAAGAGAAACCACAGTTTACACCAAGCACAAGGAAGGGGAGTCAACCCAACAAGGTTCCAGCAGAGGGCCACCATTCTCTCCACTTCGTTTATCAACCAACGGCATCTATGAGTGTAACACAACAGTAGCTATTTCAATGCCACTAAGGTTTGACTGGTTTGTTTTAAGGGAATAGACAACCGGGACCAACCTCTCATAAAGTGTTATTCTTCTGGAATGCTATTTTCAGGGATGGCTCAGCAGACAAAGATGCTTGCTGCCAAGCTCAAGGACATGAGTTCAGTCCCCAATACCCACATGGTAGAAAAAGAAAGCTGACTCCTGCATGTTGATATCTGAGCTCTACAGATGCGCACACATACACATGAGAGCAGGAGAGCTGGTCCTGCCCCTCACCAGCTGCAGCCTTCTGGAGAGCAGGCCTTGTACCTCACCTGGGCAGCACAGTAGAGCTGGGAGTGGGTGAGCTGGCCCCAAGAGCATGAGACCAGGAGAACTGACCTTGCCCCCTTGCTGGCTGAGGCACTGGGTGAGCTAGCCAGGGCAGGGCTAGAGAGTTTGACCTGAGGGATCAGGTGAAGACGAGCTGGTGGACTGACCAACTCAGCTACCTCACAGGCCCAGTTCCAGGGATGTGAGTTGGCCCACCTCAACATCTACCCTATCTGCAATTTGCTGGAGCATATATGAAAGAACTAATCCTGCAGATCCAAAGCTGTAGGATCTTCATAACATAGGACACGACAGGACATCTGAGAAGAGCCCTGGGAGCATCCAGTATTGATAGTGTGGCAGAAGCCAGAAGCCTCAAAACAGACCAAAGGACTCATTGCAATGAGCATATTCAAGTAAAGATTTGTGGATTATAAGGATGTATAGCTGTGGGGCACACTGGGACACACTACAGCTTCCATGACAAGCTATATTTTTTTATTCTTTTCATTCTATCTTATTTTCTTTTGTGGGAGTGGCTGCAAGGGTGGAGGGTAGACATGAAGGGATTGGGGAGATGAATGGAATTGGGGTGCATGATGTGAAATTCACAAAGAATCAATAAGACTTTAAAAAATAATAGAAAATGGAAATGTAAAGATGAACAATAAAGACTTTCTTTATCTTTATGAAATAATATAACTATTGAACATCAGGTCTTAGGGGAATGCTTAATAATAGTAAAGCCTTTATAACATATTATTTAAATAGAGCTTAAAATAAAATTCAAATGTTTACTTTTGTGGAAAATATGTACTAAAATGTGGTGAAAATATTCTAAAGATTAAATAGTATCTATATCTGAATTGTTATATCATAAATTATATATTGTATTCTTAGTGACTTTCTATATCTATAAATTTCATTAGGTAGTAGAGAAAGCACTCTTTATAATGGCAAAACCTCATTAAATCTATGGAACTTATAAGAATTCTTACTGAAAATCTGAGCTCAAATTCCAGAAAGTTCTACCTTAGTGTCTTTAGAAAAACACACCACCTCTCTAAATCTTAATTTCCTGTCTATAAAATCAAATGACAGAAAATAATGTTCATAAGGTTAAACAAAGTTAAAGTAAGCTGAATAAGGCCTGGTGTATATCTAGGCAGCTATAAGGCTTTTGATAAATGTTTTCAAAATGTATTTATTTATTCACTTTATATCTCATATCAGATGCCCCCTCTCTCCCCAGATCTTCCCTCACACAGATCCCCCCTTCCTCACCATAAATGTCTTTATTAAATTTAATGACAAACATTTTGTCCACCTTTCTCAGCACAACCATAAGGAGTGATGGGTTAAACCCCTGTACCTCTCCAGTGAGAAGTTATTTGGTACCCTGTCTCCCTGCTCATCAAAACAGGAGGGATTTGTACTAACTCCCTCTTCCTACCAAATACAGACATAGACGATAGGCAAGCCTGAAGCTTTCCAGCTACAAAGAGTAAATGGAAAAGAATTAACTGGGGTAACATGAGTAAACTATTCACTAGTGGATTTGTGTCTGTGGATGCATAAGCCGTTTCCGATTTTAATTTTTTTCTGCCCCCATCATTACTGTGAAGCAAGTTTTACCTCTAAAGCTCATGTTGACTCAGCCCATCTTTACCAGAATGCTTCAGGGCAACTTTTAGAATCACCCTTGTGGCCCGTTACATTGTTTCTCATGTGGGAATCTGAGACAGAGAACAGCTAAGTAATCTACTAGTGATTACACAAGTAGAGAACACAGAAGTAAATCCAGTCAAGCATCATGGCTTTGCTATCTTTTTGTATGTTTTACCTTATCTCTCATTTACACTGTTCTACATAATTAATACAACTATGGTATCTGTTGTACTAATCTTGGCATGGAAAAAAATCAGATGATATTTCAAACTATCAGCCTGACCCATGTGCTGCTCATTAAGCCACATATGTTACACAGAGGAAAAGGGAGAAAAGACATAAAGTCTTCTACCTGGACCACTAGTTTAACCTCCCTCTACCACCCTATGATGCCCTCAGTATGATCCATAGCTGCCCGGACATAGTATATTAATGTTGTATCTTCTACATCTGGTCACACATCTGAGGAAATGAAATCATTTGCCCGAATGAACAGTTTCTACTTCATTCCTGCCTTCTGAGATCAACTCTTCAGAAGAATTACATACATATACACACACCACACCACACATACACACACACACACACACACCACACACACACACACACACACACACACACACACACACACACACACACACTGAATGAATATAATGCCTCTAACTTGGAGTAGTCTGGGTCTAGAGTTGATAAATTACAACCTTCACCTTGACTTTCAATAAATTGCAAGATAAAATAAGATGCAGACAGAATCCAAAATATAGTATCTCTGTTTTCCTGACATTGGGAAATGTTATTTATATTTGTGGGTCAATGGGCTTCACGAACTTAAATTTTATGGTTAGACTCAGTTCTGGGGCATTTTAACCTCTGATAAGAGATCTCTTCAAAAGCACGTCTACCTCCAAAGAAAAAAGAAAGAATGGAAACCCATAAACATTTCTCCTTCCAGCTCATAAGTAGAAGTAACTTACATTTCCTCCTCAAGAGAAGAGGGGGTGGGGACTGAGAAAATCAATGGGATTTTGGTTCTTTACCTCTTATTACATCCTGGAAATAGTGAGGATTTGGTTGAACTGATGCCATTGTTGATTGAGCACCTATTTACTGCAAGTTATTTACATTCTTGTTGCACATTTACATGCATAATGCACATACAGCAGTTGGCCCTCAATAGCCATGGCTTCCACATCCTTGGATCAAACTACTGTAGACAATGACTATCTGAAAAAAAATGAAATTGATATGCACTGAACATATGCAAACATTTTCTTGTCTTTGTTTCTCAAACACTTTGGTGTAGGAATTACTCAAATAACATTTACATTGTATTAGATGTTATAAGCACTCTAGAGATGATTAAAGTTTGCAAGATGTACACACATTATGTGGTAATGCCATGCCATTTTAAGAAGTGACTTGAACATACAGATGTTGAACTCCATAGGTGGTCCTAAAACTAATCCCTTGCAGACACTCGGGGACTGCAATATGTTGCAACTAATTAAAATGTCCAACTATTTAAAATGTTTGGTTTAAGGATTGTTCTGCAAACCCAGAGCTATCATCAAAAGAACAGCATTTTAAATTTTCCATCACACTTACTGTATAATACAGTGCTGATGTAGGCTGTATGCTCCTTTTTTTTTTTTTTATCAAGCCGTGTTTCTTTTTTTTTTTTTAATTTACATTCCAAATCACTTCCCCTTTCCCGTTTCCTCCCTCCCCGAAAGTCCCATAAGCCCCCTTCCCTCCCTCTTTTCTCCGTTCAACCCCCTCTCATTACTCTGTCCTGGCGTTCCCCTACATTGTATGCTCCTTAAAATGCATTCTTACACTAACTGCCATCACCTTCCTTCAAATTCAGGAGTCATCTATTTACAAATGCTTGCCTATTTATGCATTTGTAAAGGAAGGAATTGTAAAGAAAACCCATTACACTGCCTTTCTAACTTACCACTCAGAAGAGAATGGGGTCAGCCTTGGTTTAGACACTGGGTTCCAAGCACTTGTTTATATATCAGTTTGGAGAGATACATAATCTTTTTCCTCTCACTGTGGCCACAAAACTTAACAGAAACAAGGTAAGGGAGGAGAGACTTCTTTTGGATGGTGGTTTTAGAGAACTTCTGTACATCATGGCAAGAAAAGCAGGGTGAAAGAATTCAGTCGATGGCAGTGGAAATGAGTGGTGGAGGCAAGAATCAGGGACTACGTGTGACCTTTGACACAGTTTTCTATATGCCTCTGTGGTAAAACATTCTGACTAAGAACAACTTGGAGAGGAAATGCTTTGTATTGACTTATATGTCCAAGTTATAGCCCATAAGGGAGGGAAGTCAAGGCAGGGACCTGGAGGCAGAAAGTTATGCAGGGATCATGAAGGGGCTCTGCTTACTGGCTTGCTCCTCATGGCTTGCTTGACTTGCTTTCTTATACACTCCACATCAATTAGTAATTAAGAAAATGACCCCAGACTTGCCTACAGGCTTGGGTGGCCTATCCTATGTGAGATATGGTCACTGAGAAGCAAGACCATAATGAGTCTAGACTGAGCAGCCTAGCAGGATGAGCATCTGGCATAGTGACTAAAAGCAGACTACAGTAAGTCAGGCCTCAGTTCCAAGGCTCTCTAGGGGCAGTACAGAACATGTTAACTTCTACCCTTATACATTATGATCATGATACATTTGCTCTGTACTTTTAGCACATTACACAGATCATGCCGTTTAATTTGTAATAAAATGTAAACTGAGGCACAATGAAGCTAAGTGTATTGGGTTCTCGGGAATGAATACCCAGATATTTTTCCATTATGGGTCTGCAGTTCCCAGCAGAGGGACAGAGCTGCCAACAGACAGCCCTCAGCTCTGGCCATTTCAGGACATCCCTATTGTTCTAATTAGTCCTCTATTCAGAGAAATTGCTCAGTGTGAAGGTTTCTCCCTCTCAGCTTGGGGTGAATCTGAAAGACCACTAACTCCAGAGCACTCCTACCTGGTGAAGTCCCTTGTTCTCTATGCACCACCACTTCTGTCCCACCTATCTCTCGGGTGTTGGCCCACAGACACTACCAAATAAATTACCTACACATTAGCTCATCTTAGGAAAGTCAGCATGAGATTCTAAGTCATTTGTCCAAGACCCAGAAGCAATCAGGAGGCTTTAAACCCAAGCAGGACAGTAGTCCAAATTCTTCCTGCCCCACGGCGCTGTCTTTCTCCCACTACTAGCCATTCCTAATTCCTTACCCCAAGGTACCTATCTGGATCTGGATCTAAGTCTCTCCTTTCACTAAAAGCATGGTTCAAATGAAGACTCTGCATCCGAACACCCACAGAATTCCACACAAGCTGGGAAAGGCAAGCAGCCTGTGGACAGGAGATCTCAACTCAATAGCATCTCTTCCAACTCCACATCTTTCTCCTTTTCCCAAGTATTTTCAGAAGTGGGGCAAGGTAACAGCACAGTAAGTAGTTACAATTAAATTGAAGATAGGAGTCTGTGGGGCAGACTATCCCACTCTATTGCTATCTTCATTTCAAATAGTGGATCCAGTTTCCACACCATAAAGGCCTCGAATTGCCTGTTTGTTTAGACAACTATGGCTTCTTACCATAACCCCTTGTTTTGACATCATCTCCTTCTGTGTTGCGATTTTAGGTCCCACCTCTCCACCACATTTCATTACAAATGTAGCAAACTAGAACAGCCAATCCTCAGAATATCCGCCCCGCCCCCCAGTATTCAGCACCACGGCTCTTGCTTGTCAAGGAAAGTTATTTGGAAAAAAACTTTGATTTGATAAACGAAATTTTGTCTTGGCCTCTGAACATTTGGTTAGCTCCATTTCCCAGCCTCCGAGTTTTCAAGGGTTTCTCCTCTCTTAGAAGGGGTGTAGCGGGCTCTACATCATCAGGGCAACCCTCAGAGTAACCCAAATTTCTATTCAACTTCCTGGTGTGTTGGCAACCAGGATGAGGGCTCCTGCAAATCCCATCCCACGTGTGTGACCGCGCTGTGAAGCCATGCTGTTCAATCGGCATGCACTGAATCTTCACCTTGCCTCAGACTTTTCTGTTCGTGTCAGGGATGTAGCTTTGATGCAGACGCGATGTTGGAGGAAAGCGGTAGGGGACAGAAAGGAGCAGGATCAACAGCTCCACGGCTTTGAAAGTCTGGATTTCACTGAAACCAAAACCAGTCTCCTCTCCCTTGTTCTCACTGATGATCACATTAATTCCAGATGAAAAGAAAGCTGGTGTCTTTCCCCCCCTCATCTTGGTGAAGTTTTTCTAAAGGGAACCTGCAAAGGAAAACTGTCTCTCTCTTAGTGCTCCTAGGCAAAGCATTGAAGTACAATCCCACTGAAATCAAAGTGACAGCTAGAAGGCACCAGTAATCATAGCTCTGTGAGTTCTCTCAGGTCTGCAATACAACTGTCAATTATCAAGGTCTCTTTGTGGGCCAGACAAGCAACAACAGATTCAAGGTTTAAGGCAAACTTGCCAAAAAGACATAGCCACTTAAAACATACTCGTGTGTGTGTGTGTGTGTGTGCATATTCATATTTATATGAAAGTAATACTCAGTGACAAATTCAACAACCAATAATAGTACGTGGAGTTTCCAGGAAAAGAAAACCAGCAAAGAGATTGTAAAAGAATTATTTAAAATGTGTTAGCTATGTCTATTACAGTTAAAGATGGCCTTGGTTCTCATGTTTTTCAAACAAACAAACAAAAAGAATCCATCCAGAATAGAGACTGTGCTTAAAATTCAGTCTACTAATTCTCAGATAAAGTGACTAAAACATGCAAACCTCTGGTCACCTAGAAGTTGTAATAAAAAATAGACAAAAACCCTTAAGTGCTGTGAGGACAGTAATCGCATCGCATCTCTTCATCCTCCTGAGGCAAACTTGCAACTAAATCATTGAAAAGAAGTAAGGATTGGACCAAGAATTCCTCATATTCAGTGGGAGGTGAGGGGTGGGGTGTACAGGTACTCAACCTCCAGTACTCAGTACTGACTGAGTGACAGAGCTGACAATACACTTAATCCTGTCTCCTTTAATGCCAGAGCACATCTACATCGTTCTAATTCATCGGTTTTACTTTTAATCACTCTCATGGTACTCAAAGGGCCCTAGACAAGAAGAAAGGCCTAATGAAATCCTTTGGGCCTGTCACCTGAACTGGAGACCAGCGAGAAAAACAAGAAAGTGTTCAGACAAATGCAATGAACCTACGTTTCTCTATCTTTATCTAAAACTACACATAATGCATGTAAGTATATGTGTATTCATATGTGTATAGGTTAGATTAAGTTTCTCTGCTGGTGTGACAATGTTGTCAATAAGAGCCATAGACTATGTAATAAAAACCCCAGGAATAAGCCTGAGAGACCACACTTCAAGTCACTGGTCAGGAGAGTCTAAAGGATGCTAAAACAATATAGGATGCTGTTGCTCTTAATTGCCTCCCAAAACTTAAGGGTAAGACTTTACTGCGGAAGGCACCACACCACATGCTTCAGACACAAGAGTAGTGGAGCTGCATCTGAAAAAAAGTCCCCCCCCCACACCCTGGGGATTAGTTTTCATGGTACTGGAAGACAGTATACAAGTAACCAAGGGAAGGAAGCATTCAATAGCTCTGCCCAACTATAATGCCTATAAACCATAACAATACTCAGTGTGACAAGATACTCCTACAGGTACCATAGAAGCACATACACCTTGGTGGCAGCCAACACCTCTCTAATTGGATTCAAAGCCCTCTCAACATAATGGAAATTATGCCTGGTCCCAGAAGCTTAACCAACCACCCACCCACGGCTAGTAAGGCTACAGATCTCAAAGGAGAACCTTCCACAGTCACTTTCCTAGGCCAGCATAATTCCTAACTGCATTCCAAATACTTATCCTTATGCCCCCACAGGTGTGTGGTTCTCACACCTCATCAAAACAGTCTCTCTTCATCGTAGATGGGAGCATCGTAGAAAACCACAACTAGTTCTACTGCAGAGAACCATGGACTATGAAGTGCCCGGCACAGCCCAACCCACACAGCTAATGCTTCAAAAGCATTGCAGAAGGGATGGGCAGAGTAAGAGTCAGAGAATCAGAAAATCTGATGCAAAATTGTGCCTTCTAATTATGACAGGGAAGCTCTACCCATGAAATCTCAACAATATGACTGCTTAGACAAGACCTGAACAATGGCAACGCCAGTTGATATGCCTATGTGGACGGGGGACATTGGATGGGCAAATCACATGGTCCCCTCTAAATAAAGAACTAAAGTCAAGTAACAACTGTGAAGAGGGAAAGTGAGTACTCTTCCCAAGAGATGAAGACCCCAAATACTTGTCCAACAGCGGGTGCACAGCCCTGGGAAAATACAAACAAGCAACACTAAGCGGATTTAGCAAGCTGCGGTTATATAAAATGAAACCAATCCCTCGGTGAAGAATTCAAGTCTCAAGTCTGATCCGTCCCCATATACTGAGTGAAATGCCATGAAATAGGAAGTGGTCTTAACAGGACATACCCCTTCAGGTTGATATTAGCCCTATGCCTCTCAGAAGCAGAAAGAGATCAAAGAGTGCAGTATGCTTCCTGTAGCTGAACAACCAGGATTTATGCAAGTGAGTTTGCATAAGCAAAGAGCTCCGCAAGCTTCTCCCTCAGCACATTGAGCAATAGGCCCTCAAAGCCACTCTGACCCAGAAAAAGGAAGAAGTAGGAGGCTGTCAAGCAGAGAACACTTGAAACTCTGTTCCCTGTATACTTTGTTTCTTCTGTGACCTCTGCCACTCCGGCTGCATGTGTGGGCACTCATCCTTTACATGCAAATGCAACTCTGAGGCAATGTTCTTTCTGTAGAGTTAGATAATGAATTCTCCTGTTGCAAAGTGACCACATGAGCCTAAGACATCGCTTCCTTTCAATTTACTCCAATGAAACAGAAATTGATAAATTGCTCTTTGTATAACTTGGGGTTTTGGTCTCAATTGCATCCCTAGTGACAATAACAAATAGGTCTGTAGGATTTGTCTCCTATCTTTCCCTGCAACAGTGATTACAGGACGGGCTAGTGAGAACCAGAAAACCACATTTCTCTCTGACTCGTTCACAATTACTCCAAAGTGACAAAGTATTGCGTAGGCTAAAAAACAATCATGTAATGGAGAGGATAAAATGTTTTGTGTTTAATATCACACAAAAAATGTATAAACATGAAGATGATAGTCCTAGCCAGGCATTGTTGGGCACATTAGTAATCTGGGCCGAGGCAGGGGGATTACAAATTTGATGCCAGACAGATTTACAAAGCTAGACCCCCATCTCAAAACAAATTTTGCTAATTACTCCTATTATTAAAAATGTAGATCAGTGGTAAAGCACTTGTTTCACCTTGGTTTAAGTCCCAACAACATAAAAGGAATAAATAAATAAAAGAAGCATTATTTCTTGGGTTGTTAATTACTCCATATTCCCTCTCACTAATCATTTTGCATTCTTATTATTTCTGTTCTCTGAGAAGTTGACACAGAGTAATGTTTCTCTGTGTGTTCTTAGAGATGGAGGAAGCTCCCCCAAAAATTCCATCATCTCTTTTCAGAACTCAAACCAAATTTGCACATTGTTGATCCAAAACTCAAGTCTTTAACCTAAGTCTAATGAAATCACATCAGGAGACATGCCTGTCCAAACACCATGGCAACAGAGCTAGTGTTGCTTGGAATCTCAGCCATTTGCTCACCTTTCCTCAATCCAAAATCATTTGTGCTTCATCTGTTCCCACATCAAATTATCCTATAATTGCCTTTTGAATTACAGAGTTATATCAACAGCGTCAACGGTACCAACTGGCTCCCGGACCTCAGGGATGTGGAACTGGCTGTTCCTTTTTCCTCCCCTTGAATGTACAGATCAGTGTTTACAGTATTTACAGAATTATTTAAGAGAAGGAAAAAAACTGTTCTGAATCCATAGATGTACTAAGGAGATCCGGTGATGTCTTCTTCAGTATGAGATCCTCCTCAGAGTCCGAAAACTTAACACACTGCCAAGTTAACATGCTCTTTATAAAATATACCTGCATGGTTGGCTTGTCACTTTCTCAGGGAGAACACCAAACTACAATAGTCTTCACACATTAAGCTGAAAATTTGCAAGTTGTTTGAAAATTAAAGGTAACTTTCAAACTTGCTGGTTTGGTGGTTTGATGTGGTGATAAACTATTAAAGGAGAAGAATTCCTCAGTACTATTTTGCTTTCTGCCACTTTCTGAAAGGAATTTGGATTTCTATTTCACACTGGTGACAGAGCTTGCCCATAGCACTTGTTCCACCCAATTGTAGCGAAGGAAGTACAATCCCCCCTTTATTCCTTTATTTACATAAGGTCATGCTAACAGCCCAGGCTGCCCCTGACTTCTTGTTCCTCCTCTCTCTGCCTCAGGCACACACCAACACACACAGCATTATTCCTCTTTTAAGTGATGGGGGCATTCAAGTTCACAGAAGCCAATGTTACCCAAGGTCATGGGATTTTAAAGGGATCAAAATGAAGGCTGTTGACCAAATGTGTCCCCATTTATGGACTCCAATTCTGGACTGTTAGATTATTGACCCCTGAAGTCTTCAGCAGCCAGTTGACAGAAGTGCACATCCATACGTGTAAATCATTTTCTGCAAAATTTGAAATTATTTGCTCAATATGGAAAGGTAACCACAAATTGATTTTCAAGCAATCTCTGATGAAATTAGATCAGATACTAACAGCCTTTGGCTTAGAGGCTGCCATGGTAGGAATTCACAAACAGCCACGGGTAGTGCACGAAGCCTTCCTAAGTCAAAGGTTTGAAACTTGCTTTTAACTTTTAGCAGGTTCAGGTTTATATTCTTGGACCTCAAAAGTAGGAATCAAAAACCTCAGTCTGGTAGGTTTCGCAGTGTCACCAAACACAAGTTCTGTTTGGAAGAATGAATTTTTTGTTCAGACTATGAAATTTCCCAGCAAATAAACTTTGTTTTCATTTGGTTTTGTTTGGGTTTAAGATTTCGTCTTGTTGTTACCCATGGTGGTCTCAAACCTCTGAGCTCAATGATCCCTTTACCTCAGTTTTTGGAGTGCTGAACACATATGTGCATAGCTCAGAACTCAGCAGATCGTTCATTTCTTTGGTTGATTGGTTGGTAGGTTGGTAAATTGATTGACAGATTTTTTTTCTCTGTTTGTTTGATTTGGTTTGTTTTTTTTCCCCCTTGGAGGAGTAATGTTTAATGTTTAGTCTTGTTTTGTTTTAGAGTCAGGGTCTGGTTATGTTAGTCTACCCTCTTGATTCTCCTGCCTCACCCTTCCAAGTGCTGGGATTATCAATGTATCACTATATTTATATATAGCAAACAACTTGTAAAGAATATAGAAAAGAATTCATGGACCAGCTCATGCTTCTGAAACTAAGTCATAATACACACAGAAAAGCAAAAGCCAGAAAAAATAGATTATAGATTCAGACTTAAAAATGTTCTATATATTAAAATTATCAAGCTACATGATAAAATAAGTATAATCAATGTTAAAGACATTGTTTCTGTCCCTATTGGATTTAGATATGATAGGGATCCCATAAGATGCTGAGGTCCTAACCATCAAAATAATCTCATAGCCCCTGTGCTATTAATGAGTTGATTCTGACATCATCAAACCTACTGCGCTTTCAGTTGTACAAAAACACAGCATATCAAGACAAAACATATGAAACTATATAGTACATTACTTAATACTTGATGATAGCAAGAAGCCATTATCTTACTGGCTTATGTATTTACTATAACATGTTTTTTGTAGTTCTTAACATTTTATTTTAGTGCAGCTCAGGCTAGCCTCAAATTTGCTGTGTAACTGAGGATGCCCTTGAACTTCTGATCCTTCTGCCTCCATTTCCCAAGTGCAAGGATTACAAAAGTGTATATATCACAAAATGCAGTTTTACATAATGCTAGGGGTTGAATTCAGGACTTCCTACGTGCTAGGCAAATACTCTACCATACATCCCCAGTCCCTATTATTGTTTTATAATACCTTTTTTATATACGTAAAACTAAGAGTTGGCAGAACAGTAAGCCTTGCTATTCCAGCAACAGCTTTATATATCTTGATTGATATTATTGACTGTATAATTTTCTTTCATACTTGATTTAATTTCTTGTTGTCTTGCTCATTGTGACCCCTGAGTATATGAAATATATTACTAACAAATATTACTATTTGCTAGTAAATATTACTAACAAATATTACTATTTGCTAGTAAAATATTATTATTTGCTAGTAATATAATATATTACTAGCAAAAAATTTTAAAAAATGTTTTATAAAAATATTGCTTACATTGACAACAAAATTTCTAGAAGTAAATGCAATAAAATAGGTAAACACCTTATGTAATAGCAAAGAAACTTTATTTAAAAAATTAATGAAGATCTAAATAAGTGAAAAATATAATATACTCACATAAAAACTTTTGAGATTACAAAAACTTAACTTCTTTCAAATGGATCTTTTAAATTCTGATAAAATTGCAGACTATGTACAAAATTTTATAAGAGATCTAAAGTTGATATAAAAAGCAACAGATCAAAAATAATCAAGATTACTCCCAAGAAGTTGAAAGGAACTCCTTATTGCTGAAGACACCATATACTCTGGACATGGGACTCAGGAGATTCAAGCTCCAAATCTGACATGAAAGCCTCCTATCCAAAGACTGATATTTCAGAGTACTGGAAGGGAAGGAAACAATCAGTAGTTCTACTGAACTGTGACACATATGAACCACAACAATGATCAGAATGGCAAAGTATCACCAAAGGTGCACTAGTGGCACTCACATCTTGGCAGTAACCAACAGTTGTCTAATTATGTCTGATACTGGAAACCTAACCAATTTCCTGGGAATAGTGAAGTCATAGATCTTAGAGGAAAACCATCGTGGCCACTTTATCAGACCAGCACAATTCCTAACTGCATTCAAAATATATCTTCCTATATACATTATGTATATCTTATATATTCATATATATGAATGTTGGGTACCTGGCTCCAGTTGATAAATTGATAGCACAACTCCTGAACCTAAGGCTCAGAAAACATAAAAGAGGAAGAAGAAAGAAGAGCCAGATTTCACAGGAAGACTGTTGTGAGATTGTGCCTCCTAGAAATGACAGGGAAGCTTCATTCATGATACCTCAACAATATGGCTGCCTAAACAAGAACCAAGCAAAGACAACACTAATATGCTAAGATGGGAATGAGGAAATCTCACAATGCCATCATCTTAAATGAAGAACTACAAGCAACTGACAATCGCTGAGGGAGGAAGAATGAATCTCCCCAGGGATGAGCCTCCTAACTGGTTATCCAATACCAAGTGGTCAGCCCTGAAGTTATACACATACAAGCAATACTAAATGGACTCATTAGGTTGTATTTATATATTTGTGTTTGTGCATTGTATAATAATAACAATCAAAAGGAGAGCATGAATTTGAGAGGGAGAAAGGAGTAGTTTGGGAAGGGTTGGAAGGTGGAAAGGAGAGATAAATTTATTTAATTATATTTTAATTTAAATTAAAATGGATTAAGAAAATGTAAATAATAAATGAACAAATATTAAAAATAATCAAGAAATGCTTAAAACATAAAACCAGATGTGCTGTCAGAAAGCAGTATTACAAAAAGAAAATAGGACCTTGAGAGTAAAAGAATTTCTTTAAACTACAAGTCACAAAAGAAAAGGTCAATGTATTCATCTAATTTAAAAATTGGTACC
This sequence comes from Tokudaia tokunoshimensis, assembly GCA_036184795.1. Taxonomy (NCBI): domain Eukaryota; kingdom Metazoa; phylum Chordata; class Mammalia; order Rodentia; family Muridae; genus Tokudaia; species Tokudaia tokunoshimensis. The sequence continues at coordinate 39,072,459 of BTHU01000017.1, forward strand.
TTTTGTTCTCATAAAGTTTCATTAATAAAATAAAAGTAAAATATACAAATTGAAATAAAAATTGCAGCATAGAGAACTGACCAGAGATTCCAATCCATAGCATATAGATAGCATCTACACGTCAACTAAAAAAATACGAAGAAGGCTGGACACAACCTTACTAAGTGCAAACTGGCACCAAAAGTACTATCCAGATTGGTATAAACAAAATGAGCAACGTTGACAGTAAGGTTGTGAAACAAGACAAAAATTTCATGGTGCTGGTGAGAGTAACAAGTTGTGTAGTTGCTTTCTAAAACAATTTAGTAACTGTGAACATATATATACATATATGTACATATATACATATGTATATATATGTTCTGTATATGTATATCCCTGACCCATTCATATCCCCATACATATCTCCATACAGTTCGCTTATACCTAGCTACAGCTAATGGCCAATACTGTGATTCACAATAACAGTATTTGTAATGTGCACAACAGTATTTATTGCTTGTAGAGTAGAAGACAGACTGCACAATTTTCTTTTCTCTCTCCCTCTTTTTCGGAAGGTGAGAATGGTCAACACATCCAGGGTGCAGTGGATGAGCCTCAACATGGAAATACTACCTTTTGGATTATGGTATGTCCCCTGTCAGACAAGTATTAGATTGTAGAATGTTTAATTAATAAAACACCTCACAGAAGTAGAAAATAACAAAAAAAATAGCCCAACAACCTGGAGAAAACTGAAAAAAAACACAAAACTCAAATTGTAAGTCAAGGTGACCACCCAGAATATAGTCACTTATAAATTCAAAAATCTAAAAAAACAAACAAAAATTCTTACATATTCAAATAAAATGGGAGAATAATAAACACAAGATTAAACAGAAGGCAAGCAAAAGGGACTAGGTCCTTTGACCAACCTTCAAAGCTACTAAAAATATTCCATATTTGTACCAGATAGGTCCCACCCACACATTTCCTATAGGTGCCACTTTTACTATCCCCTGCATATATTGCAATATCCCTTGGTATCCATTCAGTATTCAACACAATTATTTTAGTGGATTTATGTTTTCCTATCTGCATGTAGCAATACTCCAATATCATCTGGTGATATTAGGGAGCAATTTCATAATGTGAAAATTACTAACAACATATATTAAGCATGAATATATAAGAGCATGCATTTAACATTGTAAATAATAATAATAATAATAGCAGTAGTAGTAATAACGTGTTGCATCATTTGTTAATGATGATTTGACATAAGGCAGGATAGCTTTGGTCAGGAATGGAATTTGTGGCTGAAGTGTGACCACTGAGAAATAAAGACCTACAATCTCAACAGAGAGCAGGTATATTGAGTTCTAGAGCATGTAGAGGCTTTAGTATCAAGAGAGGGTCATAGAACAAAGACAGGTTTTTAATTCTGGGCTGAGAAAAGCTCAACAGTCAGATAGATTTGGAAAGTTTCCTTGCTATATAAAGTACATCAGCCATGGAGGCAGATGTGAACAGCCCAGAGTAAGATGAAGTCATCTACCAAGTTAGGTGAAGGACAAGGCTCAGGCAGGAGGATGTTCTGAGCTACTCTCCAGAGCTCCTCTATGTTAGTTATCTGTTGCACTTTAAATAGTTGCCTGTTGTAGAGCTGTGTGAGAACAGAAAATAGAAAAATATATTAAAAGAATTTATATATGAAGGCTATAATCTAAAAAAGTAAAACAAAATCCAGACCTGATACCAGCAGCCTTGCCCACAAATATATTATGTTTAGTCAGAAATACATACATACATACATATATACATACATACATATATACATACATACATACATACATACACACACACACATACATACATACATGCATACATACATAATTCAGACATGAAATAGTCTATGTGGTGGTTAATTAGATTCACCTAAGAGACAAGCTTCTGGGCTTGACTAGGAGGGGCTATCTTATTTAGGTTAACTGAGGTGGAAAGACGCAACTGACTTGAGTGGCACCATCCAGGGCTGGGATCCCAGACTTAAAGACAAGGAGTAGGGAGTTGAGCATCAGCTTCTGCTTCTTTCTTCTTCCGGACTATGGATGCAGCATGACCAAACTGCTTCAAGCACCCGTTGCCATGCCTTTCCTATCACAAAGAATCGCATCCTCAAACTGTGAGCCCAAAAGAAGCCCCACCTTCCTTGAGTTGCTTTGTCAGAGCAATGTGTAAAGTAACTAATATAGTCACCAACACTTGTAATAACTTATAATAACTTAAAATCTGATTTTCCGATTTGAGTTGAAATCCAATGACATGGAAAAACAGGTCCTACACTGCAGATTCTGCAGGAACAGTGGAGCCCCTGGCTGGTTTGGGTGTGGCAGATTTTCTGTTGCTTACTGCAGTCCCCCAGGCAGGGGGCCCCACTCAGGAATTCTATTATTATTATTATTATTATTATTATTATTTTCTAAGTTTTTTATTTACATTCCCAATGATTTTCCCTTTCCCATTTCCTCCCTCCCCGAAAGTCCCCTAAGCACCCTTCCCTCCCTCTTTTCCCCATTCAACCCCCTCTCGCTTCTCTGTCCTGGCATTCCCCTACATCCAGTCTTTCCAGGACCAGGGGTCTCTCCTTCCATCTTCTTGGAAATCTATTGATATACGAATTGTGTCTAGGGTATTCCGAGATTCTGGGCTAATATCCCCTTATCAGTGACTGCATACCATGTGTGTTCTTTTGCGATTGGGTTACCTCACTAAGGATGATATTTTCCAGTTAATTCTTACCCACCATCTAGGTTGGCACTTGACTTTTATATCCTGTTTGCCTCTTTAAGAAAACAATATCTAAGGCCACACATAGAGTGGTGAACCCCCTGAGGTGAGTTCACAGGAAAGAGGTGGAAGGTAATGTTTGCTCTAAAAATAGAAGTGAGAAGGAGTTCTATCCAATTTTTTGGAATTATCTGATGACCTCAATTTTATGGGCACACATTTATTATTTCTGAACCAATTTGATTACATAAAAGTTCTATTTTGTGAGGTTCAATGACCCCTCTAAATATTTCAACTTTCTTATTATTTTTCCTGACCTTCTTAACATCTGAACTGAGTCAGCTCTTTAGGGAGGAGCTGTAGGTTACCATGAGCTGGTGACCAAGCACAAAAGAACATATGAGGCCAGGCCAGTCTAGAAAGCTGCCAGGAAGATTAAGAGGGTCCCAAAGCTACAACTGACCACAGATGCAAACGAAGTCAAGATGTGTAAAGAAACAGAGTCCTGTTTGTGTCTCCTAGGTGCATAAATACACCCAGCCCTCACGGCCCCTGGAACATGAGATATCATGGTTCCTAGCGAATATCAAACTGAATAAGTCCACTTATGTATGGCACAGAAGAAGACAAAGAATCATAGGAAGCAGGTCACACTAACAGGCCTTGTTAATACCTATTCCTTTAGGTTGTACATCGGAAGAAACTTGTTATGGATGACCTAAGTCCTAACAGAGCAATGCTGATCAGTTGTTAACTTTTCAGCCAAGGCTCCCATTTCTAAAATAACCTCAGCTTTCCCACTAGCCCCAGAGCCCCTGAAGAGTAGCATCACAAAACAGAAGAGAAGAGAACAAAGATTCTTTATGGTTCTAATTAGGTAACTGGAGAAGTTGAAACTTTCAGTACTGATGCAAGGAAGTATCATAGCATCCTGGCTTAGGGAAATACCAGGTTCCCATGGTGCTTCTGCTGCATCCTGCTCCCTTTCATATACTATGGGAGAACAAAAGAAAAGATGGAGTGAGAAAATAATAGTCACTGCTTGACCATTTCCCCTGCATCGCCCATTTGGAAATGATGACCGTTAGGGACTGCAAGGGGGCAAAACAGCAATAGTTATCAAGAGACTTATAATCTAGAGCCTTCTGCTATTAAATAACCAAACAACCCTGAACAAGTCACTTCAACCTCCTAACTTGAGTGTAAGCGTCTACCAAGTGAGAACAAGGGGAACTGAGCCACATATCGCCTTAGAGGTGAAGGATCCAATAAGATACAGCACAAGAACACATTTTTGCAGGCTGTAAGATGCTTTCCCAGGCAGAAGAGTCCAGAGAGTGGGAAGCTCCACACACACACTGTGCTTATGCCTGAATGACTAGAGATGCTTGGCAGGAAAGTCGGCAACAGGCACAGAAAAAGAATGACAGCATCAGTTGTCCCAGGGAGAGTCTTAGCCATAGCACGGGCAACACTGAAACTCTGGGTGATTCACTTTTAAAGGAGCAGAAGGGAAGGTCGTGTCTCATGAGGTAGCTGGCCATGGCTGGCACTATGCATGCCCAGCATTAGTAACTCAGAACAAGAGAGACCTCCGCTTGCCGCATCTCCTACCACATAAACCCCAGCACGCACCTGCATCTCTACGGAATGCGATGAGAAGTACTTCTAAAATGAAGTATTAGTTCTAGTGCTCTGAATTAGCTCTCTTGGGTTTTTAAAAACACTGCAATCTGAAGCTGGGTATGAAATGAATGGCAATCAAATGTCTCATCTGAAACCCAGTGTGGAACACTTCAGAGGGCTGTGTTTCTTGGAACTAGCAGTTGTAAGGCAGCTTCTAGCCAGACTGCACCCTAAAAGGAATCATTAGTCAAAAAGACAAAGAGGATTTTATAAAGATGCTTGTCAGTCCAATGCGGACATTGAAGGTATGATACACTTTTGGCCAAGTGAGAAACTGTTGAATGATCTTTATTCTCAGGTCTTTGTTGCATCTGGTAACTTAACTTTTAAATATTCTCCTAATACTTGAAACACATGAAAGATCACACACAAAATATATATACTGTAAAGTGTGATATCAAAGAGGCCTGCCTCAGTCTGCCAACTGAAAAGCCCAAAGCTGTGTTAGCAATGCAAATAGAACAAAATTGATCTTAAGGTGCATAAAGACATCATTCCTGAGAGAGGATACAAGGTAGCTTGTAAGGCATGGAAAGGTTTTCTCTTGACCACTTTTCTTCCCTTTATACCTTGCAGTGATAAAACATACAAGTGAAGAAAATTTAAATCAAATGGAAGGCTCTCTGTTTGGTTGTATTCAGGCACTATTAATGGACAAGTTAACAAGATATCCTTGGCAGGGAAACCATAACAGATAAAATATTTATCTGCTTCATAAGATAAAGAAAAAAAGTAAATTCTTCATAGAGAATGCAGACCTAAAATCTACTATCTTCATGTTTCAATAACACGAACTTAGAATCAGCCTAGAAATAGGTAACTCACTCAAGCGTTGATTTTAAATTATTTGATTTAGTGTTTAAAGTACTTTCTAAAGGTGATCCTGATAATAGCTTGCACACTTCGATAATTTACTGGTAGATAAAGCCAAGATACGGTCCCTCACTCTGAGTTCACCCGGGCTGCTTTCAACCATAGTAAGCGACTTTCTTAGGTGTGTTTACATGAAGTCCTCAGGATCCTATGCTCTGCTCTCGGTGGTTCTACTCTGTGGCTCAGCTGTGGCTCGTGTCCTGGCTTTCACCATGAAGTTCTATCCTGACCTCCTGGATACAGCTCCTCTGTGCCACAGCAGATCCAGAACAGAACAGGCAAACATCAAGCTGTGTGACCTGGAAGAGATTTATCATCCTCTGACCTTCCAACTTCCTCAGCAGAAGCATCAGGGAACTGGATAAACTCCAAAGACCATCCCATTCAAAATGATCTATGATTCCGAAGGGTTTGTGCTTCTCCTGAGAGTGTATGGTCCAGGGGAGAAGCTCCCCCACTCAAACACATCAGTGCCTTACATTCCAGTTTCTACTTTACTTTCCCAGCTTCTAAGGTATTTATGGATTCTCTTTAGGATTAAAAGTTAATATTCCTCCAGCTTGGATCAACATCTAAACAAAAAGGAGAGTAAAGCAGAACTCCCAAGTCATTCAGCTTCCTGCTTCTGAGGAGAATCAAAGTTGATCTCTTCATGTGGGACATCTGCTTGGGCGTCTCCTCAGCCTCTCCGTGCAGCATAAGCATGTTACATGATGCCCTGTATTAGAAACTAGCTAACTAACTCGGCTCTCCAGACCCTTTTATCTTCACTATTTTTATCCTACTAAGAAACAGGTACTTGAGTACATTCTTAGAGGTGCTGTGACTGTGAAACGTCCCCCATGAATTCACAGGTATGAGCACTTGTATGACAGTTGGTGGCACTGTGTGAAACCTTTGGGAGGTGAAACTTTGCTGAGGAAATGTATAGCTGGCACACTGAGTTTTAGGGTCCCCTCCTCCTTCAGGTTGTGGATAAAATGTGACTTAACTGTTTCCTGCCTTACAGTCCCACCTCGGGCTCCTGCTGCTGGGCTTTCCCCACCACAATGGAGTGAGTCTCTCTGGAACTTGAAGACAAACGTAAACCCTTTCTTCACTAAATTGCTCTTGGTTGTAGTATTTTATCACAACAGCAGAAAGATAACTAATACTGATGTCAAACCTTTACCATAACAAATACCTTTAAACAGGTTTCAGATATAGCAAAACAGGGATTGGTCTGCATTTACAAGATGCTTTTCTTACAGAAGTTCTACCACTTTACTTAGGAGTAATATATCATTCCAGTGAAATTCCAATGTCTCCTTCCTCTTTTACAGATATCCTCTTCACCCCAGATAAGAATCTTAGGACCTACAGCAGAGTATAGAGTCAGACCCAGATACCTATACTATCATAAGGTTGTGCTGTTTTATAAGTGAATAATCTTTTCCTCCAACTATGAAAATATCAATTCAGTTCAAATAGTGTTGAACCATTCTTCTTCTTCCTTCTAATCTCCTCAGTTAGTAATCATTGTGAAAAGAGGATGTTTTAGTTAGTGTCTCCATTGCTGTAAAGAAACACCATGATCAAGGCAACTCTTAGAAAGAACAATTGGGACTGGCTTACAGGTTCAGAGGTTCAGTCCATTATCGTCATGGCAAGAAAAGCCTGGCAGCATCCAGGCAGGCATGGCACCAGAGGAGCTGAGGGGTCTACATCTTATTCTGAAGACAGCTAGGAGAAGACTGGAATCATCAGGCAGCTAGAAGGAAGCTCTCTCAAAGACCACGCCCATAGTGACACACTTCCTCCAGTAAGACCACACCTCCTAATAATACCACTCCCTGGGCCAAGCATATTTAAACCACCAGAGAGGATTAATTCAGAATAAAAGCAATTTCATAAAACTCTGAAAGACAATTTAAATCACGAATGGGTCGCTCTATGCGGTACAGAACAATTTAAATTTTTCTTGACCTTCATCCATGTGTTTGTTATGGGGGCCCTCATCATGCAGCAAGCTGCCATTCAACCACTCTGGCCCACGTTTTTGCCCTCTCTTACCTCTTTCCTCTATAATCCCCTAGGATTCAACAACCTAAAATGGTTCTCCTCTGCCACTTGTCCTGGTTTTGCTAAGCTAAATCCCTTTTCTACTATTAACTATCTATCCTTTCCAATACAAAGCCAAACTCAATTTAACCCTTTTTCGGTCTCTTTTAATTTTCAGATCTGTCCGTTATACTTCTAAGCAAAGCCCAGGACCATCAGTAGCCCTGATAGCAAAAGATCCCTCTATTTAGAAGCCAAGGATGGGGAGAGTTGTGTATATCTGTCAGCCAAGAAAGAACTCAGCGTTACTCTCACCCTCTCTATCCATGTTCCTGTGTAGCTGATACTTGACACCAACTGAGGTATTCCAAGAAAATGCACTTGCAGTGGTTTCACCTGCTGTCACTGATGTCTATAAGAGACCAAAGGTTTGTGAACAGACTCAGCATTCCAGATAATGTGGTGACAGCAGAAGACATAGCCATAGAAGCTTCCTGAACCCTGGAATCCTCTTATAATCTAAACTCTTTAAAGCAGTTGACAAGAGGCAGCCTTCAACCCCTTTTTCTTCAAATGATTGTATTTAAAACCTTTCATAATTGAAATGTCTAGCTAGAGTAGTTTCTGTGTCTTGCCCTGAAATGACAAATAGTAGGAGGTTAGAGACAAAGAAAGCAGAAAGCCAAAGACAAGAAGAATAGAGACTATTTGCAGGTACCTTTGGTATATACAAGGAAAATTGTAACACAATAAAATTGGATTTCATCATCCTGAAGGTGGAAATGAAAACCACAATGAGAACTATTATACATTAAGATATCCATGTGTTAAAAAAAAAATAGATACCATAGGTGAGTACGTGGGAAAACCTCTTATACCTGGAATATCGGTGTGATGCAAATGGAGTACCTACTTTAGGAAACAATTTGTCAGTTTCTCAAAATATGATGGTGGTGTGTTGACTAAGAATGATTCCCATAGGCTCCTGTGTTTGAATACTTGGTACGCGGTTGGTAGAACTGTTTGAGAATAATTAGGAGTATTGCCTTGTTGAAGGAGGAGTATTACCAGGGCAAGCTTTGAGGTTTCAAATTCCCATGCCATTTCCAGTGAACTCTCTCCTGCTTGCAGAGCAAGCTGTAAGCTCATAACACTACTGCTCCAGTGCCATATCTGCTTGACTGCTTCGCTCCTTGCCTGGCTGCATGTCTGCTGACAGCTTCCCTGCCTTGATGATCAGGGACTCACCCTCTGAAACTATACGTCCTCAATGAACTCGTTCTTCTATAAGTAGCCTTGGTCATGGTGTCTTATCATACATAGCAAATAGCAAAGTAACTAAGGCAATCATCCTCAAATTGCCACATGACCCAGCAATCCACTCATGGGTGGGCTTGTATTCAAGAGAAGTGAAGATACGTATTTATACAAAAGGATGAACAAAAATGTTCATAGCAATATTGATGATAGTAGTCAAAGTATAGAAATGTAAATGCCCATCAAGTGGTAACTGGACAAGTCCAAATGTGCTACACTTGTACAGTACTATACTATTTGGCAATAAAAATAAATGAGATGCTTGTACAACATGAGTAGACCTGAAACATTATATAAACTGAAAGAAGTCAGTCACCAAGAACCACAGCTTGTGGGATTCTGTTTAAATGAACTGTCCACCGTAGACAAAGGCCTAATAACAAAAGCACATCAGTGGTTGCTTAGAAATGGGGAAAGAAGAATTTGGGAAATTCTGGATGGAGAACATGCAAGAGTGAAAACATTCTCATAGGTTGATGTATACCCTGTGATGTGCTAAAGCTGTTATTTGGATATTCTCAAAGAGGGAATTATATGATACTAATAATATTTCAATATGCCTGATTCTTTAAAGATGAAAACAAATTGAAGTCAATATTTTGGTCATGAGTAAGGAGAGAGGATATCGAAGCATAGGTTAGAAGAACTAAAGGAAATAATTCATAAAGGTCTGTGAAAATTCTCCTGTTTCTTCAGTTTCCAGAAAGTTGGAAATAAGGAATCCTGCACATTAGGGTAAGTCTACTCAGTATTAATATGGTCTAATGTACCTTCTATATCAGTGATACAAGTTAGCTTTTTATCTCAAGATATAGATTGGAAATTATTTGCTACTAATACTTGGATATTAAATGATAAAGACACAAAACAACTGGATGGAATGACTGAAATACCGTGGTATATCTTCTCTGAAACTTAAGCTGAGCTCCCTTATTACAGTTGATTTCAATGTCAGCTTGCTCCAAATAAGAATCTCGTGAGAAGGGAGAGCTTTCCTGATTGTCTTTGACTAATGTGGGTGGGAAGGCCCACCTCAACTGTGGGCAGTACTTTCAGGTAGCATCACAAATACAAATCTTCACTGAGAAGGCAGATTATGCCTTTTTCTGGCTTGGACTTCACTCTTGCTACTCAGGTTGATTTGCTGTGCTGTTGCTGATGCTGATGACGGATTCCTTCACTGATAGCAACACCAGTGCTTACAAACTTTCATCATAGAATAAGGACCAGCAGCTCTTTAGAAATGTTCTAGACTTCTAGCACCACATTTAGACTACTGAGGCACCCATCCTAATAACCTGAGTGACTACCAGTTGCTCTCTCCACCGGCTCCAGTGAGAGATGGTTGATTTGGGAGAACTCCAAATGCTGGGGCAGCCAGCCTCAAGAACTGAGCAATTACAGGGTTCTCAACATCTCAGAGCAACTCAGCTGATTTGGTTATCATTATTTTAAATCTCATTTAATAAATTCTGAAACACATATTAGGAGTGATTGCAGAGAAACATAATGATAAGGATGAGTTTCTCTAGTGAGATTAGTCATATATGGATAATACAACTCTGGATAGAACCTACCATCACTAAAATTTCCTCAGACAATATGTCAGTACTGAAAGTTCATAAAACTCAAAATCCCTCTGTCTCAGTCTCCTGAGTGCTGGAATAATAGATGTGACCCACCATGCCTGGTCCAACATACCTTAGGCATTTGCTATTTAATCTGACAATATGGAAGCCTACCATTCCTGACTTTCATGACAGAGAGGTAAGTAAGTGTGAAGCATGGCAGTGATCATAGGAACAGTTTAAATCTATCATGAGGTAGCACAAACTGTCTCCTACAATAGTGCTCCATTTAGTCATGCATTCTACAATTTAAATTTAGAAGTTTGGAAATTACATTAAAACCAAAATGGATCAAAGGGCCAGATGTTGCAGGAAGGATGACTGATCAAACAGTGCCTTCTCAATGGGAAGTAATTACTCAAACATTAGCTTTACAGTGTTTAAACAACCATTTCATTATATTTTTTCTACACTGATTAAGTTTTCTCGGCATTTCTAATGCATCATTACATCTGCCTCGCATTTAGATAACACACAGCATTGCTATCCATTAAAAAGTCCCTTTTCTCTTTCATCACCTTAATAAATTTGATTTGGCTTTATTTGCATAAAGTTTGATAAAGAGTGATTAGTTCTCTTGTGAATAGCATACCTTGAGATAGATGGAAGCATCTCATCTATCTGGTGACTAAAAAAGTTATTCAGAAAGGAATAAGTAGATCTCCAAGTACAGCTACTAAAATAGTACAATGACAAAGATTTGTCGCATAAATGTCACTCTAGAATTACTTTCTTTCCAAGGCTGGTGAGGAATAGTTACTATAACCATGGAACTATCTAAGGCACTTTGTCTCTTGTTCCTAAATATATAGCCCAAGGAATTATAGTACAGAATAACATCAAGAATAATAAACTCTATCTTAGTCTGCACTTTCAATATTCACATTTGCCCTCAACACATACAGACTAGGGACGTTGTAGCTCCTGCTCAAGTAAATGGACTGTAAAGTAATCTCTGAAAGAGATTAGCTAAGATGAAAAGTGGTATGAGGGTATCAAATATGCCAGGCAATCACTTACAGAAACTAGAACTCTGCTATGTTATCAGGGGGAACTTTTATAAGCATTAAAAACTAATGGAACTTGTTGGTGAAATGTTATGCGGTGACCTTGATCTTACCTTCTGAACTTAGGGTTTTGATAATTGAAACTCTAAACCATTGAACAAGTGTCCTTGAAGATGAGAAAAGGAGGTCATGAGTCTAAAGCAGAAGAGAATGTCAACAGGGGTCACTGAATATTTTCGAGAAACAGGCTGATTTGTGGGGGTAGAAAGGCAAGAACAACCCCTCACTTGACTCTCACAATAGAGTGGAGCACTGGGCATTCCCTTCTGAGTTAGTGACTGGCTACCAGAGTCTGCACTGCTATTCATTCCCCTGAACACAAGCCACCAGTTTTTGCTTTTGCCATGGGGTAAATGCCATGGATTATGAAACTTACTAAATCCAAGTTCAAAGTCTTACATTCCAAATCCATGAAACTTCACCTCCTACACACTTCCCTCTTTTGGCCTCCCTCTCTTCTACTTCCTTTGCGCTAGAAAGCATCGTGGAGTGAGTCTTGGTCTTCTCCTCACTTCCGAGTACCAAGCCACCCATCCTACTTCATCCCATGCTGCCTGAATAATGTGTGAATCATACACTAGTAGCAGAAGTCATTGCTTCCAATCTCTGCCAGGCTCATGACCACTGATGGTAAAGGAATCCAAAAGCAATCTTTATGTTCTTAAAAATAATAACTTTGTATGGAGACAAATTTGACTCGAAAACTAGCCAACTAAATAACTCATTATGGACTCTTAAAGTTGTGAGAAGCCTAAGCAGTCATGGGGATGGTGTGATGTTTTCCTTCCTTTTGGGACAGAAGACCTAGGAAGGCTATTAGCTTGCTATGGTTGATTGCCCCTTCAGTCCCAAGACTCTAGCTACTGTGTGATTAAAGGCTCTGATTTCATATGAGTCATTTTCTTAACTCCCTTCTTCCTACTAGAATTATCTTTTGTATAAAAGACTTATCTTTGCTGCAGTATGCTAGTGTTACGGACATTGCATTTGCTCCTGCTGAAATTATCTAGTTCGCAAAACCCTCACTTCAGCACAATTGATTTCATCTACCTGTGAAGAGGAAATTAACAGGGACCCAGACGTGGGACTGACTAGTGGTACGATGGATGTTAATTCTCATTCAAGAAAGTCAGTTCTCCAAACCCACCTGGGATCAGAAGCCTTGCCAGAGCCTCTTTTACCTGCATGTAGCCATATTTTCAGATACATTGTCTGATAATCAAGATCACCAATCCCTTTATCTGAATTTCACTTTGCCTTTTTTATTTTGAGCTTTACTATTCTGTATATACAGATTTTCAGAAACAATAATAACAATAATAATGAGGAGGAGGAGGAAGAGGAGAAGAAGTGGTGGTAGTAGTAGTAGCAGCAGCAGCAGTAGTAGTAGTAGTAGTAGTAGTAGTAATAGCAGTAGTAGTGGCTATTAACCAAAAATTTTATTTAGAATAAATAAATCTAAGAATCTAGCTCAATAGTGGAATACACACCTAGCATATGCAAGGTGCCAAGTTTGATCTTCATATTATAAATTAATAAATATATCAATTAAATAATTTATAGGCTTTAAACTCATGTGGTATGTTAGTCAGATAGTAAGTAAAACACACTGTGCTACCATTTTACATTAGGCAATATACTTTCATAGAAAACTTCTTCTGTTCCAGGCCAGTGGTCTGTAAGCATTATTCTATAACCAATAGAATCAGTATGGCTTGAAAACCTACATGATGACTCTACCCTAGGCCTGAAGAATTAAAAAGCCTTGAAAATGGGGCCCAGAAATCTGTGTTTAAAAATCTATGATATGATCCAAGGGATTAGGAGATAAGTCAGAGTTTGAAAACCTGTTTCAAACTAGCCCCTTTCCCAAGTCTCACTGACTATTCAGGAGTTTCGTATTAGACATTGTTTAATCGGACCCTATTGCGCACACCCATCTCCATGCATTGATTAGCATGGAGTACCTGAGCTCATGGAATAGAATGGGAGCAGAGTACACAGTTTAGTGCCAGGCCCGATGAAGAAGTAACAATGGGCTCCTTAAAGAAACAACCAGACAGAACAGGAAGATCAGCATGTAGACTAGCCTGAGTGGCAGGCCTGAATATTAATAGAATGGGTCCTGTGTCAGTCTGTAAGTGTGTGAGATCCATGGCACCCCTGAGGTTCTCTGTGAACAGAAATAGAAGGATCCATTCTTTAAGAACTGCTAGGGACCAGTGGATCTGGAGGGTGGCAGTGACAGACAGCAGTGAGGCCAGCCTCCAGCAACACACAACAGCGAAGAGAAACAGCTCACCTGGGAAGCTTTCCAAGAATGTATAGAAGGAGAAAATGGGGACTGGGGTTCAACAATTAAAAATTAAACTAAATATAAAACTCAGAGCTTCTTATTAGCCAAGTCACTGGGAGCTAGCTCATTAATTCTGAAATTCTCCTTCACACATGGTGCCATTCTTCTGACTGGCAGGTAAGGCTCAGAAACATCAAGGATGTATATTATAGGATATTATTATACATATTATTACTATATTCAAATGCATAATGTATGGGAAAAGAAAAAAAACTCACAGTGTTTCCCTTTCCTGGTTATCTGACAAAGACATATTGTTTTCCCCAAGCAAAATGGCTTTAAAAGGCAGAGTGGAGCACAGAGGTCTTTTCATAATTCCTAATTATCCCCTGACAGCACCACAACAGCCATAGGGGCTGCCTAAAGACATAGTCCTCTTCCTCCCCTGAGCCACAATATCACCCAAGGTTGATCATTGCTCAGGGTCCTATTATTCTCTAATCTTCGCAAGCCATCCATTCTACCACCATCCACCCCAACTCTGTGTGTTTTTGCCAAAATGTTCTCACTGTCCACTGTTCTCCAAGCCCCCAAGTTGCCAGCTGAACTCTGTATACAGTTCCCTGCAAACTCCATGTATACTCATACTCTCTTTTCATCTGCAACTCGGTGATACCACAAGACACCACTTAAACTGCCTTCCCAAACACTGTGCTGCCTCCACTCCCTCAAGGCTGCTTTATCCCTGAGTTGAAGCATTTGATATCTATCTACATGTTACTGCAAATATCTTGTGCATCTTCCTCTTCTCTGTTCCTGTGAAACCTTGTTTTATAACACTATCACCATACAACAGTTCTGTGCTCTGTGAGCACCATAGCAGTCATTTCTCTTCATTCAGAACATTCATTGATGGGATTTCAGACAGATGTTCTCTTCCAACATCTTTGATGATCCCAGTATTCATGGATAGCAGGTTTCTATATCTTGGCCTTTTTCCCTAAGCCCTAACCTTTGTGTTTGTGTGTTTTGGTTTGGTTTAGCTTGGTTTGGCTTGGTTTGGTTGGGTTTGGTTTGGTTTGTTGTTGGTTTATTGGTTGGTTGGTTGGTTTGTATGTTGGTTTTGTTTTGCTTTACTTTTTGGTTGGTTGGTGGGTTGGTTGATTGGTTGGTTGGTTGGTTGGTTGGTTGGTTGGTTGGTTGGTTGGTTGGTTTTGCTTTGTTTCCTTTTGCTTTATTGTTGGTTCCTTGGTTGGCTGGTTGGGTGGGTGGATGGTTGGTTGGTTGGGTGGTTTGGTTTGGTTTGGTTTTGCTTTTTGGTTGGTTGTTTTTTTAGTTGGTTGGTTGGTTTTGCATTTTTCCATTCCTTATCCACTTTCTCCAGAACTTGCTGCCACACACCTTCAAACCCTTGATATGGTATGTCTATTTTCTGTCTCCACCTGTCCTTCTATAATGTTCATGTGCTCAGTTCCAACACTCCTTCCCCTGCAAGGACTTCCAGCTCATGAATGCAACCACATCTCTTGCTGTCCATCACTACAACATGTTCTCACATCCCTCTTACTAGATTCCATGTCTCTAATTTCAATAATTCCATGATTTTTAAAAAAGTTAGTTTATTTGCTCCCTTTCATAGCCCTTGTGCATACCTGGCAAAAACAACCTTGGAAAATTTCAACTTTTTCATGAAGAATGACTATTTCTCATATCTAACTACTTTAGGAGAAAATCAGACATGTCACCCCTCCCTTTAAATAAGTGCAACAACTCTCAAATGGACTCCCCAGTATTAACCAGCAACTTTGCCATACTTCCCAAGAAAGCTATCTACCTACTATCAGAAATATTTCTTTTGTCCAACAAAATGTGCAAACGTCAGGGTAATAATAAAATAAATGCAATCACATTAAGACCACCTATATTTCCCAACCATCAGTCTACTAATGATTTTCATCTGTCCTCATATGATTACCTCATACATACATATATATATAATCCACCAGGAAATACTAGCCTTAAAAAGCTAATGAGTGGCTTAAAATATTATGTTCAGGTATTTTTCTGCCATTAAGTAATCATTCTAGAGGAAACCAGAATATATCTTTGATAAAATAGTTTTGCCAAACATCAAATATTTTATATTTGCATATGACCCTAGGTTGCCCAGATCCTAAATACAAATATATATATATATTTGTGTGTGTGTGTGTGTGTGTGTATCTTGACCCTAAGTTGTCTATCTATAAATACATTGGATTTCATACTTCACTCCAAGTCAAGCATTTCATTCTCAATTCCCTTTTAAAAAGTTTGTTTGGTTTTCTTTTTTAAATTTTTTTATTACCATTTTTTGAATTGAAAAAGGAAGTAACATTTTATGATAAAAATTACAGATTTACATGGAAAATATTTCTGACAAACTTGAAGAAGCATATAGAAAAACCCATTAAGATTGACAATTTTAAAATTAAAATTAAAGAGTAAAATGGTAGACATAAAAAACATTGCTAAATTAATTGAAGGAAGTAGAAATATTTTATGATAGAATTGAAGAATTACATGGGAAAAGTTTCTAATAAAATTTTAGAAAAATATAAAATAACATTAAAATGGAAGATTATCATGGAAAATTACAGATAAAATGGTAAGGATAAAAATATTTCTAAGTTGATTGAAAGTGGAATGATAAACATTTTCTGATAAAATTGAAGATCTACAAAGGAAACATTTCTGATAAAATTCAAGAAATATATAGAAAAACACGTTAAAATTGATTATTTCATGGAAAATTATACAGATAAAATGGTAGGAACAAAAATATTCCTAAGTTGATTGAAAGTAGAATTATAAACATTTTCTGATAAAATTGAAGATTTACATGGAAAATATTTCTAATAAAATTGAAGAAATATATAGAAAAAATGTTAAAATTAAAGATTATCATGGAAAATAATACAGCTAAACTTGGTAGACATAAAAAAATAGTAAATTGAAAAAGGAATCACAAACATTTTCTGATAAAATTGAAGATTTACATGAAAAATATTTCAGTTAGTCTATGTTTTTTGTTGGGGAATTGAGTCCATTGATGTTATAAGATATTAAGGAATAGTGATTGCTGCTTCCTGTTATTTTTGATGTTCTTTTTATGTTTGTGTGGTTACTTTCTTTTGGGCTTGTTGGAAAAAGATTACTTTCTTGTTTTTTCTAGGGTGTAGTTCCCTCCTTGTGTTGGCATTTTCCATCTATTATCCTTTGTAGGGCTGGATTTGTGGAAAGATATTGTGTAAATTTGGTTTTATCATGGAATATCTTGGTTTCTCCATCTACGATAATTGAGAGGTTTTCTGGGTATAGTAGTTTGGGCTGGCATTTGTGTTCTCTTAGGGTCTGTATGAGATCTGTCCAGGATTTTCTGTCTTTCATCGTCTCAGGTGAGAAGTCTGATGCAATTCTGATAGGCCTGCCTTTATAGGTTACTTGACCTTTTTCCCTTACTGCTTTTAATATTCTTTCTTTGTTTACTGCATTTGGTGTTTTGATTATTATGTGTCGGGAGGACTTTCTGGTCTGATCCAGTCTATTTGAAGTTCTGTAGGCTTCTTGTATGTTCATGGACATCTCTTTCTTTAGGTTGGGGAAGTTTTCTTCTATAATTTTGTTGAAGATATTTACTGGCCCTTTAAGTTGGAAATCTTCACTCTCTTCTATACCTATAATCCTTAGGTTTGGTCTTCTCATTGTGTCCTGGATTTCCTGGATGCTTTGGCTCAGGAGCTTTTTGCATTTTGCGTTTTCTTTGACTGTTGAGTCAATGTTTTCTATGGTATCTTCAGCCCCTGAGATTCTTTCTTCTATCTCTTGTATTCTGTTGTTGATGCTTGCATCTATGACTCCTGAATTCTTTCCAAGATTTTCTATCTCCAGAGATGACTTTGTGATTTCTTTATTGCTTCTACTTCCATTTTTAGATCCTGGATGGTTTTGTACAGTTCCTTCACTTGTTTGTTTGTGTTTTCCTGTAATTCTTTAAGGGATTTTGGTGTTTCCTCTTTAAGGGCCTCTACCTGTTCACCCATGCTCCCCTGTATTTCTTTAAGGAATTTTTCTGTTTCCTCTTTAAGGGCTTTTACCTTTTGACCCATGTTCTCCTGTATTTCTTTAAGGAAGTTCTTTATGTCTTTCTCGATGTCCTCTAACAGCATCATAGGATGAGACTTTAAATCCAACTCTTGCTTTTCTGGTGAGTTGGGGTATCCAGGACTTGCTGTGGTGGGAGAACTAGGCTCTGATGCTGCCAAGTAGCCTTGGTTTCTGTTGGTAGGGTTCTTGCACTTGCCTTTAGCCATCTGGTTATCTCTGGTATTAGTTTGTCTTGCTGTCTCTGGCTGGAGCTTGTCCCTCCTAAGGGCCTGTAAGCCTGTGTCTGTACTCCTGGAAGACCAACTCTCTTCTAGCAGGGTCTGTGCACAGAAGGCTTTGGAGCTGCCTGGTTCCCTGCTGCAAATGGTGGCCGGAAGGGAAGATTCCTGTCCCAGCAGCTCCACTGATTGTATGCCCTGTGAGCTCCTAGCTGTTCCCCTCCAGAGAGAAGGTGGAGATCTCACCTCCGCACTCAGAAGTGAAACTGCTGCTGGGAGATCACTCTCTCCTGGCGGGCTGTGCACAGAAGGCTTTGGAGCTGCCTGGTTCCCTGCTGCAGATGGTGGCCAGAAGGAAAGACTCCTGTCCTAGCAGCAACACTGATCTTATGCCATGTGCGCTCCTAGCTGTTCCCCTCCAGAGAGCTTAAATTTTCCATCAAAACATAGATACTGTGCTTTTCATCTTAAGAGCATAATCCCTTAGCCCAAACCTCACTCCAACATTTGCTCATTTCTCTCTTCATGTAACATAAAAAGTTTCTATAGCCCTTACTTCTCTGCTCCAATCAGGTTTTGCACACTATGTCACAGGAACAGATTTCTGTGAGGTTAGGATCATCCTTCACATTATGCCCTGATCTGCTTTCATTTTAGTATGTCTGAGAGACCTTTACCACAGTTGAATGCACCACAGAAGTAAGGACACCATCATGTTAAGTCAGAGTCCTGCTTGTGTATACTCCCTCCACAGATGATCTTATCTGAAGATACCTCTTACTATATCTTTTGTTGTATGTATAGATATGAGTCTGACCTAAGAGGGTGCTAGAAAACACTACAATGTGTTAACTAAAAGCTTTATTGTGGGCTGGCATTTCTTTTCCTCAGCAGACTTTTAGTACCACAGCAGTACTGACCACCATGGCAAGCTACTATCATGAAACTAACAAAAAAAACAAAGCAAAACAAACAAACAAACAAACCTGGACTGGAGAGATCATTCAACTGTTAAGAAAGAATGCTGCTCTTGTAGAGGACCTGAGTTAAAGTCCCAACACTCACATCAAGTGCACACACACACACACACACACACACACATGAAAAAAAGTTCAAAACATCATCCCTAGAGGTTCCTAGGAGTGTTGGGAAGAAAGAAACAGAAGGAAGAAAAGAAAAAATTTTAAATTAACCTAAATAAATAAAAATGCCATCCTAATGTGTTTCTCGTTTTCCTCACACCTGGACCTTACTTCAGAATCCAAATGGATAAGTCATGACTACTCCAAACCACTCTTTGCTTCTTTAAATTACAGATAACTTTTAGACAAATTCTAATAATGTTTAAATAAACACCAAATCAAATCTTTTGTATGCATATGTAATAAACTCTCACTCCTTCAGAAAACGAATCTCAAAGAGGAAAATATCCATAATCAGGAGAGGCTTAAAGACTTAAATATAACCAGATCTTGAGGGCTAGAGAGATGGCTCAGAGGTTGGTTAAGAGCACTGACTGCTCTTCCTGAGGTCCTGAATTCAATTCCCAGCAACCACACGGTGGCTCACAACCATCTGTAATGGGATCTGATGCCCTCTTCCTGGTGTGTCTGAAGACAGTTATAATGTACTCATATACATTTAAAAAAAAAATAAGCTCAAGTCCGAGTGGATCAAGGACCTCAACATAAAACCAGAAACACTGAAACAAATAGAAAAGAAGCTGGGAAAGAGCCTTGAGCACATGGGCACAGGGGGAAATTTCTTGAACAGAACACCAATAGCTTATGCTCTTAGATCAAGAATTGACAAATGGGACCTCATGAAATTACAAAGTTTCTGTAAGGCAAAGGACACCATCAAAAGAACAAAATGGCAAACAGCAAATTGGGAAAAGATCTTTACCAACCCTACATCTAACAGAGGGTTAATATCCAAGATATACAAAGAACTCAAAAGGTAGACTCCAAAAAACCAAATAACCCTATTAAAAAATGGGGTACAGAGCTAAACAAAGAATTTTCACCTGAGGAATATCGAATGGCTGAGAAGCACCTAAAGAAGGGTTCAACATCCTTAGTCATCAGGGAACTGCAAATCAAAACAACCCAGAGATTTCACCTCACACCAGTCAGAATGGCTAAGATCAAAAACTCAGGAGAAAACAGGTGCTAGCAAAGATGTGGAGAAAGAGGAACACTCCTCCACTGCTGGTGGGAATGAAAGCTGGTACAACCACTCTGGAAATCAGTCTGGCGGTTTCTCAGAAAACTGGGCATGATATTACCGGAAGATCCCATTATACTACACCTGGGCATATGCCCAGAGGATTCTCCAGCATGTAATAAGGACACATGCTCCACTATGTTCATAGCAGCCCTATTTATAATAGCCAGAAGCTGGGAAGATCCCAGATGTCCCTCAATGGAGGAATGGATACAGAAAATGTGGTATATTTACAATATGGAGTACTACTCAGCTATTAAAAACAATGAATTTGCCTTCCAGCTGCCATCTGCAGCATGGAACCAGGCAGCTCCACAGCCTTCTATGCTTAGCACACCAGGAGAGAATGATCTCCCAGCAGCGATTTCACTTCTGAGTGCGGAGGTAAGATCTCCACCTTCTCTCTGGAGGGGTACAGCTAGGAGCACACTGGGCACACAATCAGTGGAACAGCTGGGACAGGAGTCTTCCCTTCCTGACACCATCTGCAGCAGGGAACCAGGCAGCTCCAAAGCCTTCTGTGCACAGACCCTACCAGAAGAGAGTTAGTCTCCCAGGAGTACAGACACAGGTTTACAGGTCCATAGGAGGGACAATCTCCTGTCAGAGAAAACAAGACCAACTAATACCAGAAATAAACACATGGCAAAAGGCAAGCGCAAGAAACATACCAACAGAAACCAAGGCTACTTGGCAACATCAGAGCCCAGTTCTCCCACCACAGCAAATCCTGGATACCCCAACACACTGGAAAAGCAAGAGTTGGATTTAAAGTCTCTTCTCATGATGCTATTAGAGGACAACAAGTAGGACATAAATAACTCCCTTAAAGAAATACAGGAGAACATGGATCAAATGGTAAAGGCCCTTAAAGAGGAAACACAAAAATCCCTGAAAGAAATACAGGGGAGCATGGGTGAACAGGTAGAGGCCCTTAAAAACGAAACACAAAAATCCCTGAAAGAATTACAGGAAAACACAAACAAACAAGAGAAGGAACTGTACAAAACCATTCAGGATCTAAAAATGGAAGTAGAAGCAATAAAGAAATCACAAAGACATCTCTGGAGATAGAAAATCTTGGAAAGAATTCAGGAGTCATAGATGCAAGCATCAACAACAGAATACAAGAGATAGAAGAAAGAATCTCAGGGGCTGAAGATACCATAGAAAACATTGACTCAACAGTCAAAGAAAACGCAAAATGCAAAAAGCTCCTGAGCCAAAGCATCCAGGAAATCCAGGACACAATGAGAAGACCAAACCTAAGGATTATAGTTATAGAAGAGAGTGAAGATTTCCAACTTAATGGGACAGTGAATATCTTCAACAAAATTATAGAAGAAAACTTCCATAACCTAAAGAAAGAGATGCCCATGAACATACAAGAAGCCTACAGAACTCCAAACACACTGGACCAGACCAGAAAGTCCTCTCGGAACATAATAATCAAAACACCAAATGCAGTAAACAAAGAAAGAATATTAAAAGCAGTAAGAGAAAAGGGTCAAGTAACCTATAAAGGTAGGCCTATCAGAATTACATCAGACTTCTCACCTGAGACGATGAAAGACAGAAGATCCTGGACAGCTCTCATACAGACCCTAAGAGAACACAAATGCCAGCCCAAACTACTATACCCAGAAAAACTCTCAATTACCATAGATGGAGAAACCAAGATATTCCATGATAAAACCAAATTTACACAATATCTTTCCACATATCCAGCCCTACAAAGGATAATAGACCGAAAACACCAGCACGAGGAGGGAAACTATACCCTAGAAAAAGCAAGAGAGTAATCTTTTTCCAACAAACCCAAAAAAAAGTAACCACACAAACATAAAAAGAACATCAAAAATAGCAGGAAGCAACAATCACTATTCCTTAATATCTTATAATATCAATAGACCCAACTCCCCAACAAAAAACATAGTCTAACAGAGATGTTTTTCATTTGGATCTTCGATTTTATCAGAAAAGGTTTGTTACTCCTCTTTCAATTTAGTAATGCTTTTTTGTGTCTACCATTTTGACTCTATTATTTTCCATGATGATCTTTAATTTTAACATTTTTTCTGTGTATTTCTTCAATTTTGTCGGAGGTGTTTTTCATGTAGATCTTTGGTTTAGTGGGGAAGGGGGTGTGTTTGTAGTTCCACTTTCAATCAATTTAGGAATGTTTTTGTGCCTACCATTTTATTGGCATAATTGTCCATGATAATCTTCAATTTTAACGTTTTTCTGTATTTTTCTTCAATTTTGTCAGAAGTATTCTCCATGTGGATCTTCAGTTTTATCAGACAATATCTATAATTTTATTTTCAATCAACTTAGGAACATTTTTATACCTTCTATTTTATCTGTATAATTTTCCATATAATAGTTTTAACATGTTTTTCTATATATGTCTTGAATTTTTTCAGGAATATTTTCCTTATAGATCTTCAGTTTTATCAGAAAGTGTTTATAATTCCACTTTCAAAAAACAGGAATATTTTTATGCCTACCATTTTATCTGTATAATTTTTCCATGAAACACTCAATCTTAACGCATTTTTTATATATTTCTTCAATTTTATCAGAGATATTTTCCATGTAAATCTTCAATTTCATTAGAAAATGTTTATAATTTCACTTTCAATCAACTTAGAAATATTTTTTACCTACCATTTTATCTGTATAATTTTCCATGATAATCCTCAATTTTATTTTTTTTTATTTTCTAAGTTTTTTTTTATTTACATTCCAAATCATTTCCCCTTTCCCTTTTCCTCCCTCCCGGAAAGTCCCATAAGCCCCCTTCCCTCCCTCTTTTCCCCATTCAACCCCCTCGCTTCTCTGTCCAGGCATTCCCCTACATCCACTCTTTCCAGGACCAGGGGTCTCTCCTTCCGTCTTCTTAGAAATCTATTGATATGTGAATTGTGTCTAGGGTATTCCGAGATTCTGGGTTAATATCCCCTTATCAGTGACTGCATACCATGTGTGTTCTTTTGTGATTGGGTTACCTCACTAAGGATGATATTTTCAAGTTCTGACCATTTGCCTAGGAATTTCGTGAATTCATTGTTTTTAATTGCAGAGTAGTATTCCATTGTGTAGATATACCACATCTTCTGAATCCATTCCTCCGTTGAGGGACATCTGGGTTCTTTCCAGCTTCTGGCTATTATAAATAAGGCTGCTATGAACATAGTGGAGCATGTGTCCTTACTGCATGCAGGTAGAGCCTCTGGGTATATGCCCAGGAGTGGTATAGCCGGATCCTCCGGGAGTGTCATGCCCAGTTTTTTGAGGAACCGCCAGACTGCTTTCCAGAGTGGTTGTACCAGCTTGTAATTCCACCAGCAGTGGAGGAGTGTTCCTCTTTCTCCACATCCTCGCCAACAACTGCTGTCTCCTGTGTTTTTGATCTTAGCCATTCTGATGATATGAGATGGAATCTCAGGGTTGTTTTGATTTGCATTTCCCTAATGACTAAGGATGATGAACATCTCTTTAGGTGCTTCTCAGCCATTAGATATTCTTCACATGGGAACTCTTTGTTTAGCTCTGTACCCCATTTTTTAATAGGGTTACTTGCCTCTCTGGAGTTTAACTTCTTGAGTTCTTTGTATATATTGGATATTAGCCCTCTGTCGGATGTAAGGTTGGTAAAGATCATTTCCCAGTTAGTTGGTTGCCGCTTTGTCTTTTTGACAGTGTCTTTTGCCTTGCAAAAACTTTGTAATTTAATGAGGTCCCATTTGTCAATTCTTGATCTTAGAGCATAAGCTATTGGAGTTCTATTCAGGAAATTCTCCCCTGTGCCCATATGTTCAAGGTTCTTCCCTAGTTTCCTTTCTATTAGTTTCAGTGTGTCTGGTTTTATGTGGAGATCCTTGATCCACTTGGATTTGAGCTTAGTGCAAGGAGATAAGAATGGATCAATTTGCATTCTTCTGCATGTTGACCTCCAGTTGAACCAGCACCATTTGTTGAAAAGGCTATCTTTTTTCCACTGGATGGTTTTAGCTCCTTTGTCAAAGATCAAGTGACCATAGGAGTGTGGATTCATTTCTGGGTCTTCAATTCTGTTCCATTGATCTACATGCCTGTCACTGTACCAATACCATGCGGTTTTTAAACACTATTGCTCTGTAGTACAGCTTGAGGTCCGCTGGGGGCTACTGATTCCCCCAGAGGTTCTTTTACTCTTGAGAATAGTTTTAGCTATTCTGGGTTTTCTGTTATTCCAGATGAATTTTTGAATTGCTCTTTCTAACTCTATGAAGAATTGAGTTGGGATTTTGATGGGGATTGCATTGAATCTGTATATTACTTTTGGTAAGATGCTCATTTTTACTATATTAATCCTGCCAATCCATGAGCATGGCAGATTTTTCCATCTTCTGAGGTCTTCTTCAATTTCTTTCTTCAGAGACTTGAAGTTCTTGTCATACAGATCTTTCACTTGTTTGGTTAGAGTCACGCCAAGATACTTTATATGGTTTGTGGCTATCGTGAAGGGTATCATTTCTCTTACTTCTTTCTCAGCCTGCTTATCCTTTGAATATAGGAAGGCTACTGACTTGCTTGAGTTGATTTTATATCCGGCCACTTTACTGAAGTCGTTTATCAGCTGTAGGAGTTCTCTGGTGCAGTTCTTTGGGTCGCTTAAGTATACTATCATATCGTCTGCAAATAGTGATAGTTTGACTTCTTCCTTTCCAATTTGTATCCCTTTGACCTCTTTTTGTTGTCTAATTGCTCTAGCTAGAACTTCAAGTACTATATTGAAAAGATATGGAGAGAGAGGGCAGCCTTGTCTAGTCCCTGATTTTAGTGGGATTGCTTCAAGTTTCTCTCCATTTAGATTGATGCAATTTTAATGTTTTTCCATATATTTTTTCAATTTTATCAGAAATATTTTCCATGTAAATCTTCAATTTTATCAGAAAATGTTTATAATTCTACTTTCAATCAACTTAGGAATATTCTAATTCCTACCAATTTATCTGTATAAATTTCATCAATTTTATCAGAGATATTTTCTATGTATATTTACACAATGGACTACTACTCAGCAATTAAAAACAATGAATTCTTGAAATTCTTAGGTAAATGGGGAACAGGGGGAGGGAAGAGGGCTTATGGGATTTTGGGGGAGGGGAGGAATTGGGAAAGGGAAAATCTTTTGGATTGTAAATAAAGAATATAGAAGATAAAAAAATTCTAAGAATGCAGTTTAAATGGCAGTAATAAATATTCATTTTTAAAGTAACAAAAATGAATTCATGAAATTCTTAGGCAAGTGGGTGGAACTGGAGAATGTCATCCAGAGTGAGGTGACCCAGTCACAAAAGAACACACATGGTATGCACTCACTGATAAGTGGATATTAGCCCAGAAGCTCGGAATACCCAAGACAAAATTTCACATATCAAATGATGCTCAAGAAGAAGGAAGGAGAGGCCCCTGGTCCTGGAAAGGCTCGATGCAGCATTGTAGGGGAATACCAGGACAGGGAAACGGGAAGGGGTTGATTGGGGAACAGGGGGAGGGAAGAGGGCTTATGGGACTTTCGGGGAGGTGGGATCCAGGAAAGGGGAAGTCATTTGAAATGTAAATAAAGAATATATCTAATAAAAAATAAATCTTTAAAACGAAGGGATCTTTGAAAAGAATTTCAAAAAGTAATGATAGGTAAAGATACAAAGAACAATCACAGGGCTGGGAGGGAGGCTCTGCGGGTAAAGTTGGAGCTGGATAAGCATGAGGATCTTAGTTCACTTCCCCAGTACTCCTGTAAAACCTGGGCATGGCAGCATACACCTACAACCCCAGCACTGGAGGAGCAGAAACAAGCAAGTCTCGAGAGCTTGCTGGCCAATCCATGATCACCAGGTTTAGTGAGAGACTGTCAAAAAAAAGTTTTTTAAAGGGTCTGCAATAGCAGAAAGTATCTAAGGTTGACTACCTCTGGCACACACACACACACACACACACACACACACACACACACATCAGCACAGCACACATGTACACAAAAGAAGAAGAAGACATAACAAAAGAGACAGTATGCATTTAGAGAGAGGCAGTTTTATCAGCGCGCCAGAATACAAAGTTGAATATGTGACATGATATGTGACATCAAGCAAGGATACATGATGCTAAGACTTTCTTTCATTGGTCCTCATAAGACTTAAAGTCCTGAGGCTGAACTTCAGACCAGTGTCACTTGCTAACAGGACCATATGGCATTTACCACCTTTCCGTTGAGAGTCTCTTATCTGTGGCCAAGATCCTCTGCCTGTTATTCCGGTTAGCTGGCCTTACTCTTCTTAGCTACTTTCAGGGACTTTCCAGATTGTTTTTCAGTCCTCCACCCCACTGTAATCCTAGTGGTAGGGGACACTATGTCCCTCCAACATCCACAGAGACAGAAGTAAAGCTAAGACACACAATGATGGGGAAACTATCTGGTCTGGAAAGGACAGGGATATGGCACACACACCCATGTAGAAAGACTAAGGATTTTCTATTAATCTATCTGGTGTAGCGTCACAAATGAGAGTGATCCTCCAAAAAGGCAGCACACACAGGGAACTGGAAGGAGCCAAGCAAGAATGGGGAGTTCAACTCTGACACTCTGCTCAGTCCCAAGTAGTCAATAAATATTTATTGATTGATTAAATAAAACATGTCTGGGCTCTGACTAGATGGGGTTTTCGGTATTTACATTGCAGCATGTCACAATCCCCCTGACTTAATGTTTACATTCTTTTATGTGAATTCCGAAAGCTCGGCTCTCCTTTCAGAAGACTGAAGCAGACAAAGAACAATTTTCCCTCTGGCCTTCGATTTGACTTCCATTCTCCTAGAAATGCCGGGGACAGAGCGCATATGTTGTAGTGGGAATGTCAGGAAATGTAATTGATTTCCCCTTGAATTGAGAGACATTGCCACAAAGCTCTCGAGATAAACCATTAAGCCTATCAAAACATTCATGTTTCAATACTAAAGGAAGAGACTTCTGGACCCCGGTGCTTCCTTCTCAGAATAGCATTTGGTCAATAGCTCAGCAGCTGAGCTTAAACTGGAATTCAGAAACATCACCAAAAAAAAAAAATTAGATTTTACTAACTATGGTTATCAGTAGATTTTTTTTTTTTAGTCTGAGGAAGGAGTATTGAAAATTTCAGAACATACTGGCCTGTATAGTCACAGACTTTCTCAAAATTGAAAAGAGGGAAGGAGATAGGACAGAGAATGGGAGAAAAAAAAAGAACGGAGGGGAGTGGGATGGGAAGGGGAGGGGTAGGGAAAAAAGGGGGTGTTTTATGATTAAGGTACTTGATGCTTAACATTCTGTTAATATATTTTTATCCTACCTAGTGTAACATGAATTGATGGGAAAGTCAAATTAGACTATCAATCATGAAATCTATTCTAGCTTCAGGATTCTTATTGGAGAGAAAGAGGAAGGGATGGGGAGTGGTGGGAGAGGAAAGGAGAAAAGGTAAGATAGAGGGAGGGAAGGAGCAGGAGAAGGTAGAGGAGGAATAATAGAGGGAAGGAAAGGAAAGGAGGAAGGACAAAAGGGTAGAGGAGGGGAGAAGGGAGGACAGAAGGGGAGAGAAGGGAAGGAGGCGGGGAAACTTCATAATTCAGTGACTGAAAAGATTTTCCAGACATTTTTATTTCCCTGATCTCTCTTTATTTGTAACTGTCCTTTCTAACATCTTTATGGATAGCTAGGTCTCATAACCAAAAAAAAAAAATCAATTATTTGCAATGTACAAAGCAATGGTTTTAGTGTGCACACAGTTGCACAATTTCACTACGGCCACAATTGAAACACCTCCGCTATCTCCAAAAGGAACTCAGCACACATAGGCAGTTACTCCCTCGACATATTTTAAGCACACAGGTATCTTGAATGAGATGAAGATTAATGTAAAATAAATCAAAGGTGTCGACTTCCATCTAGATATCCTCTGCTGATGGCTCTGTGTCAAAGTCTCCTCGTCCTCAGGAAAAGATGAGGAATAAAAAACTTCAGAGTAGCCTCAACTGAAGCTTCATCCTCAAAGCAATCAGAATAAATTTAAAAAAAATGAACTAGAAATAGGCAGCTCACCTATAACTTCTGTGTGTGTTCTCAAGTTCTCCCTCAATCCCAGTGCTACGTGTTCTATCACACAAACATTGTGTTAGCTGCTGTCCAATTGGATTTGATCTAGAAAGGCTTAGATCATTAACTGGCCAATAAAGGATACAAGAACTTCACTGTCTATTAATAGTCTAGTCTTTCAATTCAAAATCCTACTTGGCAAATGCACCTCACTGAGCCACACCGATACCCTCTCTTTCTGCAACCAGAAGTCTCCTCAGTCCTCCATGGATCTTCTGCTGGTCCATCTTATCTGTGGATCTTTTCTTAAAAAATAAGAAATTTGGATGATGTGCCTGGACATCCTCAGCAATCACCAACAAATTTCTTTGGTTCTCGTGGTGCTGAATGGGGAAGAAGAAACTGGGGGATGTAACACACATTATCTTTCCTCGTAGATTCTAAAATCACATAGATACATTCCCTTTCCTGTATGATGAATGACAGTTCTGTAGTACCTTATACACTTCTAGAATACCAGCCCGGCTCTTATGAGAGTATTTTTCCTCACTTGGATGGGTAAACTCTAGGACTCCATCGTTTAAGTGACATATTTCAAGCCCCAAGCCATTTGTATGCACCTGGCAAGTTCCCTGACCAAAAAATAAAGCCCACTCATAGAAGAAGAGGTATCTTGCCAATGGGATCATTGCCATAGTTATTATGGAAACTGGCAAAGAGGTGGGTAGAAAAAAAAACCTTCTCCATCCTAACAGATGAGTCTTCTCTCACAAATTGATAAGTTTAGACTACCTTCTCTATTGGGCTCATAAGGGGGAAAGGACAGGGGATTTGATGGAAAAATAACTGCCTCTGATTTCATTTTTAATTGATTTTTAACACCTTGAAACTCTATAGTATTTGATAAACTCTTGCCTTTCCCACTAAAATTATGCTCAAAAATATAGCCTATATAATTACTCATAGCAATCTATCATCTATCTATGCCAGGATTTACTTGAGGCAACATCTTCTAATCTCTCTCTTATTTCCATGATTTTATTAAGCGTTTATGTTTCTTTTTTTAAATTATTTTATTTATTTACAATCTAGCCATTGTCCACCCCTTCTTGGTCACCCTTCTCACAGTTCCTCATCCCAATCCTCCTCCCCATTATCCCTGAGAGAATGCTCCCCCACCACCAGGACTCCCTCCTCCCCAAGGGCCTCAAGTCTCTTAAGGATTAGGAATATCTTCTACCATTGAGGCAGTCCTCTGCTACATATGTGTCGGGGGCCTTGATCATCTCCTCTATGCTGCCTGGTTGGTGGCTCGGTGTCTGAGAGTTCCCAGGGGTCACTTGATATTGCTGGTCTTCCTATGGAGTCTCCCTACTCTTCAGCTTCTTCCATCCTTCCCCTAATTCAGCCATAGGGGTCCCCAACTTCAGTCCAATGGGTGGGTCTAAGTGTCTGAGTCAGCTGCTGGCTGTGCCTCTCAGAAAACTGCCATGCTAGGCTCCTTTCTGTAAGCGCATCATAGCATCAGTAATAGTGTAAGGCCTCGGAGTCTCCCCATGAGATAGATCCCAAGTTGGGTTGGTCACTGGACCTCCTTTTCCTCAGTCTGCTCCACTTCTATCCCTGCAGCTCTTTTAGACAGGAACAATTCTGGATCAGAAATTTTGACTGTGGGTTGATAAACCAGTCCCTCTACTTGAGGCCACCCTGTCTATCTATTAGAGGTGAACTCTTTGAGTTCCCTCTCTCCACTGTTGGACATTTCATCTAAGGTCTCTCCCATTGAATTCTGAGAGTCTCTCATCTCTCAGGTCTCTGGTACTTTTTAGAGGGTCACCCCTCCCACCCATCCCCAATACTGTTTATCTCTATTTTCTTGGCCCTCTGGGCTTCTCTACTGGTACCCAGTACCTGCTTCTGTTCCCCTTTTCCCCTCCCCATCCCCTCTCCCACCCAGCTCTTTCCATCCCTCTGCCTCACATGATAATTTTCGTCCCCCTTCTAAGTGGGATTGAAGCATTCTCACTTGAGCCTTTTTGCTTGTTACACTTCTAAAGTTCTATGGATTATATCCTAGGTATTCTATACTTTTTGACTAATATCCACTTATTAGTGACTACATACCAAGCATGACCTTTGGGGTCTGGGTTACCTCATTCTGGATGATATTTTCTGGTTCCATCCTACCTGTAAAACATATAAGTGACCCAATAATTCTACCAGAGAACTTCTATAGCTGATAAACAACTTCAGCAAAGAGACTGGATATAAAATTAACTCAAATAAATCAGTAGCCTTCCTCTCACAAAGGATAAACAGGTTGAGAAAGAAATTAGGGAAATGACACCCTTCACAGTAGTCACAAATAATATAAAATATCTTGGTGTGACTCTAATCAAACAAGTGAAAGATCTGTATGACAAGAACTTCAAGTCTCCCAAGAAAGAAATCAAAGAACACCTCAGAAGACAGAAATATTCCATGCTCATGGATTGATAGGATTTACATAGTAAAAGTGGTCATATTATCAAAATGAATCTACAGATTCAATGCAATTGCCATCAAAATTTCAACACAATTCTTCACAAACATGAAAAGAACAGTTCAATTTCATGCAGAAAAAAAAACTCAGGATAGTGAAAATAATGCTTAACAATAAAAGAACTGGGGGAATCACCATCCCTGACCTCAAGCTGTACTACAGAGTAATATAGATAAAAGCCACATGGTATTGGTACCAAGACAGACAAGTTAATCAATGGAAAAGAATTGAAGACCCAGAAATAAAGCCATGTACTTATGATCACTTGATCTTTGACAAAGAAGCCAAAATTATACAATGGAAAAAAGAAAGCATCTTCAATAAATGGTGCTGGTCCAACTGGCAGTCTGTATATAGAAAAATGAAAGTAGATCCATACTTATCACCTTGCACAAAGCTCAAGTCCAAATGGATCAAAGATCTCCACATAAAACCAGATACACTGAATCTAATAGAAGAGAAAATTCAAAAGAGCCTCAAACTCATTGATGGGAAATTTTCCTGAATAGAACTCTAATGGCTGATTCTCTAAGATCAAGAATTGATAAACGGAACCTCATGAAACTGGAAAGCTTCTGGGCACAAGACACAGTCAATAGGACAAATCAACAACCTACAGATTGGGAAAAAAATCTTCACTAACTCCACATCCAATAGAGGGCTGAAATCCAAAATATATAAAGAACTCAAGAAGCTAACCTCCAAAAACCAAATAACCCAACTTGAAAAAATGGGGTACAGAGCTAATCAGAGAATTAACAACAGAGGAATCTCGAATAGCCAAAAAGCACCTCAAAAAAAATGTTTAAAGTTCTTAGTCATCAGGGAAATGCAAATCAAAGTGACCCCGAGATTCCACCTTATACCAATCAGAATGACTAATATCAAAAACTCAGGTGATAGTACATGTTGGTGGGGATGTGGAGAAAGAGAAACATTCCTCCATTGCCAGTGGGATTGCAACTACTCTGGAAATCAATCTGGAAGTTCCTCAGAAAATTGGAAATAGATCTACCTGAAGACCCAGCTTTACCACTCTTGGGCTATACCCAAAAGATGCCCCACCATGCCACAGGGGCATATGCTCCACTATGTTCAAAGTGGTCTTATCCATAATAACCAGACGTCAAACAAAAAATGGATACAGAAAATGTGGTTCATTTGCACAATGGAATACTATTCAGCTATCTTCTAACCTCAAAAATAATTTTCTAAGGGAGGAGAGGCCCTTGGTCCTGGAAAGGCTCAATGCCTCAGTGTAGAGGAATAACAAGACAGGGAAGCCAGAAAGGATTGATTGGGGAACAGGGGGAGGGGAGATAGCTTATGGGATTTTCGGGGTGGGGGGGGAACTAGGGAAGTGGAAATCATTTGAAATGTAAATAAAGAATATATCTAATATAATAATAATAATAATAAAATGAAAAGTAATTTTCTACATTCAGTTTTTCTTTACAGTTTTCATGTGTGTGTGTGTGTGTGTGTGTGTGTGTGAGTGTAAGTGTGTGTTTATGTGTATGTGTGTTTGCATGCACATATGCTTTAATATAAATTAAAAATGTAAGAGCCAGCAAGGGGTATGTGACTGTAATCCCAGCAGGCTTCCTTGCTGAAGCAAGAATACTGAAAGTTCAAGGCCATCTTAAGCTACATAGTGAGTCTTGTTTCTAAAACAAAAGCAGAAAGTAAGTTAATAAAATGTTTATAATGCATATATAGGAGGAGGCAGAGAACTGTGGAAACTGTTCAAGAAGGTTGGGTGTGGGACCTTTATTCTCCTCCTGTTTCAAATCATCTGTATCTTGAAGTCTCTTTCCCAACTTCCAAGCATGAGAGTTTATTGCCTGGATGAGAAAAGAGCAACCTCTAAAAAATAATTTAGGTTGAGATAAACAATGGTGTTGGCATCCAAGCTAGCTTCTTTTTACTTAGTGTTTTAGTAGCTTCTAATAATGCAACAATAGATCTGAAGTGTATTTATATATTTATATTATACATAAATAATATATACTAAATAATAAATCTTTCTATAGATTTTCAAACTCCGAAGTCACATTGTGAAGTGTACAAATGAATCAGAATGTGATAAGCAACAGAAATACATTCCTTAGATACACAAGCAATGTGTAACCTTAATGCTATAGCTTGTCTCAATAAAATGTGCTATAGGAATCAAACTGCTACTATGATCAGAAACCACTGGCAAATTTACAGGGGAAAACAATGGTATTTTTGTCGTCAATTTACACACCCTTTAAGAGGCAACCTGATAGTGATTCATGTAGTCTCTGAGTGCCTCCTTGTCCTGTCTACCATCCACACAGCCTAAACTTCCAGTTTAAGATAATTTGTAGTTCAGGTTTAATGTCATGTTCCCAACAATTTTACAACTCAATGTTGCTATTTTCTAATATGCATGTTCAATCTATTCATATAAATCAAATTTCTCTAGTTTTTTTAACTTCTCTTTCAAAACTAGCTTATGTTAGACATAATGTTAACTCATATCAAAATAGGGCACTAAGTAGTTTTGGTTACAAATATGTTGTGAAGCTCTTTAAAACTCTTTTTTTTTAATATGTATGCTAGCTGAAAACATGGAGAACAGAGATGTTCACAATTCCAGTGTTAGGAGGAATTCGAAGAAGAAGGCCAACTACCAAAGCTTCAGAGCACAGACCCTGGCAATCACAAAAACTTCAAACTCTGAGGACAATTACAACTCATATTTCATTTTCAATTGCATGAAACATTGGTTGTATTGTTATCAGCTACACACTCTGATAACTTTTCCAAGTATTAGGTCTTTTGATTTTCCAGCCAACAAAGTCATACTTTTCTTCCCACAAACCAAGTACCAAGAACCATAAATTACATCCTGAATTTCTCTTTCTTGATGCCTAGTTCACAACTTTTTCCTTGTATAAGACCTAACACAATTCATCCATCTGACCTGCCCAGTTCAGCCTTTGCTAACTAGATAAAGAAGGGTGCCTATGCTTCTGCGATCCAACATTGTCTATAATCTTCTGGGCAGGTGGCCAATCTGGAGGGTTTTTTTGAAATCTTGATTCCTGGAAGGGGCAGCCCCATGTCTCCACCATGTCAGCAAAGGGAGGATCCCAGCAGCAGTTTAATATATTTACACAAGATGATTCTTTCAAAGGAGAGGTGTTGGCTCTGGATCAAAGCACAGTCACAACTAAAGACCCACAGTCTTAAAGTTTCAAAACAAGCCATGCTTAAGAAATCAAAAAGACTACCATGAGAGAAGGGTATTCAGAAGAGATCAGTACATTGGAAAGTCAAGGGGAGGACAGCCAGAGGAAGTCAAATCAAATACACACAGTAGGCGTGAAAGAAACAGAAAGAACCACTGAGCGACTCTTGATCTGGGCCAGTTACTGGATTCTAGAGAAAGAGCATTAATTGCCTTCCTGGGCCCAGCTATGGTTTTGTAGACTGGGCTGGCAACGATCAAGCATAATGCTCAGTGCCTTTGTTCAGACTAAACACTGGAGCATCTTACCTGACTTCTGCTTCTTTCAGCCATTCTGAAAACCCTAGGCCAGTAACATTTGCTTATTCAAAATATGGGAATAAAATAAAGGACATCTGGTGGGATTTCTCATCAGGTCAGGCATTTATACACAGACTTAACAATCCCCAGATCACACCAAGTGGAGGGGCAGGGATGGGGTAGGTGACTCCCCACAAGCTGTCTTCTGACATTCGTGCCCATTTCTTCCTCTTCTTTCCTCTCCTCTTCCTCCTCCTCCTCCACCTCCTCCTCCTCCTTCTTCTTCTTCATTCTCTCTCTCTCTCTCTCTCTCTTTCTCTCTCTCTCTCTCTCTCCCTTTCTCTCTCCTTCCCCTTGCTATTTCTCTCTTTCTCTTCCTTCCTTCCTTCTGTCTCTCTTCCTCTCTGCTTCCTTAAAAAAGCCAGCTGCAAACCTGGGTTAATTAAGTGTAAATTTTACACAGAAAAAAAAAGTTCATCAGCGTGATCCAGGAAGGAATAACTAGGAAAGACTCAGAACTCCACATACAAGAAGCAACATACCAGAGGTCTAGGTCTTGGGCACTAAGTAGCTTTGATTATTCATATTGCTTAGCTCCTACGATTTCTGTGTTCTCAAATGTATACTAATAAATGATGCTTATCTGTCAGGAGAAAGGGATATACACAGGTATCATTTCCTGGTTACATTACTGGTAACAAAGGAAGAAAAGCAAGTGCCTTAGGGCGTTGAGATACATTTTTTTTAGATGGATGAGTAGTCTGGCTTTGAGCCTGAGTTCACCTTGATATCAAGAACTGAGATGGGTCCAGATCTACCCAGCCCACTCCCATTGTCTCTCCTGCTGCCTTCTCCCCTATCTGCTGTTCTACAGCATGCTGGTATCAGGATCTCCGCCTAACCCCTTTGTGTCACATCTTCATTCTATTTACTTTCCTCTCTCCCTCTGTATTGCTATCCCTTCCCTTTTCTCCCCCGTCCTTTCTTGCTTTCCATTACTAAAATTTCATAAATATTGACTTGTAGCAACTTATTTAATGAGAAAAATAAGAAACTATAGAAGGCACAAACTAAGTGTTTTAGAGGATCATTTGCAATTATCACACATTAGATGTAATGTATTGAGATGTGATTTTAAACTACTAAATTAGAATATACTTCTCCACTCACCATCCGGGGAACACATTACTGTTGTTCAGCTCAGGAGCAGTGCTGTGAGAAACGCCTTTAGGAAGGAATAGCAGTCCACCTACAGCCCAGAGAGGGCATGTAAATCACACTTGCCACAGACCAGCCCCCTAGAGGCCAGCCAGAGCGAATCAAGCAGCTTTCTGTCAGTCATTTCTTCTGCTGCCTTCAGGCTTGGGAACTGTCCCATCCATTTAGTAATCAACTGCATTTTGTTTTACCATTTGACTCTTTGACATAGCTAATATTCATTTTGATATTTGACATGGAGGGGAAAGAAACTAATTTCCCTAATAGTGCTTAAAAATTAACCTATAAGATTCTTATTTGTTCATAATATTTCATTATCATCTTTTAAACTTTGTGATGTGAGGTCATACTAATACTCCTGCTTTAAAAAAAAAAGTGCGTCATACCCAGGTTTCTATTGCCATGACAAAACACCATGACCAAAAGCAACTTGGAAAGGAAAGGACTTATTTCAGTTTACAGTTAGTTCCACATCACAGCATATCATGGAGGCAAATCAGAGCAGAAATCCAGAGGCAGGAGCTAATGCAGAGGCTCTGGGGGATTGCTGCTTACTGGCTTGCTC
This sequence comes from Tokudaia tokunoshimensis, assembly GCA_036184795.1. Classification (NCBI taxonomy): domain Eukaryota; kingdom Metazoa; phylum Chordata; class Mammalia; order Rodentia; family Muridae; genus Tokudaia; species Tokudaia tokunoshimensis. The sequence goes on from BTHU01000017.1 coordinate 39,108,689, forward strand.
CTCATAGCTTTGGTATAGCACCCAGGACCACCACCCTATATCCACAGTGACCTGGGACATCCCACATCAATCATCAATCAAGAAAATATACCACAGGCTTTCCCACAGTCCAAACTGGCAGGAATACTTTCTCAATTGATCATGGTCTTCAAAAGTGATTCTAGCTTGAGTCAAGTTGAAATAAAACTAGTCAGTACAGAATGATTTAAAGATCCCCTTTCTCTGTAATGACTTAAAAACAATGAGAAATCTGAGGGGGGACGTTTCCTCTAGGACTAACATCTTATGATTAATAGAATGTATCATTATGACTAGCAAGAAGAATAAAGAATAGTATCTGTTCTCAATAACACCAGGCAGGTTGCCATAAACCGAATCCAGAATGCTAGCGTTTGATACCTGGGTTTTGTGGTCTCATACAGAACTCAATCCAGGTGTCCATGTTGCTGACACACACAGAGGATTTCACTCTGTGGCAGTTTTGTTCTTTGAAAGAGACACACAGTTGATCCTTGTGTGTAGGTTTTGTTTGCACTGCTCAATTTCTTTGCAATCTGCAGCTTAAAGAAGACAAATCAAATTCTGTCAGCGGAAGTTGTGCTCAGCCACAACATGGTACTAATTTCAGTTAGACGGACAGTGGTCATCCGTCAAGATCCTCCCACTAAGACTTTTACTGTCTAAGTTTACCAAAATGCAACAAGATGTCTAAGGACCAAGAATATAAGACCAAGCTACCCGTCTGAAAAAATCAGTCATTAGAGAAAACAAAATGTGTATCAAAAAGAAAAGAGAGCTTCAGAATGCATCAGGATTAAATGATCTGACCATACATGGTTTTTGTATTCTTACTAGAAACATCACTGCTCTCTGGCAGGAAGACCAATCAGAAAAATAGTCTTTGGCTTTTAACAAACTCCCCTGGGTAGTTGAAACAGGGGTTACCAAATACAAAGTAATGATGCTAACTGTGCTGAAAGAATGTTGAATCATTGTAGTTTCAAACTGTGAGCTTTCTCTTGTTTTGCTTTTTTTTAAACTATTTTCCAGCTTATCTAGAGACAAAAATCAAGTCCAAGTAGTTCCTATCAAGATCTCCAAATTGTTTTGCCAATTACACCTTTAACTTTTCCATCTTCCTTCCTTCCCAGTCCCTTTCTGTACTCTGAATTCATTACATCTCTGCTGCATACTTCACGTGGAAGAATGCTTTGGACTACTTTGGAATTCCAAGAATACTTTGGAAGTATATTTGTGTCACATTTCTATGTATACAAAAAAAAATGCTTTGGGGTGGATCAGTTGATGATGCAGGATTATGGTAGAAGATCTTGCCTCGAGTCATATACATTATGTTAGTAAGTTGTCATTGCTGTTCAATCTTGTTAAAAAACAGAGCCTGAGAGTGAGGAGTCCCTCTGTGACTCAAGCACATTGCAGTCCCGTCCAGCGTCTACCTAAACCTCTTGTCCTGCCCCAGCAAGAAGGGTGGAAAGCCGCAAGCAGCTACAGTAAGGGACTTAAAGCTCTGTGTCGAAAAGAACAGCCAGAAGCAAATAGCCCGAATAGTCGACACTGTCTTCCATCTCACGATGGTAAAATGCCTACAATAGCCAAAGAAGTTCAGCATTCATTCAACTGAGACCTCCAGCTGACTGACTCACCATCCCCAGTTGCTTTCTGCTGGATGTCTGATAATAATCTTTCCCCTCCATGTCAAATATCCATATCAAACAAAGGTGGCATTCGTCACCTTTGTTTGCTCAATCAGTCTACTCCACCCATCTCTGTTGATGCTATAAATTCCAGATTCGGTGATGCTTCGCCATCTGCTGCTCCTGTCTGTCTCCTGTTCACTGTCTGTTCTTTGACTGTTGCTTGCTCTATACTTAATAAGTCCACTCTTTTGAAACTGCAAGCACGGCTATCGTAAACCATTCTGCAGACTTTACGGAACGCGATAATATGAACACCAATCCCAAAAGCTTAAAGACAACAGAATTTCTTATTAGAGAGAGATGCTCTGTAAACTTCAAACTCACAGCACAGATGAAAGTTGTGGTTATTCATCCTGCAAGATTGGAGGAGGAGGGTGTTCTTTCTAGGAATCTCACTGCTAGTTTTCTTTACATAAAAATTCCCCTTGGAACATTGCGAACATCAACATGTTCTTTTACATTTACACACACACAAAAAAATCAAGTGACAAGTAACTCACATAACAGCTGCTGTCCGGAGCGAGCCAACCTCCTCACATGTTCATCTTCAGACCTTATCACATGGATTATGGAGTGCTAAACATCTGAGACACAACACTTTCAAAAGGATGGTTCATCTTGGAGAGAGGTTTGGTGAGAAAGTCCCGGTCAGCTGAACATCTACCACAGAGCAGAAGATGGTGGCATGAGGAAGCAGTTCAGTTGTCATCGGATAACTAGTAAAACCCAGGGTGGTCATCTCTAGCCACCTAGGTTTGTGTTGAGTCTATAGTTTGGTATTACAGAGCAGGATCAAACTCAAAACCCTCATTCACATATGCAGAAGTAACTCAGCACTGAAGGCCAGCACTGCAAGTGAAAGACTTAGAAAATGAAAAGGTTCTCCATGGACAAATGCATCGTTCTTAAGGGAATTCAAAGACAGTATCCCAGTGGAAGGCAATGCCTTAACTCAGCACAATACATCCTGAATTAATGGTGCTGTAGGCCCAATGATCTAAAAGAGGACCTAATAACCTCATTATTATTTGTCATTTTGGATGAGTGACCTGAGAATATAGCCAATATTCATAAGGCCAGAGGAGGATGCAGGATTCATAAGGTAGAAGGCAAGTTATATTACAAGAAGTCTGCTTTTCTGGATTTCACCTAGAAATGGAGAAGGTTCTGTTTGGCCTAGCAGTTTGCCTTTCGGCAATTGCAATGCAGGACCACAGAGCTAATTATAGTAAATCATAATACACGGTGTGTGTAGGCTTCAGAACGAAGCCCAAGAGACCCAACAGTCAACATCTCTAGTTAACAATCGAAGAAGAGAGTGCCTGCTCCTGGGAACGACTGACCTGGGGGAAACAGAGGTGAAGAACCAGAAAACAGGAAAAGGTAATGCACCTGGTGCTGGAGGAGTCCAGGGGAAGAAAGCATGCTTACATGTCTGGCTCTTAGAATCTGAATGTAGTCCGCCCAACTTCACTTTTCAAATACAGCAGCTAGATTTAAAGCTGAATCAATTATTTATAAAGTGCACTGCTAGTGTGGTCTCTTATTTCAGGCCCCTCCCAAGATGCTGATCCTCTTTAGCATCTGAGTGATGTGGGATAAAGACCATGGTCCTTCATTTTCTTTTCAGATCAGGAGATGGAGGGTTTGTGTGTTTAAAGATCAGGGGCATAAACGAAGCAACATACAGACTCAGAATATACGATATGATGTTGGTTTTTTTTTTCAAATCAATATTCAGTTTCACAACCAGGAATCCATAAAGAAAGAACAAACCATGGAAAAACAAACAATTTTACAGTTATTGAGATGACACCAGTCGCTGGATATAAAAACAAAATAATCAATTTTAAGGACCAACAAATTAAAGCTAGTTCAAACATTGAGACAGGATATTTTTTCAAAAATGGTAGCAAACCAAAAGAGACCATTAGATCTTGAATAACTAAAGCAATTATTTGAAGTAATAGAAGGTGTGTTTTAATAGCTGTCTGTCTGTTATGGCATTAATACTGACTGTGTTATATTCCTATGAAAAAGTGCTTTAGGACACACTTGTTGGCACCCAGGGAAACAACTACACCTACCTATATTGTGTACTGAAATCACAAAATCCATGCCTATTGAATGGAACGTATGGTACAAATTCTGCAGTTTCTGGTCAAATTGGAAATATTTATAAGTGAGCAAGCTAGCATTCTATAGCACAGAATGTGTAAAACACTGACAAGTAAGGAATTTAAATTCAATACCTCATACAAGCCTTGGCTCAAGGGACCATTGGCATACTGTGTGTCATTTATGTGCACAAACATTAGCAACAAAACATGCTTTTATGTTTCAGATTTTTGAATGAATTATCTAAATGAGTGGACATCTACAGCTCTCACAGTTCCAGTTCTATGACAACACAGACACTTACTTCTGAAAACAATTTCAACTAGGGATGATCCTAGAGAAGGAAAGCACAGATCTCCCCACCAGCAAGCCTCAGCCAAGAATTTCAACACTTCCAGTGGTGATGGTCTTTATATAGGGTGAATTCACCTTTTACAAGTGAGACTATAAAGCTAACATGTTAGTGATCTTTATGTTGCTGCGATAAAACACCGTGACAAAGGCAACAAATTATTTGGGTTTCCAGTCCACGATGGCAGGGAAGCTAGCAGTAGGTACAGCTGGGAAGTATGGCATCAAGTGCCTGGCATTGCAGCTCGAAAAGAAAGCCTAGAAACACATCTCGAGCCACAGGCCTGAAGCAGAGAGTGAACTTCAAATGGAAAGGCGTTAAGCTCTCAGTCCAGTCCCCAGTGGCACACTTATCCCCACCTCCTAAACCTCCCCCAACAGCACCCCCAACTGGAGACCAAGTTCACATGTCCAAGACTATGGAGGATATTTCTTTCTCATCCAAACTGCCACAGGCAGTTTTTAAACAAATGGATGTCTTCCTGTTAGTACAAATGTCTTAGCTGACTCTGTGGCAATATCCACAGTTTTTAATCTAAATAAGCAATGGTAATAACTTTACGGCAGCCATTTTTAATACCCAAATAGAACTAACCAAATACCTACATTGTTTACAAGTCATGCACTCAGCCTTTTAGATCATCCAGGGAATCCCAAACTGGTGATTTGCCTACAACTGACCAAAGACATAAGGGAGGTATCTCCTTCTTACCCTTGTCCTCCTATCAGTGGCGTTTCTGACAATTCCTGTCTGGTGACAGTCTCTCCCTCCAGCTCTCTCCAGTAGGCTCCTCTGTTTTGTTCTGAAGCTCATGTTTGAAGTTCATGTTTCCTGCTCTCTTTTAAGAATTTCACTTTTTGCCAATCTTCAAACTTGAAAGATGAAAGGGAGTGGTTTCGGTGTTTGGGTTTTTATGGCCTTGTCTTCCCTATTACCCAAAGACTTTTCTACCCTCGTCTTCTAAATCTTCCTCTCCCTAGAAGTATGTGGAACTACTTTTTGTTTATTCTCTGTAACTACAATGCCTGTAGGAGAGTCAGATTTGCATTCATTCAAGCAATCATTGAGTTATGTGTCATACAACTCCACAGTTTTTCATTTTTAAGAGTTTGCAACCTTGTTAATTAAAATCCCTGACTGAGTCCTCAATACTGTAAGATCTTAATACTTAATGGTGGTTCATAAACAAACATCCCATAAAGACATCCTCTGGGAGAACCTGTAGCAACGCACTAAAATAAACTTCAGTGGAATCTTTTGTTTAATTTCATACAAGCCATTCTGTATCAGTAATGTTCAATATTCCCCTATTCCAATTTCTATAAAGAAAAGTGTATAACAATTAATTTTTAGGACTGAAATGAGCTATAATCTGAGAAAATTATTACAACGAGTATTTCTGTACATACATATGTGTTAGGGTGTGGAGGTGAGTTTGTGAGTTCATGTTTGCATATGTATATGTGTGAGTATATGTGTATATGTGTGTCTGTGTGAATTATGTGCATGTATATGTGTGTGTATTGTATTATATACACAAATCAATGAAGTAAGAAGGCAGTCAGGAAAGAATTAGTATCATAGAACAAGAAAGAAATGTGGTGTTATAATATCCCACTGCTTCATTTCATACATGGAAGAGAGACATAATGGACTTGTGATTTTCCCCCAAGGGTTGTGATTTTTCCCCAAGGGTTGGACTCATTAAGATCACCTGACTTCTTACCGTGCCTTCTCCCCAGTAGGCCACAGTCTGTAAAATGTTCCAAACATGACAAGATCAAAATGGCAAGAAGGCTCTTGAGAACTGGAGGCCTTGTCGGAAGGGCATTTATCCTTTCACCATACTGTCCATCCACAAGGCATGCTCTCACCTTAGCATCCTGCACACAGATGGGAAGCAGACATTTGAAAGAAGAGAGGTGAGGAAGGAAAGCTCATACCTCCTCTCCGACAAGCTCAGAAGGACTCCAGCCACTCACTCTCTCCACTGGAGAAAAGACAGATGCTTAGAGGGAGCAAAGCTTTAATCCAACATCTTGAAGTCTCAGAGTCATGAAATCACCAGAGGAGGCGAAAGAGACTGCGCTTTAAATCACATTTGGTAATACGAACCTGGGTGTGAAACATATTAAAATTAGAAAAAGTGATGACAGATGAAAGGTTAACAGAAATTACACCAAATTATTTCACTAGAAAAATTCTCTAAAGTCCTCTATTTAAATATAGGGATGGTATTTTTCCACATAACTAATGTTCAACTTTTCCAAAAGAGGTATGGTTAAATATTCATGTGTGTATGTGTGAGTGCATATGTGTGTATATTTGTGTATGTTTATAGGTGTGTTTGTGTTTACTAAGGCAAAGACACACAGAGAACAACATTTCTAAGTTGAAGATCAGGTTTCTCTTTTAAAGATTCATTTATTTTACTTATCTCTCGGTCTCTCTCTGTCTCTTTGTCTCTCTCTATCTCTTTGTCTGTGTGTGTGTGTGTGTGTGTGTGTGTGTGTGTGTGTGTGTGTAACTAAATGTGATTGCAAATGTACTTACAAAATAAGAAGATAGTGAATGTTGGATTCAGGTTGAACTCATGTTCTGACTTCTCAGTGGAGGAAAGCACACCACAAGATAGGCGAACCTGTAACTTGCTCTCTGATTAATTATAGTGCATCCAAGATTCCATAGTTTCCTTAGTCCCCTGTGCAGCCAGCCTGAATCAAATTATATATACTCTACATGAGTTAAAGTCAACAACTCCTTCTAGTCCAGCCCTGCCCCCCAGCCAGTGCATAGCATATGCTTTGACAGCTAGGTTTGTAAACTCTGCAGGTGTGAGTTAAAACTTTTACAGCGGTGCTCATACTCAGCCTGCAAGTCTCAATCTCATTGGCCTTCTTTGCCAGACTCGAGTGTTTCAAGTCAAACCACTTCCCCTAAAGACACTTTTCCAAATCTAAGCAGGCACTCGATCCACTCGTGCTTGTATCATTTCCCATTCCTGAACCTTCTCAGCAATAGCTACATTAAACAATGACTTCTCATCTCTCCCCTTTTATAGGCCTCCTACTCCTCCTTCCATATTCCAACCTAGTCAGGGTTCCTTAAATCTTGTCCTAAACCCTTTACTTTTTTTTTCTGTCATCAATTCATAGATTTAATTAACATTCAGAGGACATTTCGTCCAACAAAAAGCAGGTCAACACCTTCACAAATTAAAAATAGAAATTACAGAAGACAAAAATAAGAAAAGAAATACACTAGCAGAGTATAAGGGAATTAAACTAGAAATCATTAGCAGAAAGACAACTAGAAAATCCCAAACTATTTGGCACTTAAACCACACTTCTAAATAGCATGTGGATTAAAAAAAGTCTTGAGAAAAGTTTAAATATATTTTGAGGCTATGGAGTGCTCACCAAAAGGGACCTAACATGACTGCCCTCCGGAAGTCCCAACAAGCAGCTGAAAGAGTCAGATGCAGATCTTTACAACTAACCAATGGACAGAAGCTGCTGACCCCTGTGATTGAATTAGGGAAAGACTGGAAGAAGCTGAGGAGGAGGGCAACCAATTAACCTGGACCCCTGAGATCTCTCAAACACTGGACCACCAAACAGGCAGCATATGCCAGCTGATATGAGGCCCCCAACACATATACAGCAGAGGGCTGCTGGGTCTGGGTTCAGTCAGAGAAGATGCACCTAACCCTCAAAAGACTGGAAGCACCTGGGAGTTTAGAGGTCTGGTGGGGTGGGGGTTGGGGGAAGAGAACATCCTCAAGACTGGGGTGTGGGGAGGAGATATGGGATGTGGAACAGTAGATGGGTGGACTGTGGGGGGGGGGATAAAATCTTGAGTGTAAAAAAATAAAAAATTAATGAAAGATTAAAATTAAAACAGGGATATACAGTTTATCATGTTAGTGGGATACAGAAAAATCCAAACAAACAAGCAATATTTATAGCCCTCAATATAACATCTGACCAAGGACACAGTGACACTGTGATTAGAATAGTTTCAGTGAATAAAAAAATCACCTAGTAAGATCTTATGCAGCCTCAGAAGCATAACATTTAGAAATACCAAAGTAAATGCCAGAAGAAATAGCTGCAAAATTTCCAGGGGCAGTTGTGAGAAGTACCTGAGTATAAAGGCCTGTGGAAGAAAAGGAACAGAGTATTGGCTAGGTTATAAATATAGATGAATTTAGTCTCATCTATAGCTTTTTAGTTTTTATAAGCTACATATAGTTATTGATACCCTTACACATGTAGAAATGGGCAACACATGCAAGTATGTTATGTTTCAGAGGCTTTGTTTGTATGGCCTTCAATCACACAAAAGCAGGATTGTTAAGATTCAGAATCCACAGTCCTTCACAGGCATTAAATACTGTTCTGAGTAATCAAACACAAAATAATATTCTATAATTTAATTTGAGAAAGCTGTACAGAGCTAAAAAAAACTTAATAATATCCAATATGGATGGAAGTATGAAAAACAATAACACTAGAATGTCTCAAAACTAGTTTGTTATCTCTGTTAAAATTTTATACACATTTTTCATATATATTCTAGAAACAGCAATGTCATTTTCCAAATTTGACCTATAGATAACTCAATAAGTGCTCAGGTGCATGTGCAAGAACTTCATTGTAGTATTCCTTATAACAAACCATGAAAAAAAATGCATGTGTGTGCATGGGGCAGGGATGTTGCCTGTGCACAACACACATGCATGTGGAGACCACAGGTCAGTCTCTGGAGTCATCCACCCTCTTTCTGCCAGATAGAGTTTCTCATTATGCTTGGGCTCACCTATTTGCCAGCAATAGTCACTTGTCTCCGTCTCCCTAGCACTGGAATTATAGGTGAACACTATTATGTGCTGCCTTTGTTCAAAGGAGCAAACCCAAGGATACATGCTTGTGTAGCAAGCATTTCACTGTGGTAGGACAAAAGCTCCTCCATCTTATCTCTACTGGAGTCATCTCTGGTTTATCCTGAAATGGATCCCCACTGTTTTTTCTATCCCCTCCATGAGAACTCCCATGAAAAAGTACCCAATCTTGTTCTAGAAACTCCAGGTTGCAGTGCCCCAGCTAATTGCATGCTTTGGGCTTCTGTTAAACTGCTTGCATGCTTTACTTCCCCCTAAAATTGCCAAGTGAAGCATGTAGTTTTTCCATGTTCTTTGCTTCCTGTAAAAATGCCTTCAAGTCTTTTCTGTAAGAATGATTACTCTCCAGGCAGTCATCCATTTAATATAGACTCAATTCTGACTTCAGATTATGCTATGTAGTCTTTAGGTCTCTACCGAATAATAATACCAACTGAATCATTCCTATTCCTCAAGCCTGAAAAAATTCATATAGTAATAGAAAATCAATATAGGGAATAGATGTTTTTCTAATTTCGTGGCAAATAACTTTGTTTCTCATCACTGCCTTCAAAACAAAGCCCCCTCTGCCACCCCCTGCATGCCAGGATGAACCATTAAGTAAGTTCTTTAACTTTCTAGTCATTTCACTTATAAAAACAAATCTAATTTGGTTAATTACAACTAAATTTTAGGCACTGCAAAATCCAATCAAGTTTGGTTTAATCCTTTATTTTCATGTGCAATTTAAAATATCCAGTCTTGCCTAATCTTAAGTAAAGTAACTTGCCTAATCTTAAGTAAATCTTTAGACTTATTGAACACGATCAGCTATCATTGCAGCACATTCCCCCCCACCTTCCCCCTTTCCCTTTTCCACTCCCTCCTTCCTTTCCCTCCCCTCTGCACATTTTTTCCTTCCTCCTGTTTTTCAATGCCACATTCCTGCTTTCAAGTCCTCTACAGTCAGTGAAAGAGGAAGGGGAGAGTCATGAGAAAGGATCACTGCACTACCCCCACATAGTTGACTGGCCTCTTGATTCTTCCTCTGGCCCCCAGTAGTCTATCTCAGGGCTTCTCACTCACATGTCTTAGTTAGTGATAGTTAGGGTTCACCACTGTGAACATACGCCATGACCAAGGCAACTCTTTTAAAGACAACATTTAATTGGGATGGCTTACAGATTCAGAGGTTCAGTTCATTATCATCAAGGTGGGAGCATGGCAGCATCCAGGCAGACATGGTGCAGGAGAAGCTGAGAGTTCTACATCTTCATCTGTAGGGTGCTAGGAAAATACTGACTTCCAGGCAGCTAGGATAAGGGTATTAAAGACCACGCCCACAATGATACATCTTCTCCAACAAGGCTACACTTCCTAATAGTGCCACTCCCTGGGACAAGCATATACAAACCATCACATTCTACTCCCTGGCCCCCATAGGCTTGTTCAAACACATAAGTCTATAGAGGCCATACCTAAACACAGCATCATAAAAAATACATCTTCATCTAAAGACCATCAGAAGACTGGCTTCCAGGCAGCTAGGACAAGGTTCTTAAAGCCCAAGCCCAGTGACACACCTACTTCAACAAGGCCACATCTACTCTAACAAGACCACACCTCCTAATAGTGCCACTCCTTGGGCTAAGCACATACAAACCATCACACTCATGGAATCCTCTTCCCCAGAAGGCAGGTGGTCTCAAGCAGTGCCTCATCCAAGGAACTCAAGCCTGACTTGCCCCTGGTATCCTTCTGCTCAACAGGCTTCATAACACAGTGAAAGCACTCATCTTCTGTGGCCTCTCACCTGTCTACCATAGCTTCTCTCAAGACTTTAATTTTTATAAATTATCATACAAAGTAGTGATGATCATTATGACCTCTGTCTGCACACTTTGGTTTTATCCGTCCCTTTCCTCCACTGTGCTCCCCTGAGTCTTCATTGCCCACAATATCCTTCTTTGGCTTCCTCTTCACACACACACCACTCTGAAACTAGTGTCTGAAGCTTCTGGTTGACTTTTTCTCCCTCCACTCCAATTCAAAGACACAAAGGATGAGTTTCAAAGTCTTCTAAAGCTCCTGCATAGCTCCAGTCCCTTGTCCTCCTGGGATCTTGAAATAACTTTCTTGGTGTCTCTCCCACCTACCCTGGGGTAAAATTACATTTGTCATCTGGAGAAAGAGAAAATATCAAACCACTCTTTCCTCCTATGAACTTCCTTCAATAAATTCTCTTAAACATCAAATTTTCTGCTTCTTACACATGGTAAAGAGGAACATAGCTGCCTCTTAGCAAGCCTTTGAGAGTGTGTCTGTCTTGAGGTGTAGCACTTCACGACCTAGTATTCTCATCTTTCCAAACTCAGCTAAGTCTTTGAATCTTCACAGAGAAAGTACCGAGGCATATTTATAATAAGTTCCAGACGGTCAAGGTCTCATGACTTTAGGCAGCCAGGTGAGAAGTTTCAGCAAATAAAGTGTTCCAAAACTATCTCTACTTTGTCTTCTAAAATCTAATTCTCCATTTCTTTAGGCCTCTACCATAACCCACCCTCTGAGCCCAACAGTATGAACGTAACCAATCCATCACAATAGGATCTGACAGACAATTCTCATTCTACTGGGGACATTGGACATTAATAAACAATATCATCACTCTTATCCTAGTAGATAAAATTGTTCTCCAACATTTCAGGAAATTTGCCATAACAGGAAAGATTCCAAATTCCAGTGTAAATGCATGGCTCCCCTTGGACACCGTCACTAACAGCCAATGATTACCACAGCCCTTAGCATCAGGAAAGCAGGTCATTCATCTGCTGCATCCCATGGCTTTACCTCTGTCAGTGCTACTGCCCTGTTTACAAGCTGCAAAATGTTTGAGACCAAATGTCTGCTCCCCAAACCTGCTGCTTTTGGCAGGGTATTCAATAAAATCTGAGGGTACTGTTTAGGGCCAGTTTGGGGAATTCTCTATGTAAGTCCATACAAGGCTGTTCTTTAACAGCACAATCTCTCATTTCTCCAAGAACTGCTCACTTCTTGCCTGCTCAGTCCAGGGAAAGGATGTCTATTCACTCCCCTGGCTTGTATATGCAGTAATGTCTTGTGCTTCTCATCTTTTCAGTAATAGAAGGTGAGTTCCAAAAACAGAAAGCTTTTATATTTGGTCTCTAACTATTTCAACTGACTTGTAATGATACCTGATACCAAACCCAAGTTTAATAAGTATTCATTGCATTTATTAAGTAATTAACTGATGGTAGCTTTTTAAATAAGTGTGTTACAGTTTTCCTCTTACTCACCTAGTTCCAAAATAATTGAGACTGGACTATTATTTTTATTTAGCAATCTTTAAGAATACAATAGCTGAGCAGTATTACTCTATTTTAATTCTCTGAACTAATCTGGCTACCTCCCTGCCAAAACCCCAGTGATACTTGCATTTTAGTACTGATCTGACTCTCTGGGATCCAGGTATTTTCTCATGGTCTCTCCTCCCTATGGTTAATCCCCACTTCTCTCTCTTCTCCCCTAGCTGGCAGGAAGTCCAGCCCTAGTCTATCCCCTGGTCAGTCAATGACTGATGAGCTAGTTTTACTGACCAATCATGGAATAATTGGAGGTAATATTAACACAATATTGAGACAGGATATTCTTAGAATAAGGATTATAGCCAGAAATCAACATTTAAATAACTCAAGAGTAATCTTTATATAGGGCACAATACCATTATTCTTACAATTAACCTCTGGTCATAAAAGTTGATTCTAAATATTTTGACATTTAGGTTACAACTGCACATCTTAAGTTGATAAAGCCTTCATGGGCTTTGCTCATTAAGTAACAAGGGAAACAAACATTCCATTCTTCACTAATATTGTGAGTTACTCCTTGAGAATTGAGAAACATTTCTTCATATTCCAAATCTAATCAACTCAAGTGGAGTACCCCCATATAAAACCATTTTTCAAGAAATCCAACAAGTCACTTTTTTTTGAGTCCTAAACCTTCCATTCTTTCAAACAGGAAACACAAAGCTATGAAGCTAAGAAAAATGAGACAAGGTTGGCATTGTTTTAATTACTGATTAAATAGTCAGTTGATAGTCAGTTAATGACTATTAATAACTAGTTTTAATAGTCATTTAATGGCTCCACCATTTTTCCTCTCTCCGACCCATGCTTAATCACAGAGATTTTTATTGACATTCCCAAGATAACAGTATCCAGAGTCTACCCTACGTGGTACTTATATCATCTTCTCTGACATGCTCAAAGCTGTTACTTTCCTGCCAATCAGGTCTCTAGAACTACCTGAAATGATGGTCCTAAATTTCTCTCCCAGGTTTCAAGTGTCAACTGATACCACAGTACTACAGTTTGGGTAAGAGCTGTCAATGAGGGCTTTGATGTAAAAGAGTTGGTCCTGAATCTAATGATCTAACGTTCAGAGCAGGAGCTTTTATAAAGCTCATTTTGTGTGTGTGTGTGTGTGTGTGTGTGTGTGTGTGTGTGTGTGTGTATTAAAGATCATGTGTGGCCTCTGACCTGATCTGTGGAATAATATTTTGACACATCCATAATTGAGTAGCTTATTATCAGGTAATATAAACTGCTTTTGAAAGACATGTTTTCTCATCTCTCCCTTCTACCCCTTCCTCTCTCTCTCTCTCTCCTTCCTAGTTGCTTTTAAATTAGTACTTTCTCTACCTACATCCTTTCCCCCATGATGTTTCTGTCATGCCACAGCTGACCATGTCTGAAACCCTTAAAAATTGAGCCTAAACAAATCTTTCCTCAAAAAACAGTTGTGACTAATATGCCCAGAATTCCTTTCATTTCCTTCTTCACTCCTCTGTATTGATACAAAGAAGAAAGAGAAGAAGGAAAAAGAAGAAAATAACAACAACAACATTACTATGTTATTTGCACTTGTGTTAACTTTTTCTTTCAGTGATACATAATTGTCTATTATAATTTTTTAACAGACCTCAGACTGAATTATTTCACCTATGGAGAAAAAAGAAACTTCAAGTTTTAAGACATTTTCTGTACTGGAATGTAGGATATCATCAAGAACTGGGTTTAGCTACTTACGACACAGACCCCAAACTATCATCTAGAAGCTTAGACTTCCCTCTAGTGTATCTCAAACCTTAGGAGGCCACTTCACATCTCAGGTCATCCTGTCGTGCTTTGGCCATATACTCATAAGCAAAAAGGAGAGAGGTTTAAAGTGCAGAGAGGTGGTTTGTAAATTACCTATGGATGCTGAAAACTTCCATTATGTTTCATTGGCTAGTACACAGTCACACGGACAGACTACCTACAAGAGAATAGGAAAAAATGTAGTACCTAATGTATGTGGACAGCTTAGATATTGGGAAAGGCAACTAGCAGTGAATATTATAAACACCGAACATTCTTTGTTTCATGGTAAATTAGCAAAAGTGAAAAACATAAAAAAAAGGTAGAACTTGAAGTTCCTTCTATAGGCACCAGAGCAATAGCTAGGCAGTTAGCTGTTGGGAGCACTTATTGCTCTTTCAGAGAGGACCCAGGTTTGATGTCAAGTACCCATATGGCAGCTCACAACAGTTCATCACTTCAATTCCAGAGGATCTGACCCTGACTCCCTCTTCTGACCTCTTGAAGCACCAGGCAGGAATGTGGTACATATACATACGTGTGTGCAAAATACACATGCATATAAAAATAATGAGTAAATCTTTCTTTTTATAAAGATTCAATTGAGAGAGAGAGAGAGAGGGGAGGAAGGGAAGGAGGGGGGAGGGAGAGAGGGAGGGAGAGAGGGAGAGAGAGGAGATTCCTCTATAGGCCTCCAAGATGCATTAAATGTTAATAAATAATCCAAATTTAATACCTACCTCAAGCTTTAACTGTTCCTGTTTGTAATCTCTTTCAATCAAGGCTAAGGACAAGAACAAGTTCCTTTGCAATGGCTCTCACAATCCTTTGTCATCTGACTTGGCTTCAAGTACATAACATTCATCAAGGGAGTCTTGAAGAAAGTAAACTCTAGAACCAGGCTTAATTTCAATTCTGTGAAGGTCAGGCCTGAGGCATTGTACTGGAGTGACTGGTATTATTTTGCCCCAATTTTAGTTACATTTTTTTACTGCTGTGAAAAGAATCCATGGCCAAGAGAAAGCATTTATTTGCAGGCTCGATTACAATTCCAGATGCTGAGTCCCTCCCAGGGCAGGGAGCATAGCTGCAGGAAGGCAGGAGGAGTACTGGTGCTGGAACTGAGATCTTACATCTCATCTGAAAGTTGGAGGCGGAGAGAGCCAAATGGGCATGGTGTGGACTTTTGAAAACTCAAAGGCCATCCCGATTGCACATCTCCTCCAACAGGGCCATCCCTCTGACTTCTTCCCAAAACAGTTCCACCAACTAGGGACCAAGCAGTCAAACACATGAGCTTCTGCTGGTCATTCTCATCAAACCACCACAGTCTCTACCTCTCCTCTTATCCAATGATATGCTTGAAGACTTTCCATTGTTGGTTTATATCTCCAAGAATCTTCTTTGTAGACAACACTACACTGAGGTGAAATGGCAATTAGTATAAACAAACTTAAGAACAGGGTGAAAAGAAAAAAATATGGAGTTAGATGTTACAGAGAAGAACACAGCACCAAAAGTATGCCTAAGTTCCACCACTGGCCTCCCTACTTATTGCTGATTTGTCTTGACTCATTATGTCAAAAGTGGACATTATTATTCTAGCCTTTCTCTCCTTCTTTATGTTTAGCATTCACTACAAAGCATTTTTATGCCTGTAAGAATTACCCAGTAAGTATACCAGATCAGTGTGTCTTTGCAACGTGAGAGATCGACAAAAAAAGGGACAGGACAAGGTGAACTAGGGTGAAGAATCAAGTCACTGGCTAACCCAACAGTGGGACTTCCTGTCACAATAAAGATAATGACCAGCAGCAGCCACAATCATTCAAGGAAGGACTCTCTGTTGCAGCTGTGAGATGTGGCACCTTAGATCAGGACCTGTCACCCAACTCACATCTGCTTCCTGCAACTGCCATGAGGTTAATAATGAGCAGAGCTGTGCTTCACTGGCCAGAAAAGTCCTGAGTCCTCACAAAATAAGCACTCTGATTTGAAGTGCCTTCCAAACACATTTAAACATACCAGTCGCACACCCGCTGTCAGGAACTCGCAAAATGTCTTTTGTAAAAATCATTATATAGTTAGAATCAAAATTCAGATGCTATCACTAAACCAGGTAGAGGGCACCTGTCACTTCTGAGTGGTAAATGATGGAGATATGAAACAATGTTTCTTGACCTTCCGAGGAAAATGATCAAGTTTAGGAAAGGTTCCTCAGGAAACAGTTGGTCTGCATTTGAATAACTAAAATTATCAAATAGAGAGGGGGAAGATGATAAGCGGTAGATCTTATCTTCAGACCGTAGGAATAGTGTGTGTCAAGCCCCTGTGGTAGAAAGGAGCAGAGGTGACTCATGGGAGCAGTGGAGGGCATGAAGAGCAGAAGGGATCAGCAGAAAATGGTTTGGGGGAGCGAGGTTTTCAGTCCTGAACACAGAGGCCGACACTGCCTCGTTGGTTGACTTAGAAAGAACTATACACATGTGTGTTTTACACATTGGAATCCCATATATGAAATGGGCTCATAGGGTTTAGTGTCACCAAGTCACCAAGGTGGATCAGAATGCCATGATTTAAAGGGTTCCCCTGAACTGAGATGGAGGAAGTAACAAGACTCTAGAAAGTCTGGTTGTAAAGTTGAAAACTGTGTGGCTTCCAGGACAAAGAGGATTCCAGCCTTTATTTTTCTTTTAATGTTTTATCAGCATATATTAATTATACATAACTTCATTATGACATTTGTATGCATGGATATAATGTATTTTTATAATAACCACATACCTTTAACCCTCTCTATCCCTTTTCACTAACCCTGTTAAAGAAAGCTCTTTCACAAATTAAGAAGTCCTAATAAAAGAGAGGTTGAAAAAGCAAGAGAGGGGGGGATACTGCATCCAAGCTTTCCTAAGACAGGAATTGAGTTACATATCACAGGGGAGAACTGGCTTTAGCCAGGAAAAAACAGCATTTCTGCTCCCGCAAAGAGGAGAAAGAAGAAGGTACCATGTGGGGAAGCTCATTCATGATGGTGATGATAGTAAAGGAATGATCTTAGTTCTTCATTGACGGCTTCCAATTTGTCTTCAAACACAGGCTCATTTTCTGAGATTTGGGAAGAGTGAGTAAAGACAGAAAACTGTAAAGAAAGCAGAGAAAAGGCACTCCGCCATCTTTGCTCCAGTGACCGGGAAGTTGGGACAGCCAGGCTCTGAGACAGACAGGCATAATATCGCTTGGGTCTCGGGTGGCTTGTGTGTATGCGGCTCCCAAGTGCTAGGCTGATCTGCAGTAACCAGCACGCCAGCTCTGTGGTGGGACTTCTGCCTGGCAGAGGGACCACGCACTGGGCGGGAGCCTACCAGCTTTCCTTCCGCGACCTCTGTTCCCGCAGACTGCACTGAAGAGACAGGTACCCCAGGCTCTCTCTCCCCAATATAACATCACTTGGGACACGGCCTGTTGGGGCTTCCGTCTGCGCCCGAGAACGGGTCAGCGCTGTGGTCGTCTGGGTGCCAGATCTGCAGGCCATCGCGTCTGCAGGGTGAGCAGCGCCACGGAGAGAGTGCAGAGTGCACTCCGCCATCTTTGCTCCAGTGGCCGGGAAGTTGGGACAGCCAGGCTCTGAGACTGACAGGCATAATATCGCTTGGGTCTTGGGTGGATTGTGTGTACGTGGCTCCCAAGAGCTGGGCAGATCTGCAGTAACCAGCACGCCAGCTCTGCTGTGGGACTTCTGCCTGGCAGAGGGACGCTCCCTGCCCCCCCCCACTCTAGGAGAGATCACACACCCCTGCACAGGGCAGGAGCCTACCAGCCTCCCTTTGGTGACCTCTGCTACAGGAATCCACTATGCTGAGCCTTTGGATGTGCAAGGACTCCCCAATATAAGATCACTTGGGGCAAGGCACATCAGGGCTCCAAAGTCACTCAGGAGCAGGCAGGCCCCAGAAATCTGTGCCAGGGGAATCCTGGTAAACCAGGGGTGGCAGAAATAGCTTTGCAGGCTCACAGGAGGTCCAACCAACAGCCAGTGACAGTAGGACCAACTAACATCAGAGGTAACCAGATGGCAAAAGGCAAACGTAGGAACGTTACTAACAGAAATCAAAGTAATATGGCACCATCCAAACCCAACTCTCCAACAGCAGCAAGTCCTGGATACCCCACCACACCTGAAAGACAAGATCTGGATTTAAAATCACTTCTCATGATGCTATTAGAGGATCACAAGAAGGACACAAATAAATCTAATAAAGAATTACAGGAGACCATGAATCAACGGTTAGAAGCCCTTACAAAGGAAACACAAAAATCGCTTAGAGAAATGCAGGAGAACATGGATCAAAATATGGAGGCGCACAAGGAAACAACACAAAAATCACTTAACGAGATGAATCAACGGGTAGATGCACTCACAAAGGAATCACAAAAATTGCATAAAGAAATGCAGAAGAATATGGGTCAACAGACGGATGCCCATAAGGAGGCAACACAAAAATTGCTTAAAGAAATGAATCAACAGTTAGATGCCCTTACAAAGGAAACACGAGAACTGCTTAAAGAAATGCAGGAGACGATGGATCAACAGATGGATTCCCATGAGGAGGAAACACAAAAATCGCTCAGAGAAATGCAGGAGAACGTGGGTCAACAGGCAGAAATCCTGAAAGAGGTAATGCAAAAATACATTAAAGAAATACAGGAAAATACAAACAAACAACTGAAGAATCTCAGCAAATCCATCCAGGATCTAAAAAAGGAAGTAGAAACAACTAAGAAATCACAAAGGGAGACAACTTTGGAGATAGAAAACCTTGGGAAGAAATCAGGAGTCATAGATGCAAACATCAACAATAGAATACAAGAGATGGAAGAAAGAATCTCAGGTGCTGAAGATTCCATAGAAAGCATCGACTCAACAGTCAAAGAAAATGCAAAATGCAAAAAACGTGTAACCCAAAACATCCAGGAAATCCAGGACACAATGAGAAGACCAAACCTAAGGATTATAGGTATAGATGAGAGTGAAGATTTGCAACTTAAAGGGCCAGTAAACATCTTCAACAAAATTATGGAGGAAAACTTCCCTAACCTAAAGAGAGAGATGCCGATGAATGTACAAGAAGCCTACAGAACTCCAAACAGACTGGACCAGAACAGAAATACCTCCCGTCACATAATAATCAAAACACCAAATGTTCTAAACAAAGAAAGAATACTAAAAGCAGTAAGAGCAAAGGGCCAAGTAACATACAAAGGAAGACCTATCCGAATCACATCAGACTTCTCACCAGAGACTATGAAAGCCAGAAGATCCTGGGCAGATCTCATGCAGACACTAAGACAGCACAAATGCCAGCCTAGACTACTATACCCAGCAAAACTCTCAATCACCATAGATTGAGAGACCAAGATATTCCATGATAAAACCAAATTTTCACAATATCTTTCCACAAATCCAGCCCTGCAACGGATAATAGGTGGAATCCTCCAATACAGGGAGAGAAGCAACACCCTGGAAAAAATGAGATAATAACCTTCTTGAATCAAACCCAAAAGTAGATAACCACTCAAACATAAAGAGAGTTACATTAATTTGCAAATATTAGTATAAATACAGATACGTACACTTGTGCATGAAAAGGGCTGTAGTAGATACAGAAAGAATAAATGAAATCCCCAGCTGAGTTTCTAATATGAGAGACAGACAAGTTCCTACTTTTTATTTGGGAAGGAAGAGGACTGTGAGATAGGGTTCAAGGAAATCCGGTGAGACAGTGACTTAGAGAGGACAGTGATTTCTTACAAACAGTGCATTGTTGCTACATAAAAATGAAGGGAGATATTTTAAATGACAGTCTCTATTGAAAATAACTACCTTGGGGCCCACAAGAATGCTCCCTTCATGTTGTCTTTAAACCTCCACACATACACAATGGTAAGCACATGTATAGGCACACACACATTCATATACTAAAAATAACTACTGTAAAGGGAAGTACTATAAACTTAAGGCTTATACTAAGAGAGCTAACCTTTTCCATGTATATGGAAATACGTAATACCACGACTTTTCTCACTGTGACTTAAAAGTCTCTCTAGGCTAAGACTATAGTACACTGACACAGCAAGCCTTATTCACCCTGACTTTAATTCAGAATCCCAAAGTAAACAAATAAATGAATTAAAAATAAACACATTTGAATCAGGACTTGTCAAGCTTTTTTCATTCACAACCCCTTTTGTCCAAGAAATTTTTAGATGATCCCAAGTATATCAGTCTATGAAAAAAGTATGCAAACCAAACCATTACTGATAACAAATCAAAAGGAAGTTTATTTTCAACCAATTATTTTCTATATATAATTTTGCCATTTATTATAGATGAAAACAATTTGCAAGCTAATTAGATGGGTGTGCTTATTTTTACATAAAGAATTAAATTTGGCTGAATATTGATACTGCTAAATATTCAGCAACTTCAGTGTCTTTTAGAGTTCACTGATATTTGATTCTGTAATTGTTAAAGCTTTGCAGAAATGCAAAGAATTTATGTGCATAACAGCACAAAATGACAGAAGTATGTTTAGAGATATTTCAAGAATGTTAAAAAATTCTGTCCCAATCCTAAAATAAAAATTCATCTAACAATCTTAAGAAACCCAAGCCAATAGCTCAAAAATCAAATTTTAAAACTGAACATCCTGGCTCAATGTAATCTAAAAATAGGTTTGAATTCTTAGATACTGAGAAATGACACGAGAAAAAAATATTGAGTCTTCTTTTCTATAATCAAACCATTAGAAAAGCAAAAAATATTGCACAATAAAAACACTTCAGTTCATAACATGGAATAACCTTGAATCTGAGCCAAGATGTCTCAGGCATCATTCACTGGAATTGCACAGTACAATGGCTCGCCCAGTACAAAGTGTGCAAGTATTTACACAGTGCAGTGTTCACAACCAAGTCTGCAGTGGAGGCTAATGACACAATGTGGTCAATCACTGCCGGAAACACTTCAGATCTGCCACGTTTCATATTAAATTAGCTTTGATTGTTGTATATTAAGAAAGCTTTTATTGTTGCCAATTTTTCCAGATCCACCATATTCACACTATACACACGTGAGCATGAGCACCAAGTTTATGAAGCAGGACTCTCCATGGGAATCAAGATGGTGTGACGGTTGAGACTATACATTTAAGTCTCAATTCCACCTTTCTCTGCTGCTGGACCAGGGCAAGGCCCTGATCATAGGATGTCTTTAGATTAGTGTAAGAACTCAGCGAGCTGACATGGAGTCCAGGCTTTAAAAAGAACTGGATCGCAGCTAGTGCAGGAAAAGTGTTCACTGACTTCACTGATGCTGTCATGGTTGTTCCTCATCTTCACATCATAAAAGATGGCAACATGACCTGCTCACACTTCCCTCAAGGCTCCTGAAGCTCAACATATTGCTGGCACATTGTTCTAGTGATAATGACTCAGATTAATGACTATGGTCTTCTGGATTTAAGATATCTTGAGGTGGTTGTTGTAACGGGCAAAAGGAAGTACAAAACTTCCTTCATACTCAAATCAAGTTAATGTGAAGGAAAGTCAACCTGGCCTACTAGGCAAAGCATCCTTGGAAACCCTCAAGTAAAATATGAGGGAACCCCCATTTTCCCTTCACTGATTGTTTCATATTCTCACCACCAGTCTTGACAAAGGACAAATCCCAACTAAAGCTTCTCTGTCTTACACTCAAGTCTCTTCTCTGAGTTCTTAAGTTCAAGTCCTCAAGAGTATTCAGACCTACTTCTAGCCTATGCCATGCTGCTCCCCAGCAATGCCCTTCCCAGTCTATCAGGACTGACTGAGAGGTCTTCACTTATTTTGGGCATGTTGGAACTATGTTTAGTTAAAAGCTAAGAATGCACAGCAAAAATGGTGTCAGATGACCCATAGGCCTCTGCTATGCAGCCTGCAACTCAAACAGGGAATTTTACAAGTATTTAGATTTTCTCTGAATCCTAGATTCGTTAGTTTTAAAAATGGAGACAACAGAGAAATTCGTTTATACCTTTCCAGCGGTATAACATCTGGCTGATCTCATTTGGATGGCCTTCCCCATGTTATTCTGTGTAACTCCACTACTCAAATCATCCTGAACAACCAGACCCACATACAACTGTCCTTTCTATCAAATGGAATCTAGATATCACAGCAGTATTTATTGATATAGTCCTTGTATTGTTGACAGTTTAGTTTCTGATAGCAGCTCTCTTGGTTCTATACCGGGACTCTGAATTTTAGTTTTTAACTTATAACAGAACATGCTAGAGAAATACAATTAATAAGCAGAAACATCTTGTATATTCTCAAGCTGTGGTCAATTATTAAAGAAAATAATAGTAAAGTGATGAAGAGAATGGAATTCCTTATTGAAGTACAAGATCAGATTTTACGGATGTGACTGGTAATGGTCCAGGGAAAGAGTGTGACATCATGAGAGAATGTGGTGACAAACCTTGGGGAATTTTTTTTTAATTTATATGATAAAGTGTTGCTTCTTTATCAATATTATTATTATTATTAATTTTTTACCCTCCATATTTTATTCTCCCCCAGCCCTTGTCCACCCTCTGACTGTTCCACATCCCATACCTTGTCCCCACCCGCCTGTCAACACATGGATGTCCCCACCCCTCACCCCACCTGGCCTCTAAACTCTCTGGAGCCTCCAGTCTCTTGAGAGTTAGGTGCATCATCTCTGAATGAACACAGACCCAGCAGTCCTCTACTGTATGTGTGTTGGGGGCCTCATATCAGCACCAGCTGTATGTTGCCTGTTTGGTGGTCCAGTGTTTTGAGAGATCTCGGGGGTCCTGATTAAATGAGACTGTTGGTCCTCCTACAGGATTGCCCTTCTCCTCAGTTTCCTTCAGCCTTCCCTAATCCAACCACAGGGGTCAGCAGCTTCTGTCCATTGGTTGGGAGCAAATATCTGCATCCGACTCTTTCAGCTGCTTGTTGGGGCACTCACTGAAAGGGACCAAGTATGACCGCACTCCAGAAGTGTTGTTTCTTGTTGACCAAGTTCTTAATCTCTACCAACACAATTTCTAGACAGTTAATTTTCTAGTGTTTGTTTTCAGCATGTGTACTTTTTAACTTGAATGACATAGCAATCCTCCTAAAAATACGTTAATGCATTTTACTAACATTTAGTTAACCTTGGCAGGCTATGTTTCTTTTAAAATTGTCAGGAATATTGTTTCCAAATTTGATAAACAAACAATGATAATAGTTTGGAGCTAATTAAATTGTGGAGAATGCCACAAACTTAATTATTTCTGTTAGACTTCATTTTATAAGCTACAAGATCTAATCTTCATGTTCTTGCTGGAGAAGAACATACCCATCACTGAGCTCATCGCAGTTATTAATTTAAAAAATTAATAAGAGAAAATCATAATAAATACACTTGATGTATTTTATATGGCATGAGATGCTTTAGAAATGAATATTGAAGGAAACAGAGAAACCTATATATTTTAAGTGCAGGGGTATAAAGAAGATGGTTATGAAAAAGTGCATTTGGACCAAGGGTATCTGGTATCATGGCAAAAGAATGGGGGGAATTAAACAGGCCTGTTAGATTTTCTTCCTCTCTGTGAATACAGTGGGTAGGGTGGGCATCTACAATGAAGGCCTTATGATTTGTTTCAGAGGCGTGTCAGTAGTTTAATGACATGACTCACAGAAGAAAAGTACCTAGAACGCTCTGCTTCTGAGGTTTCCTCCAATATCAAAGTGCAATATTTTGAAGGCAGCATTTCCTGGACCCTGACTGTAGGCATTGACAGCGTAGAAATGTAAAGATAGCTTAACAATTTTAATATTCTGAAATTAGAAAAGGAAAAAACAAGAAAAGTTGCTATAATTAAATATTTAATTCTGGCTCTCTAGTTATATGTCATTAATATATGTTATAATTGTACATATACAATTACTAGCCTCTTGTTTTAAATAAAACTCCCAAGTAGCATGACTGGCATGGTGATAACCAACTGCTCTCAGATTAGCTCTAAATCCCACCTTATGTTTGTGCAAACATGATTTGTTCTTCTTTATGACTGAATGGTACGCCAAGGTGTATGTATGCTGTATCTTTCTATATCCATTCATCCACGGATGCACTAATGAAGACCCAGGCATGATCTATAATTTGGTCATTGTAAATGTTGCCCCAATAAACAGGGATATGTAGGTATGCCTATAGCAAGGTGACTTTGATTCCTCTGTATATAATTTAGGACTATGGGAATCAGTTTTATTTTCAGATTTTGAGGGAAACTCTGTATTAACTTCCATAGTAACAGTAACAATTTCCCATCATCAGTGTATTAAGGTTCCTTTCCCTCCACATCCTTGCCACGATTTTCTCCCGCCTGTTTCCTTGATGGTAACTATTCTGACTGAGGTGAGATTAAATTTCAACATGGTTTCTATTTGTATTTCCCTGACGATGAAAAATTTTGATTATTTTTTCACTTGAAGAACATGTTTTGTTCATTTGCCCACTTTTATTAATTTACTTGTTCTTTTGGTGATTGTTTTGGATTTTTCATAACTTCTAGATACTAACCTCTTGATAAATAAGTATATTTTCTTCCATTCTATAGTGGCCTCTTCACTTTAGCAGTAGTTCCCTTTGCTGGAAAAAAAAGCTTTGAATATCATACAATATCTCATTCATCAACTCCTGATGCTACACTCTGAACATAAAATGTAAAACCCCATATGTTTTGTTGAAATCAGGTGACTGTGGTTGTATGGGTCAGTCTTTAAGTCTTGCATTCTATTGGTTCAGTCTACACATCTGTCTTCCTGCACCATGCTGCCTTGTTACTATGCCTCTGAGGTATAGGTGCTTACCGGCCTGCTGTCCTTGGCTTGCTCAATCTGCTCTCACACACAACTCAGAACTACCTGATCTGATCCGGGTGGCACTTCCCAGAGTGGGCTTGGCCCTCCCACATCAATCACTAATCAAAACCGTGCCCTACAGGACAACCTGATTGAAGCCTTTTATCAGTTGAGGCTCTGCTTTCCCAGATGACCAGAGCTTGTGTAACATTGACAAAAACCTAATCAGCCCAATTAAATCTATTCTTAGGTTTTGGGGTTCTAGTTTTGTTTGTGGTGTCTGTTGGTTTGCTGGGCAATGAGAACGTGGTTGTTTCCTGATTTCTTTTCGATATTCTCACTGAACACCGAATAGGATGGAAACTGAGTTCCTGTGTTGTGCATGTGTAAGGTGTGCTACCGTACCTTCTGTTTCCAGTGGAAGATGTTTCCTTTAAAAACAAAGCATGTAAAGCATCAGGAGTTCATTTTTCTGAAGTTATGAAACAGTCTCACTTTAAAAGTCCACAGGGGTTCACACACACACTAAAAATAAAACCATAGCCCTTAAAATCCAGTATCCAAGTAGGAACCAGTAGGAGCACAGTTGTGTTTACTGACTGGCAGAAGCAGGGTTATCTACAAAACATATCAAGAGATAGGAGTTGGAGGGCATTGTAAGGATGGTAACAGTTATGTAATTGTTTAGTGGTTTCGGTAGACTTTTCTCAAAATCTGTAAAACTAGGGCAGGCTAGAAATATCAGTGATGGTGCGTTTAGAGCACAAATCCATGCAGAGCTTCTGTTAGACAGACTTTTATCTTTCATCCTATATAACATGCAATTATAAAGACCCTGGAGTTGCAAAGTTTTGAACTCATGTTGTGTGTGCTACACACTGTGTCTGGGTCTAGACATTTATCTGTTTAGTAGGTCGGGTGCATTTTGAGGCTGTTGTTTTCTCCCCACTACTCCTTCCCTTGGAACAGCACGCTTTAACTCATGACTGTCCTGATAGCTACTCACTGTTGTCCTTCGTTTGTCGTTGTTTGTTTGTTTAACAGAGAACACTGAGGCTCATCAAGTTTGCACAGCGGATGATACAGAGTCTACAGTTTCCACAGGGTCCATTTCTAAAACCTTTACTTTTTCCACTAAATTGGACTTCCCTTAGAAGTTGAATCATGTCTCTACTACTTACCAAACTTACCATTAACAGGGTTTAGATATTTCAGTGGTAATGAATTCTTACTCTCTGTGTATGTCTGTGATAGACTTGGCAGAGCGACTCACTGCCTCGACTGAGGAAAGATGTAGTAGATCCCTCCCAAAGCCCCTTAATTCCTTCTACCTGGTCCTTGAGACTATTCTGAGGCCTGACTTAGATGATGTTTATCTAAAGTTCTCTAGGCCCCAAATGATAATATCAGTCTATTTGACCAGGGCAGTTTGCACAGAGCACCCTTTCATGTTAAGAATGGCCTATGCCCTTAGTCCCAGAACTCAAAAGGCAGAGAGAGACACATGTATGCCTGTGACTTTCAGGCTAACAAGGGCAACACAGTGAAACCCTGTCTCAAAAAAAAAATTGTTTTCCCCTTTGATGTCGTGTTTTTCTAGTAAAGTCAAATCTTACTTAAGTCATCTGAAAATTATTTCTCTCATGCATAAATTTCCAAATTTCAATGGCGATTAGTACATGCTCGTGGAATCATCAGAAAGATTAAACAAATTACTGTTTACCCAGCAGTTAGATCAATGCCTCCTCAACAGTAAATACTCAAAAACACTAGCTACTGGCTAATTCATTTGCATAGTAATAATTTTTTAAAGATTTATTTATTTGTTTGTTTGTTTATTTTATGTATGAGTACACTGTAGCTGTATTCAGACACAACAGAAGAGGCCATCAGATCCCATTACAGATGGTTGTGAGCCACCATGTGGTTGCTGGGAATTGAACTCAGGACCTTTGGAAGAGCAGTCAGTGCTCTTAACCACTGAGCCATCTCTCCAGCCCTTACATAGTAATAATTATAATAGCTGGGTGTTCCCTGGACAAGACTGTGTTAGCATCCCCATTATGAAAAAGTAGACTTTCATTTCTGATCATCAAATATGCTTACCTAATGAGTTAAGTTATATAATTATAACTCATTAATTATAAGTATGAGGCAAGTTTGACATGAGGATTGCTACCCTGCTTTTAGAGAGTGGGGGCATGGAGGGTCAACACATTCATGTATGTAATTATGAACTTATTTCCCCAGAACCGTTAATGGAACTTGAATGGGAAACTGTAAGGGTGTGGCTGATCTATTTAATGGGATGGCTGATATAAGGAGATCAACCAGGTTAGTTTTCTTTCATAACATGAAGGGGAAGAATTGTGTACGTTAAATTCTTCTGTAAGACACAGTTGTCGTTGAAAATGGTTCTGGATAAAAATAAAAGTACACTCACCATCCTTCATTCCGTCCAAAGATGTCTCTAAGAAGTGTGGACAACAGTGATGTCACCAGTTCTAGGTTTGGTTTTTAGAACAGGAAGTGAACAAAAAGCAACACACATCACTTCCTGTTGTGCTTTCTCCTACTCTGGGCCTTCTTCAGCTCCTCTGTTGTCTGCTGACTTGATTTTAAGACACTGAGCTGTGGTACAAACATGAGATGACAGGGGCTTATGTCCCTAAATGACCACAGGAAAAACAGTGTTAGGTAACTAAAGCATGGTGGCTAATTCACTGTACCAGCTTTTACCCTAAGAAACACAGAACTTTAAAGGAGAAGGCATCAGGACATCACGAAGGATACAGCACTGCACACGTGGGAAGGCTCTACTCACATCCTAAGCTGGAAAGAAAAAGCAACACTGATAACAAGCAGGCGGTACTAAGGGGAGTCTATGACTCCCATCATTTCCACAGGTAGCAATAAAATAGCTTTCTCCTGTTTCCATCTACTGGTTGTAAATGCAGTTCTATAAGCATTCTGAGTATCTACTATAGGAAGGCTGGAAGGAAATTGAAAAATGAGTAAGTCACATTCTCAGTCTTCCACTGGCTTCCAGTTCAAGAGAACAAATGAAGTGAAAGCAATTAACTTTGGGATGGTGGGAAAGCTGTGGAGATGGATAGTGATGAAGGATGGAGAGAGAGAGAGAGAGAGAGAGAGAGAGAATATTACTTCTTCTTCTATCAGCAAATACAAATAAATCAATAATCAATCAGAGCCAGGCTGGTGATCATGACTTTAATCCCCAGAACTTGGAAGACAGAAGCATACAGATCTCTGTGAGTTCAAGACCAGCCTTGTCTAGATAGAGAATCCCAGACTAGCCAAGGCTACATAGTGACAACCTACCTTAAAAAAAAATCATCTGGAACCAACACCACTCCCTAAACAGGAAAGAATAACTAGAAGCTTGAGTGTTTTCCCCATTTGGGCTTCTCTCGGGTCTACAAAGATGGCACGGGCTCAAGTGCATCCTTGCCCCATCTGAGCTGTGTACGTTCCTGTGGGGCAAAATCAGAACCATGCCAGGAGGGAAGCGTTTTGAATTGGAGATGCACATGACTGCAGAGTCTCTAAGGAAAATTAATGACTTTGGAAGTTCCCTCCTCCCCTTCCAGGTGCAATGGCTCAGATGGGGATGAGTGGTCCTATCCGAAAGGTCCATACGATGATGGGTGTCTTAGACATGACAAATATTAAAGGGTCAGGCCTATGGGAATGTGGGTCCTTGGGTCCCTCGGGGTGGGGGCATGCTATCAAAAGGAATTACGATCATTTTCGTGAGATCCTGGTTAACTCTTCTGAGAAGACTGTTAGAAAAAAAAAAACTGACGCCTCCTGCCATCTTCCTGTACAACATCTCTCTGGTTTTTTGTCTGGTGATGCAATTCCTTCCTCCCATGTGTGAGTCTACCTTTGCCATCTGCCATAAAGTGACGTGACCTTGGTAAGTCCTTACCAGAGCCCACACCATCCTGTTATGAACTTTCTCCTTAGAAAACAGTAAGTGTAAACAAGCATCTTTATTTATAAAGACTATCTTTCCTCGAGTGTTTTATCAGAGTAGTGAAAAAACACACACACACACACAGGCAAATAAAACGGGTGTTACAAGGAAGGTGGCAGCAAGCTCCAGTTCTCACAAGCACTGCGGCCACAGAGGGCTCCGCGCTCAGAATGGCCTCCCGTGTTTGGTTTAGTACTCTCATGAGAACATCAAAACATTTTTTTTTAGTTTCATGTAGATATGTGTGTGCCCACGTGTATTGTATGTACGCCACATACATGCATACATGCCAAAGTCCATGCAATTCAGAAGATGGCATCAGATCCCCTGAAACTGAAGTTCCTGCTGGTTCCTGGCCACCATATAGGACTAGGAACTTAAGCCCTCTATAAAAGCAGCCTCCGAGCCACCCTCCAGCCTCTCTCATACATATATTTTTGTTGAGCTTTTGTCTTTTACTGTCTAGTGTAAAGCTATGTGCACCCAAAGACCTAGAGTCTGCACATAGCCCCTGTGACCCTACCCCCAAGTTAATTCTGATTGGTGAATAAAGATGCCCATCTCCAATAGAAGACTCAACCCTTTTGTGGAGCTTCCTGTGAGTATAGATTGACTGACGTTAAAGTGAGCTGTGGGTGCCATCTGGAGGCTAAAGGGACACAAGCCAGTATGGAAAAGTCAGCTTTGGACACTCCTTCTGAGCTCTGGCTTTTGAAGGCACACATCCCAGTTTCTCCATCACCCTCAACTTTCAGAGGCCTTCTGCAGTAATGGAGACTTCTAGAAGCCATATAAAGATGGCCCTCAAAAGATGGTCTCAAGGCCTACCCCACCACCCTGTCCCCATTAGCTTAACAAATAGACAATGCCATTACCATATAACTATTATGTCTCCTTAGAATCTTTATCATAGTCATACATAATACTGGCTGATTGAAGCCAAGCAACCCATTGGTAACTAATTCCGATGTTGGGGAGTTGTGAGTAGCTATTCCTAGCTAAATTATCTAAGTAATGCTTTTTCAGGGGTTTGGGGAGTCGTCTTCACCCTATTACTAAAGATTCAGATGTTCTGACTTACACAAAAAGTACTCTTTACATTTTTTTTAGTCTGTTACTGTATCTCTTCACATAGCCCAGACTATCCTGAAACTTGTTTTGTAGAAGAGAATGGCCATAAACTCATAGAGATCCATCTGACTCTGCCTCCTGAGTGTTGGGGTTAAAGGCATGCACCGCCACACCCAGCACTCTCTGCATTTCTAAGACTCAGTTCTATTTACTTAAAAAACAAAACAAAAACAAAAAAACAAAAAAACTTCAATATTTAGTCTGTCTCTACCTTATCCCCATAAAAGGCCAAAGATTAGACCTAATCAACCTAAAGTGTTGAAGCGCTAACTATACATCTCTGTTCACTTTGCCTCACCTGGAACTGCTCCCTATTAAAGAGATGACTGAGCAGGAAAAGAACAAGATCACCCTCTGTCTGGCCCAACTGTACTCTGAGTTTGGCATTAAATGTTCTCTTCACTCACAGTGGATGGCAAGAATAGACAGTTGCTCCAACATCACATACTCGTAAAAAGCTTACTTCCTTGGAAAAACAGGCACACCCTTCCCCCCCTTCCCCCCAAAGGATGAGAGATGACAGTGAACTTACTGAAGGGAGTACTTTTTCTTCCCCTCAGGAATTCTTTGGAGACCTACACTTGGTCTTTGGAAAAGAAAAGACAATCTCCACAGAAATGTCTTTAGGAATATCACCTCCCTTCCTCTTGTGTTGACTATGCAGTTAGTAGAAATGGTTGTGTTTCCATCTCAAGCTCAAGGGGAGGAAGCTGGACCTCTTCTTGGTTTTGCTCAGAACCTAGGAATTAGCCAATTCCTAGACCATGTCTTCTAGACCACCATTGTCTACTCATGCTGATCAAGCAACAAAATTACCTTTTAGCTGAAAACTCCTTATAAACTAGCTTTATAATGAGTGGATTTCCACACAGCTTATTGTACATCCTTATTTTTCACTAACATACCTCCTATCTCTGATATTCCATACCTGCCTTTCCCCGTGTATACCTAAACCTTTAACCTGAAGTGTTCCTCCCCATTCCATCATATTGTTTGTGTTCTACCATCCACTCTAAGTATATGTTTAAAATTGGGTTGCAAGAACATAGTTTCCATATAGCTTTTTTATGTACCTTCGATTTGGTTAGCCTTGCCCTACACACTCATCCTCCCTCCTCATTACCACCCCTTCCATCCCTCCCTCTTTGAGCCTTTTCTACCCCCAGTATTTCCCCATCTCTACCTACATTTTACCTACACTTTTCTATCTCTCCTTCCCTAATGGATATATCATAAAGGCCCATTTCTAATTAATTACCTGACTTCTACACATACTTCAAGTTTAAAAAGCAAATGATGAAAAGCTAAGCTCTCCATATAACAAGGAGCAATTGGCATTTGTTATTTTGATCCTGGGTGATCTCATTCAATATAATATTTAAATCAACTATGCTCTCAACTATGAAAAGGTACCAACCAAAGGTAAAAATCATTTCTATCGAAATCCTTGTTAAAAAAAAAATCCCATCTCCTTTTCCTTTTACTCCTCAAATATTTTTTATTCAGAAAATTATTTCTAGACTTAATATGAAATGATAGTTCCAGCTGTGGTAGCATAGGCCCATCGTTGTAGTACTTGGGAGGCAGAAGCAGAAAAATTGAGTACAAAGTCAGCCTGGGCTACATTGGACTATCTTGCCTCAACTTAAGAGGAAAAAAACCTTATTGGACTCAGGGACTATTAATTGTAATTTTTTTAAATGA
The DNA here is from genome assembly GCA_036184795.1 of Tokudaia tokunoshimensis. Classification (NCBI taxonomy): domain Eukaryota; kingdom Metazoa; phylum Chordata; class Mammalia; order Rodentia; family Muridae; genus Tokudaia; species Tokudaia tokunoshimensis. The sequence continues at coordinate 39,140,673 of BTHU01000017.1, forward strand.
AGACATGAAGTCAAGAGGGAGACAAGTTAGTATGTCTGGAGGAAACTAGAGTGTGTGCAATATTAAAACATGTTATGTACATGTATAAAATTTTCAAAGGGTAAATAAAAATATTTGAAGACGTAAGAGAGCATGGCTCCAAACGTGCTTTCATAAACTACAAATTAATTCCAAGGGAAGCCAATTTGTCAGAGGAAAACCTTGGAAGGGTGGCGTAGACATCAGAGCATGTCGAGCTGCTGTAGAACCCACAAGCAAAGAGTGTCAGGCTCAACGTACTCCATGGGGCAAATATTTTAACAGATTCGTCTTCTGAAAGTCTTCACGGTACGCAACCCAGGAAGCTAAGCTCCCGCGATTAACCCGTCTCTCTGTCTGTTCTTTGCAGTGGTCCAGATCATTAGAGCTGATAAGCAGAGCTGAAGGCTCCTGATAACCAGCATCTGGTCCCAGGGATGCAGAACTCAGAATTCAGACCCAGTGACAGGAACCTCTACCTGCGTACATAAAGCCTGACATGTGACTACAATAGGGCTGGCTCCACAATGATGCAGAAAGCCATTCAGTTGGTTCCTTTAAGTACATTTCTCATAGATTAGTGCTGCAAGAAATTCCATTTCCTGCTGGACATAGTCATTCTCAACCGTTTGACCATACAAGTGACAATTTGGAGAGTCTCCAAGCACACACAAGAGCAAGAGAAGGAAATGAAGAGAGAAGGAGAGAAGGAAGAGGTGGGGCTTAAGAGTTTCACGGTCTCCTTTATTAAAGCTCCATTTGTTTAACAGGCTGCAATCAAAACCACTGCTCTTTGGTTGTAGCAAAGTTGAGAGCAAGGCTGCTGACATCATCGAAAAAGCTGACTTTGAGGTTGAAATCCTATCTATGGAGTACAGAAAGTGGTTCACAATCTCAGGAGTGCCCTTGGGTAAGACACATGTCTCCTTGGTAGCCCATCGCATATCATTTCCTCTCTCTAAACGTAGCTGTCTTTGGTAAAAAACAGTAATAATCCAGCCAATGCCACTCTGTGGAGAAAGGCTTAATGTCTAATATAAGCCTTTAGAAATACCTCCTAAGAAGTGACTTAAAAGTGTGGTCCATAGGCAAACAGCATCAACACTATCTACACATGTATTTAAAATCCTCAGTGACAAGTCACACTTTAGATTTACTGAGTGAATGAGAGTTTGCTTTTTAAGAAAGTATGCAAGTGTCATGACTAGTAGAAGGATTAACATCCAAGATCAATGCTTAATACCACACTGCTCCTGTCTATACCTATCAGACATATACAGACTCTGTGTATAAACATTTAAAATGTGAACAGCCATTTGCCCTGTGAGCACATCTAAGTGTCTGAGCAGTGAAGACTCTCAGTAGCAATGGACTAGTGGGGATTTGGGGCCTCTATGGCATGTCGGACATTAGCCAAAGCTGCAGTTTGTGGAGCACAGAACCAAGTATCACGTGATTGGCTTCAAAAGGAAAGAAGGAGAGATTCGTCACCATGTCTGCAAAATGTGACTTTAAGGTAGGACTCAGCACAACGTTCCCATGAAGGTCCAGAGAGTAGTGTGGATCACATCGACTGTTGTGAGTAACTGGTCCTGCGGCCTCCACAGAAAGAGAAACCATACCTTATCTTATGCTTCTAGAAGAGTAGGGAATCCAGGAGGGCAAAAACCACCCATCTGAACCGCCCTCAGTCGCAGCCTAGAAAAGAAGGGGATCAAAACCTTGATGGCGATGACACCGTCAGAGTGGGAAAATCGAGGTTTCACTTCCTCTATCTGCTTCAGGGATTTGTGGACTGTGAGCTCAACCCAGTCTACAGTCTATTTCTGTACACAGAATATTGTTGGAACAAAACTATATCTATTCATGTTTATGTGTCCTACGGCTTCCCTCAAGCTCAAATAGTAGAATCCAGTAGCAACAACCGAGGCCCTCTGCTATACAAACCCGATTTAGGTCATTATGGGTAAACTGCCTCAGGAAGTTTCGAGCAAGTGCTTAAGATGGTGCCTTTCTCTTGTTCTTAGTAAGATTTCTTCCAACTACTTCCTCTGGAAAACCAACCTCTGCTAAAGAAGATGCCACAGACAGGCTGCTGACAGGCTCGCTGAAGTTCCTCAGAGTTTCTCGTAGCTTTCAAGAACTTTTTAAGTAAGCACTTTTACTATTAAAACTATATGGACAGGATTACTTATTCATGAAGCGGTCCATTTGTTATGTAAAGGCAGCAGTGACTTGGTACCTTTTCTATTAAATCTATACAAAGACTATTAAAAGCCTGAAGAAGCAAAGACCTTGGCTAGGAGACAAATACCATCCTTGCACCACACTTTTGAAACAGTCCCAAGTTGGTGAAGGAAGCTGGGAGAACAGCTGCTAAACAAGGAATCATTTCCCAGAGAATCTGGGGCTGTTTGTGTTAAAGCTTCAAAGAACAAAAAGCAAGCATCCTAAGTCCAGAAGGCAAACCTCAACAAACAAAACCTTCCTGCCTTTGAATTCACTGTAACAACAGAAGGAAGAGACTCCAGTGGTTGGGGTAAAAGCATGCACCCACACACGCACGTGCGCGTGTACACACACACACACACACACACACACACACACACACACACACCTCTTTGTGACACAGTGTTAACCAAACAAGTGCAGCATTAGTTACCTAAACTTCAGCAGCACCAACTTAGAAATACTACTAGTGCCACCTTGTGGTCATCGAGTGTATTGCATTCCATTTGCATCAGACCTCATTTTTCTCAGCAAAAAGTATGTATATAGTAAAACAGAATCATTGTCCTTTTAGAGAAAGAGAAGTGATGGGTTGTTATCTAGGGATTATCGCACATTATCGAGACCCCAGATGAAGTAGCCTTTGAACTCACTTTTAAAACACCCATACAAAAATGCTTCTTATCACCAAACGCTTGAGATTCCTATCAGAATAAAAGATGTAACTAGGGAAACGATCAATCTCAGTGATGGAGCACTTGCCTGGACTGCACAAGACCCTAAATTCTACTGAAGAGGGGTAGAAATAGTAGGTGGCTAACCTTTTCCCCCTTCCTTTTCAACTCATGCAAGCTCAGAGACATCAGGTAGAGGACAGTTCATAAGCAAAACCAGGGTTAAGCCGGGAGCCACTTTGTCCCAAGACAAAAGGGAAATCATGCCCACTCAACTTGAGGCCCAGGTCTTCTTAGCTAGACTGCTCTATTCCTCATGGGATACTTCCGGCAGCAAAGTTGGTTGCTGTTACGTTTTATAACACTTGCTGTAGAAATTACATTGTAAGTAAACACAGCTAGAGCTCATGTAACCTACTAACAAAAGCCTTCCACACAGAATAGAACCCTCTTGCCCAGACCCAAGCAGAGCATTGCGTGAGCATGCTGCTTTCGCTGCCTGTATGCCTGTTGCCCAGTCACACAAAAGACAGACAGCCACCTAGGGCGTGGCTGAGAGGATTCGAGAACCAGGGTAGGAAGGCTTAAAGCCTGGCGCAAAGGTGAAATCCAGCGGGACAAACATGAATGCCTGTGGAGAAAGGAATGGGTTAGTGGTCTCTCCCTTGGCAGAAATGTGGATCGCATCTCCCCATGCTAAACTAAATCCTTTTGCTTCTGATTTGAAAAACATTTGCCTTCCTGAAAAGTACACCCTCAGGGTTGACGTCAAGGAAGCACAGGGCGCGTCTCCACTGGTTCTCCCTGGACTGAATCATGATGGCTATCAAACCAGGATGGCTTCAGATCCCCGAAGGAAAGAACAGAACTATGTTCAGGAGATCCTCTGGGATCTGTCAGGAAGAATAAGAAATGCATCCCTCTGAGGACTAGAGAGTTGTATTTTAAAGGAAAATGGCCATATTGTAGGAAAAGCATAATTCATGAGGACAATCGGTGCAGTGAGCAACTTGCTTTGTTTGGAATGCTAGTGAGAATATATTTTACTTAGAAGACGCTACTCCTATCATCATCATCATCATCATCATCAATATAACAGGGACTTAATGAACATTGCTTTCTTTAGTCAAATGGACATTCCCCCAACCCCCGCTTTCCTGGTGATGAAGTTGAAGTTCAGAAAAGTTTAGTGACTTTTGAAACACTAACAGGGAGGAAAGGGGAAATGGACCCAGCTGTGTCTGCCGGACAGGCGCTGTCCACTCACCCACAGGTCTGCTATTCCTTATGGAGCGGATTTTCTCAGACAATTGCAAAGTTATCACTTACGTTGAGACATCTACATTTGAGGAACTGAGATCCTAAAGCACGATTTGTGGGTGAGGGTTACAGTATAACTACAATGTAGCTATGCTCCTGTGGACAAGGCACTCCTCCCTCCAAAGGCCTGGTTGTAGTGGGCAGGGGATTAGAAGCTGCTTCTAGCAAAAGCTATTTCTGAGTAACAATCAAGGTAGCTGTTCCAGCTCTTGTAAGCGACTTTTTCCTGGCTGCTGCAGCAAAGTAACAGACTGGGTAGCTTATAAACATTTACTTCCTGAGGCTCTGGGGACTGAGATCAAGAACTGGCATCTGTGGTTCTGACACAGGACTCCTCAGTTGAAGCTGTTGACTCCTTGTATTCTCACATCACAGGAAGATAACAAGAGCACAATAGGGTTTCTGGAACTCCTTTCCTGGGAACACCAATCCTACAACTCACAAGTACTTTTCCCATTGTGACGTAATTACATCCCCAAAAGTCCACCTTGTCGTGCACTCAGGGTTAGAACTCCAACCTATGAACCTTCTACAGTCTGAAATGGGTCATTCATTCTCACACAAAGATCATCTTATTTTTATTTTTCACTTCTTTTTTTTTTTTTTTTGAGACAGGGTCTTAGCTGGCCTGGAACTCACTATATAGATCAAGCTGGCCTTGAACTCAGAGATCCACCTGCCTCTGCCTCCACCTCCGCCTCCGCCTCCTGAATACTGAGATTAAAGTTGTCCACCAAGACACCCAGATACCAGCTTTTGCTATTCACCTGGACCCTGCTACAGTGAGTGAATATGATTTATAGTGGGTAGATTATTTTTAACCTGATCCATGACCCAGTTTATCAGCCATAGACTTCCAGCAGCAGATACCAACTTCTCAATGATTGACACAGATAAGGAAGAAATGACCAGAGAAGATGCCAAAGCTGCCCAGGGACCATCAAGGATCAGCCCCTTGAACTGGTCTCTTGGAGGATGCTCTCGAGGGGGGCCCACAAGGAACCTCACAGAGCAGAATACAGAAGAGCGACTCTTAGCAAGGAAATAAATTATCTTTTCCTAGCAAAAAGTTTGAATCTTGAATCTGAATGAATGCTCATTCAAAATATGTACGGTAACCCAACATAGGCCATTTCAAAACAGAAAAGTCCTGGATGCTAAGATGCCAAGGCCTGGCATGTTTTAGATTTTATTTTTCTTGACAATATGGTACCACTTAGAAGACCAAAAAATAAAATAAAACCTTGGTCAGACATGATGATACTTGCCTGCAAAGGACTAGCATTAAGAATGCTGAAGCAGGAGGGTTGCCATGAGTTTGAGGCCAGCTTCAAGTAAGTGCTAAGCCAACCTGTACTACATAGTAGAGTCTTGTCTCCATAAAGAATGAGGTGGGGGGGAGCAGGAGGAGGAGGAGGAAGAGGAATAGGAAGAAGAAGAAGAAGAAGAAGAAGAAGAAGAAGAAGAAGAAGAAGAAGAAGAAGAAGAGGAAGAAGGGAAAGAAAGAAAGAAAGAAAGAAAGAAAGAAAGAAAGAAAGAAAGAAAGAAAGGAAGGAAGAGAAGGGAAAGAAAGAAAGAAAGAAAGAAAGAAAGAAAGAAAGAAAGAAAGAAAGAAAGAAAGAAAGAAAGAAAGAGAAAACAACACATTTACGTTGTGATGTGGAAATGCAACCCCAGGTGTACTTGTGCTAGATTGAAGTAAACTTAACACAAGCTATAGTCATCTGAAAGAAAAGAACCTCAATTTAAAAAAAAAGTCTCCAGAACAAACTATAGGCAAAAATGTAAGACTTTTCTTAATCAATGATTGATGGAGGAGGGCCCCACCCATTGTGGGTGGTGCTATTCCTGGACTGGTGGTCCTGGATTCTATAAAAAAAAGCAAGCCAAGCAAGCCATGAGGAATAGTCCAGTAAACAGCATCCCTCCATGGCCTCTGCATTAGCTCCTGTCTCCAGTTCCTGCCCTGCTTGAGTTCCTGTCCTGACTTCCCTCAATGAAGAGTGATGTATAAGCCAAACAAACCTTTTCCTCCCTAAGTTGCTTTAGTTATGGTGTTTCACCACAGCAACAATAACATTAAGTAAGATAATTCTCATTGCTTGTTTTGTGTCAAACGGCCTCATTTCCTTCAGACTTCAAGTGAGACAATTTTTAAAGTCTCTCAATACATCTTTGTCGACAAGATGATAAAAAGCAGGACAGATGATGGGACACTTAAGTGAAACCTTTTGTCGCCTTTGTTTTGTTTCTTTGGATACAAGATTTTCAGGGAGACATTAACAAAATAGATTTCACTGTAAGATAATTACCCAGGATTTAAAAAAAAACTGTAATCCCATTGTAGGAGGAATGGATTTTTATCTAAACAAAATAAATAAATTAAGACACTAAGTGAAGTACGGAGGGTGAACATCTATGATGAAGTAGAATGAGTATGTCATCTTGAGGCAACCAAGGTTCAAACCATGTATTTTCCTTTCCTGAAAAACATGCCTTATGTAGTCTATTCCCTTGCTCTGTTCTGCATCCCAATTCCATTACCTACAGCATCTACAGTGCAGGCAGTGAAGGATTCTGGGAGGTAGAAAGCTAGAGCCAGAGTACAGGAAAATTCTAAACTTCTGAGAGAATCAGCGACCTCAGGAGAGTTAATCCTCATATTAGTCCGTATTAGTTCACATGGCATCTCCGGTGCAAATGGAAGGCAAAAGGTGCTGTCCCAACAAGCAGAAAAACTGTGGCTTTAGGATGGTCAAGTACACTGAGACAATAGGAAAAGCAAATCTAAGGCAGTCTGTGCTCCAAAGAAACCATTCCAGAAATTGGTAGCAACTGTGAGTGCAGCCAAGCCCTGAATCCAGACCAGGTAAAAACAGAGCTCAAAAGAAGCATCCAGCTGCCCTGGCTATGGGGGGGGGGGGTTTTCCAAGCCCTCCTAAATGACTAAAGAAAATAGAAAAGGTCGTATTCCTGGAAGAGAAGCATGTTCCCTCACTACTAACCTTACCACACAACGGACTTGCCTAAAAGTTCACCTCAGAATGACTACTTCTTTGCCATAAATAAAAGTGATCCTTGAATGATTCTTATCAAACTCCTTATATCTTGGAGAAAACTAATATACTGAACTATTTAAACTTATTGATTGACTGGCTGATTGATTAATTGATTGATTGGGTCTAAGCTCCAGAAATAGTATTTATTTCCAGTAGTGGCAGCCGGTCGTAGTCCATGCAACAAGTTCAGAAACTACGTTGCTTCCTTTAATTGTCTCGTTGCTTCAAAGTCTTCAAGAATTCTAATTAAAGTTAAAGCTCACCATTGAGGCTCAGTTGATAGGAAAAGAATAAGAATAAATGAATGATTTAGACAAACTTGGTTTATCCTTTGCCGCCGTCCTTCTCTCTTCCAGTAGCTGAATTTATTTAAATATTTCCATTTATACCTGGGCACGGCAGTTGTTAAATATTAAACAGTGAACTCCAGTTTCACACTGGTAAGTGTACTGTACTTTACTAGTAAAAATGTAAAAAGCCTTAACGTGCCATGAAAATTAATATATGAATATCTCTCAGCAAAGAGAAAAGAAATTGTTATGGGAATAGCACGATTTGCTGGTATTGGGACCTTTAATTCTAGCACTCTAGAGGCAGAGGCTGAAGAACCAAGTATTCATAGTCATCCTCAATTGCATAGTGAATTCAAACCATCATGGACTGCATGAAACCCTGTCTCAAAAAGGAGGGAGCAGAGAGATGTTTTCTCAGATAAAATCTGACAACCTATGTTCAAACCCCAGGACCCACACCTTGTCCTCTGAGTCCCTCACCATGGCCACCATGGCATGAGGAGAGAGAGAGAGAGAGAGAGAGAGAGAGAGAGAGAGAGAGAGAGAGAGAGAGAGAGAGAGAGAATAAATAGAATAATAAACATTGTGGTTCAAAAACATTGGCAAAGGATCAGAAAGTCACTCAACTGGCAAATGTTTATCATTGTTCTCCTCAGATATAGTCAAGAGGTGGGGTGGGAAAGCACAGGAACCGTCCCCAAAAAAAGGAGGTGATTAGGATAATTGGGCATGGTCCTCTCATCTCATCCCACCTACCAGAACCTAACCCTACCTCAGTTATTCCTAAAGAGGAAGTTATTGCCTGAATACATGATATCTCCCCAAACCTGTACATTGAAATACTAATACCCACAACAGTAGCAAAAGGTGATGGCCCTTCTGAGAGATGATTAGGCCAAGAGGGCAGAGTCTTCATATATGGGACTAGTGTTCTCATCAAATCAGCCCCAATGAACTCCTTTGTCTCTCCTACACGTGAGGACACAGCCAGAAGATGAACATGTGAGCTGGGAAATAAGCCCTCACCACACAGCCATCAGCGTTAACCTTACCTTGGCATTGAGTTTCCCAGCCTCCAGCACTGTAACAGACGGATATTGTTTGTAACCACATCAGTTTATGGAATATTGCATTTTAGAGCATCCTTTATGGATTTAGTTAGAGCAGTAAAATCTGCCACCATTATAAAAAGGTCATTCTACCATACCTAGTATGCCAGCATCAGAGACACAGCAAACTGAGTAGTGCCTATGCTGTGTCTACTGCAACGGAGATGAGGAAGAGACAGAATGGGACGTGAACGCTTGACTTAATATCTTCCATCTTAACAAACATTCTAAATACAGGGAGGGCTATCTCAGAGGAGATTAAATCTGGTTACATCCCAGAGGTCAGCATAGAAATTTGAAAATCTGTAAATCATAAGAATGTTAAATTCTATTGACCTTTCTATACTGAGTCAATAATAAAATAATGATTCCTTTTTAATCAACTCTTTTTAAAAGATGGAATAATTAGCAAGGCATGGAAATAAAAGTCTGCCTCTATTCTTAGTACACTGATGCTTCAGAAAGGGTCTTAAATTTGAGACACTCTGGGCTACATAGGAAGACCCTATCACACACACAAAAAAAGTTACGTTAAGTAAGCTAACATTTAGTATATGTGGTAGACTATGCTAGATATTGTTAATCCTTTTCTCTCTCCATTATGACTTCTTGTTTCCAGGGCTAAAAATTAGCCCATAGCCTTATGCATGCACACTGAGTGCTATACCATCGCAATACATCCCCCACCTTTCTTTCTTCATTATCCTTTTATTTTGAGACAGTTTCACAAAATCCCTCAGGATAGCCTTGAACTCACATATACAATCGAGTCCACCCAATACCTTTATGACATTTTATTCCTTTGATTTTTCATTTGCTATATTTCTCCTTCTTTTAGTTCAGTGCATGTTTCAGATGGCTCCTATCCTAACCCCAGAGAACAGTCAGTGGCCTAGGAGGAGTTCAGTCAATGCCTAGAATTCCCCTCCATCACAGCTAATGATCTAGAGGAGTGTTAAGCTAGGAAGTTCAAGAGAAATCCCACAACATTTACAGGATAAACTGAAAGGGAAGCAGAGAAGAGGGGGACTGTACGCCAGCGCTACTGTGGGGGATTCACAGCAGAGGAAGCAGGAGCAGGAGATGCGGAGACCTGGGAGCCTGAACCCCTAAACCAAGCCTCCCTGCTTTTGCACCTTTTCCTTTCAACAATCATTACATTCTACTCAGGCCAACTCCAGTGGGTCTTCTCTTAATAGCCACTAAGATCTCCAACTGTAATGATTTTGATAAGAGTGGTGTGATGTGATGCAAATGAATTTAATGTAATTATCCTTCAGAAATACTTTTCACGTGCATCTCAAGATGCACTTTCCCTCTGTGCTACACTTCAGGAATTACCCATTCTTCCTGCATCCAGGACTTCTAGAGCCGCAGCCTAGGGCACCTCACACTGTTTCTTTGGGTCCTCTTTTGACCCCAACACATGGAATCTCTCTCTCTGAATTTGCCATTTTTCTCACTAAAATTCACCTTAATTTTTTTCTTTAAAATTCCTTGACTTCTTTTTTTTTAACTGAAACCCACTGTGTGTGTAATATTTCTTTCAGAATAAAAACTTTACCACAGGGCTAGAGAAGTAGTTCAGTGGTAAAGAGCATTTGCTACTCTTAAAGGGGACCAGAGTTCACGTACTAACAGCTACATCCTCAGCTCACAGCCATTAACTCTTTGGGCATCTACACACACTAGGCATATGCTCACACAGAAACACACACATGCATACTCACAAGTAAGAATATATCTTTTAAAAATTCTTGAAAATTACAGTGAATGAAAAGAGATAATTAACAAATTATTTTTTTAGGAATTTTTTAGAGATAATTACTGACATTATTACACTTGGTATATATCACACCAAATAAATTATGTATTACATACATGGATGAAATATTAAAGTGATGATGGACACAAGCTAAAGAAAGATAACTGCCATGAGGAAAACAATCCAGTCCATCTACCAATGAGTATACTATGGCGTGTCAAGCTGAAATGGCCACATTTTACCCTCCATCTGCAACACAGTAGCAAAGATCCTTCTCCTTTTCCTTGGCCCAGTCCGGGCTGATTGTTCTCTCAGCACAGCCTTTCTCACATACCCGAAGAAGGACAAAATACAATGTTTCTTTTTTGAATCAGCATCAAGTACCTATTGCAGCCAAGAATGTCTCCTGGTTGCCCACTGATGTCACCAGTTGCCCCATTCCCCAGAGAGAGGGACCATAGCTGAAGCTGAGAAAAAGTCATTCAACAGTTGGAAGAAAATAAAACTTGAGAAATGTCCACAATCCACACAGAGACCATTGTTCGTGTCTAAGCTGATTGTCTATTTTCCTTGTAAGGGCTCGGAAGAGTTACAGAGAGGGAAACCCAGACCCATGCCATCCAGGGCGGGGAAACGTGGGGTCTCCCAGAGGACTCTGCTGTAAGCCTCATTTCATTCCCAATGACTTCACGGAGGCCGATTTAAAGGAGGTCACAGGTATTTACCTTTCTTCCCTGTCTGTTTCTGTCTGGTTTATGGAGGAGAGAAAACGCCAATGCCTGTGCTCCTCTGAGCCCACACGCACTCATTCTGCAGACGTTTTTTATGGCAGGGTAAACTTTAGCCCACTAGGAAATATCACTGAAGTAGTTATAAAAGTTGCTTAGATAGACAGATTTCTTCCCTCAGCAACACTGGGTTATATCCAACCAGTCCTGAAATGTTTTATAGGTGATGCTTTAAAAAAGTGAGGCACCAAGGCTTTGATGCCCTAACATAAGAGGGGTTGGGGGTGTGCATGTGTGTGTGTGTGTGTGTGTGTGTGTGTGTGTGTGTGTGTGTGTGTGTAACTCAGGCTGGCCTTGAACTCCATTATACAGTTGAGGATGATCTTAAACTTCTAATGCCCCTGCCTCTAACTTCTGAGTGCTAGGATTACAAGTGTGTATCACCATGCCCAGTTTATGTACTTCTTCTGGTCATGGAACCCAGAGTTTCATACATGTTAGACAAGCAAGTAGTCTACAAACTGAGCCCTTTTCCCAGTCCCAGCCTGATACACTGTTAAATAAGATGCAGTCATATCATACTGTAATGTTGCTCACATAAACAACTTCACAGGGAGGAGAAGACCGGACTGGACTTTATAAATGTAGTTTTTTGACTATTAAAATAATATGTACAGAGTATAAGTAATCCTAAAGAGTGGATGTTCCAAAATCTGTCTACACTTGTCCGTGTTAATATGTTTAAGTGTGGTTGATAATTAGTTACATTAAGGTATATATTTGTAGTAAATATTAAGGCCCCTGGGAGAGAGCCAGGAAGGCTCTTCTCCTTCTGGAAACGGCAAGACAGTAATGGCGGGAGCTGAGTCTTGCTATAACCTGGTTTATCTGGCTCCTGCCATATGGGCAGCAGCACCTAGTTTGTTTCAGCTGGGCTGGAGCTGAATGAGCAACTCTGTTATCTGGTTCCTGCTGTATGGGCAGGAGCACCTAGTGTCAAGGGGTGAACTGTGTGTTGATTGTCTTTCTCTGTGTCCTTGGACTGGATGCCAGCCCGTGTCAGGGTCAGGCTGTCTGTGTGGTGATTGTTTTTCTCTGTGTTTGTTAGTATCTTGTTCTGTGTTCTTGGACCTAGACACCCACCCGTGCGTGGCAGGGTCGAGCTATGTGTGTGCTGATTGTTTTTCTCTGTGCTTGCTGGTATCTCGTTCTGTGTTCCTGGACTTAGACTGATGACATTGTTTGAACATTAGACCGGCTGAAAAGCAAGTTAGTTACCCTCTGCTTGTCCTAATGACTTACCCATAGGAACCTCTGACTTGCAGGTGATCAAAGCAGTAGAAGAGAAAGTCTTTATAGTTACCTGGAAGAATCTAGTGGAGGACCCACCTCCCTCTCATACATAAAAGCCTTTCTTTCCCAAGACCCACCTCACAGGTTCTGGCCTTCAGGAAGAAGGAAGTGTGAGTGGAGAGATCTGGACCTGAGAAGAAGTTAATCCCCCCAAGGTCCTTCAACAGCAGACCTGTTGCTCCAAGACCCTCCCTGTATCTCCCTACCATTGCCCCCATGGCCCCACCAGCTGCCAGTGTCAGTTCTGGGATTCTCAGTCCATACAGGGACCAGGGAGAAGCAGGAAGAGACTTGAGAGCCACCTGCCCTGATACTGCCGTGGCTCTCTCACTAAGGGCATATTTTCCAAGAGACTGGTTAATCTGAGACTGTTTTATTTATAACGTAGGAAGCCAGAAAGAATACTCCCTCAAACAAGGGGGTACCATTGATCGACCAGGCTGTTGTGGACAGTGGGCTTTCCCTGACTAGACCTGACTGGAACTTTAATATGGCAAAATATAAGGGGCACCTGAGGATCCACCACCAGACTCCATTGGCAGGTCTCAAGGAGGCTGCATAGCAATCCAGAAATTTGACCAAGGTATGTCAAGTTAAGCAGGGACCAGATGAGTCTCCTGCAGTCTTTTTAGAGCAGCTCATGGAGGCATTCCGCCAATATACACCCTATGACCCCAGCATAAAGCTACTGTGACAATAACTTTTATAGACCAGGCTAGTCAAGATCTCAGGAAAAAGCTTCAGAGGTAGAAAGACAGGATAAGCTGTTGAGGGATTTAGTGAAGGTTGCCATTACAGAGGAGAAGAGGGAGCAGAGAAAGAGAAAGAATAAGTAAGCTGTTGAGAGATTTAGTGCAGTTGCTGAGACAGGGAGGCAGAAGAGGAGAGGGAATGGAGCAAAAGAAAGAAAAAAAGCAACAGGGAAGGAATCTACAGAGAGTCCTGGCTACAGTAGTTAAGAAAAGCAGAAAAGAGAGACTCCAACCAGAGAGAGATCGAAAACCCCTTGAGAAGGACCAGTGTGAATATTGCAAGGGGAGAGGCCATTGGATCCAAGAGTGCCCTAACAAACAGAAGCTGGGAGCAGGAAGTCCCAGGCCTTGGGAAAAGTGCCCCCAAATGGCAAAGGTGTTAGCCCTGGATGAAGACAGAGATTAGGGGAGACGAGGTTCAGAACTCCTCCCAGAACACAGGGTAACACTGAGAGTGGAGGGGAAACCCACTCAATTCTTAGTGGACACAGGGCCTCAACACTCAGTCCTCCAAGCTGATGGCCCCATTTCCAAGAAAAGATCTTGGGTCCAAGAAGCTACTGGCACCAAAATGTGTTCATGGACTACCAGAAGAACAGTGGACCTAGGGATGGGATGGGTAGCCCATTCATTTAGGGTCGCACCAGACTGTCCCTACCCTCTGTTGGAGCGAGACATACTCTCCAAAATGGGGGCCCAGATACATTTCCTGCCTGACGGGTTGCAGCTAACTGGCCCAAAAGGAGAGACCCTTTCGACTGACCCCTGCTGAAAGGTGCAGCTACTTGGTTTATAGACAGGAGCAGTTTTCTCCATGAAGGTCAGAGACAAGCAGGTGCTGCTATGGTGAATGACACAAATGTCATCTGGGCAGAACCTCCACCCTCTGGCACTCAACGCAGAAAGTGGAGCTAATTGCCCTCAGTGAAGCTGGCAACTGTGAGTATTATTCACTGCCCAGGATGTCAAAAGGGAAGAGACTCAGTAGGCAATAACCAGGCAGATCAAGTGGCTCCAGAAGTGGCTATGTAGGAGCCTATCCCGGATAAGGGCCTGCAAGAGACACCCACTGGGAAATGGGACTGGACTAAGGAATGGCCTCACTTAGAATATACTGAAGAAAAGAGGTGATTACTAACCACCCTACCAACTATTACCAAGAAAGGACAATGGTGCACACAAGAAGGGAGAACTATACTCCCCAGAAAGTAAGCAAAAGGCTTACTAGGCCAGATGCACAGATGGACTCATTTAGGGGATAAAAAGCTTGCCCAAGCAGTTAAGGGACCTAAAGTACGTATTTATAAGACTCAGGTTTTGGGTCAGAGAGATAGTAAAATAGTGTAAGGTGTGTCAGCAAGTGAATGCGTATGCAGCAAAGAGTAAGCAGGGCAAAAGACGTAGGGGAGAACAGCCTGGAGTGTATTGAGAGACTTTACAGAAGTTAAGGCAGGAAAATATGGTTACAAATACCTTCTAGTGTTTGTAAATGTTTTCTCTGGATGGACTTAGACATTCCCCACCAAGCAGGAAACAGCTACCGTGATAGCTAAAGAAGATATTAGAGGAAATTTTCCCAAGGTTCAGAGTGCCCAAGGTAATTGGATCAGACAAGGGTCATGCTTTTGTCTCAAGGGTAAATCAGTGATTGACAGAGATATTGGGGACTAATTGGAAGCTCCATTGTGCGTACCGTCCCCAGAGCTCAGGACAGGCAGAGAAAATAAACATAACCCTACGAGAGACCTTAACTAAATTGGCCTTGGAGACTGGCTCAGGCTGATGGTGCCCCTCTCCTTGACCCTGTTCTGAGATCCTCTTTGGTACCCTAACTTCTCTGTTGTCCACTGGGCCCTCCCAGGAGATATTACAATGTGAGATTTGGCCCAAACTGTCTTCCCTAAATGCTCCAGGGATGTCAGAGACTCCTCACCGCTTCCAGACTGGTGACTTGATCTATGTAAGGAGGCTTCGGGGACAGTGGCTGGAACCCTGATGGAAAGGACCATTCCTGGCCCTACTAGCCACTCCCACAGCCCTCAAGGTGGGCTGGGTGCATGTTTCCCATGTGAAGCCTACAGATGACCCACTCCCCAGAGACCCCCGCTGGACGGTACAGAAGATGGACAATCTGTTCAAGCTCAAGTTCACTCGTCCTTGATGACTGCCTGGTGGTGCCCTTGGATTCTTGTTCCTTCCCCCATTCCATGTGCCTGTCCACCAAACCTGTTACAGCACTCACTGTCTCCCTTCTGTTGGGGTTGGGAATGGCCGGGGCAGCCACCAGGACTTCCACTCTGGTCTTACAAGGGGAAGATTATGACAGTCTGAGGGCAGCCATTGATTTAAATATAGAAAAAATAGAAACTTCCATTGGTCACCTTCAAGAATCACTGACTTCATTATCAGAAGTAGTATTGCAGAATAGGAGGGCTATGGGCTGCCTTAGCTGAGTGGTGTTGCTTTTATATAGACAATTCCAGGGTTGTTAAAGAGTCAATGGTCAAGGTGAGGAAAGGGTTAACCAAGTGGAAAAGAGGGAGAACAGAGTCAGGGCTGGTTCAAGTCTTGGTTTAACTCCTCCCCTCGGTTAACCACCAAATATCCACCCTGTTAGGACCTTTAATTGTTCTCCTGCTATTGTTGACCTTTGGTCCCCACATTTTGGACTACTTGGTCGCTATTGTTAAGAAACACATAGGTACAGTACAGCTAATGATCTTAAAGCAGAGATACAAAGATCTAGATACAGAAGACCAGGAGTATGAGCTATCAGAATACCAGCAATTGCTTCAGGATTGAAACATGCACAAAGAAAAGGGAGGAATGAAAGGGTCAGCTCAGGAACTTTGGAAAGGTCATGGAACACTTGCCCCTCCCAGAAGGGAGAGGCTAAATTACATTCCTCAGACTATAGGGGGGTCCCTGCAGCTAGGGGAGGCCCAGAGTTATTCTGAGACCATTAGCCACCTACTGCATTCCCTAACAACCAATTAATTTAAAGATAACACTGTTCTGCCAATCACATTGTACCTAATAGCAGCTGCCCTGAGGACTGTATAAAGGGCTGCTATGCAGGCTACTCATGGTCGTTCTCTCCCCATGTGCAGGGCGACCCCAGCATGCTGGATTAGATAAAATTCCTCTTGCTTTTTGTATCGGAAAAAAAGAGAAAAAAAGAAAAAAAAATGGAGAAGGGATAACCAGTCTTCGAAGGTTTTACCCTTTGCTGAGGAAAATACAAAAGTGGAAAATATTCTGTAAAATCATATCATAGATTTCTTAGGAACATGGAGCATGCCCATACATACGAGTGTGCATGCTACCAAAATAAGTCACACAACCAACCACCAGGAAGCTTCTCAGGCAAGCTTTCATGACCCACATTTGTGACGCATGTTCCCTGGAAAACATCAATGGGGTTTTGTCAGCACGCAGCTTGAATCTATCTGTGGGGCATTGCTTAAGATCAACACTAATACAGGACCAAGAATTCTAGTGAGCTAGCTCTCATCCTATAGATCATGGACAGAGACTTGAGATGACACAGGCAACTCATTATGTAGATCTAGCCACCTATGCCCTCAGTCCTATCTGTACTCAGAAGAGTGTCTGTGTAGGATAAAAACTAGAATTATTTCAATGCAACATGTGTCTGGTGTCTTCAAGCTATGCTGGTCTAGGACATTGATCTCTGCACTAGAGAAACCCTATGAGGACGCCTGAGTAGTTAACACTATACTTATCCTGACAACAGGATACTTTCTCTGCTGACAAACCTACTTTTCCATGTACATATCCAAATTTTAAGGTGTCTCTCTTTTATGTGTACAAGTATGTTCAACTTTGGGCAAATTAATGACAAAATAAAAATACCTACAATTATCTCATATCTTTTTAATTATGCCCCCAATGTTTAATACAATTGTAAAAAACAACTAATAGATGTGTGTGTGTGTGTGTGTGTGTGTGTGTGTGTGTGTGTGTGTGTGTGTAAAATAAATGAGAAGAAGGATGTCTACATTCTTTGAGTTTCTACAAAACTCCAGCCTTCCTTAAGAGCATATTCTTGAAAGAAATAGCTGAACTTTCAGGCAGCCAGCTCGTCATCGTTCTGCTCTGTCTGATTCTCTGAAGTCAAGGCTCATGCTGCTGAGCCCATCTCTGAAACTTCCAGGCATGGGCCCTGCCTGATTCACGCGTCTTTCTTTGCTCAGATACATTGCACTAAATTTAATTTTTCTAAACCCATATACAGGTATATTTATGACTCTGACAACAATGTTTTGTGTCAACACCATGTCAGATTCAAAGATATTTTAGCTCAACATTTAAAGTAATTGAAAGTAACTTACATATTTGTAACAGTCTTTTGCCAGAAAGAAAAAGATAGTGTGGGAATGTATTTAGCAAAAAAATTTGAAAAGCCCTTTAACTTTGTTTGGCTTAATCTCTCTACTCTCACACCTATAATTATCCCCCTGTAAAAACACTCCTCCTCCCACTCAGTCCATTCAAAGTAACAATC
The DNA here is from genome assembly GCA_036184795.1 of Tokudaia tokunoshimensis. Taxonomy (NCBI): domain Eukaryota; kingdom Metazoa; phylum Chordata; class Mammalia; order Rodentia; family Muridae; genus Tokudaia; species Tokudaia tokunoshimensis. The sequence goes on from BTHU01000017.1 coordinate 39,158,501, forward strand.
TTTTGTTCTTCGTTTTCTTCTTAGTCTTTCTCTAAGGTAGATCCACCCAGCATCCCCACTGCAGCCAGCACTGACCTACACGGCTCTTCCTCCTCACTAGTCTGTCAGCAAAATGACAAAAACAACTGCTGAGTGTCTGTGTCCTTTCCACTGAGTTCCAGGAAGAAGCAGAATCTGTCTCTTGGAGATGCTGGTCACACACACACACACACACACACACACACACACACACACACACACATCTGCCCATACCAAAAGTTTTATAGACTTGGATAAATCTGTATGCCTTTGAGCAATGTATATTTTACATGATGAGCAATTTTCAAATCATTATACTTTCAGTCCAAAGTGCACTTATTGATTCTATACTATTCCGTTATAGAACGGAATTAGAACGTTATAGAATGGATTCCATGAATCCATATCCCTACCTGTATCCTTCTCACTTTCGTCTATGTAAACACTGCAGCAGTAAATGTCCTTGTATATGAGGCTCTCTTATTATTCCTTTCAAATGATTTGCTGGAGCTGGAATTGCTGGATTTGACTCCACGTGAACTTTCTGTGATTTCAATACATGCTGCTAAATTGCTTTACAAAACAGTTGCAAGTATCTCATTTCTACTGCCTGGAAGAATGTCCTCCCTGAACCCATCCCAACACAACACTGGGGTTTTTTTTGTTGTTGTTGTTGTTTTTATCTTTTCTGAATTGTAATTTGCAAAATATATTTATTTTTACCATGAATAAGCACAGACCTGAGCCAGGAGGCAACATGTATTAAATCCTGTGTGTTGTTCTGTTAAAGGTTCCAAGGTGACCCGGTGCTCCCTATTTCCAAGATGTGCCTTACAATGACTTGGAACAAGATAGAGTAAAAATGAATACATTGTCCAAGTTCTTGATGAATACAGCAGGGGCAATGGATTCATCCAAGTGCAATAAAAAACAATGAAAAACTATAGAGGGAAGTGGGAAACTTTCTGGAGGAAAAAAAATAACAAAAATATTTTTGAATGGAACAATCTCTAACAGCTGAATGAGAAAGTTCATGAACTGCATCAGTGGCCCTGAAATGCCTGCTGTCATCTAAACCTCACCCAGTCCCCTCCCACACTGATTCTGAGTCTGACCTATACGGCCTGCTTTGCCCAAGGAAATGTCAGCCAGCTTGACACAGTAGAAACTTTATGAACAGCAGTTTCCACAGGGATGTGTCCACCATTGTATGAGGACCCAGTAAAAGGGCACAGGGAAAGAAACATGCTATGATATCAAGTGCTCTAATTAGACTGAGACATCGGATACATAGGTAAGACCCATTAGACCATCAAGCCCCATCAGAGCCCCTGAAGGTCAAATGAGACTGGCAGAAGCAGGGTTGTTTCAACTATCCATTTGACTGGTTTGCTCTACAGAAAGCTATAACTGATCTAAGCGTGTGGTGGCTTAAATAGGAATGGCCCACATAAGTCATATAACTGAATGCTTTGTCATCAGAGAGTGGCACTATTGAGAGGGATAGGAAGTGAATCCTTGTTGGAGGAAGTGTGTCACTGGGAATGGGCTGAAGCCAGTCCCTGAGTCTCTTTCTTCTTGTGGATCCAGATGTAGAACTCTTAGTTACTCCTCCAGCAGCATGAATACCTCCAGGCTCCCTGCCATGAGGATAATAGACCAAACCTCTGAAACTGTCAGCCATCCCCAGTTATATACTTTCTTTAAAAGAGTTGCTGTGGTCATGGTGTTTCTTCACAGCAATACAACAATGGCTAAGACAAACATATTCTAGGCTTTCATTGAACATCTATAGGGTGCATAGTGTCTAAAATACTGAGCCAAAGCCTTGCATGTATGGTAAGATATCTGGTATGATGACTAGCTGATAGAGAGCCAGAGCCCAGATTTTTCTACGTGGTTTATTCAGAGGGTATACAGGAAAGGATATGCATGTTATTGTCCTGAAAGATAATCTGACAGACTAAGAAGAAAGAATCTAGGAAGGAGAGGAAACAATAGAAGTATTGAAGTTAGGAAGCAAAAAATATCAAGCTCCTTAGACTTGGATAAAATAAAAATCAGCTCTTATTTTCCCATTTTATAGATGTTTCATGGGAGAGTAAGGGAGGAGTCTGTGTGCTCTTACACACACTAATGGTTCTGCCTCCTTAGGATGTCTAATTCCTTCTAAGGAATTAGACATGTGTATCATCTGATAATATCATAGTCTATAAACATTACATTTTTATTGGCTCATAAATGATAAGTCTAGATGTGGGGGAACATATTTACCAGTGTTAGATGACATTACAAGTTAGATAGTGGACTCAACACTTCATTCATTCTGGGGAATTCCAGTGTGTGTGTGTGTGTGTGTGTGTGTGTGTTACAGTATACCTAATAACTAATCCATTAAATAATTCAACCAAATTTCAAAATACTATTCTTACTATTATAACAATTGACACGACTTAAGATTCGGATTTGGGGGATGGGTATAGAGATCTGAATGGCATCCAACCAAAACATGAAGCCAACAGCAACCGTCTTTAAAAAGCTTTACTAAGAGTTCACACAAATTGAAGGATTGGATCCAGAGTTACTATTTTAAGCAAGACACCTGTCTTAATGTTTGTATTGCTGTAAAGAGACACCATGACCACTGCAGCTCTTATAAAGGAAGTTATTTAATTGGGGTTGGCTTACAGTTCAGAAGTTTAGCCCATTGTCATCATGGCAGAACGCACGGCAGCATGCAGGCAGGCATGGTACTGAAGAGGTAGCTAAGTACAACCAGGCAGGCAGCAGGAAAAGAGTGAGACACTGAGCCTAACTTGAGCATCTGAGATCTCAAAGCCCAATCCCAGTCATACACTTCCTCCAACAAGGCCACACCCAGGCCAACAAGGCCACACCCAGGCCAACAAGGCCACACCCAGGCCAACAAGGCCACACCCAGGCCAACAAGGCCACACCCAGGCCAACAAGGCCACACCCAGGCCAACAAGGCCACACCCAGGCCAACAAGGCCACACCCAGGCCAACAATGCCACACCCAGGCCAACAAGGCCACACCTCTTAACAGAGCCATTTTCATTCAAACCACCACAACACTAGATATTCAAATACTAAGAGTAAACCAAGGCAGTGACATCTGGTCCTTATCTCCCAGGACCAATGTAACCAGTTGATCTCCATTCTCCATTTCCGCATAGCAGCAGAATTCTAAGTCGAGGTTTGGGTCTTGCTGTCTATAGTAATGTTAAGTGCAAGTCCCCAAGACCTGGAGTCTGCACAGAGATCCAAGTGATGCTATGTGACCCTGCCCCCAAGTTATTTCTGATTGGTAAATAAAGATGCCAACAGCCAATATCTGGGCAGAAGAGATATAGATGAGGTTTAGGATTCCCAGGCAGAGGAGGACCATGAAGAAAGAAGAAGGTGAAGGAGGAAGGAGAAGCTGCCATGGGTTAGATGAGCCATATAAACATGGACCTAAAGGGTGGCCAATTGAAGTTAAGAGCATCCCAGATGAAACCTCGTAAGTAGTAACAGGCCAAGAGTAGGCAGCTAATCACTAAGAGACAGAAAGCATCAGCAAGAGGGAGCCGGTCCAGTTTCTGTCAGGATAGTCAAATGCCTGTCTTCTGTAAACTCTATAAGTTGACTTCCCACCCTGCCCCTAACTGACTAATGTTTGCGTGTTTATAAGCCTAAGCTGTCCCCAAAATAAGAACAATACTAAAGTCAGACAGATATCTAAACCCTTTTATTCCACTTGAAAGACAGCCCAGGGAAATGGATTGGTTTTGTTCTCACCACTTGTGAACCCTTCTGTCCAAGATATTTTTATGAAATCCTAGATATATAAGTATATAAAATGGACATGCAAATCAATCACTTATTCTTTGTAAATTATAAAGAAATTTATTTTGAAACAATTCTTTGGAATACATATAAATTTATAATTTATTAAATATTAAAATAGATTTGCATATTAATGAGATGAAGGTGCTTCCCTAACCTTTATATTAAAGAGTTAGTTCTTGGCTGATTATTTAATACTGCAGGATGTACAGCACCTTCAGCAGGTTTCACACTGGTATCTATATTTTACTATAATCAAGTCTGAGAATGTTTCTTCATATAAATATATAGTACAAAATGGCAGAAGTAAGCCTAGGATTGTTTCAGAACCTGGTGGAAAATCTTTCCTAATTCCAGGAGAACATTTACTTAATGGATTTTTATTAAACTCGGCGTTTGTAATGTTTATATTTATTCTTTGAAAACTTTATACAATGTATTTTGATCTTCTCTCTCAACTACTACACCTCTGTCCAACTCCTCCTACTGCCTCCACTCAACTCCTTCCCAGCTTCATGTCTTTTGTATTGCTATTAATAACTTCCTGAGTACGGTTAGTGCTGCTCCTATGGGCACAGGTGTGAGGCCATCCACAGAGCTGTGGGCAACATACCACCAGCCACACCCCTCCCCCGGCAGCCAGCAACTGCCAACAGCTTCTTAGATAAGCCATAGCTGGGACCCCTGGGACCCCTGCCCCTTCCATGCAGGGATTTTAGCTGGCTGATCATGTGCAGGGCTCATGCTGGAGACACAGCTACTGTGAATATCCTGTGTTCAGAATAAAAGCTGTGCTGTAGTTGCATAATATGGCATGCTTGATTTTGATTTTGTCACTACACTACATCCAGAACTTTTACTATCGCAAACTGTTTCTCAACCTGAGATTAAATCATAAGACCACATGAAGTTGAACTATATTTTAAGAGGCTGGGTTTTCTAGTGACACAGAACCTTAATTTTTAAGTCCCTATGCGGACGTATGTGACAAACCTTAGCTACAGTTAGTGAAGACGAAGTTATACTACATGACTGCTACTCTAAGGCCCAACTTGCAAATTCAAAATGACTTTTCTCCAGCACTTTGTACCTTTAAGTTCTATTTCAAACGTTAGAATATTAGATTTAAGAGGGACTTAAAACCATTTATTCCAATATATCACTCCAAAAGGAATCTTCGTGTCCAGAATTCCTCAAAATCAAACATTAAAACTTAATGCAAGGAAGAGGGGGGAAAACTCTTAAAGGTTTCAAGACTCAAATCATTCTCAAATAAAATGTTTTATTTGGGAACATTCCTAATTATAAGAAATTGTTCTCAAAAACTGATGCTAAACATGCCCCATAACATGCCTATTCAGGAGTGTGTTTCCAGAGATTCGTGTGATTAATCTAGTGTGTTTGTTGTGTTTTGTTCCTGAAGAAGTTTAGTATTACTTAAGGAAGACTCATGCCAATCCTGTCTTCATATGCGATGATTTTTCAGAAATTTAATTACATGACCCTGAAATGAGCGGTCCCTACCTGCCATGATTCCCTGTCTCAATCAGTAAATATTTTAAGAATTGCTTCAAAAACACAGACATTTGCATATTTATGAATGCAAAAATTCCTATAAATATTTTCATATTGCAAGTTACATACACGCGTGACAGAGAAGACTTAAGGAATCTTGCCTGCTGTGGGGAAGTGATGACAGAAGCAGCCACAGAAGGCCCGCGTCAATTTACAACTGAGACCGGCAAAAGGAATGTGCAACAAGAGACAGTCAAAGTTTGTTCACGGCTGGTTGTATGTGAATCAGTTGAAGGGTTCATTACATGTAGCTGAAAGCTAAAAGACATCCCTCACACCACAGTTGAGTGATAACCCTAGAAAAAGAGCAAGAGTTTGCTTTCTAGGATGCCTCCCACGATTAAGTGAGTCAAGGGAGTAAAAAGAGAGTAAACTGAATTCCATAATCAGAAAGATGGAGCTGTTAGCCCTATCCTCAGCTCAGCCAATACAATAACATCTGCCAAGTTTATTCCACCCTGCAAGAGAGGTGAAAACCTTCTCTGGGGACATGGAGCTGCTCACAGGAAGTTACATAGTTTTACTGTTCTGAAGTGGGGGAAGAAATTGCCCACTAACTTACTAATATAAAATAAAGCTCTCTGGCAGAAGCGCTGCAGGGGCAGAGACATTCTGTGAAGCTTTTGGAGGAATGTGGCTTACTCACTCACTGACTCTTCATGGCTTGCACACCTTGTTTCTTTATACAATACAGGAGCACCTGCTCCAAAGTGGCACACACACACACCCCCGGTGATGTGGGCTGTCCCACATCAATCATTAATCAAGAAAATGCCCCCACAGGCCAATCTGATGGAGACCATTCCTCAACTAAGGTTCCCTCTTCCCAGAGTGATTTTAGTTTGTGTCACATTGACAAACGTGAACCAGAACAGTTAGTGAACATACCTTTGGCATATAAGCCTTGTGGGGAGGGAAGGTGTGCATGCGTGTTCAGAGAAGCATGCATGTTTGTGTACATACAAGTGGAGAACAGAAGAAAACATTAGTGTCATTCCTCGGCGTGCTGCCAGAGAGTGTTTTTAAAAACAGGGTTTCTCAGTCAGACCTGAGTCTTGCTGTTCAGCTACATGATTGGACAGTGAATCTTAAGCACCTTCTTGCCTCTGTTCTCTCTGCTCAAGTGCTGAGTTTTAAGTGCATCTGCCACCAAGCCTAGCTTTTTATATGGGTGCTGAAAATCGGCACTCAGGTCTTCATATTCATATGGCAAGCACGTCACTGACCTGACTGAGCTATCTTCCCAGATCCTACATCATACTTTTGAAGAAATTCAAGATCCGAACCATAACAAGAGGCAAAATTAATATATGGAAAAATATCAAACTAAAAACCATGTGTGTATCCAGGAAAACAATCAACAAACCAAAAAGGGTTTGATTGAGAAAAAAATATTTTCCAAGCACATATCTCATAAGGGATTAATATTCACCATTTATGAAGAGCTCATACAACTCAACCAGAAAACATAACCCAATTAAAAAGTAGGTAAATAGAAGGCCTGCAAAGACGGATTGAAATGGCCAACAGCTCATGAAATGCTTGCTGAAAGGAGCCTGATATAGCTATCTCCTGAGAGGCCCTGCCAGTGCCTTACAAAGAGGTGGATCGCAGTCAACCATTGGACTGAGCACGAGGTCCCCAGTGGAGGAGTTAGAGAAAGGACTGAAGGAGCTGAAGGGGTTTGCAACCCCATAGGAAAAACAACAATATCAACCAACCAGACCCGCCAGAGCTTGCAGGGTCTAAACCACCAACCAAAGAGTACACATGGAGGGACCCATGGCCCCAGCCGCATATGTAGCAGAGGATGACCTTGTCGGACATCAGTGGGAGGAGAGGTCTTGTGAAAGCTAGATGCCCCAGTGTAGGGGGATTGAGGGTGGGGAGGCGGAAGTGTGTGGGTGGAGGAATATCCTCACAGAAGCAGTGGGAGAGGGGATGGGATAGGGGATTTCCAGGAAGGGGGGAACCGAGAAAGGGGATAACATTTGAAATGTAAATAAAGAAAATATCCAATAAAAAAAAAGAAATGCCCAACAGCTATATGAAAAGATCAACATTATCAATCAGAAAAATGCAAGTCAGAACAACAATACATAAGTACACTTATCACGATAATTATCATCAAAAAAGAGAAGAAACAGCAAGTATTGTCAATACTTGACAAGAGCATGGGTGAATGGAAATCTTTGTCCATTGCTGATGAGAACTTAGATTAGTGTAGCCATTATGGAAAAAAATATGGACCTTCATAAAGAAATTATTAAAAATAAAAATAAAATTTCCTTAGGACCCAGTAATACCTCTTATGGGAGGGAAAAAATAATAAAAAGAAATAAAATCACTGCATTATAAAAAATGTGCATATATATGCAGATAAATAAAATATCTGCATTTCTACGTGGTTATTCAGCATCATTATCTCAACAGCCAAGAACAGAAATAACCTTAATGCTTCTGTCAACAGATAAATAGATAAAGAAATTATGATAAATATATACAATGGAATAGTATTTGGCTTTTTAAAAATAGCTATTTGCTTCAATATCAGAAAGAAAGAGAGAAAGATTAACAGAGACAATAAGTCAGACATAGGAAGAGGTATTGCATAATTTCATATAGAATGAAAAAGCCAAAGTACAGTTTCAAGTTGCATTATGGACTATGGTAATAAACACAACCTGGTATTGATGTAAAAACACACATATGGAACAATGGAGCCAAATTAGAGACAGAGACCTAAGTCCCCATACTATAGTCATCCAGTTTTTGACAAGAAGCCAAAAATACACCTTGGTGAAAACTCAGTATCTTCAACACGTAGTACTATTCAAACTGGACAGCTGCATGTAGAGAATGAAAACACATCCCTATCTATAACCCGGCACAAAACTCGACTCCAGATCAATCAAGGACCTCATTATAAGGCTGATATAAACTAAACCTGATAGAAGAGAAAAGGAGTAATTAGCTTGAAGTCATTGGCACAGGAAAGAATTTTCTGAATAGGACACTGATTACACAGGCACTAAGACCAACAAATAATAAATAGGAACTCATGAAGCTGCAAAGACTCTGTATGGCAAAAGATGTCATCATTTAAGAAAAGAGGAAGCCTATAGAATGGAAAAAATCTTTACCAACTATACATCTTGTTATATGGGTAATATCTAGCATATACAAAGAAAACACTTTTAAGGAATGAACATCAAGAAAACAACTCAATGTTAAAAATGGTGTAAAAACTAAGCAGAGAGTTCTCAAAAGATGAAACAAGTGGCTGAGAAACACTTAAAGGAATGTGCAGCATCCTTAGCTATCAAGGAAATGCAAATTAAAACTACTCTGAGATGTCATCTAAGAATGGCTCATGCTGGCAAGAACATGGGGAAAGGGGAGCACTTATTCACGGCTAGTGGGAGCATGAACATGTACAGTCACCATGGAAATCAGTGTAGCAACTCCTCAGGAAACTGGGAATTGATACATCTAAAGATCCCACTATACCACTGTGATGGTTTATATATGCTCAGCCCAGGGAGTGGTACTATTAGAAGGTGGACTTGTTGGGGTAGGTGTGTCACTGTGGATGTTGGTTATAAAGCCCTCATTCTAGTTGCCTGGAAGTGAGTAGTCTGCTAGCAGCCTTCAGATGAAGATATAGAACTCTCAGCTCCTCCTGCACCATGCCTGCCTGAACACTGCCGTGTTCCTGCCTTGGTGATAATAGACTGAACCTCTGAACTTGTAAGCCATCCCCAATTAAATATTATCCTTTATAAGATTTGCCTTGGTCATGGTGTCTGTTCACAACAGTAAAACCCTATCAAAGACAACCAACCACTCTTGGGCATACACCCAAAGGATGCTTCCTCCTACTACAGAGACACTTGATCAACCACGTTTATTGCTGCTATATTCAAGATAGCCAGAACTTAGCAATATTAAGTTTGAAGTCTCCATAAACATAGTCTGGTATCTGTGAGGTTTATGTGTCTAAAATACCTTCTTTTCAAGAACCCACATTTAGACCAGAAATTTTTATTGAAATTTGGCATCTAGTTCTCCTAGTTATGAGATTTTTATTTGTCCCAAAAGTATTTGATTTGATATATGTTATTTCACTTTTGTACCGGTATCTTGTTTGTACTTTAAATTTGTTCTGTGATTAACTAAATAAGCTAGTGTGGTGGTCTGAACAAAACTGGTTCCCATAGGCTCATAGGGAAAGACACTACTGGAAAGGATGAGGATGTGTGGCTTGCTGGAGTAGGTGTGGCCTTGCTGGAAGAAGTATGTCACTAAGAGTGGGGTTTGAGGTTTCATCTTACTGCTGCCTGCTGATTAAGATGTAGAACTCTCTGGAGTTTAACTTCTTGAGTTCTTTGTATATATTGGATATTAGCCCTCTGTCGGATGTAAAGTTGGTAAAGATCATTTCCCAGTTAGTTGGTTGCCGCTTTGTCTTTTTGACAGTGTCTTTTGCCTTGCAAAAACTTTGTAATTTAATGAGGTCCCATTTGTCTATTCTTGATCTTAGAGCATAAGCTATTGGAGTTCTGTTCAGGAAATTCTCCCCTGTGCCCATATGTTCAAGGTTCTTCCCTAGTTTCCCTTCTATTAGTTTCAGCGTGTCTGGTTTTATGTGGAGATCTTTGATCCACTTAGAATTGAGCTTAGTGCAAGGAGATAAGAATGGGTCAATTTGCATTCTTCTGCATGTTGACCTCCAGCTGAGCCAGCACCATTTGTTGAAAAGGTTATCTTTTTTCCACTGGATGGTTTTAGCTCCTTTGTCAAAGATCAAGTGACCATAGGAGTGTGGATTCATTTCTGGGTCTTCAATTCTGTTCCATTGATCTACATGTCTGTTACTGTACCAATACCATGCGGTTTTTAACACTATTGCTCTGTAGTACAGCTTGAGGTCCGGGATACTGATTCCCCCAGAGGTTCTTTTACTCTTGAGAATAGTTTTAGCTATTCTGGGTTTTCTGTTATTCCAGATGAATTTTTGAATTGCTCTTTCTAACTCTATGAAGAATTGAGTTGGGATTTTGATGGGGATTGCATTTGTTGGCGAGGATGTGGAGAAAGAGGAACACTCCTCCACTGCTGGTGGAATTGCAAGCTGGTACAACCACTCTGGAAAGCAGTCTGGCGGTTCCTCAGAAAACTGGGCATGACACTCCCGGAGGTTCCACAGAAAACTGGGCATGACACTCCCGGAGGATCCGGCTATACCACTCCTGGGCATATACCCAGAGGCTTTACCTGCATGCAATAAGGACACATGCTCCACTATGTTCATAGCAGCCTTATTTATAATAGCCAGAAGCTGGAAAGAACCCAGATGTCCCTCAACGGAGGAATGGATTCAGAAGATGTGGTATATCTACACAATGGAATACTACTCTGCAATTAAAAACAATGAATTCACGAAATTCCTAGGCAAATGGTCAGATCTTGAAAATATCATCCTTAGTGAGGTAACCCAATCACAAAAGAACACACATGGTATGCAGTCACTGATAAGGGGATATTGACCCAGAATCTCGGAATACCCTAGACACAATCCGCATATCAATAGATTTCTAAGAAGATGGAAGGAGAGACCCCTGGTCCTGGAAAGACTGGATGTAGGGGAACGCCAGGACAGAGTAACGAGAGGGGGTTGAATGGAGAAAAGAGGGAGGGAAGGGGGCTTATGGGACTTTCGGGGAGGGAGGAAATGGGAAAGGGGAAATGATTTGGAATGTAAATTAAAAAAAATAAAATAAAATAAATAATTAAAAAAAAAAGATGTAGAACTCTCATACATTTCCAGCACTGGGTCTGTCTTGGAGCTGCTGTATTTCCCAACATGACAATAATAGACTAACCTCTTGAACTGTAAGCCAGCCCAATGAAATATTTTCTTTTATAAGAGTTGGTGTGGTTACAGTGTCTCTTCACAGCAATAAAAACCTTAAGACATCTAGCTAGTATATTTTCATATAATCAAATTATACCTGAGGGTGCTTTATAAAAATTAATCATTTTAGACTATTTCAAAAGGAATCAAGTTATACCTGAGGGTATTTAATAATAATCATTTTAGACTGTTTCAAAAGGAAAACTTGCATGAGTTCAAAGTAGAATAATTTTATCATGGAAGGCAGCTGATGATTCCAAAACATGACACAATTTAACGACCTGTTAGAAATCAGAAATTAGAAGCAAACAGTCGTCCCATGCCCACTGCACACTTCAGCAGATGCTGTAATGACCACACGGCCTGAGAGTCACTTCCCAACAGTCTATTGGAAGCTCAGCCCCATCTGTCTCTCTAGCACCACTTCACATTCGGATAAGGTCTTCAAAAGGTCAATGAAAATAATGTGTCCAATCAACTGGGTGATCCTCACTGATTAGATCAATTGCCTAACATTAAAATTCCTTTAAAGACATTCAAAATTACAAATGTCAGTCAAGGTGGTTCCTGTTTCTAAATGCAGGAAGGAGGCACTTTTGGCATTTCAGTTCGATATTCAGTTGAAACTTTCAGGTATCAATTCCATCTGAATTCTCCCCCCAAACACACAGACACACACAGAGACACAGATACACACATACACGCACATGCGCGCGCATACACACACACACATACACACACACACACACACACACACACACACACACACACACACACACACATCTCATCTCATCTCTTTTCCTCTACCCCCTCACCACTTATCCATATTAAACCTCCATGCTTTCCAGAAAAGTAGCCACTTAGTACTTCCATCGCCTTCATTTTCTAAATTATAACTTGTTAGACACATACTCTTACAGTTTGCTTTTAATGCATGTCTGAACTTGTGAGAGAGAGAGAGAAAAAAAAAGAGCCATCAAAATCTCCCATAAAGGCTCTTTCTTTCAATTTACCCAGTATCACCAGAAATGCAACCACTTTTCCCCATTTCTGCTCGTACTGAAATATGGTCAGCCCTCATCAAAAATACACTGATATCCAGAATCCTTCCACATGCACAATAAAAACTGAAACACTCTAGGACATCAAACTATTCTTATAAGTTCTGTTTTACTCAAGCAGACATGGTGAGAGCAATGAATTAGAACCACACCTGCTAAAAACAACCCAGGAAACACCTTGGGAAGCATGAAAAGGCCTTTCTTGTCATCTTCTTTGACTAAAAAGAGTTATGTATGGTCCTAAAACAAAAGGCTACAGGTTCAAATGACAGCACACGGGGGCAGATAGCACAAGCGACTGGTGGTCAAAGAGGGGGACCACCTGGAGTTTGTTCTTACTCTGGAGGCTGACAGCACTGCTCTCTGTCTGGTGTCTGCCATGAAGAGCACAAGTCTAAAGCATTGGTTCTCAGTGTGTGGGTCATGACCCCTTTCCCAGGGGTCACATATCAGATATTCTGCCTATCAGTTATTTACATTATGATTCATAGCAGTAGCAAAATTACAATGTAGCAATGAAAATAATTTTATGGTTGGGGGTCACTACAACATGAAGAACTGTATTAAAGGGTCACCTCATTAGAAAGGTTGAGAACCGCTGGCTTAGAAAAACCAAATCTGCAAATTGCTTTAAGAGAAGTAGGAATTCTTGGGTTGATGTTTTATTTTTTAATGATATTCTTCATTGTGATGTGTAAGCAACCATTTTTACATGCAATTTGTATTAATTCGTAGAGAATTTCATGCATTTTGATCACATTGGCTGCCTACAAGCGTTCCCAGATCCAGCTCCCTACCTTTTTACCCACCCCCAAATTCACTTAATAATCCACTGAGTGTAATTTGTGCAGCCCTCATACTTAAGGATGTGAAACCATCACTGTAGTATGGTCACCTTACCACTTGCCAGACCCTTTTAAACAAACAAAAAACAAATAAACAAACAAAACAAAAAGAACTGATTCTCCCTCCCCCAGAAGCCATCAACAATAGCTTCTTAGGAGTCAGGGTTCACGAACCACTCCCACCTCCTCTGTACAGTATTAACTGGCCTCATGTTGTGATTCTCTTGTGCAGAAAATCACAGCTACTGAGAGTTCATCATTTTGGTGGTTTTTGTCAAGTCCAGAAGACAGTGTCTCACTCCAGTCCTAACCAACCTGTGTCTCTTATAGTCTTTTAGCTAATTCTTCCTCTGTGGTCCCTGAGCCTTGGTGGATGATGGCACCGAGTTCTCATTTGTAGTTGACACCTGTTCTCTGCACTTGAACCACTTGTGAGTTGTCCTTTGACCTTCACATATTTGCTATGGGCATGCCTGAATACATGCATACACACTCTCTCTCTCTCTCTCTCTCTCTGGTGGGTGCTCTGAACCAAGACCATATATAACCCAAATGGTCTGAAAGTACATCTGAAACAATCAGACTAATCTTTGATCTACTGTTGTTAAGTAGCTAGGGAGTAACTCTGGGATATGGGCCAAGGGCAAGCCATAGGGTCCTTCCTGGTACTTGGGTGCTGCTTGGGTTCAGTTGCAGGTCAAGTTCTCAGGCTTTGTTTCTTTTCAAGATGGAGGCCGGTCCCAAGATGGAGTAGGTTTGGCCTCTCATAGGCTGCTGCTTTGTCTGATTAATGTTGACCTTTGCCTTACAGAAAGCTTTCAGTTTCATGAAGTCACATTTATTAATTGCTGATCTTAGTGGCTGCATTATTGGCATTCTTTTCAGAAAGTTGTCTCCTGTACCAATGTATTCAAGGCCCATTTTTATTCTATCAGGTTCAGTGTATCTGCTTTTACGTTGAAATCATTAATGCACTTGGAGCTGAGTTTTGGGCAGGGTAGTAGGTATGGATCTATTAGCAATTCTATATACAGACATCCAATTTGAACAGCATCATCTGTTGAAGATACTGTCTTTTTTTCCAATTTGTATTTCTTGCTTCTTTATCAAAACCCCATTGTCCATATGTATGTGAATTTATGTCTGAGTCTTTGATTCAATTTCATTGACCAACATGTCAATACCATGCAGTTTTTATTACTATAGCTTTATAGTACAGCTTGAAATCAGGAATGGTGTTACCTCCAGAAGTTCTTTTCTTGTCCAAGATTATTTTAGCTATCTTGAGTTTTTTGTTTGTTTTTCCATATAAAACTGAAAATTGTCCTTTCAAGGTCTGTAAAGAAATGTGTTGGCTTTTTGATAGGAATTACATGAAATCTGCTGATTGCTTTTGGTAAGATGGCCAGTTTTACCATGTTAATCCTACCAATCCTTGAGCATAAGAGATCTTTGCATCTTCTGATATCTTCTTCAATTTCTTTCTTCAGAGACTTGAAGTTCTTGTCATACAGATCTTTCACTTACTTGGTTAGATTCACACCAAGATATTTTATATTATGTTTATCTATTGTGAAGGATGTTATTGCCCTGATTTCTTTTTCAATTCATTTGTCATTTGTATATAAGAGGGCTACTAATTTCATTTTATTTTTTAATTAATCTTGTATCCAGCCACTTTGCTGAAGGTGTTTATCATTTGTAGGAGTTTGCTACAAGATTTTTTGGGGTTGTTTATGTATACTATCATATCCTCTGCAAATAACAATACTCTAACTTCTTCTTTCCAATTTGTAGCCCCTTGATCTTCTTTAGTTGTCTTATTGCTCTAGTTAGAACTTCAAGTACTATATTGGATAGATATAGAAAAAGGGGATAGCCTTGTTTTGTTCCTGATTTTAGTGGAATTGCCAGATGTTTCCTTTCATGTAATTTTACATTAGCTATAGGCTTGCTGTAAATTGCCTTTCATATGTTTAGGTGTGTCCTTATATTCCTAATCTCTTCAAGAGTTTTATCATGAAGAGGTTTCAGGTTTTGTCAAAGGCCTTTTGTGCATCTAATGAGATGACCATATGGGTTTTCTTTCAGTTTGTTTATATGGTGGATTACATTGACTGACTTTTGTATGTTGAACTATCCCTACATCTCTTGCATGAAACTTACTTAATCGTGGTGGATTATCTTTTTGATGTGTTCTCAGATTTGGTTTCCAAATATTTTGTTGATTACTTTTGTATCTATATTCATAAGAAAAATTAAAAACTATAATTCTCTTTCTTTGTTGAATCTTTGTGTGGTTTGGGTATCAGGGTGACTATGGCCTCATAAAATTAATTGGGCAATGTTCCTTCTGTTCCTATTTTTTGAAGAGTATTAATGTTAACTCTTCTTTGAAAGTCTGGCAGGATTCTGTGTTAAAACCATCTAACCTTGTAGCCAAAGAAATTTTGTTACAGAAAACATTAAATAAAAAAGAAAGCAATTGAAGAAAATCTCTAAAACTCTGAAATATTATAATGTTCAGGTGCTAGATTTGTAATATTAATAGTGATTTTTTTTCTTTCAAATAGGTAGAATTCTCCATGAAGAATTCATGTTCTGTGCATTAGGTCTGGCACAGAGAAACTGCCGAGTGTTTAGATTTGGAGGGACAATTGTTGGTTCAGTGTCCAGAAAGAAGGTAGGCAGGGTGGGTAGTAAGTAGACTATCATCTGAGGGTGTGACGATCAACGTACTGCACCTGGGTTTCCTTTTGAACTCAAAAGAAACAAGTTATAGTTCCTTCACTGAATTTTCCCAGAAAAAATCTACTTCCTTTTC
Source organism: Tokudaia tokunoshimensis (assembly GCA_036184795.1). Taxonomy (NCBI): domain Eukaryota; kingdom Metazoa; phylum Chordata; class Mammalia; order Rodentia; family Muridae; genus Tokudaia; species Tokudaia tokunoshimensis. The sequence goes on from BTHU01000017.1 coordinate 39,174,590, forward strand.
TTATTGTTTTGAGTAAATCTAAGTCAACAATCAAGAGATCACTTTCTTACCTATAATATGGAAAACCTGTGTCTGGATTCTGGATGACATTACAGAAAGTTTCTTAAAGCACTGTAGGATTTACTGCAGCTTCTCAATCTCATTAGTCTGACAGAGACCTTGCTGTCTGGGAAGAACATAGACAAATGCACTTTTTAAAAACACTTTAATGATGTCACTAAAATTTTCTGCTATGAAGAGGCCAGTCATTCTGTAGTCTGGCTGTAGAGACAACACTCAAGACCTGTAGATGTCTTCCCTGTCTGAACCACCTTCTTGGTCCTATGACCTAAAGGCCATTTTGTATCTTACTCCACTTTCACCATTCATGAAGTTTTGAGATTTAAAGGAAAACTAAATCATTTCTGTTAGAGACACAGTGATCAAAAATGAAAAATAATTGATGTGGAGTTTTATATATGACAATTTTCTCTTCAATATTATAACAGTTTGAAGCTTCTGACATAGTTTCAAAAGATTTTTCTATATGTTTATTTATATGTGGCACAGCATACTAATTCAAAAGATACCTAATTGGTTAAGAGCAAAGATCTAAATATTAGCCTTGAAAAGTATGCCCCTTCCTTTAGTTTGTGTGTGCTCATGTGTGTGTCCTTGTTATCAGAAAGCATATGTTTGGCTTTACCTCTAATGGAAACTCTGAATTCACACAAATGGTGCTGGCACAACTACAGACAACAAGCACTTGAGCTCCTTCCCTTCTGCTTTAAAAGAACTGGTTTTGACAGCTCTAATTATGGCTTAGAGAAATGCCAGTCAGGTAGCTGAACTTGTGTTTCAAATACTAACCCTCGGGACTGGGCATATTAAATATTAAACAGGCACATTAAGAATATCATACATTTTACATAGAATATTTTAGTTCCTACATAATTTCCTCACTGGTCAGTCCAATCCCTTGCTACTCTTACCTGAATTATGCACCAAGCAAGATACAGTCCTACACAAATCAGCAAGCTAACCAGTACAACCTCTACGCAGTAAGTCCTTGTCAACATAAAAGCACTTTTTAAACTATATTCTCTTGCTATTTGGTGAAGCAGGCTAAGAACACAGAATTAATTTTCTTTATAAAGAACATCTAATGAAGCTTTGTTTCACATCTGAAAGAGATTCCTCATGTGTAGAAAAAAGTTTCCTGGGCTCAGAAAGAAAAAAGACATCCTACTCGCCATGCAAAGAAGGTATAGATGTGACCCAGTTTCTAAAGGGATAAGTTAAGGAACCAGATACTAGATCACAAGGACAGAGATGAACAATTCAAGCTAGCAAGTGAGTATAAAATATTACTGTTGTTGAAAACTTCCTTATAAAGATTCAGGCAGGATTAAAGGATTTTCTAAGGAGTGGTGGTGTAACTTGCTGTGATCTCAGTGCAAGAGAAAGAACAGATCTCTGGCAAAGGGATGACATTCTGTTTACTTTTCTTCGATACTTAGAAGTATAAAAAGAGTACTACTAGATGTTCAAGTTCCTTCTTATAAAAACACATGTGACTTTTAGAACAAGTATCTATGTGATTTTTATCCTTATGCTATTTTTTTTCCTATCTAAAATCCAAAGTATTAGTAAATCACAATCTTAAGTTGGTATAATACACACAATTATAAAATCAATGGTTCTGATGACCCAGAAATAGTGTGACTACTTTTGGAAACATAATTTCAACTGGAAAGATACTAATTGGCTACTTTACAATATGGATGCATTTTAGTTATTTGAAAGTAAGCATGTTATATGCTATTTAAACTCTCAAATATGATGATAATACACAGAGAATAAGAATAACAGATTCTGTAAACATTAGGTCCAGTTCTACCTCCTAGTCCCATGCTCCCAGAAATAAGACTCAGACTCAAAATATATTTACAAATACCTTAGCCATACAGCTACACTCTTCTCTAACTAGATAATAACTTAGAATAGTTGATTTATATTAATCTACATTCTGTCACATGGCTGGTTACCATGCTCAAGTACCATGTGTCTGTCTCCTCACATCTCCCTGGCAAATTTTCCTGTACCTGGCTTTATCCCAGAATTCTTCTTGCCTCCCGGATGTCCCACCTTCTATTTCCTGCCTAAACCATAGACCATATGCTTCCTAATTGGCAAGAGATGCATTCATACAATACACAAAATACTCAATGTACAAGAATCTCTATCCGTTCTAAACAAGTCCAAGTCCTTAGTGTTATTTTAGAGTTAAACCCAGACACCTTCTATTTAAGAAATTTGGTTTTTTGTGGACTCCAAGATTAGAGACAAAAGATCTTATGCACTGTGGAAAAGGAACCAGTATTTTTGATTGTTTGGTTGGTTGGTTGGTTGATTCGTTGGTTCATTGGTTGGTTTTGTTTCTGTTTTTGTTTTTATGCAGTGTGGCCTTTTCTCTATCTTTACCTCATGAATAAGAAAGAACTGTACAGTCAAAGCAAAATTCTCCCAAACACAGGATTTTCAAAAAATTATTTCAAACATTTTTCAATAATAACATGAATTTGCATTTTTGACTGCATACTAAAATAAGTATCCCTATCAAGATACTTTAAACACTAAGAATAAAGGCTTTTAAAAAAATGATCGAATTCCTTTGTCATTAACTCAGCAACTAAACACAAGGAGTGTTATGGGACACGAATTACAATAGACACTTGAGGAGGCAACCGCAAGCAAAACTTCCCGGAGCATCTACTGGAACCAAGGTGGTAGATACTAATTGGAGTATCACCTTTTATTCCTCCTCCCCAAGACTCCTGTAGCCTCTCTCTTTTTTTCATGCCATTTCTAGGAAATGGAATGTTTTGGATTTTTTTCTCTAACATTAAATTTGGTGACAAGGTCTAAGATACATAATTCAGGTCTGAACTCTCCCTTTGAGGAGTGAGCTTGCCTCAGAAGTTATGATTTAGCACTACATTGGCAGTCTGGCGTTGACAGTTATGATATAACTTGGTTTGGGTAAAAAATCTCTTCTGTAGGAAGGCTGCTTCATCCAGAACTGCCCAAGCATGGGAAGATGAGTCTGCTTTTTTATAAATTCAGTGTGGTTCTCAAGTAAAATACACTAAATCTCAGTAGTAGGGATACTTTGACGCTCTTGTATCCATTTCCTGTTTTCACAGTGCTGCTTCTAGTTAAGGCAAGAAGAGGAAACTCACCAACTCGCTTCCCCTCTGCCCCCAACAGAAGCACAAACATGAGTAGCATGGAAGAAGAAATAAATAATAAGAACCATTGAGAAAAATCAACAGAAAATAAAAATGGTAAGTGTTTTTCAAATATAATACAGCTACGCGATACCTGGCAGGCCCATGCCAAGGTATGCCCCTGAGAAATCGCACCATGCAACAGATCTGGTATAAAGGGGGTTTGCTGGGGAAGGGGAAGGGAGTAAAGACCTGGAGAAGAGGTAGAGGCAGGTAAGTGGACCTTCAGACAAGCAGATATATGGGATCAGGGCCATGAGGGCTGACATGGAGCAGGGGACAGAAAGAGGGATGATCTGGGAACAGAGAGAGAGCAGAGTTGGAATGGCGAACTGTCCCTTTATATGCAGCCCACACCTGGTGCACCTGGTCGGTAGCAGCAGCAGGTGATGGCAGCAGGTGATGGCCATAGGTGATAATATAAGTTTTTCCTAACTCCCTGGTAGAAGCCTAGTGGAGTCACCTGTAAGCTAATTATAAGTACCAATCAGAAAAGTGTGGGAGGATGTTTTTTTAATGATTACTATGAATTCAAATTTTCAGTATCATCTTTTAATAACTTTTCAGAACACTTGGGTCTTTAGAAGATTTATAAAGAAAGTCGATCATAAAATTCTCCCCTGTGCCCATATGTTCAAGGCTCGTCCCTAGTTTCTTTTCTATTGATTTCAGTGTGTCTGGTATTATGTGGAGGTCCTTGATCCACTTGGAATTGAGCTTAGTTCAAGGAGATAAGAATGGGTCAATTTGCATTCTTCTGCATGTTGACCTCCAGCTGAGCCAGCACCATTTGTTGAAAAGGCTATCTTTTTTCCACTGGATGGTTTTAGCTCCTTTGTCAAAGATCAAGTGACCATAGGAGTGTGGATTCATTTCTGGGTCTTCAATTCTGTTCCATTGATCTACATGCCTGTCACTGTACCAATACCATGCAGTTTTTAACACTATTGCTTTGTAGTACAGCTTGAGGTCCGGGATACTGATTCCCCCAGAATTTCTTTTACTCTTGAGAATAGTTTTAGCTATCCTGGGTTTTCTGTTATTCCAGATGAGTTTTTTAATTGCTCTTTCTAACTCTATGGAGAATTGCGTTGGGATTTTGATGGGGATTGCATTGAATCTGTATATTGCTTTTGGCAAGATGGTCATTTTGACTATATTAATCCTGCCAATCCATGAGCATGGCAGATTTTTCCATCTTCTGAGGTCTTCTTCAATTTCTTTCTTCAGAGAATTGAAGTTCTTGTCATACAGATCTTTCACTTGTTTGGTTAGAGTCACACCAAGATATTTTATATTGTTTGTGGCTATCGTGAAGGGTATCATTTCCCTTATTTCTTTCTCAGCCTGCTTATCCTTTGAGTATAGGAACACCAATAGCTTATGCTCTAAGATCAAGAATTGACAAATGGGACCTCATAAAATTGCAAAGTTTCTGTAAGGCAAAGGACACTGTCAATAGAACAAAATGGCAACCAACAAATTGGGAAAAGTTCTTTACCAACCCTACATCCAACAGAGGGCTAATATCCAATATATACAAAGAACTCAAGAAGTTAGACACCAGAGAGTCAAATGACCCTATTAAAAAATAGGGTACAGAGCTAAACAAAGAGTTCTCCCCTGAAGAATATCTAATGGCTGAGAAGCACCTAAAGAAATGTTCAACATCCTTAGTCATTAGGGAAATGCAAATCAAAACAACCCTGAGATTCCACCTCACACCAGTCAGAATGGCTAAGATCAAAAACACAGGAGACAGCAGGTGTTGGCAAGGATGTGGAGAAAGAGGACCACTCCACCACTGCTAGTGGGATTGCAAGCTGGTACAACCACTCTGGAAATCAGTTTGGCGGTTCTTCAGAAAACTGAGCATAATACTACCAGAGGACTCTGCTATACCACTCCTGGGCATATACCCAGAGGATTCTCCAGTATGTAATAAGGACACATGTTCCACTATGTTCATAGCAGCCTTATTTTTTTATTGAATATAATCTTCATTTACATTTCAAATGCTAAAACCTTTCCCGATTTCCCCCCTCCCCAAAAACCCCCAACCCCTCCTCACACCCCCTGCCTCCAAGTATTTGCTCCTCCACCTGACCCACTCCCACCTCCTGCCCCCTCGATTTTCCTTTGTTGGGGCATCTATTGAACCTTCACCAGACCAAGGACCACTCCTCCGACTGATGCCCAACAAGGCATTCCTCTGCCACATTTTTGGCTGGAACCATGTGTACCCCTTGGCTGATGGTTTAGTCCCTGGGAGTCCTGGGGCATCTGGGTGGCTGATATCATTGTTCTTCCCATGGGGCTGCAAACCCCTTCAGCTCCTCCGGACCACCTTCCAACTCCTTCATTGGGGACCCCACGCTCAGTCCAATGGTTGGCTCATAGCAGCCTTATTTATAATAGCCAGAAACTGGAAAGAGACCAGATATCCCTCAACAGAGGAATGGATACAGAAAATGTGGTATATTTACACAATGGAATACTACTCAGCTATTAAAAACAATGAGTTCATGAAATTCTTAGGCAAACTACAAAATATCATCCTAAGTGAGGTAACTCAATCATAAAAGAACACACCTGGTACGAACTCACTGATAAGTGGATATTAGCCCAGAAGCTTGGAATACCCAAGACACAATTCACAGACCACATGAAGCTCCAGAAGAAGGAAGAACAAAGGGTGGATACTCTGACCCTTCTTAGAAGGGGGAACGAAATACCCACAGAAGGAGATACAAAGTGTGAAGCAGAGTCTGAGGGAAAGACCTGGGAGGCTCTGCTAGTGCATGACAAATACAGAGGGGTACACTCTTAGCCAGCCATTGAACTGAGCACAGGGTCCCCAATGGAGGAGGTAGAGAAAGGACCCAAGGAGCTGAAGGGATTTGCAGCAGCACCATAGGAGGAACAACAAGATGAGCCACCCAGTTCCTCCAGAGTTCGCAGGGACTAAACCATCAACCAAAGAGTACACATGGAGTTACCCATGGCTCTAGAAACATAGGCAGCAGAGGATGGCCTTATTGAACATCAAAGGGAGGAGAGGCGCTTGGTCCTGGGAAGGCTGGATGCCACAGTGTAAGGGAATACCAGGACAGGGAAGGGGGAGTGGATTGATTGGGGAACAGGGGGAGGGGAGATGGGTTATGGGATTTTCGGGGGAGAAACCAGGAAAGGAGACAATATTTGAAATGTAAATAAAGAATATATCTAATAAAAAATAAATAAAATTGCTATGTTAAAACATGAGCTACTAGGATAAAAGATTAAATAGAAATGATTGTGTATACTCTCAAAACACACTTACACACACACACACACACACACACACTCACACACAAACTAAAACAACAAAAACAAAACCACAAGAGAATAAGAAATAGTTTATTTTCAAGCTATTTTGAGTGACTGTGGACCAGGAATACAGATTTGGGTTACACCAAATTCCATGTTATAATATGGAAGCAGTTTTATGAAGTTTTTATAATTTTACAGGAAAAACCATAAATCAAGGCAGTTTTAAAATTCATGGGTGGGTACATTGGAGAGGTGGCTACAGAAAGATGGTAGAAACTTTTCTATAGGCCTAAGATGCTATCTGATGCCACCGTTAGTTTTGGGGTTGGTGGAAGCTATTGGGTCTGCTAAGTCAATATATTCACAGGATAGTGATATAGTCACAGGATGTTAGTTCCAATACAGACTTGGGCAAGAAATGGCTCCAGGGACTAAAGCTAGCCCAAGATAATTAGACTCTGGACCTGAGACATTCCAATCTCTCTATAGTACTAAAATTCTAACCACTCAATTTATCTCTTGGGACACAGCTTTGAGGAGTTTTGTTCACAATGCCAGTTAGCCCATGAGAACAGAATTTACTCATCTGTGTACTTAACACACAGCTAACCTCATAACTTATATGAATATTATCTAGTAGGAATTATATTGTGTGGATTCTAGGGCCTAACTTACAAGAAGCATGTAAGCCTCTGCCTTCACTCTTTGGGAAGCCTTAAGCACCATATCAAATAGTCTGGCTATTATATTAGAATATTATAGAATATATATATTCTATAGAATGTAATATTCTATAGAATATATATATTCTATAATATTCTCTATATATAGAATATTAAATTAGAATAGCCACATGGGAAGAGGCCCAGAATATCTTATCCAGTCATGCTAAGGCGAAAGACATGCAAATAAAGCCATCTTGGGTCATCTAGAAATGGTAATGCTTCTAAATACTACAGCTTTGTGAACAATATCAGACACTAACAGAAACAGTATCTACTTGAGACAATTCTAGCTGAGCCCAACACGGAAATAATGTGAGCATCAGTTTGAGATGATTAGTCATGCAGCAGTTCATAATTAAGTGTGAACTTCAAAGAACAACTTCATTAGAAAAGGATCTTAATAACTGGGTGGGCAGGATGACACAATGTGTGGGTGTTAGTCCTCTTCCTATATCACTATGCTCACACTTGGCCAGCTGGCTCAAACTAAATTTGACAATAGACACCAGGATGCAAGTTATACATGGGCTTATCAACATAAATTTCCATTTGCTGGGCACAGTTACTGCTGATTACCCTAAAACTCAACTACAGAAACTAAGGGAGCCCAGCACAATCTCTTGCCCAAATCAGCCATACGTGTAGTGGCAGATTGATTATAATGGACCATTTCTATCATAGAATGCAATAGTATAAGCATTTCCTACAGACACAGATTTGTCTGTCCTGTCTGAAGAGGACACTAAACACTAAAATCCAAGGACTTTGAGAAATCTCAATTCACTATCATGATATTCCATACATCATCATCATTTAGAACTAAATAACTCATTTTAAGCCAATGAAGGCTAGAAGCAGGCCCTTGTACACATGGAATTAATGCACTAGGGCTACATTTTTCCCATCACTCTGAAGCATCTGGTCTGATAAAATGTTGAACATTTGAAAACTCATTTTGGCATACTGTGAGGTAACTAGAGGGCTGAGATAATGTCCTCCAGGATGTAGTACACATTCTGAATGAGCAGTAATTTGTGGTGACACACCTTCTGTGCTTAGAGGAGTCATAGCTCCAGGAATCGGAAAATAAAAATAGGAATCACTCTTCTTTTAAGTCTTATCAATAAGCAAAATTTCTGTTTCCTCTCCTAGTGGTCCTAAAAACAGCAGATACAGAGATTTGTTTGTTTGTTTCCAAAGCAGGAAGGCATCCAACAAGGGATAAAACAGTGGTTCATTAAACTGGAAGCTGAGACTTCCACCCAACTATATTGGGTTCTCATACCAGGAAAACAACAGGCAGATAGGAGGGCTAGAGTGTTGACTAACTAATCCTGATCATCAAGGGAAAGTGGTCTGCCCAGCACAAAAGAGAGCTTTAAGGTCTAAACATGAGCAGCATCCCTTAGTGCTTCCTTTATTTCTCATGGGTCCATGAAAAAGGATGAAGGGAGACTACATGAACCCAAGATAAGTCAGTTCACTGGTGTCATGGATTGAAATATGAGCAAGTAAATGGTGGTTGCTCTGCGGCACCAAGTTTGAGGTGTTTTGTTATGAAGCAGTTTATAACTAAGTGTGAAACTCTTTGTGAATTATCACCAAAAGCAACCTGGGTGCAGAGGGATCTCAATAACTGAGTAGATGAGATGACACAATTTATAGGTATTAGTCTTCTTCTCGGATCACCTCCCCAAGCTGTGACCTAGCTCAAGAATTTAAGTCAAGGTTATCTTACCATAGGGGGGAAAACATGAATAGCTGAGTGCTTGCTGAGGGCACATAAAATGTTGAATGTTTAGGAGGGGGACATAAATAAAGGTGTATGCTCAGCTACAGAAGTAAATTCTGTACAAAGAAGAACTATAATAATTTAGTTTGATGTAAGTTTTCAGTTTTTCTCCCCCTCTGTTTTTTACCAAATGGAAGCTATCCTTGCAGTGATTTATTATATACTCTTATACTTCAGTATTTATGTTACAGAAGATTAAAGTTAACCAAGAAACCTGGCTGAAAGAGAAATAAACATCATACAAAGATAGATAAATTGACACAGTACATTGTATATACTCCTGCAGGGAGGAGTTAACACATTTTCAGTTGTTTTACATATATCTACATTACAGTGTGTAGAAGCGTGCTTTTATTGATACTCTTAATAAAGTTATATTTGGTTAAAAGACGCATGTATAGGATGTATATTTATGAGAGGAAGTGTAATGGCTACTATAGTGCTGACTTGATTAACCTGGAAGCTACTTCTCCAAAATCTGTCTCTTGTTAGATCCTTGTTGGGATTGGCCTACAGGGGACCTTGAAAGTTGAAGGGTGGAAAAAAGTCACATCCTTTGCTCCCTGAAGGTCAGATAATGTATTCAGCAACTGGAGGGCAGACTAGCAGCCTCTGATTTCTCCAAATTCTCCACAATTCCTGCATTCTAGCCTACTTGATTAGCAGTTGTTCCAGGTCACTGCTGATGGCTGATTGAGAACTCACAGTGCCATTCAGACACAATGCTGCCTTAGGGGTTTCTCATCACAGTCTTACCTGGGTGGGCAAATGTGCTTGTCTTCACAGACAATCATTTCAAGGATTTTCTTACCTATGTGGCTGGTCAGTACATAAGACAGACTAAGTGTAACTAAGTCCCTTTCTGATCCTCTACTCCCACTTCTGAGCTTTCATGTTTTCAATTCCATTCCTAATTCTGTAAGGTCCAGCTATTACAATTAATTTCCTTTCCATAACACTAGTACTCATCTGATTCTGTGCCTAGAACCTAAAACAGGGTCAAGGTACAGAACATGCCCTCTTGACTTGTGTATTGTGAGAACAGAAGATCATAGGTGCCGTCATTTGTTTAATAGCACACATGCTTATTCCTTTATAGAGAAAAACTAGAAAATTCACCATCAGTGGAGTGGTATCTAGCAAGTCTTCCTTTTCTCATTCCGCAGTGGACGATGAAGGAGTAAGGGCTAAGGAGGTGAAGTGGCTTTTCAATAATGATACCCATGCCACCCACAAGGATGGAACTATACTGCTAACTATGTGTTGAAGGATCTTACCCCACTATTACTACAATCACCATGCAAAAATCATATCACTTCTTTAATACTTTTCCTAATATGAAAATTTAAAGCTGCAAACTTCTCTTTAAGGCTTGCATTAACCGAATCTCATAAATTTTCATTACGGCTTATTTGAAAATACTAATTTTCCTTGTGATTTTACTGACCCTGAAATTATTTGAATTGTGCTGCCTGTGAATAATGATTTCTAATTAAATACTAATATGTTCAGGAGCTAATATATTCTATAGGCTTTCAATCTCTTATTGTTTATCAGGAATTCTATTAATACTTGGAGATGGTCTACCTTACTGTTCCATGTGAACTTTAATACCTGCATACTATGAGTTTTGCAGGATAATGCATAACAAAGCTAATTATGTCAAAGTGATGAACTGTGGTGTTCAGAATAGCTACAGCCTTATTAATTAATTGTTTTACCAACTACTAAAGGAGGAATGTAGAAACAAACTCCACCAACAAGTTAAAATTCTGTATTTCCCATTGGTTATAACAATTTTTTTTTAATCTGTTTAGAAACATTCCTTACTGAAATGATCCTCTTTAGGCTTGATAATCTTTGAAGTCTATTTTGAGTGAGATTAGCACCGATACACCACTTTCCTTTAGGTTTATATAGTATCTTTACAATCTCTTTTACTTCCTAGTTCTTTTTCTGTATGTCTAGTGCCTGCTCTAAACTGTACACAGCTGAAACTCAGTTTTCCACCCAATCTGACAAGTTCTGTCCTTTGATTGAATCACTTATATTATTACACAAAGTAGCGGGGTGTGATTCTAATCTCAATTGTCAAATTGATTGGACTGAAAATCACCTAGGACATGATTCTCTTTACTACAGTTCCTCATGTTATGGTGACCTGCAACCATAAAATTGTTTTCACTGCTACTTCATAACTGTAATTTTGCTACTGTTATCAGTCATAATGAAAATATCTGTTTCCAATGGTCTTAGGCAACCCCTGTGATAGGGTCGTTCAACCATCAAAGAGTTGCAACCCATAGGTTTAGAAGCACTGACCTAAGAGATCAGTGAAGCACAATACTGAGGATATCAAGATGGCATCTTCAGAGAAGGTTACACCATGAGTTTTGGTGTTTATACCTTGAAGATGTGTAGTGATTTTCTTCTAAGACTAACCTTTATTATTACTACTACTTTTTATTTTTATTGAAAAAGGAAGTAGAAACATTTTATGATAGAATTAAAGACTTACATGGAAAATATTTCAGATAAAATTGTAGAAAAATATAAAATAACGTTAAAATTGAAGATTATCATGGAAAATTACAGATAAGATGGTAGGCATAAAATATTTCTCAGTTGATTGAAAGTGGAACTATAAATATTTTCTGATAAAATTGAAGATCTACAAAGAAAATATTTCTGATAAAATTCAAGAAATATATAGAAAAAACATTAAAATTGACTATTTCATGGAAAATTATACAGATAAAATGGTAGGCATAAAAAATATTCCTAAGTTGATTGAAAGTAGAATTATAAACATTTTCTGATAAAATTGAAGATTTACATGGAAAATATTTCTGATAAAATTGAAAAAATATGTAGAAAAATGTTAAAATTGAAGATTATCATGGAAAATTATACAGATAAAATGGTAGGCATAAAAATATTTCTAAGTTGATAGAATGTGGAATTATAAACATTTTCTGATAAACTTGAAGATTTACATGGAAAATATCTCTGATAAAATTGAAGAAATATATAGAAAAACACGTTAAGATTGACTATTTCATGGAAGAATTATACAGATAAAATGATAGGCATAAATATATTTCTAAGTTGATTGAAAGTGGAATTATAAACATTTTCCGATAAAACTGAAGATTTACATGGAAAATATTTCTGATAAAATTCAAGAGATATATAGAAAAACACATAAAAATTGACTATTTCATGGAAAATTATAGAGATAAAATGGAAGACATAAAAAACTTTACTAAATTGATTGAAAGAGGAATTACAAACATTTTCTAAGAAAATTGAAGATTTTCATGAAAAATATTTCTATTAGACTATGTTTTTTGTTGGGGAATTGAGTCCATTGATGTTAAAAGATATTAATAGTGATTGTTGCTTCCTGTTATTTTTGATGTTATTTTTATGTTTGTGTGGTTACTTTCTTTTGGGTTTGTTAAAAGATTACTTTCTTGCTTTTTCTAGGGTATAGTTTCCCTCCTGGTGTTGGCGTTTGCCATCTATTATCCTTTGTAGGGCTGGATTTGTGGAAAGATATTGTGTAAATTTGGTTTTATCATGGAATACCTTGTTTTCTCCATCTATGGTAATTGAGAATTTTGCTGGGTATAGTAGTTTGGGCTGGCATTTGTGTTCTCTTAGGATCTATATGAGACCTGCCCAGGATCTTCAAGGTTTCATCGTCTCAGGTGAGAAGTTTGGTGTAATTCTGATAGGCCTACCTTCATAAGTTACTTGACCTTTTTCCCTTACTGGTTTTAATATTCTTTCTTTGTTTAGTGCATTTGGCATTTTGATTATTATGTGCCAGGAGTACTTTCTGTTCTGGTCTAGTCTGTTTGGAGTTCTGTAGGCTTCCTGTATGCTCATGGGCATCTCTTTCTTTAGGTTAGAGAAGTTTTCTTCTATAATTTTGTCGAAGATATTTACTGACCCTTTAAGTTGTAAATCTTTGCTCTCTTCTATCCTATAATCCTTAGGTTTGGTCTTCTCATTGTGTCCTGGATTTCCTGGATGTTTTGGTTCAGGGGCTTTTTGCATTTTGCATTTTCTTTGACTGTTGAATCAATGTTTTGTATGGTATCTTCAGCATCTGAGATTCTATCTTCTATCTTTGTATTCTGTTGTTGATGCTTGCATCTATGACTCCTGAATTCTTTCCAAGATTTTCTATCTCCAGAGATGTCTCACTTTGTGATTTTTTTATTGTTTCTACTTCCATTTTTAGATCCTGGATGGTTTTGTTCAGTTCCTTCACTTGCTTATTTGTGTTTTCCCACAATTCTTTAAGGAATTTTTGTGTTTCCTCTTTAAGGGCCTCCACCTGTTCACCCATGTTCTCCTGTATTTCTTTCAGGGATTTTTGTGTTTCCTCTTTAAGGGCTTTTACCTTTTGACCCATGTTCTCCTGTATTTCTTTAAGGGAGTTATTTATGTCCTTCGTGAAGGCCTCTATCAGCATCATGAGATGATACTTTAAATCCAACTCCTGCTTTTCAGGTGTGTTGGGGTATCCAAGACTTGCTGTGGTGGGAGAACTGGGCTCTGATGTTGCCAAGTAGCCTTGGTTTCTATTGGTAGGATTCTTGTGCTTGCCTTTCGCCATCTGGTTATCTCTGGTGTTAGTTGGTCTTGCTGTCTCTGGCTGGAGCCTGTCCCTCCTAAGGGCCTGTAAGCCTATGTCTGTACTCTCTTCTGGCAGGGTCTGTGCACAGAAGGCTGCAGAGATGCCTGGTTCCCTGCTGCAAATGGCAACCAGAAGGGGAGACTCCTGTCCCAGCAGCTCCACTGATAGTATGCCCTGTGCGCTCCTAGCTGTGCCCCTCCAGAGAGAAGATGGAGATCTCACCTCCACACTCAGAAGTGAAAGCACTGCTGGAAGATCACTCTCTCCTGGCTAACTGTGCACAGAAGGCTGTGGAGCTGCCTAGTTCCCTGCTGCAAATGGCTGCCGGAAGGGACGATTCCTGTCCCAGCAACTCCATTCTACTATTATTTTTTATTTCATGTATTTAGGTGTTTGCCTGCATTTGTGTGTGTGCATCATGTACAGGCAATGTGCCATGCCCACAGGGACCAGAGAGAGCATTAGCTCTTCTGAAACTGGAGTTAAAAATGGTTGAGGGTTACCATGTGGCTAAGGGGAACTGAACCTGGGTCCTCTGGAAGAGCAGCCAGTGCTCTTAACCACTGAGTTATCTATCCTACTCCATTGTTTCCTCTAAGTGTATACGTTTCATCTTGGAGGGAAAGATGTTACGATACAGAATGTTACAGAGAGGTGAAACAACAGGTTTTAGCTCTTTTAGCTCAAGAAGTGAACAATCAAGGCATTAGGAAGTCCCTGACTTCACTTTTCTCTCACCTCCACCTTCAAGTATATATAAACACTGCCAGTTCTACACACAGGACAAGTTCATGGTTCTCATAGGCTGTGACTCAGTGACTCCGTCTGTGTGATGGGTCAGCAGTAAAGAGGTGATCCAGTTTTTTTATTTCTCATATTTCAGAGGGCTATGATTGGATATCATCTTAGAATGTAACCTGTAGGCACAATGTTATTGGGTACTGTGTAAATTATTCAAATGCTGATTTTTGTGCCTCTATATCTGGTTGCAATCCTTATTAAAAAAATCTCCTGTCTCAATTATGCACAAACACCAGCTCCCCAATTGTTCCTTGATGTGTCAATAAAGAGAGCTTAACAGCCAATGACTGAGCAGGGGAAAGAATAGGGCTGGACTTCCTGCCAGTCATAGGAGGGGCAGGAGAGAGAGGAAATAGAAAATTCACCCACAGAGAGAGGTTGGGGAAAGCGCATTAGAAAAATACCTGGAGCAGAGAAAAACATAAAATGCCAAGTATCTCGTGGATTTTGGCTGGGAGGTAGCCAGATTAGCATAGAAATTAAAAAGTAACTGCTTAGTTAATGTAACCTTTACCGCTTGATAAATAAATACAGTAGTCCAGTCTCAATTATTTGGGAACTAGCTGGAAAAGAGAAAAACTACAACACACTTATTAAGAAGTCACTAACAGGAACCTACTATTATAGACTGAACTATTCTGGGCATTTGGTAAGGAATTCCAGGAAGCTGGAAATTCACTTGACACAGCCTGAAGGAGAAAGGCACTTATGAAGGCAGTAGTGGAGATGAAGAGGGCTGGACAGTGGCATGTGAAGAGATCACATTAAGACTCAACTTGGGTAGTAAAAGGGTACAAAGAATCTGGCCACAGTGCCTAGGAGGCAACATCACCTGAATCTACCTATGAAAGCATGATAGCCCAAGAGTGACCTCTCTGCTGTGAGGTTTTAGTTAGCTTACCTATTATCTGGTTTCTTTATGACTTTAAAAAATAATACACCATTAGTTTTGATTGCTATCACCCCCGCCCCCTACTTCTCCCCCACCTTCTGCCTTCCTGAAAACCAATTGGATATTGTTTTCATAATCCTGTCTGTATCTTTGGTTTGGACATTGAAAACCATTTACCAATATTGAGGAAGATAAGCTGACACACGTACATCTTTTTTCTGCTTCATTCAAATACTATGTTCCTTTCTTCCTGCTTGTGCATTTTTAGCTTTCTGGCTTACTGGGTTGAATGTGTTTGTTTCTTTCCTAAAGCTCAACTCAACTAGTCATGAAATTTCCTTCTCGAAATAATGTCTGTAACTCTTCTTCCTCTGTATGTAGGATTTGCTCCAATATTTTCTTCAATACTTCCTATGCTCATGAATTGCATTCATCTCTGCTTATCTTGGGAGGTCTTTATTTCTCCACTGATTTTAAAAGGGTAACTTTATTGGGTATTATTTGAAGAACTTTGGTTGGCAGGTATTTACGCTCATGATTTGAAATGTCTTGTGTGTCCTACTTTGGGGGGGTTTCTGCTGAGAGGTCTAATATAACTTGTAACTTTGGAAACAGGCTTTTCACTTTTGAAGCTTGCAGGGCTCTTTCTAGGACCTACAGCATTCTTAACTCTGTGACCTGGAGTTCCTTTTTTTGTCATTTCTATTTCAGTGCTAAATACCTTTTATATTTAAATGTCCACATTTTCCCCTATTATTTCAGGAATGTTCTTCTACTTTAATTTAATTGCATGAAATAGGTCTTATATGCTTTCAGTTTCTATTTTAACTCATTTTACCCAATGATTCTTAGGTTTCATGTCTTTATCATGTCCCCAAGATTTCCTGAAAAGTTGTATTCATGGTTGCTGTTTTTGTTGTTCTTTATTGAGAAATTACTATCATTGGTAGTCAATCTTTCCTTGGTCTAATCTATAGGCAATATCTGCTGCTGAAATTTATAGGATTCTTTTACTTTTATTGGGAGGGGGCTTGGGTATGTATGTTAATGCATGCCAGAACATAGGTGTGGAGTGCGGAAGACAATTTGTGGGAATCAGCTCTCTCATCCCCAAGTAGGTTCTAGGACTAGAACTCAAGTGATAAGTGCCTTCACCTGCTGAGGCATCTCCCTGGCCTTCTGCTGAAAGTTTTAGTTGATTTGTAAAGTTTTTCATTCATAAGTATTGTTTGGTTATTATTGTTGCTGTTCTTTTATTAATTTATTTATTTAAATTTATTTTTTAGAATGTCTGTCTTTGCTGGGTTTTTCATCCATCCATTTTGCATTAATTTCCTTTTTCCTCCTTTAAATACTGCTCATTTTTAAAATTTTTTTCTTTTTTTTTATTTTCTAAGTTTTTTTTTATTTACATTCAAAATCATTTCCCCCTTCCAGTTTCCTCCCTCCCCAAAAGTCCCATAAGCCCCCTTCCCTCCCTCTGTTCCCCATTCAACCCCCTCTCACTTCTCTATCCTGGCATTCCCCTACATCCAGTCTTTCCAGGACCAGGGGTCTCGCCTTCCATCTTCTTGGAAATCTATTGATATGTGAATTGTGTCTAGGGTATTCCGAGATTCTGGGTTAATATCCCCTTATCAGTGACTGCATACCATGTGTGTTCTTTTGTGATTGGGTTACCTCACTAAGGATGATATTTTCAAGTTCTGACCATTTGCCTAGGAATTTCGTGAATTCACTGTTTTTAATAGCAGAGTAGTATTCCATTGTATAAATATATCACATCTTCTGAATCCATTCCTCCGTTGAGGGACATCTGGGTTCTTTCCAGCTTCTGGCTATTATAAATAAGGCTGCTATGAACATAGTGGAGCATGTGTCCTTATTGCATGCAGGGAAAGCCTCTGGGTTTATGCCCAGGAGTGGTATAGCCGGATCCTCCGGGAGTGTCATGCCCAGTTTTCGGAGGAACCGCCAGACTGCTTTCCAGAGTGGTTGTACCAGCTTGCACCACCGGCAGTGGAGGAGTGTTCCTCTTTCTCCACATCCTCGCCAACAACTGCTGTCTCCTGTGTTTTTGATCTTAGCCATTCTGACTGGTGTGAGATGGAATCTCAGGGTTGTTTTGATTTGCATTTCCCTAATGACTAAGGATGATGAACATCTCTTTAGGTGCTTCTCAGCCATTAGATATTCTTCAGGTGAGAACTCTTTGTTTAGCTCTGTACCCCATTTTTTTAATAGGGTTACTTGCCTCTCTGGAGTTTAACTTCTTCAGTTCTTTGTATATATTGGATATTAGCCCTCTGTCGGATGTAGGGTTGGTAAAGATCATTTCCCAGTTAGTTGGTTGCCGCTTAGTCTTTTTGATAGTGTCTTTTGCCTTGCAAAAACTTTGTAATTTAATGAGGTCCCATTTGTCAATTCTTGATCTTAGAGCATAAGCTATTGGAGTTCTATTCAGGAAATTCTCCCCTGTGCCCATATGTTCAAGGTTCTTCCCTAATCCTTTGTCTAACACTTGAATAATTTCATTAACTTTGGGCTGGTTATTTAAAAGTTGTAGACCTTAGGAAAAGCCTTATAGTCCCTATGTTTCTAACTTATAAATACATGTACTTTTATATAGATGTTTTCTTAGGGCAGTCTTCTCTTGGGATCTCAATCCGCAGTACAAATTAGAGGGGGAAATGCAGACAGCATTAATAGCAACAGTTTTAAAAACAAAATAGATATTCAAATTCAGGGGGAAAAAAGAATTGGAGCAAGAACACTGGAACAGAGCATGAGGGAAGAGGAGGAGATTGAAGTAAGATCAACTAAAACTCAATGATATATTATTTTTAAAGAGATAAGGAAACCATATAATAGGGAAGCTAATTAAAAACTAAACCACAAAACCAAACTAACAAATAAAAACCCAGAGGTACCTTGTGGGAGAGGATAAAAACTGCATCCAGAAGTCATTGCATATTAATGAAAATACCACTACCAGGATTGAGCTACCTTCCTATGAGCTGCTGGGCAGGGAATTCTCTAAGGTCCTCCCAAAAATATAGACAGTGGTTGCTACTGCTGTTGGCTACCTAGCAGAACTGGATGGTAAGACCCAATTGCTGAAGTTATTGGATGTTCTGGCTGCAGGACACAGAGAAACCAAATTGGAAGTAGGCTGGAAGCTTCCTCCTGTCAGCCAACCCTCATAGTGCCAGAAGGTACCTGGCATACTGCAGAGGGAGAATTGTCTTAGGTATGGTGCTGTGTGGTGTTTCTGATCAGCCAGAGAAAATGTACCCATAAATGCCAACAGTGACAAATTTATCAGTGGAGAAACCAACCACTTTCTGACTGGAATTAAGGATGACTCCATAGGACAGAGTGCACATCTGGAATCAGTCAAAAACCTGTTGCTGAAGAGGCCATAAGCCCTTGGTTCGAAGCTATAGCTGCTGTTTTCTTAAGTGGATATGTTTTCATCATGTTACCTTCCTGTGACCACAGATGAGCGCTAAAGTCAACTCAGTCAGAGGAGCTTCCTTTTTAAGTGGGCAACAGTGATGTAGAGACTCTTAACTGATTAAAGTGCTGACAATAAGTGACAGTACGACCACAAATTGGGCATTTATAACAGTCCCTCCAAGGTTCAGAGAACACTGCAGAATAAGGGATTAAAAGAATGTAACAGCCAGAGAAAGGAGAATAATGGATGCCGAATTCTAGGTGATACTCAGAAATCCCTATGCTAACGCGAATAATGTTAAGGTTAAATATGTTCTCCTTGGTTAGACTGAAAAGGCAGAATGCTTATCCATGCCCAAGGCCCATGTCACCCTAAAAGAAGAGCAATATGGAATCTGGAGGTGGGGTGCAAATGCACATTAAGGTCTTCCGATCAATGCTGAGTGTCAATCATGTTCTGTTTATTAGAAAGAGTCTCAATTCTGCTAGACTATCTAGCCAACACCACAGGGATCTTCTTATCTCCTCTTCCTCTCACCAGTGCTAGGATTACAGGTATGTAGCAACATGCTCATCTGCTCTCTTTTCCTCATTTATCAGTTCTTTAATAATTTTGTGCAATGCATTTTCACCATATTAACTTCCCTCCCTCAACTCCTCCAACTTAATACTTTGTCATTTTAAAAAAAAAAATCCAATGAGTCCAACTTATGCTGCCCATATTCTTTTGAATGCATGGCCATGCACTGGAGTATGATTGACCTGCCAGGAGCCACACAAAAACATTTGAATTTGCATCTCCTAGAAGCTACCAATTGCTAAGAGCTCTTCAGTTAGGAGTGAGACTTCATACCCATCTCCCCTCTCTATACTGTGATTTGGTTTGGCTTCACCTTTCACAGGCCTTGTGTATACTGCAAGTTCCTATGTTCAAAAACTATGCTGTATCTGAAAAACACTGTCATCCACTATCTCTGACTCTTACAACTTTTCTGCCCTCTCTTCTGCAATGAACTCTTAGAAGGAGGGTATGTGATACAGATGTGTCATTTAGGAGTGAACATTCTGCAGTCTTGTATTCTCTGTACCTTGATCCGTGATGGTTCTCTTGTGTTAATCACGATCTACTGGGAAAAGTAGTTTTTCTGTTAACATTTAAGAGCTCCACTAACCTATGGATATAATGCTAAGTCTTTAGTAGAATAATAGGAGTAGGTTCTACCCTAGGGCTTTTCTAGTCACAGATTATTGGCATCCATAACATTGACAGGTATGAGTTCCCTCTTATGGAATGGATTTTAAATCCAATCAGAAGTGGTTAGTTATTCCATTGATGTTCAAACCACTATTATGCCAGTGGGCATATCTTGTCAGGCCAGTATTACTATAGCTCACAGTTCACAGATGGATGAAACTGATGACTACTTTTCTACTCCAGCAATCTGGATTCCATCTTCTGGCACTATGAAAGCTAGCCAGTAGGGATGAAGCTTCCAGGTCAGTGCCAGCTTAGTTTCTCCATTTTCAGATTCAACTGTGCAGTTTCTTCAGCAATAGGGTCTCATCAAATTCTAGCATGTAATTGAGAGCACTGGCAACAGCATTTAATGTTTGGAGGTCTCTGAGACCTCACAGGCCAACAAATCCAATGGTAGTTTTTCATTCCTAGCACTGGGCTCACTATCCTATGTTGTCTAGTAAGTAGCTTTATGTTGCAATATGACCCCTGTATCCCAATATTCTCCAGATGTGCCATAATAAGACTTTGGGGGTATTGTTGAAGGCTTTTTCTTCATGTAATGATTATGTGGTTCCTGTCCTTGAGTCTATTTATGTAGTAAATTATACCTAGTGGTTTACAAGTGTTGAGTTACCCCTATATTCCTGGGATGAAGTTGACATCACCTTGGCCAATGTATAGAAATATAACTTTCTATCCTCCTCCCCTTACCATCTCCCTCCTCCATCAGCTATCATGATCTCCAGCTTACTCTGTTTTTTCTCTCTAACCCTAGTGAACTATCTCTCGATTCCCAGTGAGTTTATTTTAAATTACTTTATCGAAAAATCAAGAATTTAGAGAGTTATGTGCCTATAGTGACAGCTTCCTGCATGCCCTAGTCACACGAGACTCCCTCCTACCCTGCTCATATCCACACACAGGTGATCTCCCTCTTCTCAAAGTCAGGCTGCCTTTCCTAATGTAATCATCTTCCACTTTCCTCGAAACATGGCCTGCAAATGGTACTGTATTAATGGGTTATTGATGTATGTCCAAGTCACAGCCAGCTCCCTAGGTTACACTGATTATATCATTCAGCCAGGAGGCCTTTAGGACTTGAGTATAAAAGAATGCAGGTTTCTTCTTTTCTTGACCAAAAGGTTTGAATAAGACTTCCCCTAAGATGATCCCACAGCACTGGTGAGTGCACTGAGGAGGAGGTGGGCTCCTCTGCCCTATCTGCTTGCTGTGCACATATAGGCTGCACATTTCAGATATCTGCCTTAAACTACATCTTGAAAAATGCCATTTAAGTGCCTGCAGAGCTCAGCAAAATACTCCTTTCCTTTTTTTTTAAATTTGTTTAAAGCTTCAATGACATACTACCTTAGGGATCCGATTTCTTCAACTAATCTAAACTTCCTTTTTTTCTGGATTTGCCTAATCTCTGAGTGCTGATGAACTCCTGACTTTACTTGTCACTCTCCACTCCCTGTAGTCATGTACCTGATGCTGTTTGGATTCACAGATGCAGCAAAGTGCCAAGTATCTCAAATCTGCCATCTTTCTTCTATCTAGATATATCTTCTTTAAAAAGAGAGAGAGAGAGAGGAATATATAGCCAAAGTAATAAACTTTAAGCATTTAAGTATTCAGTGTATTTAAAACACAAAAGTTATTCTAAATGGTAAACACAAATTGATGTTTGGAAATATAAATAGTATCATTTGTCAGATTGTTCTTAAAGAGCAATCATAATACTCAAAGGATTTTATAAAGTTTATTTCCAACATAAAAAATTATTAAGAGATGATTTTAACTCATTCCTTAAGAAACCATTATACATTACACTACTTTTTCATTATTACACAAATAATCAATTGATACTAGACATTTAGGTTATAAAAGACCAATTTATTTTTCAATGCAAATATAGGTCAGCAATTGAAGACAAACCTAAATTATAATATTTTTCCATAATTTGCTACATATCTGTTAGCATTCTAATGGGGACCAGCCAAGCTCTTAATGAGTGTCTGATCTTAGCCAATAATAAACAAATGAGCATAAACATAATCAAAAACTGGTGTCTGCTCATCCCACACACGGAGGTATTTATCAAAATCACCACTAAGATGCATGCTTTGTTTTTCCTTCCACATTCACACTGGATTCAGGAAACTAGCAATTGTGAACAACAGTCAAAATGACACATCTTGATCTTGCCAAAATGTATGCTTAACTGTAAATTGGATAGAAATATAGAATTTATAAATTTCTCGTATTCTATACAAAATATCAGTAAATATTCTCCAAATATGGTGAGGGAATATATCTTCCACATTGAAAATTAAAAGTTAATTTAAAAAAAAATGTAAGTAGAGCTACTTATAGAAATACGTTGATTCACTTCAGTCATTCCCACGTAGAAACTTCATCAAAAACCTCTTTCCACCAGTTAACATGTTCAGTGAACACTGAAAAACTGAAAGTTATGCACAGCATCTCCCATTGAGAATGTAGGTTATTTCAAAATTAAATGGACTCCATAGGAATTCAGATAATAACAGAAGATGTAAGTCACATTAGCAGAGTTCGAGTGCAACCCTAAACACTAAAGTTTCCCTGTTCCTTTACACTACTTAATGAAATAAACAGCCCTCTGTGTCACTTACTTCACACTCAGAATTTCGTTCGTTTCATGGGGTATATCCCATCAGTGATCTACACCAATGTAGCTATAAACACGGACGGGAACATGTTCCCAGATACAATTTTCCTCATTTTACAAACAATAGGTCCTTACTCTAGACTAACAAGTAATCGTATTTTGAATAGATCTTTTTAGCAAAAAAATGTATTGGAAGCACATGTTTAAAAGTAAAATACAGTAGCTAGACAAAGGAGGTGCATGTTTTTCATCCCAGAACTTGGGAGGCAGAAGCAGCCAGATCGCTGAGTTCGAGGCTAGCCTGGTCTACAGGCTACACAGAGAAACCTTATCTTGAAAAAACAAAAACAAAAACAAAACAAAACAAAACGTAGAGAGAGTGTGAAACTGCTTTTCGAAGTCAATGGGGGTGAACCATAGGACGCTGTGGAGCAGACCTCGGCCCTCAGCACACGAGTGGGCCAGCATTCCTTCTTCAGAGTAAAAGCCTAAACTGGGAAGATATAACACAGTCTTGTCAGCCAATCTCAGGTAAACTAGCACCACGGGGACAACTGTGCTAAATTTTGACACTGTTAATTAACAGCTCCATCTTCCTGAGTTTGCGTTTGTTCTTTGGCATTGGCTTGGGATATAATCCACTTTTGAGGAGATATTCCTTGCTGAGGCGGATCTGGGCACCATGCTGAAGCTGGAAGGAGCACAGAGCTTGAAGAGGGCGAAGCAGAGTCTGTTGGGGAAAAAGACACTAAACATGTATTTTTGGCAACTTGTATTCTATCTCCATCTTTCAAATACAGACACTTATGTGCCCTTTTTAATTATTTTCTTTAACTGTGAGGAGCAATGGCTACTCTAACACTTCATATATATTTCTAAATTAACAGATTCTAATAAAAGGCTTTATACTAATTTTCTATACAGGCATTAGAGTCATTAAGTTTTATACACTAATTTATTTAAATAAAATTAAAATTTGTCATTACAATAATTTAATCTGTTAACAAGATGATTAAAGGAAACATTTAGCTATGAAGATGGGTACATCAAATTAGTTGACTCTCCATCACAAGATCCTATATCTCACTGACACAAACAATTCCAGGCTGGCAGCAAAGTCTTCCTCACAGTGGTCCATGGACGACACACAGGTGCCAGAGTTATGTGAAGTTCATTTGAAATACTGTAGTTTTATACCCTGCCTAAAACCAAATTCCAGCAGAGCCAAGAATATACAATACTAGTGTGTGAACTGGATGTTCAAGTAAGTTAATCTGGTGGTAAAGGCTGCCATACAACAGGAACATGTGCTGTATATATCATGATCAAAAACTAAAGCAAAATTATATAGTATTTTCAACACATTTTTGGATCAGATTCTGTGGATGTAAGGCTTCTTATAAAAACCATTTAAATAACAATAGCAATGGTTTTGGTTGAAAAGATCATTAAAGAACCATTTTTAAGAAGGGATACATTCTGAGGTTTTGGGTTAATATCCACTTATCAGTGAGTGCAAACCATGTCTGTTCTTTTGTGATTGGGTTACCTCACTCAGGATGACACTTTCTAGTTCCATCTATTTGCCTAAGAATTTCATGAATTCATTGTTAATAGCTAAGTAGGACTCCATTGTGTAAATATACCACATTATCTGTATCCATTCCTCTATTGAAGGACATCTGGATTCTTTATAGCTTCTGGGATGGAAACATGGTTCTCCTTATTCTATTACCAGCTTTGTTTTCCAACTCCCTCACTGCCTAAGCTTGGCTGCCTTGGAACTTGTTCTGTAGACTGACTTTGAACTCAGAGATCTGCATGGCACTGTCTCCTGAATGCTGGATTTAAAGGCATGTACCACCACACCTAGACTTAAGCTTTTTTTCATGAATAATTTGCTCTGTCCCTGGCTGGCCTTAAATTCAGGGATCTTCTTGTCTTTGTCTCCTGGGATTAAAGGTGTGTAGCACCATGCTTGGGTCTAAGTTTTTTCATGGCCACTATTCCTCAAGGTCTGGATCAAAAGCCTGTTTTCCAGCCTCAAGATCTGGATCACAAGTGTGCCCTCCATGTCTAAATTGTAGTTTATTCCAGATTAAAAGTTCAAATGACAACAATAACCAGGTAAATACACATAAAATGACATAACTATTCCTTGTTCAATTGCAAGCATAAGCAATAAGCTTAGCTGGGTGGGATCTTGCCTTGAGATCACCACTTCCTTGATCTATTTATCTCCTTAAACACAGGATTTGGTTCCATTTCACTTCATGGTGCCCCTTTAATACTTAAACCATATTATTTTATATTTTTTCTATTTAGGCTTGCCATATTTGATCAGAATGCTCTTCATGAGATTAAACCAGAGAACAAAATCTGTGCTGGGCTTTTTTGAGACTTCCTTTGTCTTTGAGATCAATATAAACCTCTTTACCTTAGCTTCAGGTAGACTTCAGACAATATCAAAAGGCAGCCACATTCTTCACCAAAATACCACAAAAACAGTGGTCACATACTGAAATTCTTCTCCATTGAAACCTCTTAGACCAGATCTGCACAGTTCAAATCAGCAACAATGCCTTCCATATTCCTACTAGAATAGCCCATTAAGACTCACTTAAAGCATTCCACTGCTTTCCAAAGTTCCAAAATCCACATTCTTCCAAACAAAAGCATAGTCAGGCCTATCACAGCAATACCCCACTCCTGGTACCAACTTCTGTCTTAGGGTTTTACTGGTGTGAACAGACACTCTGACTAAGGCAACTGTTATAAAGACAACACTTAATTCAGGCTGGTTCATAGATTCAGACGTTCTCAATACATTATCATCAAGACTAGAGCATGGAAGCAGCTAGGCATGCATGGTGCAGGAGGTGCTGAGAGTTCTAGTCTCTAGGAGAAGACTAACTTCCAGGCCACTAGGAGGAAGGTCTTAAAGCCCATGTCCACAATGACACACTTCCTCCAACAAGGCCACACCTATTCCAACAAGCCACACCTCCTGACAGTACCACTCCCTGGACTAAACATATTCAAATCACCACACAAATATTTTGGACATCTCTGCACAGTATTAGTGCATGCTTTACTAGTGTAGAAAGCCTATTAGGTATGTTTTTATTATTTCTTTCATAAGAAAGACAGGAAAGGAAGTAGAGAAATGTATAAAAGCTACTTAGCAGACAACCCAATGTACAGACTAGATGATAAAACACCATAGATCTCTAGGAAACATGGATAAGACTATAAACAGATAGAAGCAACTATCTCTTCATCTTCTGACAATTATTAGGCTTTTCATAGGTAGCATATTGCTAATGTTCTTTATGGTCAAACATCTCCAACTCTGATATCCAAAGATAAGACTCTATCAAATTTACTTAAATAATAGAAAGAATTAAACCAGATCCGCATTTCATCTCTGTGGTGGCCACTAATAATAAAGTCATCTTTTGTTTTGGTAAAAAAAAAAATCAGTTTCCTTTTTTTTATCCTTTTAAAAGTTAGCCAAGATCATTGTCCTACTAAGTTTTTAATTGTCAACTTGACACAGCCTAGAGTCATCTGAAAAGGGACTCTCAACTGAAGAACTGTCCAGATCAGACTGCCCTGAGGGTATGCCTGTGGTGGGTAGTCTTGTTAATTGATATTAGAGGTGCCAACCCACTGTGATATCATGGTTTGGGCAGGTAATGCTGGAAAGTATAAGAAAGTTTTGTAGGTTTGCACCTGTATGTGAGCCAGCAAAGAAGCATTCCTCCATGGTTTCCACTTCAAATTCCTGGCTTAGTTTCTGTCCTGATTTCCCTCAAGGATGGACTGTGATCTTTAAGTTAAAATAAACTTTCCTCTCTACATTGCTTTACTTTATCAAAGCAACATAAGTCAAGTAGACTTAATTAATGAAATATGAGCTCAAGTGTTATATGTCATCTTTGGGCAGAAGTATTACAAGCGAAGCAGAAATTGCTTTTTTTTTTTTTTTTGCTTCTTCTTTATGCAAGTGGAATGACTTTGAGGTAGTTTTCCATAAAGCTGGGTCCCTAAGCAACTACATGAGCAGAGGCTCTCTGAGCACTCCCACTGGACAAGCAGCATGGGAAGAGACATAAAATTATACCATTTTAATTTACTGTAGCCTACCTTGATGATATTATCACATACTAGTTACGTGCTTCAAGATAAGTAAATAAGGTCCACCTAATATAGTTATTATCATAATAAACAGTAAGATGACATACTGGTCCCCAACAACAGTGTTGAAACCACTACTTGATGTTCAATAAATGATAGTGCTTCTATATAAAGAAAAATTATCAGATTGGGTAAGAGTACATGAGAAAATCCTATTTATAAAACAAGTTTTTTCAAAGTGTTTACTTGAGGTAAATGAGTGTTATGTGAATCCTTTTGTCTGCATGTGTGTTTTCAAGGAGCAGTTCTTAGCAACCACTGATGCTGGACAGTGCTAAGGTCCTTAAATTTACATGCAGCTACAAGCTCTTTTCACTCCTCTCTTTAACATTCTGTAAGGTAAAACTTCCCACATAAAAGAAGACCTTAAAACAAACAAACAAACAAAAACCCAGAAGTGCATTGTAAATATTGTAGTAGACTAATAAACTCATCAAGTTGTAATTTAAACTTCTATAGATCCAGTCAGATCTGAGGGGCACAGAGGCAAAGGTACTTGTACTGACAATACATCTCACTCAATAGTAAGGTAATTTTTTTTTCAGTAATGGAGACTGAAAATATTAGGCTAGTTCTCTCTCACTGAGCTACATTCCAAGGCTATGTAACCATTTTTATATAGGTTTAAAAGGAAAAACAAGGACAAAGAGAGATGATGCCATCTGCCCCACGGAGCCATGCCAACAATAGGTGGTAAGTCACAATTCAAACTGACTTCAAAGCCAGCACTGTACTCCTTCCTGGAGGCACACTACCACAGCCTCTCACTTCCGGCTACTTCCTGTGCTTGGAAGCTGCTCTAGCATAGAGAATGGGTGTGAACTAAAGACTGAAAGTCAGCGTTAGATCGTTTGTTAATTCTCAGAAGTCTGGTGTCTATGGAATGAAGGCATACAATATTTTGCTGTTTTCTATGATCTCAAGGTTTTCTAGCAGAAATATACCATAGCTTTTCTCCCATAGAAGAAAGTAATACACCCTCTGTTGTAAAAGACAGTAATTGTGTTCCACAAAGAAGTGTGCTACTTATTTTTTGTAACTAATTTTTAACAAATTGGCCTTAAGGTTAACTTTACAAGAAAATAGCTTATACTACAAATTGGGAGCAAATCTGTTTTCTATAATAAGTAACCTGAGATGTTTCATCACATGTCTCCCCTTCATACTATGTACAATCACATTAGGATTACCCAAGTCATGAGTATGATTTTGAGACATTGATTCTCTACTCCTGGCCACTGTGACTTGATTATCTCTGAGGGCAGAAGTAAACATAATAAAGGTTCAGGCCCTCACTGTTCTTATGAAAGTTTATGTTTAATCCATCTATTAGGAGGAGGAACGTGTTCGATCCCATCACATGTATGTTAGCCACTGCTTATTCTCAGACATTACACTTAGGACCTAGTTATCCAAGTCTTGTGTAGTCATGATAAGGATTCCTCTTTTATTTTAAGATATCATATCATAAACCATCACAGCTAACTTAGCAGGAATGTGAGATCTTTGTTATCCATGAATGTTTCTGGTCTCATCAAGAAGAAAAAGTAGTGAAAAATGTAAAGTTAGACAGACAGAGGAAGGTGATGGTAACGAAGAAAGGGACACAGCTGGGACATCCTGGTCATTCAAAACAGAGACCTAGGATTGCTGTGTTATTCTTACAGACTACATGGGGGAATTAAACTGTTTAGCTGAAACAGTCTACGCACACAGCTAGATAAAGCCTTGTTATGAAACACAACTTTCATCAAAAGATGATAGCCTCCGACTTTCAGGCTCTCCAGCTCAGGGCCCCGGGAGGGGCAAAGCACTCAACCTTGGCTCCCATCACCCTTCAACTGTTCTGTTCCTGGGGATCTTTTTGTTTGTTTTCTTCTGAAAGCTTAATGTCTCTAAGGCTTCCAGCTGTTCTGCACAAGACTGTACTCACTGCTGAAATTTTATTCATTAGTAAAGCACTGTCTCATAACAGTAAAGACACTCTACAATGAGAGAAAGAAGAGGCAGGAAGAATGCTGTGTGCACATGCTTGCATGTGTGTGCATGTGGGAGCATGTGTGCTGGAGGAGTTATCAACCCCATTTGTTTAAAACTGTCATCCTCTAACTTTTTTTTGTCCTGAGTAAGAAATAATAGTTCACTTATTTTTCATAAACCACCTTAAAATTATTTATTTATGATACTTTTATTTTGCTTTAAATGCAACATTTCTAATATGTCCCAAAAAGTTGAGATATTACTAAGCTCATTGAAATGTTATTCTCTTCTGAAGACTATTATTTATATATGTAAAAAAAATCATTAGAATTTCATGGGAATTAAACATAATGCTGATTATAGGTTAAATCCTTTTCATATTCTACGGGCATTTCTATCCATACAAGTACCTATTTTACACTCTAAGCAAGTTTTATAAAGTAAAGAGAATGTTAGCAGATCTCCTCAAATAAAGGCACCAATGCAAACAAGTAATGTTGCTGGAGAATGTTCTTTTAATTAAAAAGAAAAAAATTGATCACCAAAGAATACAAACTACTAAAAAAAGAAGTAGAAAACAGTAAAGGAAAAATCCAGCCTAAAACCCCTATTGAATGTTGTGCTACTTAGCATATTAAAAATGCTGTTTGCACAGCTTAGTGGAAATATTTAAATAATGCAATCTGGAATCTAAACCAACACAGTAAAATACCAGAGGGGAAGAAGATTACGAAAGCCCATAAATATCTGCTTGCAGATATACTCCACTTGTCATTTGACTTACACAATTTACAAGTTATGCATATTTAAGTTTTCTCAATAAAATCTAACCCTACTTTTAAAATCTCTGTCTTCCACATACCTCTTGTATGCAATTGTTTTTCTCCAAGATGGAAAGAGCAACAGCAGCACATTCCAGGGTAGAAAGGCACCTGTTTGTTGGTTGCATCCGAATTACATACTGACTACAAACACTAGTTTTTAACTGCACCTAAAACCAAAAGCAAAGTAATAAAATCTAATTTTCATCTTAAATTTAAAATTATGAAATCTATACTTTAAATACTGTATACCTTCCTCCTAAAATTGCAACTTTAGAAATACTAAGCATATTAGTATCTTTACATATATCTTTAGTTGTTACTATTGAATAGCAGGAGAGTCTAGCTACAAAAAGATATCTGAGAAAGAAGGCTACCCATAATACATTCAAATTTCTATATACCCTCTAGTAAGGACAAGAACGAGTATACATTTCACAAAAGAACAGCAAACAGGTAGGTGGGAAAGTGCACAAATTATCCAATGAATAGCTTAAAACAGGGGAGAAATCATCCTGAGGCTAGGGATGCAGCTCAGTGTCAGGCCCTTGCTGAGCATGCAGGAAGCCCTCCACTCAATCTTGAGTACTGCCTTCCCCTTATTGCCCCCTCAAAAAACTAACATCATGATATCCAAATAGAGGCCCACAGCCAGAGAATATACAGAGCATGAGAAATCTTGGAACACTCAGTCCTAAAGGACATGTTTCCATCAAATCCCTCCCCTCGGAGATCTGGGAACCTGCGGAAGAGGAGGCAAAAAGAGTGTAAGAGCCAGTGGGATGGAGGACAGCCTTGTAAACTGACAGGATGGACGCACATATGAACTCACAGACTGAGGTAGCACGCATGAGTCTGTACCAGTTAGGGTCCTCCAGCTAAAAGAAGCTGGCACATGCCCCCATCGTTAACCCAAAAGTTATCTCCAAATGATAACCATTTGTAAATGAAAGCTGAACTTTCTCCAAGGGCATCTCACTGGGGAGAAAAACCACTCAAGTACAGGCTGCATGCCCGGCAGCAGATGCCAACAGAAAAGGAACTCCATGGCGTCTCTGGAGGCTAGACGACTCACGCTGGGTAAAGACTTTCTGGTTTGCTTTAGTTTTTTTTTTTTTTTTTTTTTTTTTTTTTGGTCTTGTTTTTTTTATAATTTTCTCTCTTTTTACCCTACAGGTCCTTTTATGAAATGAAACCTATTATGGTTTTCATTGTAGTGTTTTATGGAATTCCTGAGCATGTGAACGAGTGGGTCTCTGAATCTAAAGCTGTTTCTTGTCTCTTCTCAGCCTCTCTTCCTTGTGCTTGCTTTGTCCTATTCTAATACATTAGTTTTTGTTTAATTATATTTTGTTATCCCTTAGAAGCCTATTTGTTTTCTAATGAGAGATCCAAAGCGGAAAAATCTGGGTGGAAGAGAAGACGAAGAAAATAGGAGGAAAAGAGGGAGGAAAACCTGATCATATATATTATGTACGTAAGGGGAAAAATCTATTTTAATAAAAGGAAAACATGAAAAATGAGTTTAAATGCAAAATAAAGTAGAAACTGTAAACTTTAAGAAACATGGTACATATATACAATGAAATTTTATGTAGTTCTAAATAAAAAATGAAATTGTGACATTTGTAGGAAAAACAGATGCAAATGAAAAAGCATTATGTTAAGCAAAAAAATACACCATGTTTTCTCTCATATGCACAATAAAGATTTAAAAGTGTGTGTGCTGTATATGTGTGAGATGGAGGGACTAAAAAACAGTTAAAAAACAAACATGTTACTTCTTTGACTAAAGAAAGAGCTGATACTAGCAAAATTCAGTGTAGAAAAAGAAAGCAACTGTTAGGTATAAATCCATTCAGGCATTTAAACAGAGGAAAGTTCTACTGGTCAGTAATTTTTCTTTAATTATTAATTTACATCCCAATATCAGCCGCCCTCCTTCCATGCACCCCTCACACAGCTCCTCTCCCATTCCCCCTTCCCTTCTATGTAGAATGATTTAGAAAATCATAAGAAAATGCAGGGGCTTGAGATTTTTCACGTATATGATTCAAAATTTCTTTTCTAGGGGGAGGATACAACAGTATTTACATTAACTATATGAAGAATGTATTTGAGGGCTTCCATATATAAGTTTTAACATCTCAATTGGGGCAAGAAGTCCTGTATTGTGAACTTGGACATAAATGTGCTGTGTTTACACGTTCAGAGTAAGTCTAATTCATCAGTGAATGGTTGGCAATTGGAGATAGACTTCCTCTCATCACTGGGACCCCCATCTGGTGCAGACCCCTGTAGGCTCTGTGCATTCTGCCTCAGTCTCTGTGGGTCCACATATGCATCTGGTGTTTTTAGTAGGTCTTGTTTCCTTGGTGTCCTTCATCTCCTCGGGCTCTTATATTCTTTCCTCTTCCTTTTCCACAGGATCCCTGAGCCCTGAAGAGAAGGATGTAATGAAGACATCTTGTTTAAGGCTGAGTGTTCCAATGTCTCTCACTCCCTGCACATCGTCTGGCGATGGATCTCTGTAATTATTCCTATCTGCTGCAGGAGGAAGCTTCTCTGATGATGACTGAACAAGGCACTGATCTTGAGTAGAGCAGACTGTAATAAGGAATCATTTTATTGCTACATTCCTTCAGCAAAACAGTAATATTCTTGGCCACCTGAGCGCTGTTAAGGATGGGTTCCACCTCATGGGGTGGCCCTTAAATCCAGTGAGATATCGGTTATGCCCACAAGCTTTGTGCCACTATTATACCAATATATCTTGCAAGAAGATCATTCTTAATCAGTCACAGGTCTTGTAGCTGGACTAGTGTTTACCTTTCTCCTTTGATAGTGTGCAAAGTACCTTTCAGTACCATGAACACTATGCTGTAGGTGTGAATGCTCTACATAGGTACTAGCTCTCCGTGTTCAATTAGTTGTATGGGTGTTGTCTTCAGTAACAAGGCCGTGTCATCAGTCATAAAGGGCCCCCAACTCAACAAGATGTAATGCATTCCAAGTACTGGGAGTGTCATGGTGGTAAGAGATGTCAGCTGGCACTCCCATCTCCCCTGCTATTTGCTTATTTCATTTAGATAACCTTCACACACAGATATACTTCAGGAAGCTTCTACTGTATTCGGTTTTCATACAACCTCTCTGATGGCCCTTAGTTCTAGCAGTTCCTTCTTATATCCCCTCCCTCATCTTGTTCTTAGTTCCCCCTTCCTTTCTGATTCTCCCATTCCAGCACACTCTCCACATCCATCTAAAATTAATTATTCTATTTTCTCTTCCTAGGGAGCTCTATCCTTCCCTCCCTCCCCAGTCCATTACTCTACACCTAACTTCTATGGATTATAGTTTGCTTATCAAAGATTTAACAGCTAACACCAACATATAAGAAATATATACCATATTTGTCCTTCTGGGTATGAGTTACCTCACTAAATCAGTTTTTCTAGCTCCAACCATTTGCCCACAAATTTTATGATTCATTTTTTTAACCCCTGAGTAATATTCCATCGTGTGTAAATACACATTTTCTCTATCTATACATCCATGATGGAAATCTAAGCTGTTTCTAATTTCTGGCTATTATGAATAGAGCAACAATGAATATGATTGAGCAAGTGTCTCTATACTATGATCAAGTGTCCTTTGGGTATATGCCCAAAAGTACTATGGCTAGCTCTTATGGTAGATCAATTCCTGGTTTCTGAAGGAAGCAATCACACTGATTTATAGTGGCTATATACATGTGTACTCCCACCAGAAATGGATGAGTGTTTCCCTAACCCTGCATCCTCACCAGCATGAGCTGGCATGTGTTTTATTGCTTTTGGTTACTTAGATGGGTGTAAGATGAAATCTCAAAGTAGTTTTGCTTTACATTTCCCTGATGACTAAGGATGTTGAATACTTCTTTAAGTCTTTCTCAGTCATTTGTGTTTCATCTTCTAAGAATTGTTTAGATCTGTACTCAATTTCTTGATGTCCAGTTTTTTAGTTCTTTATATATTTTGAGTATTAGCCTTATGTCAGATGTGTAGCTATTAAAAAAAAATCTTTTCCCATCTCTAGCCTACCACTTTGTCTGAATGATGGGGTCCTTTACTGTACAGAAGGGTTTAGTTTCATTCCATTCATTGTTCTTAATGCTCATGCCATTGGTGCTCTGTTCAGAAAGTATTGTTCTTATATTATTAAAGAACCAAAAGCTACATTTAAAGTTTTTTTCTACCAACACAATCATTTTTATTGTGTTTTCTGGACAATTCATCTAAAAGTCCAGGAAAACTGCCTATATAATACCAGAAAACACAGAAAAATTATATTATAATAACCTTAAGATTTCATGTGGGTGTAAACATGTATGGAAAACAGGAAATGACCAAGTATTTATTAGGAACAAATATGAATGTGTGTGTGTGTGTGTGTGTGTGTTCAAGGCTGATCATTTGGTATTGGATAACCATTTGGTGTGTTCTTTCTTGGGGAAGACTTTCTCTCCCTTTCTCCCACTCTCAGCATTCCATCGTTGCCTGCAGTTCTTTGTGTAGGGTTGAGGCCTTGTGATAGTGCCACTGTCCCTGTCCACTTTGGCGTATCCACTGATGTCATCTTTACTCAGGTCATATTTAGGCAGTCATGTGGGTGAGACTTCGTGGATGTCACTTCTAGTATTCCTAGAAGAAACAATCTCACAGCAAGCTCCTTGTTCTCTGACTCCTACTATTTTTCCATTCCCACTACTGCAATGATCCCTGGGTTGTATTTCAGATGTATCCATTAAGACTCGGCTACACAACTCTGCATTATGATGTGTTCTGGTTTTCTATAATGATCTCCATCTGTTGCAAAGAAAAGTTTCCATAATGGCAGGTGAAAACTATACTTATCTGTCAGTATAAGGACAAATACTTGTAGTGTAGTTAGGGATTGTGCTGGTTTTGGAGGCGATGGTTATAGGTTCTCCAAGATCCATGACTTCACTAATGAAAATTTAAATATACTACTTTCTATCCTCAAAGTATTCATATCTCAAAAGCTTCACACAGGCTCATTCTTGACTATTTAGAATTTCTGCAATACATCTGGATCTGAATTTGAACTTAAGAATAAACATGCCTTCCCTGCCTTCAATCTAATCAGAAATACTGATCACTTTAAAACAGATGCCACAGCACTGATGAGACAAAGAATGGACTAATTTTATCTCACAGATTAAGACTAACCCCTAGAAAATGGAAATGATAAATTTTTAATTTTTTCCATAAATTATAAAATATAACCTACCCACTTTTAGGTCAATAAATTTTAAAAGAGTCACTTTCAAGTTGATTTGGGACATACATACTTATCAAGAATACCAAAAAGTAGCTAAGAGCCAGTAAAAAGTATGTGAAATTTCATGGTTTATATGGGCTGCATTTGTGCATGTGCCTACATAAAGAGGTATGTGTGTGTGTGTGTGTGTGTGTGTAATGTGTTTTGTGTATGTTCTGAGAGAGTAATATATGGACCACAAAAGCAAAATGCCTTAAAGTATTGTATTTTATAATAAACAGCAATAAATTTAGGAAATGCAAAGGCTACTTACATGTTTATATAACAATTATAACCAACAATGAAATTCATTAGTAATTTCTAAAAGCAATGAAATATAATTCAGTGTCATCTTTCTCCCGATTTAGCTTATCTAAATTTCTCCCATTTATATTCAGGGTATTTCTCAAATTATACAAAAAAAAACTCAATTCTTTAAAAACTACTAGTAATATGGCAAGGTATTAGAAAGTCAAGTATTCTTACCATCTGTTCATACTGTGCACTCCTCATCTTTTCATAAGCAGAAGCAGTTTTATCCACCATGCCCCATAATTGAGGTACATAATCATACCAGCTGCCTAACTATGCCAAGCATGCCTGTCATGCAAACAGCTCCTTTTTCTGAATTAATTGTGTCCACTGGACCAATTTAATACAGCACTTCTCTAGTCTGACTCTGCCAACTGTGACAGCTGCTGCATGGAAGTCTACAGTGCATACAGCGCTACGCACAGCCTACTCTCATTGTGGATATGCAGAACATTTCTGAATTAATGTACTCCAAGAATTTACACAGTTAGAAGCTTACACATCACCAGAAAATAATGTGACTCTCTAAAGTTACAGTCACTGATTCAAAATGAATACCAACATCTCACATTAGTAGACCCTTTCAGATATGACTGCAACTTACAAGATACGTGGAATTAAGGCATGAGCATTTAATAAATATACAAAATGAGACTAAGTAATAAATGACACTTGCTGCCAAGACCAATAACCTGTGTTTGATTCCCAGGCCCCCAGGGCATGGAAACCAACTTTTACAGGTTGTCCTCTTACCTCTACATACACCTAGTGACACATGTAGGTACACACACACAAACACACATACATTAAAAATGGTCCTGGAAAGACTGGATATAGCAGTGAAGGGGAATACCAGGACAGGGAAGCGGGAGGGGGTTGACTGGGGAGCAGGGGGAGGGAAGAGGGCTAATGGGACTTTCAGGGAGGGGGGAACCGGGAACAGGGAAATCATTTGGAATGTAAATAAAGAATATAGAAAATAAAAAAAATCTACAAATTTTATATAAACAACATAAAACAATCAAGCTCAGTACTAATAAAAATTCATTGTCCTAACATAAACCATAAAAATGGAGCAAAGTGGCCTTCATTAAAGTTAAAAACATGTTCTTCAAAACCAACATTAATAAATGCAAAGCAAGGTAAAAACTGAAATAAGTATTTGTAATGCATAAATCTGACAAGGATATAGTTTGTGTATATATTTTAAAGGCCTGCATCTCAACAATAAAAACTGTCCCCCAAGTAGGAAAGGACAATTGAAGAAGCTCAACTGACAAAACTCAAACAGATACTTGGCATCACTGATCATAAGGGGACCACAAATGTAAATTATACCATGATGAGGCCCAAGCTACTATGGTTAAAACAGCTAAAACCAAGAACAAAGTTAGATAGGAGACGGAGTTCACTTGTAGATATTCAAATGAAAGCATGTGACCCGAAAGAAAGTTCAGAGCACCCTCATTCATCCTTTCTACTGACTGAGAAACACACTCTCATATCATACATTCCTTTTCTTACTTTGATCTCTTTTAACTAAATCCTCCATGCTGACTTAAAGACAAGCTTGAGTCTATCTTATGTGGAGAAAGTAAGTAACAACCCCACACACTGGCCTCACAATTCCACCAGCTTCGACTCCTTTCCTTTTCTCGCCACACTATTCCTATTCAGGTTCTCCATTAGCTCCTGTCTTAAGCCAGGCTGAGTGGTTTCCATCTCTGCCCTCCATTAAAACTTTTCTTACTAAAAGCAGCACTGCAACAACTATCACACACTAAAGCTGTCCTCACTTTAACTGATCTGACAGCAGTGCTCAACTGTAATGAAGCTCTATGCTCTGCTGTCAAGACACAGGCTCCCTGGTTTCCCTTCTATCCATCAGGCTACACACTCAGTCTCTTTTACAGTGTATGCTCCTCCTACAATGACACTCCAGTTTCTCAAGCCCCAATCTTAAATATATGTTCTCTCATTCTTTCCTCCCTCCCTCCCTCTCCCTCCCTTCCTTCCTCCCCCACTCTCTCTCTTTCTCCCC
Source organism: Tokudaia tokunoshimensis (assembly GCA_036184795.1). Lineage (NCBI taxonomy): Eukaryota > Metazoa > Chordata > Mammalia > Rodentia > Muridae > Tokudaia > Tokudaia tokunoshimensis. The sequence continues at coordinate 39,212,060 of BTHU01000017.1, forward strand.
CTTTTTCTCTCTCCCCAGAGCTGAGCTGAGGGCTGAACTCAGGGCTTTGTGCTTGCTAGGCAAGTGCTCTACCACTAAGCTAACCCCCAACCCACTCCCTCCCTCTCTTTATTTTAACCTATGTTCTCATTCTAAATAATAATATTCATATCCTCATTCAACTCACTATCTGGAAATGACTGGCAGACCCGAATCACCCCTTCAAACTGAAGACTAAGAATATATTGCTTTAAATGAAGTCTGAATTATCAAAGTCACAAGAATAGTGCAGAAAATCTGAATGAAAACATATGTACAAACAATTATATGTCTAATTAGTAGTTTAGGATTTCCATAATGAATGGTATACACAAAAAGAGCATTAAGAATCTCAATGTCAGTGTACACTACTGTGGAAAAGGAGGGAGTGGAAATTAAGGAATGCAATTATAAGGTTCTACCCAACACTGGTGACCAAAACAACTACTTTTCTTTTATCTGAAAAGGTGTGTTATTTTATTTTTTTAATTGAAAATAAATTTTTCTCTCATACGACATATCCAGACCACAGTTATCCCTTCCTCCCAACTCCACCCACACTTTCCCCAAAACTTATTACAAGGTCTTCAGTAGCACCAGAACAGTAGTCAACTAAAAAGCATTCTATCTAGAAGGATAGGTAAGAGTTAGAGAGAGTCAGTCCACTGTGCTACTTTGAATCAAGTGGTTGAAATACTGTGATCCAATGTGTAAGAGCAAGATCTAAAATGCTAGTGACTTAAGGCAAGGTCTAGGTCCCTTTACAGTAAGCAGACTGTAGACTCAGAGTTCAGGGCTAAAATTAATTCAGCTAGACAGTGTATGAAAATAAAGAAACATGGATTCAAGCAAGAGTTTTGTGGTTCTCCTGAGATTTCCAAAAACAAAGCTAAGATCATTCATTCAACCTCCACTGCAAGCCCAGTGTAAGGTATCCTGCTACCTCAACCAAGACAAAGTCAAAAGACTAAAGAAAAAGGGAGGGAGGGAGGGAGGGAGGGAGGATGGAAAAAACAAACAAAACAAATTCATTGTCCAGACAGAGATGGACATATAGCTGTCCCTAAAAACTAGAGGAACCTAGGGAAGACTAAGACCAGCAGAGAGATTTGAAGTTACAAGACCCCTTCTCTCATTCCTTTCTTCTTGTCTCAAGCTTGCTAATTCATAATGACATGAAATCATTAGTACTTATATATCAATTTTTATTTACATAAAATTTATCCAAAATTGTTTTCTAACATGTAATACCTCCATAAAGTTATCACCTATAAATACTAAAATATAAAAACAAGTATTAAATATAAGCAAATTAACACTCACATAGGAGCACTGAATGAATTTGTATATGAAAAGATCAAATTATTCCTAGATAAGATTTGAAGATTCTCCATGCTTCAGAGGAAAGGACTACAAGGTCTATCAGGAGCTACAAAGGAGTGAGTAAACAAGAAATGTTTCTCATAACATGTTGGAAATGTTTCTATATTAAGTAAAACTAATTTCTGGTCATAGAATAGAACCTGTAATATGTTCTATAAATAGAAGTCTTTCCTCCATAGTTCTTCTAGAAAACAAAAGTTAGAATATATCTTAGCTCTCAGTTTTATATACTGGACAGATTTTTATTTCCAAATAAAATATGAACCTGAGAAAGTTGAAATTTAAAAGGGAGAAGAACAGACACTCTATAATGAGTATATAATCAGAACATTGCTTATCTTAGAGATACCAGAGCCAGGAGAGGATGTTAGGTATTAATAAGACAGTCAAGGATATATGTAAATAGAATCATTCAAAGAATAAAAACATGCTCCTTAAGATTTGAGAAAGATAGTTGGGGAAGAAATGAAAGGAATTACTGTCAGGCCCAAAAGGACCTCAAAAGGGCAGTGTCCTAAATGGAAGGGGGCTCTGACTAAGTAAGCAGAAGGATTGTTATTGGGTAAACAGAAGCCTGAAGGTGTGTGGGTTTCTATATTAGAATGAAAACCACGGAGTCCCTGATCCACACAATGACCAACTGCCTCAGGCAAGGGCATCTAGTTCCTGGTCGATCTGAACAGCTGTATTAGCTCAAAGACCACAACCCTGATGACTGTCATATACAATCTGCTTGGTTGTCCACCATTTTGCTGTTCTCTCTGACCCCCACCACACCCCAGGAAATAGTTTGATTCCTTAATAAATCTTTCATTCTACTCATGGAGTAGTCCAGTTCAGTGGTTTCTCTGTGCTCTCACTTATGATAACTAGCTAATATACAATGTACATACATGCAAAAATAGGGAATTCAGTACTATAGTTTTTCTTCCTAATAAAAATACAGTGTAGTCCAGGATATAAAATAAAAGTACAAATGATCTGTCTAGTCTGGGTTATCTGATTTCATTTAGGTGCTAATCTCACAAAAGCCTCAGGCATCCATTCCGACCAAAAGTCTGATTCCACATCCAGATATACCTGCCAGTGTGCCAGGTATTTGCAGAAACTATCTTGACCTTCTACTCCAGGCCAACCATGTGATGGATATTTCAATGTGAGCTCTGTCAACAGCATACTGAACCATGTGGACTGTGAGATAATATAAAACAGCTTCGAGACATTAAGTTTCAGTGAAGTCTATTATACAGTGTTCTAAGAGTTCCCACAACTACCAAAGATTCAGTGACTTGCTAGGACTAAAAAACACACAGAGTCAATGTTATGACTAAGAATTCGCACAGCAAAAGAAATAAAAGCAAAAGCAACAAAAAGACCCAGGGGTCTGGTCCCAGTGAAAGCATGCATGAGGTTCCTAGAGACCTCTAACAGTAATGACAATAGTAATAGCACAAGATGCACATAAATCCCACAGCAGTGAATTATAATCGTATTACAGTGTTGGCTACAGAAGAAGCTTCTCAGAAACAGTATCTACAGTTTCTCCTGGAGGCTAGTCATGCAGGCACCTTCTGCCTCACACATGCCACACGTCAGACTCCAGAGTAAGGGTGGGGCACGTCTTATAGCACACGTGTGAACCAGCAGTTAGAGCACATGCACTACTCATCTCTAGGGAACTTCCATTAGTGCATGGTACTGAGCAGTTTCAGACCTGCTGTATCAGGTGCTCTCTGTGCAGGCAGCAACAGGCAGTGAGACAACCATCACTAACACAGACATTGGTAAGAATATTGTGGGCACAGCCAACCACAAACAGCATTTGTAACACTCCTGTGAGAAAATCAAAAGCAATTCACAGAAACCAGTATCAAATTAAAAAGTGTAGATAATATTCTTTTTGAAATGTACATCATTATAGAAAACCTCAGAGTAAAATTAATGTCTGAAATTAATTCTTAATTGTAGTCTCCTAGGTAAACCTTGATACATGCTATTTATGTGCTACTAATAAAATATTACACGATTTGAAAGGTAAATTTTTATAGCCAGTTTTCTCCACACATCTGCCATCACAGAGCTCAGCCTACCAGGTCCACAGTAATGGAGCCAGACAACCAAGAACCTGGAGTGAATCTTCTTTGCCCTTGTTTAGGTCAGGTGTTTTGTGACAGAAGCACAAAAGCAACTAACTCAATAGTGAACAAAAAATTAATTTAAGAATAATTTAAATGATTATAGATAATACAATTATGAAACAAAATGCAATTGTAATTATACAGAGGATGTTACATAATATAATTTAATGATCATAAATTTAATAAAAACAAAATAACATGACCAACACGAACTGCAAAATATAAATTACTTTTTCTTATTCTGTAAGAAGATAAAAAGCAAGAGAGCATTAAGAAGGTATAAGCCTAGCCCAGCAGAGGTGGTGCATTCCTGTAATCCCAGCACTCGGGAGGCAGAGACAAGCAGGTCTCTTGAGTCTGAGGCCAGTCTGGTCTATACAGTGAGTTCCAGGAGAGCCAGGGATAACACAGAAAAAAACCTGTCTCAAAAAAACAACAAAAAATGTGTGTGTGTGTGTGTGTGTGTGTGTGTGTGTGTGTGTATGATAAATTAACTGTATTATTATGCCTTTTGTTTTCATGTTTAAGGCTTGGCTCTGCTGTCTTCAAGTCTAACTTCTAATTAGATACAGAAATGTTTATGGTGGTTTGGTAGCCTTTGTGATTTTATCTTTAAACATGTCCCACAGAATTCCTGTACTGGAAATAATTCTCAGTACTGGAAATGGGACCAAACTGGCTAATTGGGTCTGGTTAGGCAGTATCCTTATGAGTAAATAAAATCAGGCAATAAAAAGGCAAAGAAGGGGCTGGAAGATGGCTCAGTGGTTAAGAGCACTGACTGCTCTTCCAGAGGTCCTGAGTTCAATTCCCAGCAACCACATGGTGGCTCACAACCATGTATAATGAGATCAGATGCCCTTCTTCTGGGGTGTCTGAAGACAGCTATAGTATACTTACATATAATAAATAAATAAATCTTTTTAAAAAAAACACGCTAAAGAAGTAGGGTTTTCCCCCTCTTGATCTTGCTTTGCTTCCTCACCTTCCAACACAAAAGGCAGGCACTGTCTTGGAATGACAATTGTCAAACCTACTGGAAAACTGTTACTGGACTTTTCAATCCCAATTAATTGTAATGAAGTGATTTCTGTTTGTTACTCATTACTTAGTCTGTGGTGCTCCCTTATAGCAACACAACGACTGAGCGGTTACACCAGTCTCAGTGTATGACCACTTGTAAAAAATTTAGTGAGGACGAATCTCAGTGATCCAACAGGTACCAACCCTGAGGAAGATCTTAGACTCAAGTCCCAGGAATGCATATAAATACATATTTATTACATGTAACACAGTAAGACCACAGTTCCTCTTCTCATGGATTTAGTAATCTACCAGCTAAAAAGTAAGATGAAACATGAACATAAAAAATCCAAAAAAGTGATTTAAAAAAAATATGTCACAGATAGCTGAGGACAGTTCCTCCCAGGAATCCAACCATAGATTAGTAAAATTATTCATGTAATTAATACCCACAAACAGCATTCAGACCCACAGTATAAATAATCAAAAGGTATATTGTGTAGAAATGCAAATTATATTGTTTGTCAGACATGACTATCACTTTCCAATATTTATAGTCATACTTCCTTTAAAATCAGAAATAAATGGAGGAAATCTCATACCATAATTTGCAATTTACTACTAGTCTAATAAAAGAATATAAATCCAAGCATATGGAAAAACTTCTATTCTGCTTAATGGACATTACATTAAAATGATTCCTCATGACTTATTGCTATACCCATACATAGTTGCATCTCTCAACATTCATCAGAGAAGCTTATTAGAGAAGAAGGCAATCAAAAAACCAAGGCCCACAACAGCTCAACATGCAAATAAAAGACTTCAGAGCACTCAGTTCTAAAGGTGATGTCTATCTCATACTCTTCCCCTCAGGCTCAGGGAGGCTGGAGCTGCAGAAAGTGGCCTGCTACAGAGCTGGGGAACAACTGCAGGGCTGGATTTAGAGGAACTGTGGGAGAGGTGAAGATATACAGTTAGCCTATCTGCTTCCCTGGCAGGAGTAGCCTGCCTGCGTAAACATGTAATAGCCAGGATAATACGTCTCCATACCCTATCACGAAAAGCCCTTAGTATTGTAGCATAGCTGAAGCACAATAAAATGGCCTTAAAATAGCCTTTATAAACACAAATACCCCTTAAATGAGAAATGACTAAATTAAATCTATGAAAATATAAACAGTGGGAAGAATGAAGAAAACATTTCAAGCCCTAAAAGTGGAAACAGATCAGCAAAGAAAACCAAAACTGAGCGAAATCTTGAAAAAATATTTTGGAACTTGAACAGAAACCTCGGAGGCAAGTTTCACCAACAGAATATAAGAGATGGAATAGAGACTCTCAGGCATTGAAACCCCAAGAGAGGAAATGAATACCTCCGTCAAAGATATTGTTAAATCAAAAAAAAAAAACAAAAAAACTTCACCCACCGTCCAAGAAATCTGGGATACTGTGAAAAGACCAAATCTAAGAATAAAACGAATAGAGAAAGAAGAAAGTCAGGTAAAAGGAACAGAAAACAACAATCAACAAAATCATACAAGAAAATTCTCCCAACCTAAAGAATGAGATACCTATCAAGTTGTATGAAGCATGCAAAACAACATATAGACTGGACCGGAAAAGAAATTTCCCCCAGCACATAATAATCAAAACATTAAACATACAGAACAAAGAAAGAATAATAAAAGCTGTAAGGGGAAAAAAGACCAAATAGCGTATAATGGCAGACTTATTAGAATTACACTTAACTTTTCAATGGAGACTCTAAAAGCCAGAAGGGCCTGGACAGATACAAGGCAGACTCTAAGAGCCCACATATGCCAGCCCACACTACTATACCCAGAAAACTTTCAATCACAATAGATGGAGAAAATAAAACATTCCATGAAAAATACACACACACACAAATCATAGCAACAACAAAATAACTGGAATCAACAAACACTGCTCATTGACATCTCTCACTATCAGTGGTCTTAATTCCCCAGTAAAAAGCACAGACTAACAGAATGGAGATAAAAACAGGATCCATCCTTTTGCTACATCCAAGAAACACACTTAACATCAAGGACAGCTATCACCTCAGGGTAAAAGGATAGACAAAGATATGCCAAGCAAATGAACATAAGCAGCGAGCTTGTGTAGTCATTTTAATATTTGAATAACTTATACTTCAAATCAAAACTAATCAGAAGAGATAGGGAAAAATACTACATACTCATCAAAGGATAAATCCACCAGAGGACACTGCTATTCTAAGAACCAAACACAGGGGCATCCAAATTTAGAAAGAAACACTACTACAGCTTAAAACACATATTGACCCTAACACACTGTTGGTAGGAGACTTCAATACCCCATTCTCACCAATGGACAAGTCATCCACACAAAAACTAAACAGAGAAATACTAGAGGGAACAGACAGTATAAACCAAATAGACCTAACATATTTACAGAACATTTCACCCAATCACAAAAGAATATACCTTCTACACTGCACCTTATAGAACTTTTTCCAAAATTAACCACATACTCAGACAAAAAACAAGTCTAAACGGGTACTAGAAAACTGAAACAATACCTTGCATCCTATCTTACCAGTGTGATCAAAGCTGAATATCAACAGCAACAACAAAAAAATAACAGAAATCTTGAAAATTCAGGGAAACCAAGCAACTCCTACCAAATAAAATATGGATCAAGATATAAATTAAGAAATTAAAGACTTTCTATAATTGAGTGAAAATGAATATATAACATATTAAATTTATGGGACACAGTGGAGGCAGTTCTAAAAGCAAAATTAGCTAAGAGTTTACCAAAAAACAAAAAAGTGACTTACACCTGAAAGCTCTAGAACAAAAAGGGGGAAAAATCATACCCAAAAGAATCACATCCAAAAGAAGTAGATGGCAAGAAATAATCAAACTCAGGGTTGAATTCAATAAAATAAAAACAAAGAAACACTACCAATTAAAAATGAAAGAAAGAGTTGGTTCTTTGAGAAAATCAGTAAGACTGACAAAACCTTATTCAAATTAACTAAAAGTCAGAGAGAGAATATCCAAATGAACAAAATTAGAAATGAAAAGAAAGATATAACAACAAACAACAAGAAAATCCAACAATCATAAGGACATACTTTAAAAACCTGTACTCTACCAAATTGGGAAATCTAAAAGAAATGGATAATTTTCTTGATACATACCAATTACCAAAGTTAAAACAAGATCAGATAAGCAACTTAAACAAACCTACAACCCTAGTGAAATAGAAGCAGTTATTAAAAGTCTCCTACCAAAGAAAAGCACAGGGCCAGATGGTTTTAACAGTTAATTCTAACAGACGTTCAATGAAGAGTTAATGCCAATATTCCTCAAATTATTTCACAAAACAAAACCCGAAAGAATATGGCCCAATTTATTTTATAAAGCCATAGTTAGTTACCCTAATCCCAAACATAAAGACTCAACAAAGAAACAGAATCACAGACCAATTTTCTGTGCTTATCCAACTCCAACTTAAATGGACAGAAACTCAAAACAACTCCACTAAAATCAAGAACAAGACAAAGCTGTTCACTCTCTTAACACCTTTTCAATACCGTACTTAAAGTCTTAGCTATAACAATAAGATAGCAAAAGGAGATCAAGGGGATACAAATTGGAATAGAAGAAGTCAAGCTATCATTATTTGCAGATGATGATAGTATACATAAGTGACCCTAAAAATTCCACTAGGAAACACCTACAGCTGATAAACACTTTCAGCAACATAGCCAGATACAAAATTATCTCGAGAAAATCAGTAGCCTTGCTATATAAAAACAGCAAACAGACTGAGAAAGAAATCAGAGAAACAATATTTTTCACAGTAACCTCAAATAATATAAAATATCTCAGGGTAACTCTAACCAAACAAATGAAAGACTTATATGAAAAAGAACAAACAAACAAACTAAGCCCTTAAAGATATTGAAGAAAGATAACAGAAGACATAAAGATCTGCCATGTACATGGATTGGTAATATTATTAAAAATGGCCATCCTACCATAGACAATCTACAGATTCAATACAATCCCCACCTTGTTGATCACAAAAAAGTCTTCAGCTCCAACTAACCAGATATTCTTCACCCAAATGACTTGTGGTTTTTGCTTTCCTCTGAAACTTCATAAGCTAGGCCTCCATTGTCTGCACTGCTCTCAACATTCTTGATCTTCTGAGCTTCTATTGAACAGCCTGCTGAGCGCTCAAAACTCAATGATGTCTATCCCAAAGTTGCAAAGTCCTTCAACAATCCTCCCAAAATATGGTTGGGTCTGTCACAGAAATACCCCTTGTCCTGGTACCAATTTTTGTCCTAATTAGGGTTACTATTGCTTTGATGAAACACCATGACCAAAAGCAACTTGGAGAAAAAGGGATTTATTTGGCTTATTTTTCCATATCACAATTCATCACTGAAGGAAGTCAGGACAGGAACTCAGGCAGTGTAGGAATCTGGAGGCAAAAGCTGATGCAGAAACCATGGAGGAGGGCTGCTCACTGGCTTGTTAATCATGGCTTGCTTGCCCAGCCTGCTTCCTAAGACCACCAGCCCAAGAGTGGCACTACCCACAGTAGACTGAACCCTCTCTCATCGATCATTAATTAATAAAATGCCCTACAGGCTTATCTTCTGGAGGCATTTTCTAAAAGTTCTATCCTCTCAAGATGACTACAGATTGTATGTAGTTGACCTAAAACTAGCTAGCACAGTGAGTTCTGCTTTCCAGGACAAGGCTCACTTGGATAGCCAGGGACTTGCTTTGTAGATGAGGATGGTTTTGACTGCACAGAGGTTCACCTACCTCTGCCTCTTGAGTGCTAGGATTAAAGATGTGCACTGTGACTGGCTCCTCTTCCAATTTGTTTGGTGGGTTTTTCAGCTGGTTGGGCAGCTGGTTTATTTGTGTGTTTTCATTCTTTGTCATTTTTTATTTTAGTTGGTCGTATCTTTGTTTTTGCTTTTGTCTTTTTCTCTAACATTTTAGAAGTTTATTTTCTCCTATTGTTATTTCTTATGCAAATATACTTGCAAAATTGTATATTAGCTATTAACCCACTAAGTTTTAACCTCTATCTTTCCAGAATTGTCCTTAATAGCTATTTTCATTTTTCTCGACCCCTCACCTTCTCTTCTACATCTGTAATAGTCCCCTTAGTCCCTCTCCTACCTTCAGCCATACACACAGCTTCTCAGACACACTGTATCCTCTCTCTCCCTATTTCTTCCACACTTTGCTACTCAAATATTAATATACCCAGCTCTAAAACAAATCTATAATCAGACTTTCTCTAATAACCCAAGCTGCTGTCTCTGAACATAACAAGTGTAATGAAAAGGTTCTCCTAGAGCTACACAAACCAAAGTCTGCCAATAGAAAGTGGGGCATACCACTGTAACCCCACCATAAATAGTCAGAAAACAAAAGTGAAGTTAATGTACCTCTCTCTCTAGGACTCACAGAAAACAAAACAGCCAAAGAGAGTGAAAGAAGTTAAAACTACAAAATAAACTCATTCTACAGACACGCAAAACTCCACAGAAAGAATAACACAACTGCGTACCACAGTCCATCCCCAACCTCCCAACTCCCTAAGGAGGCAGAAACTGCTGAGATAGCTGGAATACTAAGAAAGAATTTATAGTCCTACTTAAAAAAAAAATTCAATGACTATATTGAACATTCAAACAAACACACACACAAACTAAAGAAATCTATCTGAAACTTTGACAAGACAATTTTCAAAGTGAATGAAATAGTAAATTGGAGCCAAAAGACCAAAATGTGTAAAAAAAAAAATTCAATATGCATATATATGTATAAGTAAACACACATGTGGTGGTTTGAATATGCTTGACCCAGGGAGTAGCACTATTAGGAGGTGTGATAGGTGTGGCCCTGTTAGAGGAAGTGTGTCACCGTGGGGTGGGCAATGAGACCCTCCTCCTAACCATGCAGGAGCCAGTCTTCAGATGAAGATGTAGAACTGTTTGCTCCTCCTGCACCATGCCTCCCTGGGCACTCCCATGCTTCCACCTTGGTGATAATGAATGAACCTCTGAATCTGTAGGCCAGCCCCAATTAAATGTTGCTCTTATAAGAGTTGCCTTGGGCTAGAGAGATGGCTCAGAGGTTAAGAGCACTGACTGCTCTTCCAGAGGTCCTGAGTTTAATTTTCAGCAACAACATGGTGACTCACAACCGTCTGTAAATGGGATCCAATGCCTTCTTCTGGTGTGTCTGAAGACAGCAACAGTGTACTCATAAAAATAAAATAAATAAATCTTTAAAAAAAGAAAAGTTTCCTTGGGCATGGTGTCTGTTCACAGCAGTAAAACCCTGACAATACATATATGAGCAAAATTATTTAAAACAACCAAAATTTCCATGAAGACTGAGATATACTCAAAAGTCCAGACCTAACTAAGAATTTACAAAATTAAAAAAGGAGCAGAGACAATGCTAAAAGAAACACACACCCTCTTTAATGAAATTACAGCAGAAAAAGTCCCAAACCTAGAGAAAAAAGTATACATAAAAACAGGAGAACCACAAATTGACATGACCTTTCTATGATATATCATAGCCAAGATGTCAACGGTACAAAGAAACTATACTAAAAGTAGAATCAGACAGTCATCAACTTACATGCAAAGGCAGGAATACCACAATAACCAGACCTTACATAAGCAACTCTACAAAGCTATGTGAAAAGCATGAAGTGAAATATTTCAACCTCAGAAAGCAAATAACTGTGAACCAAAAATGCTACACTCATTGATGTTATGTTTAAAAACTGAGAAATAATGATATTTCAAGATACATACAAATTAAAGGACTTTGTGGCAACTACGCCACAACAGAGAAAATTCTCCAAAGAAAGCTGTACAAGGAGGAAGAAGAAAGAGAATTCCCTCCATATCTGAGTTTCACTCTTGTCTGATGAGGGATGAGTCAGTCAGACAGAATGAAGCCCTGTCATCTGCAGCACCAGGACAAACAATGACAACAACATCCGGGGTAACACAGCCAGGCACAGAAAGAAAAGCACTATACAATCACACTTCTGTGAAATCTATAAAGCTTATCACAGAACTGAGCTAAAATAATGGGCAAAGGCTACAAAGGGGGATGGCAAAGAAAAGAGGGGAGTGACAGGCCATGGCCCGGGATCCAGTGAGAAGAGAGGAGGAGCTCATGCTTGGTCACAGTACAGTGGCTCCGGACAACAACAAACATCTTCAAAATTGCTAGAAAACAAATCTAAATATTCTTACCACGAAGACACAATCACAGTTGAGGAAATGTTCTCAGTACAAAAAAAAAAAAAAAAAAAAAAACCAAAACCAACAAATACTTGAGGTAATGACACTCAGTACACTAATTTATCATTAAGCAGTATATACCTGCCCCAGAGAATCACTCCATAAACATATGCAAGTATTATGTCAATTAAAAATACAACTGAAATACTGATCAAGATAAAATTAGTGAAGTTAAAAAATATAACAGCAACTATAAACAATAGAAAAGCTTTGAAAATCTCATAGAGAACTTCATGAGGTGTGACGAGAAATGTGTGTGTGTATGTGTGTGTGAGTGCATGTGTCTGTGTTTATGTGTATATACATAGTTGTATCTCTGCATATCTGTATGTGGGGATCTGAGTGTGTATTATCAGAAACAATAAAGAACACATTCAGGACAAGTTAACTATTTAACAATTTATATTACTGCTCACTTGGAAGAGAGAATCCCGTAAAGAGATATAGAAAGAAAGGCCCAATGTAACTAGAAAGCTTAAAGTAGCCACAGAAGAGTTTGAAGAGATTTTTTAAGCTTCCTTTTGTAAGTCACCAGAGCAGGCAGCTCTCTTAATTCATTCCATCTCATTTTTATGGAGGATCTAATTCTATAGGTAACTATTCTAGACCACAGAGAAATATTTCTTCAATCTACCCTATGAAGTTGGAATAACCTTGGTCCCCAAACTTGCCAGGCAGAAGTACGGAAACATGTGCATTATAGTTCAATACATTACACAGAATACAAGCTCCAGCTGCACACAGAATATCAACAGTCAGGAAAGTTCACTCCAGGAGCACAAACATAATCCAATACTTCAAAAACTCTGATTACAACAAATTATGTCAAATCTGAAACACACACACTAAAAGTTAAAAAAAATTGAAAAATGAACAATAAACCATATGATAATAATGACTACCCCAAAAGTACTTTGCAAAAAAGTTTAATCATTACTAATAAGAACTAAGTAGGTATTTAAATATAGCATTTCTTTCTTTCTTCTCCCCACCCCTGGCTTTGAGAGATGGTTTCTCTGTGTAGTCCTGGCTGTCCTGGAACTCACTCTATAGACGAGGGTTGACTCGAACTCAGAGATACACCTGCCTTTGCCTCCCAAGTACTGGGATTAAAGGTGTGTGCCAACACTATCCAGCTAAATATAACATTTCTTAACAAAATAATTTATATACATAAAAAGAGATAATACAATTGAAATTTTCTCTATATGTAAATGTAAGTATATATACACTCACTTATAACATAGGCATATCTAAGTGCATATATTCATACACATGAATACCACTTAATTCATATATTAAAGTATATTTTTTCACCAGAAACTAAATAGGATGTAATTATACAATAGTACTTATTGTTTGTTAAAGTAGTTAGTTTACCTGTTTGGGAAGTCGGAACAAGGAATTCTTATAGAAAATGTCCTTAGCCTGGCTCCATGTACCATCAATGAGGATGATTGTGGAAGGATAAACAGGAGAATCTAATATAAATTCTTCCAAATTAGTAGCTTCAGCCCCTGGATATAATATTAATGTACCAGAGTCCCGGCAAACAGTTGAAAGTTCAACATCTCTAAAACAATAATTTTTAAGATATCTTTATTAGGTATGGGGAAAACGTAAGTTTTACTACACTAGTGAATACCTAAGCAACATTCCCTCTGCCATCTAACTGAATGGAGACACTAATTCAAAGGCCAGTCAAAGCCTCAGCTGCTGGTGACTGGCATACTGTCTCCTCAGCACAGTTCTTCCATGTTCTTCTCTGTTATTTCCTGCCAAGGCTTTCCTACCCAGTGGCCAGTGGCATCATTTTTAACCCTCCCAAAGGAACATCTATGTTGAAAAGAACTATTCCCAACCACCCAGTCAGTCAGTCCACTTACCTCTCTTCACTGAAGCGGCGGCCAATCTTGACTGTGCATTTGTCTGGGGGAAGGCATGCTGCTAGCAGAGGGACTGTGCGCAACACTTTGCTTTCCTTTAGTGAAACATTAAAGCTCGGAGTTATTACCTAGATAAGCACCTCTAAACTTTCCTGATGAAACTCAGTGATAAAGTGCTTGCTCATCAGGTACAAGGACCTGAGTGTAACATCAGCATTGCAGAAAGAAACACTTTTCTGAGAAACATCTGGTTTCTAGCTTAATATATTTTTACAAGTCTTTTAATCAAGATCAGAGTTTAAGAAGAGATAGCATTTCTCTATCAGTATAATACAAGCACACTTTTTAAACTTGTTTAGATATATTTTAAGAAGAGATAGCATTTCTCTATCAGTATAATACAAGCACACTTTTTAAACTTGTTTAGATATATTTATAGGCTAAATGTTTAGAATTATAAATTATAGGGGGAGAATACTTTGTAGATATGCATTAGACTACTTCCTTCTGAGTAGGGACATTGAGTTTCTTGGGGCAAGTTTGATATTTGCCAGCAGGACATCTAATTTCTTCTTGTTTCTTCTTTGTGCCGACTACTTAACAAACCATAACCAACAGCATCCATCCAACAACCAACAACCCACTCCACCTAGTAGGGTCTGAGCATTTCTATACCCTCTGAAAATTTCTCAGAATTCCAGACTTGTCACACTATCGCAGAAACTATCTGCAGCTGGCAAAGTCAAGCCCATGCTAGAGCACGAGGTGAATCAGCTGCTGTGGGCAGTCTGAAGAGACCCACATACCCCACACCTGGGACTGAAACAAAAACAGAGTATTTCTGTGGTTTGCAAAGAAGTCAAAATTCTCACTACAGTAAGAAAAGCCAGTGGCAAAAATGGCAGCATCACAAGAGCCTGCTGTCAAGTCTGAGAAGTTGCCAAGAAACAACTTGCAACAGAGAAACAGTATTCATCATTCAGAAAACATAAAAGGCTAATTAATTTCACATCCTTATTGTATCTTGGAATAGGCTGTGAATTTAAAAAGTAAAATAATTACTATTATCTGTTACAGCCCACTTGGACATAAGAGATCCTGAGTTATAAATGCTAAGGAGTTCTCACTTGGGTTAACACAAAATCCATTTACATGATTCACTAACTAGTTTTGTGCTGACTAATTTATAATTTTCTATGATTTCCTTACATCCCCTCATCACAAATCAAAACTCACAAACATGCATACACACTGGCACATGTCTACTTTTAGACAGAGTAGAAGAATGTTAATTTAAAAGTATCACAGATGGCACAGTACAAAGTAAATGTGTTTGTTCTAGCCACCTAAAAGAAAGAAAATTTTACCTCAAATCCATTTTGTAAGAGTAAAATGCCAAAGTCAGTATCTACTCTAGCAAGAAAAGACATCAGGAGTGAAGGCTATGACCGAAGTTTTAAAAGTAATCATTTTTCTGAGTTCTTTATTCACAAAAAATGAGTAATCATGCAAATCTGGGGGAGTTCTAAATCTTTACCCTATAATAGTATCATATGAAACATTGTCTCAAGCATCTACTATCATCTATACTTATCACCCATAATGGTTTTTCTGAAATGCTACAGAGCAGTGAGGAACGAGCATGCTCATGTGGGTGTCCTCAGGTGAATCCATACTTCACCTGAGGACATTACCTCACCTCTGCTGGATGCTGGATTATGTACAGATGGGTAGAGATCTGGAGAGGACGCACTGGGAGATATGGACATAGGCACACTTTCTGGGGCCGGCTAAAAAAGAAGAAAGAGAAGAAAGAACCAGTGAATTTTTAAAATGTGATATAGCGTCATCCTCATCCGCCAGTCAACATCATGCCATGTTTTATATAACTAAAGGGGCGAGTAAAGCTACGTAAGTTCAAAATGAAATATCATTAATGAAGTTGATAAGATATTCTAGACATGAAAATTATGAAAGAGATTTAAGTAAATTCTTCTCCACCCATAGAGATTCTGGGGTCGGCAGTACTCCACAATTCAGTGGTATAGCACTTGCTTAGCACTTACAAAGCCACAGATTTGATCCACCACAAGACAAACTTAATTGTTTAATATTAAAGTACTTCAATAAATATTAACTGTCTTTAATGGGAAAGTAGTCACTAGGTCACCAGGGCCTTTTCATTCGTGAAGCAATACTTTTTTTCTTTTCACATCAAGAGCAGAACTGAGGAAAAAAAAAAAAAAAAAGACTTGGACCCAGAGGCAGAAAAAAAAAATCTCAGGTCCTAAGAGCACGAGAAATAAATTTCAGGAGAGGAAGAATAAACAAAAAAAGTTAGGAAGTCCACTTGTCTATAACAATAAACTAGGAAGCCTCTAATTTTAGCAAGTGAGAAAATGAAAAGCAATAACCCAGCCAAGCAAAGGAAGAACCAACAAATTACAGAATTTAGTAAACAGTAAACATCTCTCAGTAACAACCTTACATGTAAATGGATTCAACACACCAGTAAAGGGACATGGACTAGATGCCTGGATTCAAAAACTAGATCTAAGTGTCTGTTGTCTCCAAAGCACGTATCCCATTGAAAAAAAAAACACCCACAGACTGAGAGGCAAAAGATTAAAAACAGTATCAAAAGAACAGAAGCCAGAAACATAGCTGATATCTGGTAAAAGAAGACCCAAACCAAAATCAGCCAGAAGAGTTAAGGCCATATATTAATAAAGGAAGTAATTAAGTAAACAGAGCAATTGTAAATATATCCACATCTAACACTAGAGTCACAATTTCATTCTTCGTAGAAGAAACAAAAAACTCCTAAGATTCACAAACCAATTCAAATAGCCACAATAGTCTTTTAGAGTTATGTAATTTATGTGTGATAGTTATCTCTCTGCTGGCAAAATGAGCCAATTCAAGCCGGATCAGAATATATTAAAGGCAGGTTCATTGGAAAGCTGCTCTTAGGCGAGTTCACTGGCCCCAAAGATTGAGGCCAGGGGAGTGGCCATGGGGATAGGGCTGTAGTGCAGAGGACAGGGTGAGGAGAAGAGAGGGCAAGTAGCAGACCACAATATCTGGATTATATAGGGAAGAGCCTCTGGGGAAGACAGTCAGGTGGAAGGTGAGTTATACTTGATAATATAAGATAATACATGATACCAGCTTTTCTTCCCCTCAATGAACCTTAAATCAACTAATAATCCAATGCACACACTTCCTAGCTCCCTTTGAGATGATCTCGTATAACTGTCCTGCAGCACAGTGCATGCCCTGTCATGGCTATACTATAAACAGATTTTCAGAGTGACAAGTCTTTCTGTGCTCACGAGATAAAGCACAGAGAGTGACAGACAGACTGAGAGTCTGAGCATACTAAGAAGTATAGACCAAGGTCTGCTATAAGAAAGAACCCTTTCTGTAAAAGGAGAAATAGAGTAACATTAAAACTCCAAAAAGTTTAAAATTCTATTGTTTCACTTGAAATTTATCAAAAGCATAAAGTAAGATAATCAATGAGAAAAATCAAATAAAAATTTCTGTTTCTCTAGCATAAGATGAGGCAATTTGAAATTAGACCCTAACCATATCCTGATAGGTAAGGTATAGTTCAATTTGGAAATTTTTAGTAAACATATGCAAATTTTGGCCAAAAAATAGCTATGGTTATAAAAACAGTAACTTTAATTTTTTATACATCTAAGTCCTAATATTATAGCACCCTGTATTGGCAAGGTAGTGAACATTCATTTCAAACCTTTAGTACATGAACCACCAATTACACTACATTTTTATAATTATCATTCATCAGCTATGTTGTGTAGCATTTACTATTAGGTTTCATTTCAATTATTATGGACATTTTTAGAACTTTAAAAACATTGGTATCAATAAAATTTCCTGTTGTCATTGCAAAATCAACTTACTCAAACTGCCCTTTATAAATATTCCCTCAGGGAACTTGGTGAAAATGTTACATAAGACTAATTTTATAAAAAATAAATTGATCCAAAATACAATAGTCTTTTAAAAACTTAGCTTTGAAAATCTGAATATCAAATACAACTAAGTAAAAAAAGACAAGTCATCTTCCTATCTAACAACCATTAAGAACATTTACCAATTGTGTTCTAGCAGTCTATTAATAAAATTGGTTCTCTGGAACTGGTTAGAGTCCTGGTCAATTTAACCCATCAACTTATACTCTACTTACTACATTATTTTAAGGATGGTACCTAACCTTCATAACCACATGTTTATGCTCTAGAACACTCCTCATCTTGTCTGCAACTATTTCTTCCTCACAGGGCTGAATTCACTGTCATTAGTCATACACTTCCTTAAAGGACTTCTGGACTTCTAAATAATTGCACCTGTGGTGTGGCTACAAGACTATGGGGGCCAGCAAGGGAAATATGGTGGTGTGAAGTAAGATGTAACCATCAGCTCACCGAGCTTGTGACAGTAACCCTGGGAATCTGTGTTTCTGACACGTTGGTGGGTGCTACTGATGCTGCAGGTGGGGATGGATCCACCCCTGCAGGATTTTCTTTCCCATTGAATGACTTAAATTCATTCCTATCTAAATGCTGCCTACTTATCCATTCCTGCATCTGAAGACTGTCAAAGCCTTTTGATTTTTTTTTTCTTCTCCCTCTGGCCCCGATCGCTCCAGGCCCACTCGCTCCAGCCCAAAGGTTTATTTATTTATTATATGTAAGTACACTGTAGCTGTCTTCAGACACACCAGAAGAGGGCATCATTATGGATGGTTGTGGGCCACCATGTGGTTGCTGGGATTTGAACTCAGGACCTCCAGAAGAGCAGTCAGTGCTCTTAATCACTGAGCCATCTCTCCAGCCCGCCTTTTGAATTTTTAAAGAAGCAGTTACCTAAGAACAAACAACAGAAGAGTAAATGCACAAGCCAATGAAACCATTTTCTCTTCATGAAGATATGACCTTTCCTAGCCAACCAGTTCAGTTGTCCTGACAACTCTATCACTAGGCAACCCTATCACATATGCATATGATTAAAACAATCCACAACGGGTAGAATGCATATTACCTAGAAAACTATAAAGACCTAATCAGGGCACCATACTTTGGGATTCCCTAACTTGGAGCCCTAGAAACTTACTAAAGTTATGAAATGTTAGTTCCTGTGGATATGAAGCTGTTATGTGCAATACATCACCTGTACCGAGCCAGACTGCTAAACTAGACTGCCACAAAGATTATTGCAGAAAAGAAGCACCTAGGCCTGCTCTGATACAAGCTGCCACTCTTGTCCTGTTTGTCTGTGGTTTCAAGAGTGCCCTACAGCCGGGGCAGTGGAAGCACAGGCCTTTAATCCCAGCCTGCAGAATCACAGGAGGCAGGAGCAGGCAGATAGATCCTCCAATTTTAAGGCCAGCCTGGTCTACAAGAGTGAGTTTCAGGACGGCCAGGGACACAGAGAAATCTTGAAAAATTTAAAAAGAGAGGGAGGTGGGGGAGGGGTGCAGAAGGGTGGGGGAGGGGAAGAGTACCCTGTAATTGTCTATTTCCCAGGATGTCTCACTAAGTCCACCTATCTGCAGGACTTCATTTTTCATCTTATCTGCTCCAATACTCCTTCTACTATCACTTTCTAGCTCCTTATCCTGACTTCCCTTCATATATATAATCACCATTGGAGATCATATTAACCGAATGTGGGGGGAGGGTTGCTACAGTGTCAGCTACAGGACAACAAAGTCTGGCCTCCTCTTTTTGTTGCTACATTCCTAACACGGCCATAGCCGGATCTCAAACAATGCTCAGTGTATGAAAGAAGACTTCTACATTCTCTTACCTCCACAACGGAGATGCTTTTCTCCTACACAATTTCCTATCCCATCCCTTCATTTTTCTTAGACATCAAATTTCATACCTCCTTAATGTTCTCTACAGTACTTAATTAATTCGTTTCTACTACAAGGCCAGCATTTCTGTTCTCTGTTTGAATACTCTGTGACCAACTTAGTAAGTGGTAGGATGAAAGAGCAAACCTGTTACTGAAGAAAACAGCTAAGCACTTTGAGTGACCTCTGCAAGTGTGATATAAGTAACCTCTGCAAGTGTGATGTAAGTAACCTCTGCAAGTGTGATGTAAGTAACCTCTGCAAGTGTGATGTAAGTAACCTCTGCAAGTGTGATGTAAGCTAAAATTAATTGTTTCCTCTCATGCTTTGATAACCTCATAAAACAACAATTTCTATGTATAAAACATCAATTTCTTTAGTCTACAGTAATCTAATTCTAATTACTAAATGTAACCTAAAACTATAATTCATCGGTATGAGCACACATGTGTGCAGGTGCATGTGCAAGTGTATCCATGTGCATGTGAAGGCAAGTTGACAACTTAAGGCATCATTCCTCAGGAGGTATCCATACTGGGTTTTTTGCTTGTTTGTTTTTTGAGACTTGAGTAGTTAACCAGTTTGGACCTTGCCAAGCAGGCTGAGTGGACAGAAAGCCTCAGGTCCTATGCAACACACCGGCTCTTCTTTCTTAATTTTTTTCCTTGTTTGTTTGTTTGTTTTGACACAGGGTCTTCTCTATCTATATAGTCCTGGCTGTCCTAGACCAACCTTGACTCAAACTCATAGAGATACACCTGCCTCTGCCTCAGGAGTGCTGGAATTAAAACTGTGCACCATCACTCCCAGCTACAGCTAGTTTTTTATAGGGGCTCTAGGAACTGAACTTAAGATTCTCACATATGCATGACAAATACTTTAATAACTGAGCTCTCTCTCCAGCCTCAACACTACAGTCCTTTAAAACATCTTATCATTTCAACTGGCCAACTCTATATTTAGTGAGTTACTTTATAGTGAGAATTTGTGTCTGTTACATTAAATACTTTTCCTATTTTAAATACTTTTCCTACAGCACATATGCTATGACTAACTATTCAGCTATTAAACTATCTCTTAATAAATAGTAACTGCAGAGTAATTGCCATCTTCATTCTAAACTCTGAAAAAAAAGAGCAAAAAACTTTAAATATATAAACTTAAGCCTGAAAAATTCTTACCTGTATATTAAATAAGAAATTCAACCAATTCCTAGTTTAATACACACTGTACATCTAACTATAATGGAATGACCAAAGAGCTGAATTTTTCCATTCACTACATTTATAATGCACTGTAAACACATTATTGTTTTTCCATTCATTAGGGTTTATCTTCTTTAAAAATCTATATAACCCAATAAATTTTAATTATATTCTTAAAATATGAACGGAACCTACAAAAAAAAAATCCCTAAGGGATCTGAATGAGATAAGCTTTTTCTTTGCTTCTCAGTAGAGATGGATTTAGAAAGGATATGTAGGATGCCTGCAGATACAGACTGACTGCCCCCACAGTGCATGTTGGCAGTGCCTGGGTAACCTGCAATTCCCAGCACCCCCTCTGACAGCCTGAGGGCTAATGCAGTTACATCGGACATGGATCTGAGATGCTAGGACCTACAATACATCTTTCAAAACCTAATTAAGTCCCTTACACAATATTCACTAAAAGTTTTTTCCTATTACAGTACTGATTTTAGTCAAGATAATCTCATATAAGTAAAAGTAAAATTTAAAGATTTATGAATAGATCTACAATAATTACTATTTTAAAGGATTTTTGCTCATTAACTAAAGAAACACAAACATAAACCCACTCCCTAAAAATTAATAGTTTAACTCAAATTTTCCAAAATGCAACAATTTTTCTTAATATTTTCAAAAGAGGGAGAGAGTTAAGGACTACACAGCTCTTTACAGCATTAATTGAAGTCTACAACACAGCACACACAAAAATGGCAACCGCTTTCTCATTTTAAGACATACTTTGGAAAACTAAATCCCACAGTGCCCTCTGCTGTATTTTGGTTGCTTCTTTTGCTAACATTCTTTCACTGTTATTTATGTGTGTGCCCACACCTACATGTCTGTGTATGACCTGCGTGCAGGTGCCAACGAGGCCAGAAAAGGGTTCAGATCTCTTAAAACAGGAGCTCTAGGCAGTGTGAGCGCCATGATGGGTACTGTGGGTACAGAAAGCAAATCCAGTCCCCTGGAAGAGCAACATGCACACTTAGCTGATGAGCTATCTCACCAGCCCCCTCTATTCTTACTATCTCTTAAAGAGCTAAAATGACCTAGAAAATGAATGCTACTTATTAGACTTTTTTAAACTATATACGCAATTTGACCAATAAAAAGACAAGTACCTATACAAACATTTAACGTATTATAAATTTTCATCCCATACATAGGTAATCTCTCCCATTTATGAGTAACTCATATTTAAGTAACTATAATATTCTCATATACTTCCCCGGCTGTTTTTCTTACTGGATTCTTTTCAAAGTGACTACAGGAGTTAAGGAAAAGCATAAAAAAGAAAAATTACTATCGTAAGCTAACTGGACTTAAAGCTCACTCAACAAGGGAAAATTAAGCCTGGTACTAGAAACCTAGCCAGCTTCCTGGGGCTAGTGAGGTCATGGACATTAGATAAGAATCTACTACTGCCATTTGCTAAACCAGCATAATTCCTTACCACACGGCAAATCTTATCCTTATACCCACAGATAAGTGCATACTCCTTATCACAGAAGCCTCTCTTTACAGCAAATGCAGATCACAGAAAACTACAACTGGACACAACATGGAAATAAAAGACCATGGGAAGGCCTGCCCCAAGAGATACACCTATATCATAGCTCCTAACATCATTGCTCAGAAAGCACTGAGGAGGAATGTATAGAAAGATTGTAAGAGCCAGAATACCAGGAAGTCTGCTGTAAAACAGTCTCTACTAGAAATGGCTACATACACAAAACCGTAACAATAGCAGCATCAATGGCCATACTAACATGGAAAGGGAAACTCTCATAGAGTTGCTCCCATAGATGAAGAACCATAGACAATTAATGACTTCTAGGAGGAGAATCAGCTTTTCCCGAGGATGAGGCCCCTTATTGGTTGAACAACACAGTGTTCAGCAATAAAACAATATACACACAAAAAAATTAAAATATGTATGTGCATATACATACATACATATGTAACAATAACAATCGAAGACAAAGAGGCTGTCCTGGGAGTGAACGGGCAATGGGAGGGGTGGAAGGGAAGGTACCTGAGAGGGGCTAGAGGGAGGATGTGTAAAAATATTCTTCTAATTAAAAACATATTTTATGATCAAAAAAAAAATGACTGCTGTAAGAGAGGTAGAAACTCTTCAAAGAGAGTATCTTGATAGTTTCAAACACCTGTCCTAGAAGGCATGCCTACAGCAGTTGAGAAATTGTACACTGAACTCAGTCTTACTTTTGTTTATTGTAGGCCTCACCTTACTGAAAAATAATACTATCATAATTGAGAAAGACATTTTCAACATATTATCTCCTCCTTGTCTCTTCCTTTTAATCAATTATATAAGATTATGAGATATATCCAGTATTATTAAATAAAATGTATATAAATATATCTATTAGAAATACATACTAATTTTTAATCATCTATAGAATGTGATAAAAAAACAAACAAAAAAATTCCAGTACAGCAATGGAGGTAAGTTTGTTCTTATTGTCAGATCCCTAACTTTAAAAAGTTACTCTTCTATTGCTGTTAAGTGACACCATGACCAAGGTAATTCATAAAAGAAAGCATTTAATTTGGGGCTTGTGTTTTCCGGGGGTTAGAGTCCATGACCTTCATGGCAGGAGCCTGTAGCAGGCATGACACTGAACAGCAGCTGAGAGCTTACGTACTGAAACAAAACCATGAGGCAGAGAGTAAAAGCCTGCCCTTAGTGATACACCTACTCTAATAAAGTCATATCTTCTAATCCTTCCAAATTGTTCTATCAGTCGGGGTCAACTATTCAAACATATGAACCTATGGACTGAGAAACTTATTATTATCCACATTCAGCTAACTATGATTTACTTCCTGTTTTTTAAAATAAACAGACTGACATGATATATAGATAGTAGATGATGATGGATGGATGGATGGATGGATAGATAGATAGATGGATGGAACAAGGTGAGTAAGAGAGAGCTCTCATGTAGCCTGCATCCACAATACCCTGGTTTTGATGCCTAAGACAGGAAAAACAAAAAAGATAGATGTAGCTATCTTAGTAACAAATTAATCAGAATCCCCTCCATAATGTTTCTTCTCTACTTCCATAATTTGTTTGAAATATTACTTATCAGATACTAGATATTAAAATAAATGAGTGAATAAATATAAAACAAATCCACAAGCCCATCCCTAGGAAAAAAATAACAAAATCTGATCTTTATTTTCTTCTAGTATCAAACCCAGGCCCTGTGCATGCTAAAGAAGTGGCCCTGGGCCACTCCATGACCTGCAGACCCTACATGAAGTAAGCACCCCACGCACAGAGCAGAAGCTCACGCTCCCGCCACGGGCTAATTAAAGGGAGAAACATCCATCATCACAGGCAAGGAGCCAAAGGTTAAAGCAAAGCTATTTCCCAAACAACAGTGTAAAGTATGAGGATCTCGTTACTAGAAAAACTTCATTTTGTTTATTCTTTCATTGTATCTTAGCAAAAAAAGCCTATATTTTAAAATATGGGTTTTTATATATTCCCAACTTTATTTACATGTCTATTTCCTCAAAAAATATATAAACAGACTTGAGAATTTTTCTTGAAATAGAGTATATTAAGGTTTAGTGTTAGCTTACTGCATAAGAACCCAATACTCTGAATAACCCATGGGTTTGAAGACATACCCAAAAAGTGTGTTTGTCTGTATATATGTTTGTTTGTTTGTTTGTTTCAAGAAGTTTGACCAACATATGCTTAAAATGAAAGCCCCAAGGTGAAGGAGGGGTAATTGACCTGATGTGCTCTACAAAATAACACAAATTCATAATGTCCCTTAGCCTCTAATTTAAGGGAAAAAAATACCCTATCAATAAAGAAGTTAGATACCACAAAAGGTATTAATTTATTAATAATAAAAGTGATAGTTCATAAAAGAAAAGAGAAGAGGAATAGGGAGTAAAAGAAGAGAGGAGGAAAAGAAGAGGGAGAATTTAGCATTGGTCACATACTTTTTATGTTACAGATGTTTTACCTGTCAAAGTGCTAGTATCACTGTATCACTGTCCTACTCTAGGTAAAAATAGGAGGCTCACATAGGTTAATAACTTCCTTTGAAGAAAATACAGCAGACGCTACAACAGCTCTCAGTCCAGATGCTTTTAATTAGTACTTTATATTGAGTCCATGTATGTATTGTTGATGAAGTTTTAAGGTACAATTTTATCTAAGTTGTTTTAGGCCCTACGTGTATATCACTACAGTTAAAATAGCTGAAGATAAACTTCAGACACTGTAAGAGAGATAGAAGAAAAAGGTCAACACCTAAGCATCCATAAATAGCATAAAATGGCTAAAAGTAACTGGGGATATGAGGTTGGATATCAGGATAGATATAAGGAAGTAAACAGTCCAATGGGGAGAACTGGAGTTTTTAAAAAAAAAAAAAAGAGCAGTTCAAGGGTTGAGGAAATGGCTCAGTTTGTAAACACACTTGCTATGCATGTTTGAGGACTTGAGTTGAGAATCATAGAACACACATACATCCACACACAGTATCACACATCTATAATCCCAGTGCTCCTATGGGAAGAGGGGAGGAAAAGAGGCAAATCCTTGGAAGCTTGCAGGTCAGCAAGGCTTAACCACAAAGAAGCAAACAAACCCTGTCTCAAAACAATGGAAGGCAACAACCTACACCCAAGGTTGTCCTCTAACCTCTGACACATGCACTATATACCCACACTCACATACATGCAGACACACACAAATATCAGACACACATATGTGCTATACACATATATGCCAAGAAAGAAAGAGGAGGGAGGGGAGGAGAGAGTCTATGTGCTCAAATAGAGAAACTGCTTTCATGGCAATTAAGTTGGACTGAGATAGAATAAGATTTCATACAGCAGAAATTAAGGGAAGAGATTCTCAAAGGGGAAAAAGTAACAACAAAGCTAAAGAGTAAAACATTAAAAAATAACTGTTTAGAAGCAACAGTTCTGGATACCAAGGAGGGAATAGGTATGGAGTGGCAGAGAAAGACACAAATCAGCAGGCTGGGGACTAAGCGGCAGTATTTGGGCAGTACACTCAGGAGTCTGAACCCCGCCCCTTACCTAGAATACAAGCACAGACCTCCAGGAAAAGAATACCATGAGTAGTCCCAGGTGTTGGGAATTAGACTGATGGTGAAATGCAAGCTGGGAAACAACTACCGTAGGTACAGAACTGTGAAATCAGGACAGCAACAGCAGTGAGAAGAAACAGGTAACGAGGAGCTTAGGAGGTTCATTTCTTGTGAGGCTCCAAGTAGTAAGACCCTCCACACTGCTTGTGCTCCTCAATCCCATCAGTCACGCTACAGCACAACTACGGCCTGTGTGTTTCTCCCCTGGAGACTCCGGATCATAACAGCCAAGTTCCCTTCATCCTCATTCTGCCAGTGCCTGGCTTAGCGTAAAGACCACAGGACAAACATTTGCAGAGCACATCTGAGTTTACTTAGAGATACTGAAGAATAAGCTGAGGTCTAAATCTACTTCACTGAAGGCGTGAGCAATTAACTGTACAATTTGAACTCAGTCACACTACCTGTTCTTTCTCAAGAAAAAAAAACACTAGTGATTCATATCTACCTGAATTCTAATGCAGTTTCTTGGAAACCGAGGCACCAAGTGGCACTGTGTCCCATACTGAGAGGCCTTCTCTGCCTTCTGTATATTCCCTAGCTGGTTAGCAGACAAGCTTGGCCATTCTCACCCCCTTTTATTCTGGGCTCAAGTGCTATTCTTTTGATCCTCTGGTGGTAACAGTCAAGTTAGACAAGGGGTAAAGTCCTTTCTTACTCTAAGTCTCATGCACTGGATCAAATTCTAGGAAGGTTCTGCCCAAAGCACTCCAGCACCCAAGAATCTGACAAGACAGAAGCCTCCTGGCCACATCTGAGTTTCTACCCCATTGGAGGTCAGTGAGTTAGCCTAAAGGGGCGGGGGGGGCGTTCTGAGTCAGAGGCCAAGCATCTTACTGTATTATTTGTGGTGCTCTGAGCAACCCAAATGTTCACAGTAGCCTCTCTTCCCTGAGTCTCACAAGAATAAAGTGGGTGATCAATGGTTTATATCACAGAGGAGAAACAATGAGCTTGGGAAACCACTGATTTTATAAGTAGTATACAAACCCTTGCTGGGACAAAGATCTCATCTCTCAAGCTCGCCTGGTATAAATATTACCCTTAAGAAAAGGTAAAAATGTTAATGATCTTAAATTCTTACTAGAATATCAGAGAGATATTAGAAGTATCAGACTGTATGAGTTGAACAGTATCACTTAATAAAGCATGCCCAAGTCCTAACCCTAACATCATGAATATGACATAAAATGACCGTCATGAGAAAAGGGAAGATCTGATGAAAGAGGGGCAGACCACTAATCAAACAACACCAGGGAAGAGAAACAGGGAACAATATCTTCCCAGATGGAACCAGCACCAGGGACAACCTAAGTTCTAACTCTCGACTCCTAAAGTATGAGAACAAATGTCTGTTGTGTTTGGTTTCCACATGTGGCTTGCAATGGTTGCTCTGAAGGCCATGACCATTGAGACAGGTGTCTCCTGACTGTTCACCTCTCACTTGCATTGTGCTTTATACATACAACAGCATTCCCTCTGCCAAAACTCATGATGACGTCAGCCACAGATTGAAGTCCCTACCTTAACAGTATCAAAATTCCAGGATGCCACCTAAAATCCTAGACATAAATTAGGAATTGGCGGCATGTCTAACATTCTAGCAAATTTACAAGAGCAATAAAACTTTTAAGAAAAAAAAGCTGTAGGTGTAAAGAGTACTGGGATGATTGCTTAGCATGCTTGAGGCCCTGGGTTCAATGTTTAGAATCTACTTGGCAGGAAAGCCAAGAAGATAGGCTGGAGGGATGGCTCAGTCCTTAAGTACAGAGGACCTAGGCTCAATTCCCAGAACCCACTCAGTTGCTTACAATGTGTCTCACTCCAGTTGCTGGGGACCTGGTATCCTCTTCTACCTTCCACAGGCACCAGGTACAGATGTGTTTTGCATACGTGCAGACAAAACACATACACATAAAATAAAACACATACATGTCATATAAAAAGGTTGCTTGTGTTTTAAGTCTATGGACAGTCGTTTGGCATATGAGAGTAGGTAACGGTTGTCATGGGACAGTATGAGATGTTTCCATATGTTCCATTATAAGATCCAGTAATGGGCAGTTTTTCCCATTAAGCATCTAACTCCTTTGTATTCACAGGTTGAGCACAATTAAGAAACACTAACTATGGGAAGCAAGAGAATCTTGTAGAAATCAAAACTATTTCAGACCACTGTTCTTACAGAAATTCTAATTGTCTCTGTTTGGCCAGATCACATCTGTCAAAGGCTACAGAAGGCACTGGAAGATGGCCCCATTATGATCATATCCAACCATTGTCACCCATGTCCCACATAATGACCAGGGAGAAGAGTATTAGGGTTTGAAGGGTGAGCTGGTAGCTAGAAGACTTCAGAGAGGTCAGTGCATGCTGTGAGTCCAAACGTCAGCAATGGACTAACATGGTTCTTAGCTGAATGGACTTTTGGCATGTAGGACACATGTGGAGGAAGGAGGCTGGGGGTGGGGTGTGATGGCATTGAAAGACTTTGTCTTCAGCCCATTTCTCTTTGCCTATCTGTCTCCTATTTGCCATGAACCAGCTACTTTGCTCTCCTAGCCTATGTTCTGTCTCACCATAAATAAGACCAGAAGAAAAGAAAAAGACCATGAAACTGCAACCTGGCCTGGGACAGGATCCTTCCAGTTTCCAGTGTGGCAAGAAGCTGATCCTGTGTCACAATGCTCCATACCCAAATAACATAGGGAGAGAGCTGATCTCCCAGGAATGTCAACACACCTGTGAGCACAGGTAAGACCACCACTGCTGCTCAAATTCCTGGCCCAAGAGGGACCCACCCAGAGCCATGAAGACACAGTAACCAAGGAACATCCAGGGACAGGATCCTTCCAGTTTCCACCTGCACCCCAGTGCTGACCCTGTATCACAGCTCTCCATATCCAAATTCCTTTCAGAGAGAACTGGTATCCCAGGAGTACTACTAACACACAGGCTTGCAGGAGGGACAAGTCACAGTCACAGACAGCAAGACCAGCTAACACCAGAGATAATCAGATGGCAAGAGGCAAGGTCAAGAACATAAGCAACAGAAACCAAGGCTACTTGGCATCATCAGAACCCAGTTCTTCCACCACAGTGAGCCCTGGAAACTGCAACCGTTTCTAAGGTGGTTTCAGCTATCCTTTCACAGCAACAAAAAGTAACAGGAGGAAATAAGGAGATATCACCACTACTGGCTGACTGGAGGCAGCTTTGCTATCTGATGCCTCTGATGATTTAAAACAAGTATCATGTGTTAAATTTGTAATTACTTGCTGGATTCCCTTATGTGTAGTCAAATAACTGAGGCTAATATCTGGTTGGTCATAATGTTGCAAAATAACTAAAAATACTTCTTGAAAAGCCTCAACAGTCTCTGCTCTACACTTTATCTCCTTATTTACTCCTGTGAGTATTTTATTCCCCTTCTCAGAAGAACCAAAGCACCCATACTT
Source organism: Tokudaia tokunoshimensis (assembly GCA_036184795.1). Classification (NCBI taxonomy): domain Eukaryota; kingdom Metazoa; phylum Chordata; class Mammalia; order Rodentia; family Muridae; genus Tokudaia; species Tokudaia tokunoshimensis. The sequence goes on from BTHU01000017.1 coordinate 39,241,655, forward strand.
TGGTCTTCCTTCTTGAGCTTCATGTGGTCTGTGAATTGTATCTTGGGTATTCAGAGCTTTTGGGCTAATATGTACTTATCAGTGAGTGCATACCATGTGTGTTCTTTTGTAATTGGGTTACTCACAGGAGTAAATATGGAGATAAAGTGTAGAGCAGAGACTAAAGGAAAGGTCATCCAGAGACTGTCCCACCTGAGGATTCATCCATATACAGTCACCAAACCCCAGCACTATTTTCTTTTTATTAGATATATTCTTTATTTACATTTCAAATGATTTCCCCTTTCTGGTTCAACCCCCCACCCCCGAAAGTCCCATAAGCCATCTCCCCTCCCCCTGTTCCTCAATCAACCCCCTCCCGCTTCCCTGTCCTGGCATTCCCCTACACTGTTGCATCAAGCCTTTCTAGGACCAGGGGCCTCTCCTCCCTTTGATGTCCAACAAGGCCATCCTCTGTTGCCTATGCATCTGTAGCCATGTGAAACACCATGTGTACTATCTGGTTGATGTTTTTGTCCCTGAGAGCTCTGGGAGTACTGAAACCCCCGGCACTATTGTGGATGCCAAGAAATGCTTGCTGAAAGGATCCTGATATAGCTGTCTCCTGAGAGGCCCTGCCAGACACTTGCAAATACAGAGGCGGATTCTCGCAGCCAACATTGGACTAAGTGTGGGGTCCCCAATGGAGGAGCTAGAGAAAGGACTGAAAGAGCTGAATGGGTTTGCAACCTCATAGGGAAAGCAACAGTATCAACCAATCGGACCCCCCAGAGCTCCCAGGGACTAAGCCACCAACCAAGGAGTACACATGGCATATGTAGCAGAGGATTGCCTTGTCAGGCATCAATGGGAGAAAAAGTTCTTGGTCCTATGAAAGCTTGATAGATGCCCCAGAGAAAGGGAATTGAAGGTGGAGAGGTAGGAGTCCGGTGGGTGAAGGAACACCCTCATAGAAGCAGGGGGAGGGAGGATGATATAGGAGGTTTCCAGGAGGGAGGGAACTGGGAAAGGAGATAACATTTGAAATGTAAATTTTAAAAATCCAATAAAAAAAAGCAACTCAACAAAAATTTTCAATAAGAGAAATGTCAGGGTGCTTTACTGTTAAGGAAATACAAGATTGAAGAGAAAAAACGAAAAGGAAGGGGAAGAAGCAGGAGGAGGAGGAAGGAGGAGGAGGGAGCAGGAGAAGAGGAAGGAGGAGGAGGGGGGAGCAGGAGGAGGAAGAAGGAAGAGGAGGAGGAGGGAGCAGGAGGAAGAAGGAAGAGGAGGAGGAGGGAGCAGGAGGAGGAAGAAGAATGAGGAGGAGGAGGAAGCAGGAAGAAGAAAGAGGAGGAGGAGGAAGAAGCAGAAAGAGGAGGGGGAGGAGGAAGCAGGAAGAAGAAAGAGGAGGAGGAGGAAGAAGCAGAAAGAGGAGGAAGGAGGAGGAGGAGGAAGAAAGAGGAGGGGGGCATGGGGGGGGTTCAGCTAACCAACCAGGGTACTTTTCTAGAAAGAGTAACACCATTTTAAGAGAAGCCAGAGGCAAGTCCTGGGGAAGATCCCCGAGACACTGTTAACACAGCAAATGAACAGACATGGTGTGTTGCAGCCCAGAAGACTTCAAGTGGGACAACATAGAGACTGATGGGCAGTGATGGTGACCCTAACCCTGGTCTATGTTAGTCTGTATACTTGTCTTTGTTTTTCATAAAACTTAAAATATTTTTGAAAAAAGTAGCTGAAATTTTTCAAAATAGAAAAAAATTAGCTAAAATAAGTATAGAAAGAAAATATTTTAACTGTATGTTATTTAAAACTGAGTTACTACAAAAGAACAAAGATTTTTATGAATAAGTTTAATTTCCCAGTTTGTATCTGATGCCTTCAATTCTAATACTTTTGTAGTGTTTTAATAAACACATATAAATTATATATAAAAAACGTAAACTGGATAAGGAACATTAACTTTAAGGCTGGAACATGGTTCATCAGGTAACGCAACCTGCTGCTCTTCCAGAGGACCTGGGTTCAATTCCCAGCACCGCATGACAGCTCACAACTATAACTCCAGTTCCGAGTTCTGGGACTCTCTTCTGTTCTCCTCAGGCATGAGCCAAGCATGCACAGGCATGTGGAGCACAGAAATACAGTCAAACAAAACATCCATATTCATTTAATTTTTCTTAAGCAGCCCTGGGAAAAGCACTTGCCTCCAACCCTGATAATTTAAGTTTGATCCCCAAAACCCACAAGGTAGGAGAGAACTGACTCCTGCAAGTTGTCCTGTGACTTCTACACTCAGCATCTGCATGCACACACACACACACACACACACACACACACACACACACACACACTTCTTTTAATAAGCTCCCTATTCTGAAACTCTAAGGTGAGGTGCTCAGGGCACACTGCTCTGCAGTTGTTATCCTTTAAAAAAAAAAAAGCGTGTAACCTAATACTAACCATGAGAAGGCATGAATCAAACCAAAGTAAACAACATTCTACAAGGTAACTGACCAGTATCTTTCAAAAGCATCAAAATTATTGAAAACAAAGAGAATCAGAAGAACCATCAAAACCTAGAGAGCACGGCTAATGATAATACATGGTGTGTTTCAAAACTCTAGGAAGAATTTTAAAAGTTTGTCATAAAGAATGTTTGAGAAAATATTTTATGCTGATTCAAACATTTAGAATGTTTATGTTCATTAAAGCATTGAATGAGACTCCATATATATGTCAAACTTTAAATTTTAATCATAATCAGAAAGGAAAAAAGTAAAATTACTAGAGTCCTTGAGAGAGGGAAATGGAAAATTATTAGAGACATAGTATGCTGGTTAGTTTTTTGCTAACTTGACATAAGCCAAGGTCATCTGGGAAAAGGAATTTCAATTGGAAAAAAACGCCTCCATTAGAAAATGCTTGCATTAGATTGGCCTGTAGGCAAGTCTGTGTGGCATTTTCTTGATTCGAGGTTGTTGTGGAAGGAGCCAGCCTACTGTGGGTGGTGCTACAGCTGGGAAGGTGGTCCTGGGATGTATAAGGAAGCAGGCTGAGGAAGCTGTGAGAAGCAAGCCAGAGAGCAGCAGCCGTCAGTGTCCTGCATCAGCTCCTGCCTCCAGGTTCCTGCCCTGCCTGAGTTCCTGTCCTGACTTCCTTTGAGGATGTGATGTGGAAACTGAAATAAGCCCTTTCCTCCCCATGCTGCTTTTGGTCACGGTATTTTATTACAGCAACAGAAATCTAAGACGCGGAGTCTATATTAAGACAATACAAAGGCTCTGGGTTCACATGGTGTTGATGACTATGTAACCCTACAAATCTAATGCCACAGAATGTGTCTCAGTCACTGTTCTACTGCTGTGAAGAGATACCATCACCAAGGCAGCTTTTAATCGGGGCTGTCTTACAGCCCAGAGGGTTAGCATCCATGCCTGCCATGGTGCAGACCAAGCAGCAGGCAGGCAGGCATGGACGGCTTTGGAGCAGCAGCTGAGGGCTTACATCCGATCCACAAGCATCGGCCAGGGAGAGAATGACACTCCGCCTGGTGTGGGCTGTGAAACCTCAAAGCCCAGCCCCGGCAATATACCTTCTCCAACAAGGCCATGCCTCCCAGTCCCACCAACTGGGAATCACACATTCAAATATATGAGACTATGAGGGCTATTCTCATTCAAACCTCTACAGAATCCAAACCCAGTTTAAATGATGAACATATTCTGAATACGTTGCCACAACTCAAAAACAAAGGTAAGTCTGCCAAGGTACTTACCCTTATAAACAAACTAGACACATTTCTATTGAGCTCGTTCTTCTAATCCTTTTTTGCAAGAATAGTGGGCTTATTGAACACCTATTCTTTTTATTTTGTTTGTGGGAATGGCTTTTTCTGAAAATACCTTTTGCTTTCACAACTAAACTTTTGCTAGACCTTGCAACCAAGTTAATTATATGCCCTGAGACCATTTAAAACTATATACTTAATGTTTCCCTACTATATATTCACTTTGGTTAGCTTGCCTTTAAGAAAACAATATAGCCCAACCTAACCCTGCCGTGGACCTCACATGCAATCAGCTTTTACAACATAAGCTAAACTCAGACCTTTAACTACACATTCCTTCATGCCTCTGACCCAGAATTGTGTGTGCACGTGTGTGTGTGTATGTGCGTGCACACATGTGTATGTTCATGTTCAAGTGAGTGTGTGGGAGGGATGGGGGGAGAGACAGAGACAAAAGTGGCAATAATTTGCTGAAAGTAGTCAACAGGTTGAAAATCATTTTAAAGAAAACAAATATATACCACAAATGTTTGAAGCAACATCTGTATATAGTTTAAGAACATCTGTTTGTGGTTTTAAGTGTTATTTGGGGTCAGTAAAGTAACTCAAGTTTTAAACTAGAATAGTACTTGATTTCATAGTCCTTAAATCTATAAGCATAACTAATACTATAAATTATTAATTTGGGACAAATTAGCATAAAGATTAATGTGGTTTGATGTTCTTTGAAGAAAACATCTAGCTGAGTGTAATAGTGCAATTCTTATTTTTCTTGGGGGAAGTAAATCAAACATTTAGTAGGCTCTGATATATTTTACTTTTAACTGGTCACTCCTCTTTAAAGATTTAATTAAGATTAAGAAAGAAAATGTTTCTTGGCATATATCATCTATGCTCAACTCTGAACATATGATTAGCTTCCATAACAATTTATAAATCAGCTTTGTGCATATACTATGAACAAACCACTTTCAAGAATAAACATATTTTCCATGTAAACAGGAAAGAACAAATTAATAATTTTTCCCCTGGAAATATTATCTTTTATATGTACAAAAAAAATTAAATTCGCAGAATACCTAAATTTTTGCCCTAAACATTATCATCACTAATGTATTTGATTTTATATTTACAAAAAGAGCTGAAATGGACCTCAGATGAAGTGTTCCTGAGGCCCTTGGTAAAACCCCAGCATCCCACAGTGGGGTGTGCTGGCCCATGTTAGAATTCCAATAACAGGAAGTGAGGCAGAGAATCACTCCAGCTACACAGAATACTGGGAACCAGCTGGGCTACGTGACACCTCGTTGAAAATAAGAAAGGGAGGGGAGGGAAGGAACTGAAAGATGATTAAGTTGAAATGCATTTGGTACAAGTAACTTAGCAACATGGTACAATGAGTACCAGTGGTAACAGCAGGACTAACTGAACTTAGCTCAGTGTTCCTGCCCAGCTCTCAAGAGAGCACTGAGCCACACACTGCTAAACCCAAAAGACAAATTCAAAACCTGAAGGCCAGTTCCTACCGAATGCATGCCACTTTTCCTTTACTGTAAAGCTGGAAAACTGTAAGTCATATAATGATAAGTACATCTAGACAGTAAGGCATCCTATAACTGAGATCCATTCTGACTACTGACAAGCCAACCTCTGGCAGAAGGCCAAAAATAAAGTATCCAAGTGTTCAAGTAGAAAAGGCATCCTACCTCATCACACTACCCAAGAGCGCTTTCCTGACACCATTCCAGGCCAACATTCCAATCACCATCCAACCCCCAGTATGTAGTCCATTTGCTTGCTGTTGTATTACCTGTATCTATTTTAAAAATGAAGTTAAATCACTGTATTGTAAGTGATTAGCAGAGCAGTCAATAAGTAATAAGCAAATGCATAGGTTTGGTGCTCAGGAGAAGGGCCAGGGTAGAGAAGCTGGATTAGAGACGATAATCTATCAGGGAACTGGGTAAAATCACCAGTGGGAAGTGCACACCATTCAAAAGAGAAGAGAACTTAGAATCATTTCTCTGGAGAAGTAAGGGGGTCTTTGCAGGTGGCAGGCAGGCAAGAAAGCAAACTGGGAAGAGGTGACAGGAAAACTCACCTCAGACTGATTTGGTCAACCTGGATCAAGACTTTGGAGACTCTGACGCCAGGTGGTTTATTCCCAACAAATTTAAACACGGTATCATCTGGGCAAAAGTTTCCTGGTATAATACAATCCCCAGCTTGAGTCAGGGCACATGTCATTTCTTCCAAGAAGATGGGTTCCAGAGATAGGCTACCTGTACTACCTTAAGGGCCTAAGCAAAGATAGGGCAAGTCTCGGTCATAGAGATCCCCTATTGGTCATGTGGGCTATTAGCCACCTCTAGTCCTGGTTGTAGGATCTTGGAAAGCCTCTGGATGAATGGATCATTTAGATTACCAGCCGCCCCTAGTCCTGGCCCTACAGATAATGTAGATCACCAGGCTATTAATCACCTCCAGTTCAGCCTTCTGGATGGAAGATGACGTTTAGATCTTTTTCATCGAAAAGGCAATCCCGTGTACTTAACATTCCTGGTTTCCCTGGAGATGCATTAGCTGAAGGACCTTCGTGCTCCCAACAGAGAAGCCCAACATTTAGAGTCTGAGAAGGATAAGCAAAGGAGACTGGGCCAACGAAGTCATCTAAATCTAAGGAGAACTCAAGAAGGCATGTGTGAGTGTGTACAGAATACTGCCAGCTGACCTACTACTACCTAATCTGACAAAGGTCCACTGGATTTTATCCCATGAAGGTTATTGGCAGCTGTAGCAAAAGCCATTTCAGGGCAACTAGGAACAGGGAACTAACTGCAGAACGACTATAGGGCAAGGAAATAGAGGCAATAAGCTTTAGTTGGAATCTGAAATGGGTGTACACACACACACACACACACACACACACCAAGGGTCCATGTGTCAAAGGGAAGGAACTGAAAAGAGGTGGAAGAGGTGGGCTAGAAAGAGGAAGTCAGGTCATCAGGTAAATGACTCGAGTGGGACCCTGAGCATTTGGCCCCTTTCTGTAGTCCTCATCGAGTCTGTGCACAGTGACCTATGCAGCACTGCAGATCCAACACAGCCAAACCAAGCTTTGGGCTGCAAGCTCTAAAACCCTGAATCCAAACAAATTTTCTCCTTCTAAGCTGAAAGCCTCATGAGGTACCAAGATAAGAGAAAGCTGACCAATATTAAATAATTAAGAAGGGCAACAGAGACAGCTGATCGCTGAAGACCTTCAGTAACCAGGGACATACATCCGAGAGGCAAGGAGTGATGTTTCTTAAAGGGCTGAGATTAAATAAGCAGAAAGGACAAAATGCACAGCTGAAGCACACCAAAGCACTGACACGGCCCCCAAAAGAATAACCAGGTGTATTGTGAACACCCAGCCCTAGTCGTCATTGTCCACCCAATAACCTCTGCACGAGCCTCTAAGTATTCAACTGACATGAGGCCGCACTTTATTCTTCGCTGCATTTCTAGCACCCAGAACAGCCAGCAGCCAGCAGACACGCAAGAAATTAAGTTTAACAAAATCTTTTATGAAACAGGGTCGCATACACCCAGGCTAACCTCGAACTTCCTAGGTAGCTGAGAATGATCTTGAACTTCTGATCTTTCTGCCTTCACTTTCAAAGTACTCGGATAACAAACCTGGCTTTCAGTAAATACTGCCAAGTAAATTCAAAATTCTCAACAAAGGCAGCCGCTTTGTTCTTCTCCAATCCATCTCTCCTCCAACCCATACTATTGTGGCAAGCCCACTTAAGCATCGTTAGGTATTAATGCCATTACGCCTCCAGAATTCCTTTTATTAAAGACTGAAAATTTCCTGGAAAAAGAACTACGGTCTTGCTGGGCTTGGCGGCACACACCTTTGATCCACGACCAAGGCAGAGGCAGGCAGATCTCTTGAGTTCAAGGCCATCCTGGTCTACGAAACTAGCTCCAGGACAACCTGGGCTCTGTTACACAGAAAAAAACGCGTCTCAAAAAAACCACACACACAGACACACACCCAAAAAAAAAGTTCAAAAAGTAAGACTTGAAGAAAGTCGGGTTACAAGATCATGGCCCTGGCTGAAAAGCTTCTTGCTTTGGCAGACACTATCGGAGTCCGCCCGGCCGGCAGGGGGCGCCGCAGCTCCCGGGCCGCGCAGGCGCAGGCCCCGCCCCGGCCCCGCGCTCACCTGCAGCGGCTGCACTCGGGCCTGCGCTCCGCGTGCTCCACCGGCAACCCCCACAGCCCGTCTGCACTCGTGCTGTCCCCCAGTGCGCCCGCGGGAGTCGCCGCCGGCGGTGCGCCGCCCTCGGTCCGCTCCTCTTCGTCCGGCGTCGGTGACCCCGAGGCGCCAGAAGGCCGAGGCGCAGACTCCCCGAGCATTCGCGCCTCTGCCTGCGGCTCCATGGGCGGTGTTAAGAGTCAGGCACTCGCATTGAAGGAGCGCTGCCGCCGGGGGGCGCCACGCGCTGAGGAAAGGGGTCTGCGCACGCACGTCACGTAAGGGGCGGGCCTCAGAGGTGACGGGCTGTCCCGCCCCGCTGCAGAAATATTAGGAGCCCATTGGTGTGTTGGGTTGCTTCTCCTACAGGCCGGAAGGAGATTGTGAGCCTAGTGGCTGCATGGGTAAGATTAGGCACAAATAAAGGGGTAGTCTCCAGAAGCCACTCTGACTCTAAGCCTCTGCGCAGTTCTTTATATTTAAAAGACAATGTGAAATTCTAGGCAGCATCTCCGGGTTCTAGGCACGCGCACGCTCAGCCCTGCGGCAGCTTGCGACATTAATGGCCAAAGGCTGCAAAGGAGCGGTTGCAGCCACGGAAAACTGATCCGAGGACTGCTCCAGCGCCAGTGTCCCGTGTCTTGTCTTCCTAAGTGTTTCCTCTAGCCATCGGACATTCCGTTTTACATTTGACACCAAATGGTTGTTAGATGTTTAACTCTCCAAGCCGCCTGGAACCGAGCCATAAGAGCTGGCTACTATATCCATTGTATGGTTGAGGGAAAAAAAACACTGCAAACAAGCACTACTCACCAAAGTTCTCACAACATCTAGATAACAGAAAAAAGTCTGATAGCACAGGCTTTCCGCTAAAAGTTACAACAGAAGTAGAAATGTTGATTGCAGAAAATGAGTGTATTTGTTGATCCTTAGTAATGTTAATTTTACCAATATACATTTAAACAAGGAAACTACGGTTTCATCAATCCTGAGTTGTTTTGCAGTAACCCTGCCTTGAAGTTCTACTTAATAGACTAGACTTAACAGGAACCGTAAAAACAAATAAATACTGTATCTCTTATAGTTTATTTTAGCGTTAGATTTTCCAGTCACCTTAAATCAAATTGATGAGTAGTATACAGGACTGTATTTTAAGCTACACTTAATTCTTTTCTCCCTAAAAAACAGTATCCTTTTATTTGGGGATAGCTTTACAAGAAAGGGGAAAGGCTGAACTGTCCCATCTGGTGAATAGATGTAGGATAGGAAACAAACTGGCATATATATCTGTTAAAATTAGAAAAAAAAACATAAAACCCAGAAACTATAGGAAGGCAAATCAGAAAATAAAGAAATCCTGGCTACAGGTATAAATTGGAAGACCAACTTTTTTTAACTGCAAAATTAAGTTTCCTAGTAACAGTTCAAACCAAAGGATAGTCCTGCTCTCTCATTTCAAGACTAGAAAAGCACAAGTAGGTTGGGTACAGTTTTTCTGAACTATCAAATCTGCTAAGACAATAGATGTGTGCTGACAATTGATTTTCTCAATAGGTCCACACCAGATCACAGGTTCTGACCTACAAAGGATGCAGACTCCGGCCATTCATCTGGGTCACCACCTCTGCCCCATTCAGGTTTCTATGTCTCTTGAATAAATTATTTCCATCAGCACCGAACGAGTCCTGCTTCATCTCTACTTTTGAAAAAGACATCTCTGGAAGTTCACTTACCCAGAGGTTGACCAGAATAAAAAATTAAATTGATAATAAGAAAATACATAAACCTCTCAGGGGCTGACACAGTGATAGCACACATCCTTTGCTAAGCCTGGGATTCAATAATCAATACTTTGAAACAAAACAAACGAACTAATCTGTTTTGGTCTAAAAAGCAAACAACCAAAAACAGACATCTATTTATCTCCAAGAAGTAGGATATGCATACTGTCTTAGGATTTTATTGCTGTGAAGAGGCACCATGACCAAGGCAATTCTTATCAAGGCAAACATTTAATTGGCCCTGGCTATCTATTTCCCTATCAATAACTCTGAGTTACAACTTGCCATTTTCCATCTGGGCTGCTCTTATTCCAATTGACCAGCCCTCGTGGCCATGTTTTCATGATTCTCTTACCTACCCCATGGTGTTTTTTCTCTCTTCTTACACGGTTCTGCCTCATACCCCAAGCTTAGGAACTGAAACTCCAACTACCTCTCTTCTGCCTAGCTATAGCCTTTAGGTATCTTTATTCAATCAGTAGTTTTAAATTAAGGAGCAAGGTCGCATAGCATCACTTGGTATACGTGAGGGTCTCCCTGTCCCTGGGCACAGCCAGACCTTGGGGGCCAATATTTAGCATTACAATACATAGCAAAAGAGCAAACCTCAACAATAATCATGGTATCACTTCATAGCATTAGAACAATAATGAAGACAGGGAGCAAAATCTCTCCCTGAGATTAAAAAGGAAGCAATTTACTTATGTCAGGATAATGCAGTTAGATGTTACTTTATGTAGATAACCAAACCTTCATATTTCTTCCCCTCAAGAGTTTCTATGATAAGAGTAATTTGAAGACAGCCTTAATGTCATAGCATTGTTGTGAGAGGAAAAAGAGACCTTGTGGAGAAAGAGCCTCAGTAATAGCAAGGATTACATACCCTGCCAATCCAGCAGAATGAGCACCCAAAAGTGAATAAACTTTGATTCAAATAAAAATGGACATTTTTGCCACTTCATTTTCCATAGCAACTTCAACAAATTGCCACAAATGTAGTAGCTCAATAAAACCCATATTTATTCTCTTAAACATCTGCCTGTCTCAACTTTGCTGTGGCTTTCATATCAGACTGAACTCCTTTGGAAGATCTAAGACAGAATTGTTTCTTACTGTGACTTGTTGGCAGGATTCAGTTCCTTGTGCTTATTTCCTTGTAGTGTTATCTACTATGCTCAACTTCTAGGAGTTACTCAGCTCAGAGCCCCCATCATCTTCAAAGCCAGTAACTGGTCTGATTCTTACTCATCATTCTAACTTTTCCTGCCTGTTCTGAGATCTCTCTCTCTCTCTCTCTCTCTCTCTCTCTCTCTCTCTCTCTCTCTCTCGCTCTCTCTCGCTCTCTCTCTCTCTCTCTCGCTCTCGCTCTCAATCCTCTGCTGTTCTTTTCCTCTTCTGCTTCCATTCAGGTATCCCAGAAAAATCTTTCTGTATGTCACAACTGTCTGTAACCCAGTTCCAGAGGATCCAACATCCAGAGACAGACATACATGAAGGCAAAATATCAAAATATCAATTAACACAAAATAAAAGTAAATAAGTCAGTTTTTATAAATTTAAAAACAAAAATGAAATATAGTCACCTAACGCCAAGATTCCGTGTTTTCCCATAGCTTACAGGCACTGTACAACTGTATAAACAGTATTTTCAGAAGAATATGGAACATGAATTAATACAGCAAAATCTAATATATCCCTGAGCAGTTCCAGCTTTTATATATATAGAAGACAGATCCTGTGGATTCCATCCTGATAACCTGACGCCCTTTCCATGTTATATAAGTGGAAGACAGTCCCTGCCTAGTCCATTTCTGATAATGTGGTGCCCTTTCCTGTTTATTCTACATTCCTTGGTATCCAGATGCTCTTTCTGTAAGAAGAACATTTCATGTGAACATTTCTAAGTGAATTGGTAATAAGTATAGTAAAAATTTTTAAACATTTAATGCAACTTCCTTAAGTCCATCCGTATGACTACATTGACGAATTGTTTTTATGTAACCTTGGAGATGATAGAGAGGTGGTCCTCTCTTCCTTAACCCCAGATTCCTTGACAATTTGTTCTTTCCTGTAGTCAGTGATTGACCTTGTTTTCTCAGGGTAAGGCCTTCCTTCACAGCTTTATGCCTATTGCCTAACTTGTCACCAAGATACAATCATTCATCTGCTCCTGAGTTAGACCACTGTTTTACCAAGATTCTCTTTCCCTCTAAGCTTCTGATACTACCTCTGTGTGGCAGATATTATCAACAAGATCTATGATTGCCTAAGAAACAAACATATGGGCATCTGTGTCTGGGTGTTCTATATTGGCTTAACTGAGGTAGGGTGACATTGTGAGAAATAATAAAAAAAGTGGCACCATCCCATGCTAAACCCAGCTACTCTCTGCCCTGGGTGGTCTTCCTGCCTCTGCCTCTGCCTCTAGTCTTGCCAGCCAGCTCCTGCCTCAGAGCCGCTTGTGTCTTCTCAACCATCTACCCACTGTGATTAGTTGTCACAAATCCCCTTAACCCCGTAAATCAAAACTCTAGAAGCTTATAATTAATCAGTCATATTTATATATCAATAAATTCTCAATTCACAAGATTCCTTCACAACAATTTCAGAGTCAACTGATAATGAAACAAGCTGCCCCGCTAGATTAGACAAATTATCCCAATTATTCTATCCCCTTATGATATATTCATAGTGACCTGTGGCTATTTAAAGCCCCAAGAAATCTGGATCGTCCTGTTCTTCCTCCATCTTCCTCCCTTCCCTCTTCCTCTCTCTCTGGCTCTGAAACTCTTAGCTTCACTTCCCTTTTCCCTGTCCAATCACAGGCTTCTTGTATTTGTATTTAAATTAACTGTGGGAAAATTCTGCTACAGGGTGAAATCTTGAACTGAATTAAGAGGAAAGAGGACTGAGCATAAGCCTCTCTATGGCCTGTGTCCTCAATGCTGTCAGTCGCCACCGTCTTCTCTATGTTGGGCTCTGCCTTAACACTGTGAGCCACAAACTCATAGAGTTGATTTTCTTAGATACTCTGTCACAGTGATAAGAAAAGTAACCAGTTTAAGCTCTACACAGAAAGGCCCCACTTTCCTGCTTGATTTTCCATATGGGTCTGCCTCAATTCCCTGCCTATGTGATTTTGCTTTAATGCTTGCTTGAAATTCTAGACTACGTTCATTTGGAAATTTATTCTTTTACTCATAGACACAATGTTCAACATTTGCCTACAGGATTTTGTGTATCTCATATGCTTGGATTTATGTGGGAGAGGTATTTGTTTGCTTGAAGAGGTTTTTGTTTGTTTGTTTGTTTGACTGATTGCTTAATCAATCATATCAATGGAAGCGTGGGGTTTTTTTTTTGGGTTTTTTTTTTTTTTTGGTTTTTTTTGGTTTTTGGTTTTTTTTTTTTTTTTTTTTTTTTTTTTGAGACAGGGTTTCTCTGTGTAGGCCTGGCTGTCCTGGAACTTACTTTGTAGACCAGGCTGGCCTCGAACTCAGAAATCCGCCTGCCTCTGCCTCCCAAGTGCTGGGATTAAAGGCATGCGCCACCACTGCCCGTGGAAGCATGTTTTTCTATCTTGAAGTAAATATACCTGAGTGAATAATTTAATAGTTAAGTAATTAACAACTATATAAATGAAATAAAATGTGATTCAGTTTGCAAACATGTGGTCTTGAACCACAGTGGAAACTGAAATACAGTCTGACATGGGATTTTTCCAGTCTAGTTCCCCTTGGGGTCACCTGAGAAATATCAGAGACTGTAGACACAGACATTGGCACTCACAGGAGTGAGAACCGCTGATATGAGTTGAGATCCTGCACTTACATTCAGAAAAGCAAAGGCCCAGTGAGGTCAGTGCCAAGCAGGAAGTTTCCACTGCCCAGCTTCAAACCTGCAAGGTTTTCACCATAACAGTCTCAGTCTTAAATCCTATCAGATTAATCAGAATCTGTCACTCCTCACATGATCCAGGTGAACACGGAAGCTATGAACTGTTGCAATTTACTTAAATTAATCAGTCTTTTCTTGCCAGAAAAATAGAACTGAGATTTCTTTCCATTTTTTTTTAAAGTTTACTAGTCTTAGATTTCTTAGCTTATGAAGGCAATAGTTGTTGCTTAGGGGCTTGTACACAAATGCCCATTTCTGGTCTAACTGGAGGTCTGCATGTAGAAGAATGCAAATTGATCCATTTTTATCTCCTTGTACAAAGCTCAAGCCCAAGTGACACATAAAACCAGATATGCCAAATCTTATAGAAGAGAAATTGGGAAAGAGTCTCAAATACATCTGCACAGGGAAAATTTTCCTGAACACCAATGGCTCAGGCTCTAAGATCAACAATTAACAAATGGACCAGGCAGTGGTGGTGCACACCTTTAAGCCCAGCACTTGGGAGGCAGAGGCAGAGGATTTCTGAGTTCGAGGCCAGCCTGGTGTAGTACAGAGAGAGTTCCAGGACAGCCAGGGCTACACAGAGAAACCCTGTCTCGAAAAACAAAAACAACAATAACAACAAAAAAAAAACAATTAACAAATGGAACTTCATGAAACTGAAAAATGTCTGTAAGGCAAAGGACTCTTTCAATAGGACAAAATGGCAACACACAGATTGGGAAAAGATCTTTACCCACCCCACATTTGATAGAGGGTTAATATCCAAAATATACAAAGAACTCAAGAAATTAGACTCCAAAAAACCAAATAACCCAATTAAAAAGGGGGGTACAGAAAAGGGGGTACAGAGCTAAACAAAGAATTCTCAACTGAGGAATCTCAAATGACCAAGAAGAACCTAAAGAAATGTTCATCATCCTTAGTTGTTAAGAAAATACAAATCGAAATGACCCTGAGATTGCACCTCACACCCATCCAAATGGCTAAGATCAAAAACTCAGGTGACAGCAGATGCTGGTAAGAATGTGGAGAAAGAGGAACACTCCTCCATTGTTGGTGGGATTGCAAGCTGGTAGAACCACTTTGGAAATCAATCAAATCTGGCAGTTCCTCAGAAAATGGAGCTAGTTCTATCAGAAGACCCAGTTATACCACTCCTGTGTATATACCCAAATGATGCTTCAACATACAAAAAGGACACATGCTCCACTATGTTCATAGCAGCCCTATTTATAATAGCTAGGAGCTGGAAATGACCCAGATTTCCCTCAATGGAAGAATGGATTCAGAAAATGTGTTACATTTACACAATGGAATACTACTCAGCTATTTAAAATGATGGCTTCACAAACTTTGTAAGCAAATGGATAGAACTAGAAAATATCATCCTGAGTGAGGTAATCCATACCCAAAAGGACATACATGGTATGTACTCACTGGTAAGTGGATATTAGCCCAAAAGCTTAGAATACCCATGATACAACTCACAGACCATATGAAGCTTAACAAGAATGAAGGCCAAAGTGTAGATGCTTCGATCCGACTTAGAAGGAGGAACAAAATAATCACAGGAGGCAGAGGGGAGGAGGAGGAAAAGGGGGCAGGATAAAATATGGAAAGACATTCTCCAGTGGGGGCCAGGAGAATGAATAAAAATATGAAGCAATGAAGGGTGGGAAACAGGGTTGGGGGGAGCGACCACTAGAAAGTCCCAGATGCCAGGACCCAATGGGGATGACATTAGCCGAAATACTCAAGAGTGGGGAGATAGAACCTGAAGAGACTTCCTTCAGTAGATAGACACGGCCCCCAGTTGAGGAATGGGGCCATCTGTCCACCCATCTCAAAATCTTTAACCCAGAATTGTTCTTGTATAAAGGAAACACAGGGACAAAGAATGGAGCAGAGACTGAAGGAAAGACTATCCAGAGACTGCCCCACCTTGGGATCCATCCTATCCCCAGATACCAAACCTCAACACAATTGCTGATTCCATGAAGTGCTTGCAGACAGGAGCCTGGTATAGCTGTCCTCTTAGAGGCTCTGCCAGCACCTGACTAAGATAGATGCAGATACTCACAGCCCACCTTTGGACTGAGCCCAGGGTCCCCAATGGCAGAGCTGGGGGAAGGACTGAAGCAGCTGAAGGGGATTGCAATCCCATAGGAAGAACAAGAATATCAACTAACTGGACCTATCAGACCTCCCAGGGACTAAACCACCAACCAAAGAATATACACAAGTGGGTCTATGGCTCCCCCTACATATGTAGCAGAGGATGACCTTATATGACATCAATGGGAGGGGAAGCTCATGGTCTTATGGAGGCTTGATGCCCCAGTGTAGGGGGATGCTAGAGGAGTGAGGCAGGAGTAGGTGGGTGGGTGGGGGAGCACCCTCTTAGAGGCAAAGGGGAGGGGAGAAGGGGTGAGGGGTTGCAGAGGGGAGACCAGGAAGGGGAACAACATTTGAAATGTAAAAAAATAATTAATAAAAAATAAAAGGAGAAAGAAAAATTAATGAATATAGACATTTCCATTATAATTTCAGATAGTGTGAATATTGAAAATTATCAAAGCCCAGAAGTAAATTTTTAAAAGTATTATGGGATTCTGAAAGCAAATACCTTGAAAAATCCTGTATAGAAGAACCCACAATAAAGAATAAAAGACACTGTCAAATACTATGAAAGGGGTAGAGGACAAATAGTCACCACTGAGTTGGTTCAGGAAAACTGCAGCCTTATATGCAGCTAGGCTTCCATGAAGCTAGTTCATAAAATAATTGCCCTCTCTTCTCTAAAATATGAGTTTTTCCTACTAGATCATTCTCCTCAAACTGAGTAGTTTATCATTATTTGACTCTAGAAAGAAAGTGGGTCAGCTCTTGTCAACAGTCTGGGTGAGATTTCACCTTTAGAGTCTCTCTCCACTGTAGTTTTATGTTAATTTGATGCAATCTGGAGTCATCTGGGAAGAGGGAACCTCAATTGAGAAAATGCCTTCATAAGACTTGCCTACAGGCAAGTGTGAAGAACATTTTGTTGATTGATGATTTATGAGAGAAGCCCACCCAGCTCATTGTGGGTGGTGCAATTCCCAGGTCCTGGGATGTATAAGAAAACAAGCAGACCATGGAGTAAGCAATGTAACCCAGTAAGCAATGTTAGTCGGCAATCTCTGCTTTGATTCCCACCGACTTCCTTCAATGAAGGACTATAATGTGGAAGTGTATGATGAAATAAATCCTCTCCTTCCCAAGCTGCTTTTGGTTTTGGTGTTTTATCATAGTAATAGAAATTTAACCAAGACATTTCCTAAACTTGAAAATACTATATAAATCAGCAAGTAAAAAAGACCCATCAAAACCAACAAATCCATTAATTATCAACACGGAAACACAAGAATTATGAAAAAACAAGGTGACATGACCCCTCCAAAAATTCTTAACTCTCTAGTTAAAAGCTGTCAATGTAGATGATAGGCCAGATCAAGAATTGAGGAATCAACTACTTTAATGATCAGCAACTTCAAAGAGAGTACAAATAGCTAGACAAATGAGTACGAAACAGTAATTCAAGCAAGACACAGATCTGTGAAAAAGGTTTTGTTTTTCTTTTTACAGTCTCTTGGTGATGTTCATTCCTTTTGTCAGCCTGAAATATTACTTCCTGTATTTTCTTTAGTTTTTTTTCCTGTTATTGTTGTTGTTGTTTTTGTTGTTGTTGAGTATAATTTTTTAATGTTTATTTCAGGGAAAAGTTTTTCTTTTTCCCAACTATAATAGATGGTTATCTGGGGTACATTAGTCTATGTTGGCTGTTCTGGTCTTTTAGGACTTGGAATACATAGCTCTAGCCTCTTCTGCCTTTCAAAGTTTCTACTGAGAAATCAGATGTTATTCTAATGCATTTTCTTTTACATATAATTCGTGTTTTTTCTCTCTTGAAGCTTTTAATATGCTTTATTTGTTACATATACTTGGTGATTTAACTATGATATGCTAGGAGAGTTTATTTCCTAACCTTGTCTAGTTGATGGTCTATGTATGTCTTGTGTCTGTATGGCTATGTCTTTGTTTAGGGAAGTTTTCTTCTATAATCTTGTTGATGATCTGGTCTATGCCATTGACCTGGAATTCTTTTCCCTCATTTACAAAGGTTTGGTCTTTTAATGGTGTCCAACATTTCCTGAATGTCCCTTATTTGTGTTTTTGCTTTATGGTTTTTATGTTCTTTGTTTATTTAGTCTAGATCCTCTATTTTTGAGTCTTGAGTCTCTTCTGCTTGATTAATTCTCCTTGTAAGGCCCTCTCTTGACTTTCCTAGTTGAATTGCTGGATTTTTCAATTCTATCTTCACTTGAGCTTGAGTTCTTCCCGTCAGGGTTTCTATCTTTTTATTGAATTCTGCTTTCGAATCACAGATCGCCTTTGTCACTTCTATCAGCCTTGCTTCTGTTTTCTTGGGCATTGCTCAGCCACTTGTTCTCCTTCAGGTCATTAGCTTTGCGTTCATTGAGCAGTTTCTATGTGTCTTCTTTAAACTCCTTGAATTCTTTGATCAAATATATGATATTTTAATTTTTTTTTTTTTGTTTCTTGGGGTTTATCTAGGCCATTCTTAAGAGCAAATGTTTCTGTAAGAAAGGTGGATCTGCGAGCATGTGATGCGGAGATACTGCCTTCATCTCTCATACTGTTTTTGTTTTTACAATGACATCTAGACATGTGAACTTCCTTTGTTAGTTCTGTGTCTGATATGTACAGAGAAGGTTGAAGAACACGGGCTATATGTGCTGGGTTGGGCCTAAAGGTTGAATATGGCTTAGGCAGAATGAAGTCAAGTGGACACAGGAAGCTGGGCTGATGCGCAGGATGGGAATCCTGGTCCAATTTTGGAGTTTAGGGATAGCTCTGGGGGTTGGGATGGGTGAGTGGAGGCGATAATCAACCAGACTCACCTGGTTAGACTCTGACTTAATGTGCAGGACCTAACTGAGCAGAGAGGTTAAGTATGATATAAGAGGGACCTGTAGGTGATGGCAGACAAGGTGTGGAGTCTGAAAGTTGAACCTGCAAAAGGAGGGTCAGCTAGACTAGACTGGGATGCTAGATGTGGAACTTAGTCTAGATCTGCAGGATTAAGGAAGGTGTTTGGAAGGAAGGATTCACAGGGCTCATCCCTAGTAAGGAATGTGCAGTATCTGACTGGGCAGAGAGCTTGGGATGTGGCTGAGCAGGAGCCTCAAGGTTGGGATCTGTACTTTACTCAAAAGCATCCTGCTCAAAGAATAGATAGAAGTCTGACTCTTCTCATCTGCTTCTTCCAAAGCAAAAAGCCTTGGTAGGTCAAGAACTGATGTGTTTATAAAAAGATAAAGAGAAGGGGGATGTATTCTATAGAGGTATGGTGAGGTATGGAGAAAGAGGGTACCTTGACAGTCCCATGCTGAGGCATCCCTTCCCCCTGAGGGACCAGCCACACAACAGTAAAGTATAAAGTTTATTCAGGTCATGGGGAGGGTAGTTGAGAGGGCAGTAGAGACAGAGAAAGGAAGAGAGAGAGAGAGAGAGAGAGAGAGAGAGAGAGAGAGAGAGAGAGAGAGAGACAGAGAGAGAGAGAGACAGAGAGAGAGAGACAGGGACAGAGACAGAGACACACAGAGAGAGACAGAGAGAGAGAGAGAGAAGAAAAGAAGAAGAAGAAGAAGAAGAGAGGTAGAGGAATAGAGGAGTAGAGACCAGTCATGAGCATGTGGAGAGAGGGAGGGAAAGGGACAAGGGGACAGAGCAGTGGCAGGAAGGCAAGGAAGAGCAAGAGAGGAACAAGAGATCGAGGAGGGGACAAGCATCCCCTTTATAGTGAGTCAGGTAACTGTGGGGCAGAGCTTAGACAAAATGCTAACAAGAACTATCACTGACCATTAGCAAGGAACCTCCAAATGAGGCTATAGTTCAGACTGAGAATTAAATATGAGGGTGTAATCTGTCCATCCTCAGGGAATCCTTAGGGTTTTTCTGAGATAATCATCTACTGCCAAATAGCTAAGGAAAATAAAGTAAACTTGAGGTTACCAATGAAGTATCTGACAATGGACATTTGGAACCAAGTCCCCTCTTCATTTCCTGTATCTACACGAAGGTACCATGTAAAGGGTAGAGAGATAGCTCCTAGATCTCTTCTGAGAGAGAAAAAGTGCAAACACTCCAGTTTCAAGGCCAGATTGGGCAACCATTAAAACAAGACATAAAAATAAAGTAATTAATGTGAGTCTATAGTGGTCCTCTCTGAGCAACAATTGTACTTAGCATTTGTGTTCTGAGTTTAGGAAAATTGAAAGTGAATAACTTTTATTTAGAAAATTGAGGGGACTTGAATAATGGCTGTAGATTAGGCAACATTATCATTTCAGTTAATGTTCCTATTATTAGAATTGTGACCATTAGAGAATTTGCTTGCATTTGGGAATAACCACGGAAGTAGAGTAAGTCCCATATATCTACAACTTACTGCTAAATGACTTTTTGAACGGGGAATTGGAGAGGGATTTTGTGTCTGTAAGGTACAGAAGGAAGGAAAGGAAGAAAGGAAGGAGGGAGGGAGGGAAGGGAGAAAGGAAGGTGCTTTGAAGAAGCACACAGGTTCAAGATGAGCTTTTCAAGTGAAGTCAAAAGACTGTTTAAATGGAGTGTAATTGTGATGGTTTGTATATGTTTGCACTAGGGCACGACACTATTAGGAGGTAAGGCCTTATTGGAGGAAGTGTGTCACTGTGGATGTAGGCTTCAAGAACCCCGACCTAGCTGCCCGGAAGCAAGTCTTCTCCTAGCGGTCTTCAGATGAAGATGTAGAATGCTCAACTCCTCCAGTACCATGCCTTCCTGGATGCCATCATCTTCCTGCCTTGATGATAATGGACTGGACCTCTGAACCTGTAAGACAACTCCAATTAAATGTGGTCCTTACAAGATTTGCCTTGGTCATGGTGTCTGTTCACAGCAGTAAAGCCCTAACTAATACAGTAATAAACTCTATTAGTTATTAATATGGCCCAGCCAGTCCTCAATAATCAAGGCAGAGTCCTATGAATTATTTAATCAGCTCTTGTACAATTACTGGGGGATTACCCCTAAATCTGTACTTCAGTTGGCTACACTAGTAGTTCTCAGCTGTTCTCCCTAAGTATCTGCTATTTGAATCTTACCAAGCTTACTTCTGTTTCAGCAATCTGTCCTGGGGAGGAGGGCGGGGGGGGGGCATTTCTTTCAGGTGTCTGCTCTGTCTAATCGAGACATCTGTTCTCTCTCTCTTCCTCCTCCTTCACTCTCCTTCCTACCTGCACTGTCCCCAGCTCAGTAACTGAAGTTCCACATCTTCTATTCTCCCCAGTAATTGATTGTAGCCACTTTATTTTAACCCATAGCTTTAAATTGGGGAGCAAGGTTTGCATAGCATCACTTGGTACAACCACATTTTGTGGGCCAATATTTAGCATTTGAATACACGGCAGCAACAGACCAACCCCCACAGGTCTGTGGTTAAAAATTATTTTTTTTTGTTCTTGGAATAATTAATGTTATTCTCTGTTGTCATAGAGACTGATATTTGAAGAAGAGAAGATCTAATAATCAACAAGAATTCTAATGTGTCCATACTGCGTGGACCACCATGGTTGACTCAAGCGTGGTAGCACAAACCTGTAATCCCAGCACATAGCAAGCAGAGGCAAGAGGAGGAAGGACAAGGTCAACTTCAGCTCATAGACTCTGAAAGAAGAAAGGAAAAATGGAAGGAAAGGACTATGAAAGGGAGGGAAAGAGAGGAGCTGAAAATCTTGAAATAGTAGAGATAGTAAATATGCATTGATATAAAAGCCAAGTTTGAAACTGATGCTTATGTCAATAAACATCCTCTTGTTTTTCAAAAACATGAGTTCAGAGATGGAAAGCTAACTCAATGGTTAAGATCACTTGTCCTTGCAGATGACACCCACATGGGGTACATAACCACCAATAACTCCAGTTCCAGAGACTCTGACACCATCTTCTAACCTCCATGGTGCACATATATACATGCAACAACAATAAAACCAATGACAACAAAACTCACACACATAAAATAAAGCAAAATCTAAAAAGAAAAAAAATCGAATTCTCCTAAATAGGATATATATATCACCACTACTACTCCAAGAGTTAGTATGGTTTGAATGTGAATGCCCTCCAGTTGGTGATACCTGGGGAGAGGTGTAGGAGGTATGGTCCATCATTACCAGTATATGGTGTGTTTGCATGTGAGTGTGTGTGTGTGTGTCTCTGTGTGTGTGTATGTGTGTCCCTATGAGACCAAAATGCTTATGTGTCAGTAAAATGCGTGGAGATAAACCACTCCAGAGATGGTTTCAGGGAAGAGCATCTGCTTTATTATATATGAGCAACCACTTATATAGTTAGTACAAGCCTACCAACTGATTGATTAGTGCATTACCTCAGAGTGGACCGTGAGCATTCATACCTCCAGGGTCTCTATGCCTAAGAAGCACATTAAAGCAGATGTGGAGAGTGCAGACTTGTCTGCAGGCCAGCTACCACTCTTCTTCAGAATTCAGTGTTCTGACTTCAGCGGCATGCTGAGCCACGCTTCTTATTTAGAAGTATACTTAGCCAAGTAAGCTGGCCACCAGGTAATGCCTGCATTTTCTCCTACATGGGCTGGTTGGAGTAAGTATGTCACTAAAAATGGGCTCCAATCGAAATATTTCTAGTGTTTCTCTCTCTCTCTCTCTCTCTCTCTCTCTCTCTCTCTCTCTCTCTCTCTCTCTCTCTCTCTCTCTCTCTCTCTCTCTCTCCTCTTCTCTCCCTCATTCCCTTTGTGTTTTCCAGTCTGAGTTCTCAGATTGCTGCCCCAACCATACCATGCTTGTCGACAATGATGACCCTGTTTTCCCTCTGAAACTCTTAAGTCCCCAGAAACTCTTTCTGCACTTCTGGTCATTGTATTTTATCACAGCAACAGAAAAGTAACTAATACACTTAAGTATACTTAGGAAACATCATAGAAGAGAGATGGAAAGATTTAAGATGTGGAAGTTGGGACGGAATGCTGCACAACCCTCTATTCAGACATGACCCAGTCCCTGTAGTCATGAACACAGCAGCTGTGGATACCTGCACAGAATTGGGCCTCTCACCTGTCCATCATGAATAAAGACGGTACGCATGAGGCTCCATCCCTTTCTAAGGAGCTTTGACTATTAGTTGTTTCCTGGAGGAGGGGTTATAGTTTTCCATAGTGATGTAGCCACTGAGGAACTCTTGGGAAGAGTTCAGAGAGAAAGGAACAGGATACCAGAGGTTAATAGGAAGGAATAAATACAATAACAATGAACTGTATCTGTGTATATACCTACATATATCTGTATCACAATGCATTGTGTATATACATACATTCTTATATCTGTGCCACAATGCACTGTTGTGTATATACATACATATATATGTATCACAATGCACTGTGTTTATATATATATATATACATATATATATATATACATATATATATCTGTACAACAATGCACTGTGTGTATATATAAACATATATCTGTATCACTGTGTGTGTACACATGAAAGAGAAAAAAACTGAGAGATTAAAGAAAAAAATTAAAAACTGGAGTTCGACTATACTCTCCAAATACCAGGTGTATGTATGGTTTCAGAATGAGCAGGGTTAGAGTCACGGCTGTTTCCTGTGCAGCACTGAAGAGAGGCAGAACAGTCCCTTCAAGATTTTCAGATGCCTTTGACTGTACTGTAGAGTTCCAGGGACTCTGAAGCACAGAGAGGACCTTGAGAATCCTCTATAAACATGCCTTTCAAGAGGAAGGGCATCCGTAGTAAAGAAAGCAAGGAACAAGCAAACAATGGAAAGATCGGGTAAGCCTTAAGACAAAGGCAAACCATTGAGTTAGTGTATGTGTGGTTCGACAGAAATAGAATCCGACTTCTCAAATGAGCATGCTTTGAATTTCATGACAGTGCCAGCCTAGAAATTTGCACAAAGCTAAACAGGATGTCGCCTTGCCACTCACACAGCTTTTGAACATTCTGATACAGGGCAGCACCACAGTGAGCTTCATGCTGCAGCAGATGGTGCCGCAGTCTAGCCCTGCTGTTACTGTGGAATTATCCCACATTTAGAGGATGCATTGTGATTTATAAAGTCCATTACCAGCGTCTTTGCATTGTGTGTTTCCCTGCAACCTTACAAGCTACAGAAGATGTATGTGTTCACCTGTGTGTGACAGATGAGGCAGAATGACAGCCTCTGCAAAACGATGTTACTTGTCTAAATTAGCACAGCTACATCACCTAGCAAAGCTGTCCTCAGAAAGACTATCCCCTGGCCTGTTTTTCTTCCTCTACTGTGAAGCCTCTTTTATTCTTCCCACAACTGGAGAGGGGTTATTTATTAATAGTTTTTCCATATTTCTAAGGTCTAAGCTAAAATAGCTTAGAGTAAAATGAAAGGTTTGACATCATCAAATGATGTCAGAAGGAGCCAAGATTAGAATTTCTGTTTCCTGAGTTGCTATTTCTTCACTAATCCATTAAACATTCGCTGATGATTCAGCTGGAGATATTTTGGCCAGTAGTAACCACGTAAATGCTTTGAACCAAAATTCATGAGGAAAATATGCTTGGCACAAATCTCTTAATGAGGGGCTAGGATGTAGTTCATTTGGTAAAGTGCTTACCAAACATGCACAAAGCCCATGTCCTAGTTAGAAGTCTATTGTCGTGTGTGATAAAATGCTATAACCAAAAGCAACTTGAGGAGGGAGGGGTTTATTTAGTTCACAGATCTCCATTAAGATCCATCATTTAGGGAAGCCAAGGCAAGAGCAGGATGCTGGAGGCAGGAACTGAAGCAGAGTCACGGAGGGATGCTGCTTACTGGCTTGCTCAGCCTGCTTTCTGATATAACCCAGGACCCCTACCCAAGAGTGGCACTGCTTACTATGAGCTGGACTCTCCTATTTCACCCATTAATTAAGAAAATGCCACCCCTCCCCAAAAAAAGAGAAGAAAAGAAAATGCCCTTCCTATAGGCAATCTGATTGAGGCATTTTTGGGATTTGTTTCCTCTTTCCAGATAACAGGACCAAAAGAAATAAATGAATAAATAACCAAGACACCCCTATATCACATAAACTGGGTTTGGTGGCACAAGTCTACTTCCCAACACTTGGGATATGAATGCAGTAGGATTAAAAGTTCAAGGTTATCCTCCACTACATTGCAAGCTCAATGCCAGACTGGGATATCTGAGACCCTTTTTCCAAAAAGCAACAGTGAAAACATTCTCTTTCAATCGCTTATAATTCAATTTATTACCACATTTACTGTATTTTTCAAGTTTCCAGAAAGATAGTTCTAATACTGTACAAGCTAAAAGCTCCTTCACAGAAGGAAGTTTAAAAATCACAAAATTGCTAAAACAGATGTGGCTATGACAAAGAAAGAGGAAGTTTAAAGGAAAACAAAGTATTCAAATCACTTAGAATGTCAGGTGCTGGAAGGCATGAGTGCTCACATCGTGACAGTCACACATGGGAGAGCTTTAGATTTTTCCTTACCCATAAAGCCCCCATTCGTTGAAGATGAACATATATTGGATGATTTATTTTATTTACTTTAGAAGAAGTTTGAGTGCCACTTAAGGAAAGGCCAGCAAATAGGAGGCTGAAAATGTTTCTTCTCTTTTCTAAAACATCTTAGCTTAAAAAATTTATTTGTTCTTATATTCAAGTAACTTTTGAATAGAATAAGAGCTCCAGAATTGGAGTTAAATATAGCAACAGATCAGCAGACAGAAATTAATTGTGCCTTAAATTTGTTAGTGTGGTCTCGGATGAGAAGCAACATTATCCATGGTTTTAAGAAATAGTCTCTCTATTTAGGCCAGTATAGCCTAAACTCACTATATAGTTCAGACTGGCTTTGATCAGAAGGCAATGATCCTTTTTCTATTCCTTAAGTGATGTAATTAGAGGTATGAGCCACCATGTTTAAAAAGCTTGCATGTTTATTGCTTTTGGTTGATGTGTGTGTGTGTGTGTGTGTGTGTGTGTGTAGGTATGTGTGTGTGCGCGTGTGCATGCATGCATGCACATGCATGCACCTTTGATGTGGCTTTAAAGACCAAATTGGGTTCGTCTACATACTAGGCAAGACCTGTAGCATTGAACTGTGAAGTAGGACCTTAAAGGTTCTTTGGAAAGGTCAGTTGAATTATTTTTTGCTGGGACGAACATGTGAAAGTATGTTCTGTTTGGTTAAAATGGACACAGATGAAAGACTAAGGCAGACTCATGAAGGAACGTTTCACTGAAGCAGACACAGGAAAGAGGATGTTCTGCTAAAGCAAGCATGTGAAAAGACACAGGATGAAAGATTCTTTACTAACAACACGCATGTATTGGCCTACCTTACATTGCATAGTTGAGCTGCATTTGTCGGGACTTCGAGGATTCAGGCTGATTGGATGCATGTGCTGAGGTAAGACCAGTGCTGAGGGAAGGCATGTGGAGGACACGTGATGTTTGGAGGGTATAAATAGGATGGAGTGACAGAGACAGCTTGGTTTGCTGGTACAGCTAGCTGCACAACCCTTGTGGGTCTCGAGTCTTGACTGATTTCACTTCCCTGTGAGAGGCACAGTGAAAAATTCTCCTGGTGTCCCTCCTGCTGACTGGAGTCAAGGCTGAGGCCTGGCTGTGTGTGCTAGGTTGTGTCGCTGCTGTTGCTATCCCGACTCTATTGAACAGGACTGCTGGTGTATCCGTGAAGAGTTTGTGAGTGGATAAATCTCTGCTGCCTGCTGACGTGTGAACTGAACTGCTGATTTCCAGACAACACAGATGGGAGTTATTCCAAAGAAACTTTCTAAGCAGGCCCACTCTTCTCCCCCACCTCATCCTCCCCCATATCCTTTCTTTTCCACTCCCTCTGGAGGGTAATGGGCTACAAGGGAGGTTAAAGCATTTAAGAACCATCAATTTTAAAAAAAAAAGGTTTGAAAAAATTAAAATTACAGAACTGTATCCCTAGCCCTTGAAAAACCATTTCAATTCTCAAAACACATGCAGTGGCCAATACCTAATACATAAAGCAGAACAACAGTTAAAGACTAAAAAGACCCATGCACGTCAACACATGTAATTAGCCAAACCAAAAGTATTCCAAGACAATAGTACATGACACAGAAGATTATTAGTATATGCAATCCAAAATAATCCATCACTCTCTGCCCCCAAAACTAGAAGCTCTATTTTAGTTAGATGTGACTATTTGACTTGTTAAAGTCTATAATATCAAAGAATAATATTGAGGTCTATTATGAACACCAAAATTCTAAGTAAGATCTAGGTTTTGTATTTTGGTTCCCAGCTACATTTCCAACTGAAAAGTAAGATAATCTCAGTAGTCTGATACCCTCCTCTAAATAACTTGTGAACTCTAGCTCTCTCTAGTCCACTCCCTGTTCAAGTCTTCTGAGGGGGCAACTAGATCACACAGGCTGGGTGCTAAGTGGGGATTCACTCTCTGCCCTTCACTGCTCTATATGTCGAAGTGGGGTAGACATAGAGCTGGAAGGGTAAATGGCTGGAGCTGGGTGCCAGTCACAAAGCAACAACACGATTGTTGCCTGTGAAATTGGTTTATGACTTAGTCCTTCCCACTAGAGAATGCACAACCGTAGTCTCATCAGTGATCACAGTTATTTCAGAGACTGGCCTCCACAAGTGAGAAGGCAGTGTTCCCAACCCCATTAGCTCATCTGTAGAACCCACATCGAACCAGAGTCATTTATTAGACACTCCAGCTTGTGTCTTTTAAATTTTAACTCACTGTTTCTTTTTCAGTTTTCTTCATTTTGACAATTTCATACATGTACACCACAAAATATGATCCTATGCACTCTCTTTACCCATCCAGTTCCTCCCACATACCATGTGTCCCTCCCAACACTGTGTATTTTTGATATAACCCACTTCATCCAGTTAACACGGCCCTTATGTGCATGGGTGTGCAGACATCCTCTTGAGCATGAGAACCCTAGGAGTTGTCATATCGCCACTTAAGAATGATTTTCCCTCCCCCAGCTACTATCCACTGCCAGTAACATCTTGTGTTTAATCATTCACCAAAACCAATAGCAAAGCCTGAACTTTAATCCATGCAAATCTCACAACTCAGGTGGCAATTGAAAAGCTGTCCCTGGATGAGTGAAGCAGCTCGTGCCAGCAGAGATGCTGGGGGGGAGGGGGTGTCTCCTGTGGCTTATCTGGAAGTTCAGCTGTTCAAATGCTAAAGTCAAACAGGTAAACTCTCCAAGGTGAAGGAGCATTGTTACCACAACACTTTGTCACAGCTAGGGACTTGATGGAGATGTCTCCAACTGGTAGGGAAAGAGAACCCCAGAGACCAACAAAAGAACTACCACAAATCTATTTGAGTACATTCATTGTGTGAACTAAAGAGCACAAGCAGCTCCAGATATAATAGTGTTTGCTGGTCTTCACCCAAAAAGGGCACTTTATGAAAATTTCTATATAGACAAATACAAGAGATCAAAGAACATTTCCATTCCCAGTTACATCTTTGAACAATTTGTGATGTTGTTTTCGTTCGTAAAATAAAGTTGTAGGTAGGAAGTCACACTGTTGGCGCTTGGGGAGTAACTACCCCAGGCATTTTAAACTTTAAAATATAAATTAAGTTTTAAAATATAATTCATACTTTATTTTTGTTTTATTTTTGACGTGTTGAAATGAAGATCTCATCACGTTGTCTACGCTCATCACAAACTCCCTGACTCAAGTGATTCCTGAACGTAGTTCATGTTTTTAAAAGACTTCTTAATGTCCAATAGAGAGACTTTTTCAATATTATGTTTGCCTTTCATCTCTATAGTAGGTTTAGGGCAAAGACTTACATTTGTCCTCATTCCTTAAAACTGCTAAGAGATGTTTTGTTATATGTTCAGCTCATACTAAATTTATCAATCTGAGAATACTATTTTTATTTTTTAACCTATATAGCTAACTGAAAAGAAACATTCCTCCTTCTTGCCTGAGATCCAAACCCAGGCTTCACATTCATTTGCTCCCACATTTGATCCGGTGGTGAGCACGTGGATCAAGTGACACATTGCTAATGTGCATGATTCATAAAAGCCACTTAATGACAAGGCACTCAACCTACAAACACGTGTATTTGTCTTTGCCTCGCCCCTTTCTTTTCCTTCTTTTTTTCTTTCTTCATCTAACTGTACACCCACAATTTAGCTCACAAATAAGACTACTGTCAATAATGTAGTTCTATTTCTGTAAAAGCATAGAGACAATGACTGTTAAAATGGAAAGAAGGATGAGGAAGTAATTCTTTCTTACCGAACATGTACTGTGTTTCACTTTCCATATATAGCTTATGATTCTGTTATTGTACAACTGTGCTTTGCACTTGCATATTGGTGGCTGTTACAAGAGCATTTATTAGCAGTTGGGAGGCTGTGGGGGAGGTGAGTAGCAGTGTGCCATATCCTGGGTTTCCCCAGGTACATATTCTGAGACAGGCATCTTAGTACAGACACAAACAGATTAAGTTGTGTGGAGTTAACATTCTATCCTGCTAGATAATTCTGGAAGGTGGCTAGAATTTGTCACTGAGTAATTCTGCTTGGAGGTAGCCCTGTCCTTGGGGGATGAGAGACACAGAAATAAGTCATGGAGGAGGATAAAACAAGGTCCCTTGCTTTTGATTAGAATTATTAGTATTCATATTAATTCAGCTTTTCAAAGTGTTTGTATATACTGAAATATTCACACCAACATGCAGTTCTATCTAGTGGGAGTATACCTACTGGAAGATTGAGGGTTTTATTTACGAGATACAATTCAAAATAACAGTATAATATATATGTATTATCCTTTTCTTTTTAAAAAAAAACAAACTTTTTATTGATTCTTTGTGAGTTTTCCATCATGCACCCCCCAGTACAGCTCATCATCTCCCCATTTTCTCATATCTTCCCTTTACTTTTGCAACCTCCCCTCCCAACACACACACACACACACACACACACACACACACACACACACACACACACAGCATAAAGAACATCTTATTATGGAAGCTGTAGTATGTCACAGTGTGTCCCACAGTGTAACCCTCTGTCCACACATCTTAACTTGCAAATGTTCATTGCCATGAGTCAAGGGTAGGTTCAAGATCTCTGGCCTCTGTGAGACCATCAATATTGAATCCTCACCGGGACTCCTCCCAGTTATCTTCTTGTTGCCCTGTGTCATAAAGATTCTGTAGCTTTGGATTAGCAAGAATGCCCCCTTTCATGTGTCCCAACTGTTCATAGAAGATATAGACTTGGGGTGGGCCATTTCAGAGCCCTGGGTCTGGGACTGAGTAGTAGCTTAAATGCTCAGCATGCTGGTTCTCCCTTATCTGCACCACCAGCTCATCCTTATCTGTACCACCAGGGTGAGCTCTTCAGCACTGCTCTGGCTAGGCCACCAGCCACTGCCATCAGTAGGAGGCAGAGTTAGTTGGCTCTCCTGCTCTCTTGTCCTCAGAGGCAGCTCAACCTCACCCACAACTCCAGAGTTAGCACCTTTGTGTTGCTCAGTCAAGGCACAAGGCCCACTCTCCCAAGTGCTGCAGCTTGCAAGGGTCTGGATCAACTCTTCTGCTCTTGCACCCTCTGGGTTGGCTCCCCAGGGCCTTTGCCATCAGGGCCAGCTCCACTGTGCTGCCCAGGTGAGATGCAGGGCCTGGTCCCCAGTGCTACAGCCAGTGAAGGGCCAGAGCTAGCTATCTTTTGTTCATGCCCTTGGAGCCACCTCTCTTGACAACTGAAGGCAGTAAAGGAGGCATCACCCCCTCCCCAAGCTACCTCATGGCATAAGAGTGTTGGAGCCAGCTCTCCCTTGCTCTCGCCCAGCTCACACATGCCCAGCCACCAGGGTCAGCTCTCTTGTGCCGTCCAGGTGAGGTGCAGGTCCTCCTCCCCAGTGCTGCAGCTGGTGAGGGACAGGGATTGCTCTCCTGTAGTCATGACCCTGTGGGCTGCTTTCCCAACTGCTTCAGGTGGCAAGGGGCAAGGGGACGTCAACTCTGCATCCTTACCACCTCACGACAGATGAGCGGGGTGTTCAGCTCTCCCATACTCAACATCCTCGAGGCCAGCTCACCCACACCCTTTCCTCCAGGGCCAGCTCCACTGTGCTGCCTGGCCAAGGTGCAGGGCCAGCTCTCCCAAGTGCTGCTATGGTTGCAAGATGGGGCTAGCTCTCCAGAGCACCACAGCGCCCCTAAGGGGCAGGGGCAGTTCTGACATCCATGTGGTTCCCAGGGGCTACACACACCAGGGATGTCACCATGTTCTCTGGTGGTATGGATATCAACACCGATCCTGCTACTGTGTAGTCATGTACTCAGACATGGTCCTTAGCCGCAGCTCAGGTTGGGACCTTACCATGGCCTCACAAAGAGGCTATTCTTATCCACCGCGTCTCCAATTTCATCTCTCTTCATAACGCTCAAGCGGCTCCACTTCTCTTTCTCTCCCATCTGAGCACCACACACTCACACATTGCGGTGGCTCCAGCTGCAGGCTGGCCATATGGCTGGCAGGCCCCTGGGGGACCTCCTCAGTCCACGATGTGTTGCACGGCAACAAGCAGTGACTCAGGCCTGCCTGTGCTGTGCACTGGAGGGAGGTCTGTGGGTGGCATGGCCGAATACATGTCTGTCTTCCTCCTCCTGTGCTGTGTGATGCCTGGTTTGATTTGATTGGATATTTGATTTGATTTTTATGTGTTCTAGGCATAGAACAGCTGTGGCCACCAAGCCAAGCCTGGACCTAGGATGAACAGGACTGTCATCTGCTCTGCTCCTGACTGATATAGAATACTACCACCAACAAGGCATCTCTTTACCCACTACTAGGGGTTATTACTTTTTTCTTAACTAACGTAAAGAGCAATATAAATTGTGCATCAAAGCTGAACATGTAAAGTGGAATAACAATTCTCCTGAAAACAGAAAGCAAGTCCTGCCGTTTGTAACCCACAAGGATGACATTATGGGTGAACAAGGGTGACACTGTGCCAAGTGAAATAAATCAGACAGAAAAAGAAAGACGACACACAATCTCACCTCTGTGTGGGATCTAAAAAAGAAAAAAAAAATTAAAACATGGAGCAACAAATGAATGGTGTGTACCAAGGACATAGCAGAAAGGAAAAGAGAAGAGATGGTGTCTTGGGGTTTCTATTGCTGTGAAGAGACACCATGACCACAGCAACTCCTATAAAGAAAGGCATTTAACTGGGACTAGCTGACAGGTTCAGAGGTTTATTCAGTCCATTATTATCAAGGTGGAAAGCAAGTTGGTGTACAGGCAGACAGGGTGCCGAGAAGGGAGCAGAGAGTTCTACAACTGGATCAGCAGGCAGAAGGAATAGAGAGACACACTGGGACTGGACCTGGCTTGATCATCTGAAACCTCAAAGCCCACCTCCCTACCACCCCACCCCATGACACACTTCCTCCAACAAGGTTCCATTTCCTAATCCTTTCAAAAAGTACCATTTCCTTTGAGCCTATGGGGCGGCATTTTTACTTAAACCACCATAGATGGGCCAAAGGGTATGAAGTTGCAGTTCTGTAGGTGTCTTAGTTGGGATTTTATTGCTGTGAACAGACACCATGACCAAGGCAACTCTTAAAAGGACAACATTTAATTGGGGCTGGCTTATAGGTCAGAGGTTCAGTCCATTATCTTCCAGGCGGGAACATGGCAGCATCCAGGCAGGCATGGTGCTGGAGGATCTGCAAGTTCTACGTCTTCATCTGAAGGCTGCAAGCAGAATATTGGTTTTCAGGCAGCTAGGATGAGGGTCTTAAAGCCCATGCCCACAGTGACACACCCACCAAAGCAAGGCTACACCTACTCCAACAGGGCCACACCTTCAAATAGTGCCACTCCCTGGGCCGAGCATATACAGACCATCACAATAGGATAAGTATAAAGAGGTTATTATAACATAATGACATAATATATGGCATAAGAAGGGCACCTGGATTCAAGTTTCATTATAAAGCCATAGAAATAAAAACAGCATGAGCCTGGCATCAGAAGTGATATATAGATCAACAGAATGAAACAGAAACCTAGCCATAAATCTGTGCAGCTAAAATCACATTTTTTTCTTTTTTTTTCTTTGTTTTTTTTTAATTGAGCAGAATCTTCATTTACATTTCAA
Organism: Tokudaia tokunoshimensis; assembly: GCA_036184795.1. Lineage (NCBI taxonomy): Eukaryota > Metazoa > Chordata > Mammalia > Rodentia > Muridae > Tokudaia > Tokudaia tokunoshimensis. Next base: position 39,274,710 of record BTHU01000017.1, read on the forward strand.
ATGGTAAAACCTTTCCCGACTTCCCCCTCCCCAAAACCCCCAACCCCTCCTCCTACCCCCTGCCTCCAAGTATATACCCCTTCACCCAACCTACTCCCACCTCCTCCCATCGATTTCCCTTTGTTGGGGCATCTATTGAGCCTTCACCGGACCAAGGACCACTCCTCCCATTGATGCCCGACAAGGCATTCCTCTGCAACATTTCTGGCTAGAACCATGCGTACCCCTTGGTTGATGGCTTAGTCCCTGGGAGTCCTGGGGCGTCTGGGTGGCCAACATCATTGTTCTTCCCATGGGGCTATAAACCCCTTCTGCTCCTCTGGACCACCCTCCAACTCCTCCGTTGGGGACCCCACGCCTAGTCCAATGGTTGGCTGCTAGCATCTGCCTCTGTATGTGTAAGGCTCTGACAGGGCCCCTCTAGAGACAACCAAGGCATGCTCCTGGTATGCACTTCTTGTTGTCCATAGTACTGTTGGGGTTTGGTGACTGTTTATAGGATGAATGCCCAGGTAGGGCAGTCTCTGGGTGGCCTTTACTTCAGTCTCTGCTCCACACTATGTCTCCTTTATTGCTTCTGTGAGCATTTTGTTCCCTTTCTCAGAGGAACCAAAGCACCCCCACTTCAGTCCTCCTTCTTCATGAGCTTCCTGTGCTGGGTGAATTGTAACTTGTTTATTTTGAGCTTTTGACTAACATCCACTTATCAGTGAGTGCATACCATGTGCATTCTTTTGTGATTGGGTTACCTCGCTCAGGATGACACTTTCTAGTTCCATCCATTTGCCTAAGAATTTCATGAATTCATTGTTTTTAATAGCTGAAATAGTACTCCCATTGTGTATATATACCACAGTTTCTGTATCCATTCCTCTGTTGAAGGACATCTGGGTTCTTTACAGTTTCTGGCTATTACAGATAAGGCTGCTATGAACATAGTGGAGCATGTGTCCTTATTACATGTAGGAGCATCTTCTGGGTATATGCCCCGGAGTGGTAGAGCTGGGCCCTCAGGTAGTACTGTGTCTAATTTTCTGAGGAATCGCCAAACTGTTTTCCAGAGTGGTTTTACCAGCTTGCAATCCCATCAACAATGGAGAAGTGTTCCTCTTTCCCCACATCCTCTCCAGCATCTGCTGTCCCCTGAGTTTTTCATCTTAGCCATTCTGACTGGTGAAAATCACATGCTTTTTGACAAAGATGCCACATGTACTCGCTGTAGAAAAGACGCTTCTTTAACAAACGATGCCGGGGAAACCTGATATTCACACGGAAAGGAATGAAACTAGATTAGTATCTCTCACCTTTCACAAAAGTCAACTCCGAATGAACCAAAAACCTTAATGTAAGACCTAATTAATATAAGACAGAATTAATAGTTAGAATATGCAAAGAACTCAAAAGACTAAAGAAGAAAACAATCTATTAAAAATGGAATATGGAAGTGAGTAGAGTTTTCAAATAAAGAAATATAAATGAGCATCAGAGGAATGCAATTCGGATGATGGGGTACCATTTCACTCCTGTCAAAGTAACCAACATCAGGAAGAGAAATGGCAACACTTTTGTGTGGAGAGAGAGTCTAAATGCAGCCACTCTGCAAATCAGTGAGGAGAGCCCTTAAACATCTAGAGCCACCATATGATCCAGCTATACCACTCCTGGGTAAAAACCCAAAGGACTCTATATTTTACTGAAGAAATAACTGTGCATCCCTGTTCGATGCAGTTCTATTCCCAATAGAAAGGAAATGGAATCAGCCTAGATGGCCACCAACAGATACGTAGATAATGAAAATGTACAAATCCACAATGAAATTTTATTTAGCAGAGAGAATGAAATTATACAGTTTTCAGGAAAATTGATGGAACTGGAAAATATTATATTAAGTGAAGTAAGCCATACTCAGACAAACGCAAGTTGTCTCTCATTTGTGGATCTTTGCATCTGATTTTTATGTAAGCATATGTAGTAGGAGTGAGGTTTTGTTTTTTTGTTTGTTTGTTTGTTTTTGTAGATCCCAGAAAACTAGAAAGGATCCCATGAGAGGTACAGGGAAGAAACGCTGAAAGAGAGGGGTAGGGCAGGGAGAGAATGAAAGGGTGTTATTGAGGGCTTAGGGGTATGGAACCAGGGAGATGGGGAAGAAGAGGGGTACAGGAGAGTCAATCAATATCTGGTAGTAGGTATTATAATGTCATAAGGAAATCTACTACTCTGCATGCTAAACAACAACAAAGACCAGAGCCAGAGACTCAAGCCCTTGGCTCACTTCTGAAGTATAAGTTTTATAACAGTCTCTCCACTTCCCTCTCTAAAGGTAAATGTTGTTCTGTTTCCTCATTTACAGGTAGAGGATAAAACAGTAAATACATTTTTTAATTTAAAAATAATCTGCCTCACCCATAACCTCCCCCTTTGCTTTCACCTAAGAGTTTTCTAGAAAATACAGATTCAAGATGATGTGTCTGCACCACCTTGGATCTTGTAGGACGAGTTTGGAACACAGCCCCCCACCAATTCTTTAGGGATGCATTGAAGCTGGATGCAGCAGGCACAGTAGACCTTCCTGTAAGGAACCTCTTAAGCTTCAGTATTAACTCTCCACATAAGGTAGCCATCCTATCTTAATAAGCATAGTAATATTAATTATATGGCTTGAGATAGGCAACTTTTTTAGTCCTCAGCTTTTGCATGAGAAAAATAAAAGGAATGATAACACATATGGCTGAAGAAATACTAGTAAGATAGTGGATAAATTGAGTCATATTCTACTACATGTTTCTGTAGCACAAATTAACTCATATACAACTAATAAAATGATGGTTTTTTTTCCTTTGAGTTTGTTTATGTAGTGGATTACATTGATGGATTTCCGTGTATTCAACCATCCCTGCATCCCTGGGATGAAACCTACTTGATCGTGGTGGATGATCATTTTGATGTGTTCTTTGATTCAATTGGCAAGAATTTTATTGAGTACTTTTTCATCGATATTCATAAGGGAAATTGGTCTGAAGTTCTCTTTCTTTGTTGGGTCTTTGTGTGGTTTAGGTATCAGAGTAATTGTGGCTTCATTGAATGAATTGGGTAGTGTTCCTTCTGTTTCTATTTTGTGGAATAGTTTGAAGAGTATTGGGACTTCTGTGAAGGTCTGATAGAACTCTGCATTAAACCCATCTGCTTCTGGGATTTTTTTTGGTTGGGAGACTATTAATGACTGCTTCTAATTCTTTATGGGTTATGGGACTGTTTAGATTATTTATATGATCCTGATTTAACTTTGGTACCTGGTATCTGACTAGAAAATTGTCCACTTCATCTAGATTTTCCAGTTTTGTTGAGCATAGGCTTTTGTAGTAGGATCTGATTTTTTTTTTTTTTTGTATTTCCTCAGTATCTGTTGTTATGTCTCCCTTTTCATTTCTGATTTTGTTGATTTGGATACTGTCTCTGTGCCCTCTGGTTAGTTTGGCTAAAGGTTTATCTATCTTGTTGATTTTCTCAAAGAAAGGGTTGACTTTGTGGAAAGATATTGTGTAAATTTGTAAATTTGTTTTTGTCATGGAATAGCTTGGTTTCTTCATCTATGGTAATTGAGAGTAGCCTGGGTTGGCATTTGTGTTCTCTTAGGTTCTGTATGACATCTGCCCAGGATCTTCTGGCCTTCATAGTCTCTGGCAAGAAATCTGGTGTAATTCTGATAGGTCTGCCTTTAGATGTTACTTGACCTTTTTCCCTTACTGCTTTTAATATTCTTTCTTTGTTTAGTGCTTTTGGTATTTTGATTATTATGTGACGTGAGGAATTTCTTTTCTGATCCAATCTATTTGGAGTTCTATAGGCTTCTTGAATGTTCATGGGCATCTCTTTGTTTAGGTTAGGGAAATTTTCTTCTATAATTTTGTTGAAGATATTTACCGGCCCCTTAACCTGGAAATCTTCACTCTCTTCTATACCTATAATTCTTAGGTTTGGTCTTCTCATTGTGTCCTGGATTTTCTGGATGTTTTGGTTAGGAGCATTTTGTATTTTGTATTTTCTTTGACTGTTGTGTCAATGTTTCCTATGGTATCTTCTGCACCTGAGATTCTTTCTTCTATCTTTTGTATTCTGTTGCTGAGGCTTGCATCTATGACTCCTGATCTCTTTCCTAGGTTTTCTATCTCCAGAGTTGTCTCCCTTTGTGATGTCTTTATTGTTTCTACTTCCATTTTTAGATCCTGGATGGTTTTGTTCAATTCCTTCACCTGTTTGGTTGTGTTTTCCTGTAATTGTTTAAGGGATTTTTGTGTTTCCTCTTTAAGGGCTTCTACCTGTTTTCCTGTGTTCTCCTGTATTTCTTTAAGGGAGTTATTTATGTCCTTCCTGAAGTCGTCTATCAGCATCATGAGATGTTATTTTAAATCTACATCTTGCCTTTCCGGTAAGTTAGCTTATCCAGGAATTGTTGTTGTGGGAGAACTGGGTTCAGATGATGCCATGTCGCCTTGGTTCCTGTTGGTAACGTTCTTGTGTTTGCCTTTCACCAACAGGTTATCTCTGGTGTTAATTAGTCTTGCTGTCTCTGGCTGGAGCTTGTCCCTCCTGTGTGCCTGCAAGCCTGTCTCAGCACCCCTAGGAGATTAGCTCTCCCCTGGTACAGAACAGCCCAGCTCCTGCATGCAGATGGTGAATGGAAGGACCCTGTCCCGGCTGCTCTGCCTCTCCTGTGCCCTATGTGCTTCTGGTCAAACCCACCTTGGACAGTCCCTGGAGAGAAAATGGCGATCTCACCTCCAAATCCAGGAGTCAAACACTCCTTGGAGACCAGTTCTCCCCTTGCAGGACCATGTACAGAGAGGGCTGTGGAACAACCCAGCTCCTGGGTGCAGATGGAGATCAGAAGGACCCTGTCCCAACTGCTCTGCCACTCCTGTGCCCTCTGGGATCCTGGTGGGACCTGCCTTGATCAATCACGGGAGAGAAAATAGTGAACTCACCTCCAATCCCAGGAGTCAAAGCTCTCCCTGGAGACCAGTTCTCTACTGGCAGGACTGGTGCACAGAGGGCTATTCAGGATGTGTTTTTAAATGAGTTTGTGTCTTATTAAAGGGCTAGAAGAAACTACCATAGACCTTTTTGTCCCTTTGCCTTCTTGTCACATGAGACTAGAGTGACCTCTACAAGAAGCAGCAACAAGACATTGCTAAAAACAGAGTGACTTGATCTACAGTTAATGGTTCCCATGGGAAAGAGAGAGAGAAATTTTGTTCAGTAGTATAGTTACTGCCAACACTCCTGCAAGCAGTGGTAATTAAACTCATTGGTTCAGGCACATGCATTCAGAATGTGCGTGCACACACACACATTCACACACACAGCAAGAGAGGGAGAGAAAGAGAGAGAGAAAGAGAGAGAGACATGAAAGTAGAAGGAGAGCTGCCATCTGCAGCAGGGAACCAGGCAGCTCCAAATTCTGTTCTTAGCCCGCCAGGAGAGAGTGATCTCCCAGCAGAGATTTCATTTCTGAGTGCCGAGGTGAGATCTCCACCTTCTCTCTAGAGGGGTACAGCTAGGAGCGCACAAGGCATATGATCATTGGAGTAGCTGGGACAGGAGTCTTCCCTTCCTGCCGCCATTTACAGCAGGGAACCAGACAGCTCCACAACCTTCTGTGCACAGACCCTGCCAGAAGAGAGTTGGTTTCCCAGGAGTACAGACACAGGTTTACAGGCCCATAGGAGGGGTAATCTCCAACCAGAGACAACAAGACCAACTAACACCAGAGATAACCAGATGGCGAAAGGCAAGCGCAAGAAACATACCAACAGAAACCAGAGAGAAACATACCATCAGAGCCCAGTTCTCCCACCACAGCAAGTCCCAGATGCCCCAGCACACCGGAAAAGCAAGAGTTGGATTTAAAGTCTCATCTCAGGATGCTATTAGAGGACATCAAGAAAGACATAAATAACTCCCTTAAAGAAATACAGGAGAACATGGGTCAAATGGTAAAGGCCCTTAGAGAGGAAACCCAAAAATCCCTGAAAGAAATACAGGGGAGCATGGGTGAACAGGTAGAGGCCCTTAAAGAGGAAACACAAAAATCCCTTAAAGAATTACAGGAGAACACAAACAAACAAGTGAAGGAACTAAACAAAACCATCCAGGATCTAAAAATGGAAGTAGAAACAATAAAGAAATCACAAAGTGAGACATCTCTGGAGATAGAAAATCTTGGAAAGAATTCAGGAGTCATAGATGCAAGCATCAACAACAGAATACAAGAGATAGAAGAAAGAATCTCAGGGGTTGAAGATACCATAGAAAACATTGACTCAACAGTTAAAGAAAATGCAAAATGCAAAAAGCTCCTGAGCCAAAACATCCAGGAAATCCAGGACACAATGAGAAGATCAAACCTAAGGATTATAGGTATAGAAGAGAGTGAAGATTTCCAACTTAAAGGGCCAGTAAATATCTTCAACAAAATTATAGAAGAAA